>CM070825.1:7461007-8063507 GCA_036326025.1 Chrosomus eos | reverse complement strand
TCTCTGTTTTGCGCGCGCTACAGGTTTGGAGCTTAGATTCCGATTACATGCGCTTCTGCGCTTTCATGCGCACACACGCACATTTACACACACACACACACACACACACACACACACACACACACGCAAGGTCTCTCGCTCTCTCTGTCTTGCGCGCGCTACACGTTTGGAGCTTAGATTCCGGGAGATTTGAACTAATTTGCGGCCATCAGGGAGCCGCTATCTATATACGTGAGACTTGGGATGTCTGCAAACGTTCACCGGGCGCCGCGTCCATTAGCCAAAGAAGATCGCCTGTTTGGGCCTCATGTTTTTTTAGACTAAATATATATTTTTTAATTATTCTTTAATACCCTTTTTTAACAACACGAAAAAGACCATTCAAATCAAACATGACATTAAAATATAAATATAAAAAATCAGACATTTCTTGGGGGTGCTGGGCGGGTGCTATGGCTATTATAGGGGGAGCTACAGCACCACCTAGCTCCCCCCTGGCGCCGCCACTGTATATGAGTCAAGTGAGCATAGTTTCAATCAATGCAAGGGGATTGTCAACTATGACTAAATTTGAAAATATTAATCACTTGACAAAGAAAAATGACATAATATGTATACAAGAGACAGGATGGAATGATGAAAAAACGAATGATTTAAAGAGAATATGGGATGGGGAATTTTTTTAAAATAATGATCCAAATAGGAAAAAAGGAGTAGCAATTTTAATAAGAAGGGGTACAATACAAAAAGCAACAGTTCTATTCACTGATCATATAGGAAGGACATTGGTGGTTAAGGTTGAAGGAAAAGAAGAAGAAATAACAATATGTAATATTCATGCACCAAATGAAGATATAGAACGTGCTACTTTTTTTAAAGAAATGGATGTTCTAATAGAGAACTATAATAATACGATTCTAATTGGTGATTTTAATACTGTTTTAGAACGAATAGATGTGGAGGATTACATGGTGTATAGAGCAGATGTTGGGAGAAAAGAATTAAAGAAAGTTATGGAAAAACACAGGTTTATAGATTTATGGAGGGAAAGAAACAGAGCAAAAAGAGAATATTCAAGAAGACAAATGGTAAACAAAGTTTTAAAACAAAGTAGAATTGATTTGGTATTATGTAACCGACATTTGGGAAGTTTCGTTACAAAAGTATTTCACAAAATGTTTAGTGGAAGTGATCATGATTTTTTAAATGTAATCATTGATTATAGTGGTGTAGAGAGAGGACCAGGGGTGTGGGTTTTTAATACGGAACTTTAAAAAAATTACATTTATAAAATGGAAGTAGAAAATTGTATAATAAATAGCATTGATAATGTCCTATATGAAGAAGCAAAAAGTGTGTGGTGGGATAATTTAAAAATAGATATTAAAAAACTATCTATTAAATATTCAAAGAAAATGCAAAGAATAAAGAAAAGTAAAGAAAGATTAAACAAGGAATGGGAAGAAGAAATGAAAAAAGTGTCAGAAGGAAGGATGGATGGGGATAGAATAGTGATATTAGAAGTAGCCTGGGTTTCCCCATACTGCCTTACCGCAGCGCGATTCAATTCACGCTGAAAGGCAGTCTGGATACCATGGCCAGATTTTTCGCCTCATTTAGGGAACCAATCACAGAACGGGATCACAGAACGGGGAGGGAACAGCAAGACGATGACGACATATGTTGGCTATGAGCATTTGATAGACATTCTTAGCACCCAATAAACAGCGCCGGGCATTCGTAAACCACGCCTCAAATACGAGAAAATGTACATGTGGTTCCCAGACCCAAGTCTCAACGAGAATTGGGTCTGGCGTTAGCCAGGCTATATTAGAAGAGAAATTGAAAAAGATTGAAGAGGCAAAGTGCATGGGAGCTAAAATAAGAAGTAGAGCGAAAAATACAGTAGAAGGAGAAAGGAGTACAACATTTTTTCATGATTTGGAAAAAACAAGAAAACAAGCAGAAATGATAAAAAGTCTTTCAAAAAACGGAACGGTTGTGAAAGAAAAAGAAGGTATTTTATATGAAGTGAAGGATTTTTATGCTATTTTATTTAAAAAAGAAGTAATAAATGAGGAAGATGAAGAGTTTTTTATTGAATCAAATTGAAACAAAAGTAAATGAAGATGATAAGAAAATGTGTGATAAGGAAATAGAAGAAGAAGAAATAGATGAAGCTATAGATCAGTTGAATAATGGGAAAAGTTCAGGCCTATATGGTTTACCTTCTGAATTTTATAAGGCTTTTAAGAATGTTTTAACGCCAATTTTGCAGGATTTATTTATTGATATTTTTAAACAGAAAAAGTTAAGTGAAAGTATGAAGAAAGGAATAATTAAGATAATATATAAAAATAAAGGGGAAAGAGAAGAGCTCAAAAATTATAGACCATTGAGGATGTTAAATACTGATTACAAGATATTGGCTAAGATTTTAGCAAACAGACTGAAAAAAGTGATTCCAAACATTATACAAACAAATCAAGCATATGGTGTTTTAAATCGTGATATATCGGATATAGTAACAAGTATTAGAGATTTAATGTGGTATATGAAAGAAAAAGGGAAAGAAGGATATTTGATAAGTATAGATCTGGAAAAGGCATTTGATAGAGTAGAGCACAAATATTTATTTGATATATTGGAAAAATTTGGTTTTGGGGGAAATTTTATTGCATGGATGAAATGTTTATATAATGATATTTTAAGTTGTATTAAAGTAAATGGGTTTTTAACAGATTTTATTAAGATATCAAGGTCAATAAGGCAGGGATGTCCATTATCAGCACTACTATACACTTTAGTTGCTGAGCCATTAGGACTTGCAATAAATAACGAAAAACAGATAAAAGGAATAGTTTTGGAAAATGAGGAAGTACATCAGAAAATATTTCAATATGCAGATGATACCACTTTGTTTTTAAAAGATTTTAAGAGTATTGAAAAGGCAATGTTAATATTGGGAAAATATTGTGGTGGAACAGGGGCTAAAGTCAATAATGATAAGACTGAATATATGAGAATGGGGAAGGTAGACACTTTAGGAAGACAATGGAACTTTAAAGAACAGATGAATGAACTAAAGATTTTAGGAATAACACTTGGAAGAGATGAAATTAGAACAAGAGACCTGGTTTGGGAAGAGACTATAGGAAAAATGGAAAAAAAGACTAAACTTTTGGAAACAAAGACAATTATTTATAAAAGGGAAAGTACTGGTTTTAAACTCTCTATTTTTATCTAAGATGTGGTATATTTTAAATGTGGTTAGTCTGCCAATATGGGTATATAAAAGAATAAAAACCTTTATTCTAAATTTTATGTGGGATGGTAAACCAGCTAAAATAGCTTATGACACAATAATTGGGGAGGTAGAAAAGGGATGTTTGGGACTGATAGATCCAATGATAAGAAAGCAAAGTTTGAGAATAAAGACGGTAAAAAAGTTTTTAAAAATGGATGATTTCATTTGGAAAAAAATAATGAGTTTTTATATAAATAAGTGTGGGAAAATGGGGGATGATTTTATATGGATGCATTTTAAGGACAATATGATAGAGGGGATACCGGAATTTTATAAAGAAGTTTTAAAAGCATGGAAAGGTTTTAAAGAAAATGTATATATTGAGTTTAAAGGGAGAGAACAACTATTGAAGCAACCACTCTTTTTAAATCAACATGATATTAGAATCAACAGAAACACCTTTTTTTATAAGAATTGGTTTTATGCAGGACTAAAACAAGTTAAAGACATTTTATATGAGGTAAAACCAGGATTTTTACCTTTACAAGCAATCATAGACACATTAGAAGAAAATGAAGATATAGAAAATAAGCAATTGATAAAGGAGCAATATTTGAAAATAAAAGAAGCCATACCAGTAGAATGGATCAAAAGTATTGAAGATAAAGAAAAAGTGAATGAAAATTTGAATGTATTTTTAAAAAGAAAAGATGAAAATATTTCTTTTAATGATTGTACTTTAAAAATGTTTTATGGTTGTTTATGTAAGTCTGTTTTTAAAATACCAAAAGCAATTGAGTATTGGGGAAAACTATTTGATAATTTTGATATATCCAACATATGGAAAAATGTGAGAATTAATTTTAAGAGTCCTATGTTGGAAAATTTTGATTATTTATTAAGACACAATTGTATAAAGACAGACATGATATTATGTAAAATAGGGCTGATCCAAGATGAAAAATGTAAAGTATGTATGGAAAAAAAAAGAAGGTGTGATGCATTTGTTCGTAAATTGTAAAAAGTTAAATGGTTTTATGAACATATTAAAAAAGATAATAGGTGATTTTTTATTTGATTAAAAGAATAATTTTAGAAGAATGGGAAACTACGTTTTTATTTGGTTTTAATGGTAAAGCAAAAAAATAAGTTTGCTCTTAATTTTATGCTAACAGTTGCAAGATTTGCAATATGGAGAAGAAGGAATCTAATGAAACAAAAGAAAATAGAACTTCCAATAAGTGTGTTTTATAAGCAGATTTTAAGTGATGAATTGAAAGTTTTATATGATTATTTTAAAATGAACGAGAAAATGGAAATATTTGAAGAATGTATAATAAGAAACAATGCGTATATTGTAAAAACAAGTAATGGATTTAAAGTTTTATTGCCTGAAAATTTGTAAAGATGATTTTTGCTTGTATTTTTTGTATATTTTCTTGTTTTTGTTCTTGTTTTTGTATGTGTTTTTGTCCTTGTTTTGTTTTTAAATGAAAAATATTGTTATTAATTGAAATATATTTAAAGGTGCTCTGTGTAAAAATTAGCGGCCTCTAGAGGTGATGTTTCAGATTGCACCAAGAGCGCTCGTGCTCGTGTGTGTGTGCGTGTGTGATCTCAAGAGCGAGCATTCACTACCGGCCACACGGAGACTTTCAACGCAACAGCGAAAGCGTCACACACAGGGTTGCCAGGTCTGCACAACAAAACCAGCCCAATTGCTCATCAAAACAAACCCAATCACGGCCAAAAATAGTCAAATAGCGTTCCCGGGTGTTTCCCCGATAACAATCATGTTCCAGTGGGTAAAACAATCGCGTCAACCCGTGCACTACACAAACAACCCGCGGAAACAGTGCAGGCATATACGGACCTGGCAACACTGACATGCTGGAAACTCATGTAAACTCCCACTGCAACGTTACAATAATAGGCTACTTTTATCAGCTTGATGTTGAACTAAGGCTCCATGCTCGTACCATGATAACGTTACATTGACTGCATTTAGCCGACATGTGATGTTATCTAGCAAAAGGCATTTCACTAACTATTCGTGTATCTTTCACAATCAGCAATGTCAACATAGGTGAGTGTATAATATGATAACGAAAACGTGTGAACTAGACTGAACAATGTCAGTGTAACAGTAAGACAGTAGGAAGTAGCATTACTGTCCTGAACGTGTCTGGAAATGTTTATTATATACAATATGATAGTAGTGGGATGAGTAACGGTAGACAGTAGATCTAGTACATAAAATAAGTTACACCTAGCTACTTTTTGTTACCCTGGAACAGTCTTTTGTATTCATGTCATGTCTCATGTAGTTTACCTTGCTATTTCATTAAAGTTTACTAATGATTCAAAAGCTCTGCCGATGTTGATCCGTGTTTTCGTCCTTGAGTCGATCAGATTCACGTTTGGCCTGACGAGCTTCGGCAGATAAAACTTTTTTTGTTTTTTATATATTTGTGGAGTCTGTGTTGTGCTGGAGGCAGGTCGTTTTGGGGTGTTATCAGACTCCATGTCGTTAGCTGAAGTGCCGTCGGTCGCATAGACTGTAAACAAGGAGAGAGGCTCGGGAGCGCGCATTCACGTCACATCCGTTGGATTTCGCGGTAAATCCGACCCGGAGACTTCACATATAAATATAAATATTGGCATTCAGAGGTAATAGCAAAACTCGACAAGTGGATCATTGTAATGTGTGATTACAACCCCTTCACACACATGCAATAAAAAAAGGATTCATTTTAGTAGAAAAGTCCCACATAGCACCTTTAAAAAAAAAAAAAAATCTCGTCTGATCTCGGAAGCTAAGCAGGGTTGGGCCTGGTTAGTACTTGGATGGGAGACCGCCTGGGAATACCAGGTGCTGTAAGCTTTTTTGTTTTTTCAAAAATTCTTTATAGTTTACTTCACTAATGGTGTAACCTTTTAAATAGCCCGATTTTGGCAGCAGTTTTCGCTTACGGCCATACCACCTTGGAACCGCCCTTGTGGAAGCAGGAAGTGGTACAACTATCAGAGAGAGAGAGCAAACAAATAGTTTTGTGAGTTTGTGAACTGTAAAAAGAAGCCTTTATCTCAAAATAACCTTTTTAAAAAAGGGGGACTTGTGTGCAGTGGAGTTATTTACTCCCCAAACAGTGCGTGCTGTTTGGGCATAAATACTTTACGTGCTGAGCACTGGGTGACAAAATGGAGGTGGGAAGAGGCCTGGAAAAAAGGAGTATGAGAGAAAAGGAAGGAAAACTGGATCAAAGAGGGAGGAATTATGAAAAGAAGCTCACAGTGCTGGTGGAAATTGAAGGAGAAGATAGAATAACGATGATGGAGTTGCTGAAGAAAGTGAGAGAAGAATGTGGAGTCGTGATCGGGTGCATCTACAAAACACCAAAAGAATATGAGTTGACAATGGAAGAGGAAAAAGGAAAGGAGAAGTTACTGGATGGACTGAGGATAAAGAAAAGTCGGGTGATGGCAAAAGAGGTGGACTGCATGGAGATGGTGGTCTCGTTCCTTGGTCTGCCAACATATATAATGGATGAGGAGATACTGAGAAAGCTGTCGGATTGGGGAGTTAAAGCAGTCTCAAGAGTAAAGAGGAGAATGTGGCCGGGGACAGATATCGCCGACGGGACAAGGTTTTTAAAAGTGAAATTTAACGAGGAGGTAAAATCGCTGCCGTATTCCACAAAGTTTGAGACATTGGGAGGGACGGAGCACTTTAGGGTAATACACGACAGGCAAGTGAAAGTCTGTTGTTTGTGCATTCAGCCAGGTCACATTGTGAGAGACTGCCCAAAGCTTCAGATGCTTTAAATGTGACAAGCAGGGACATTATGCAAGGAGGTGAACTGCAGTATGTGCAATATGCGACCTGGACTGTGTGTGTGTGAAACACTGGCGGAGATGGATGAGGAGTCAGATCTGTACGAGGTGGACGAGGAGGTGGAGAGCGAAGTAGAGGAAGGTGCAGCGACTGGAGAAGAAGAGAGAAGGGGCACATGGAGTGGAGAAGAGAGAATTGGGGAGTGGAGAGCGACTGAGAGCGTGAGCAGTCAAGAGGAGGAGGCTCCAGGGCGCAAGCGGAGAGAGAGAGAGAGAAAAAAGAAAGAGAGGGAAGCGGAACCTGGTAAGGAGATGGCAACGAAGGACGTGGAGTGTGAAGACGGAGAAGGGGAGACAGCGAAAGGCGAAGGAGAGAATCAGGAGGGTGACAACGTGAAAAGGCGAGGCGAAAAAGCCGCAGACGGAAGGAGGTGGAGGAAAGAAAGAGGTGCCAGAGAGTCATGCCAAAGTCGATGATGAGGAAATGGACACAAGTGATGGGAAAACAGTGCAGAAGAAAAGAAAGAAGAAAGAAAGGGAGGAGCACAGTGCAGAAAGTAAGTGCTTGGAAGTATCAAAATGAGTGTTATTTTTTTCAAAACTATATTATTTGCTATGTGGGGAATTATGAACATTGCCTGTTTGAACAGCAATGGACTAAGAGATGAAAATAAGTTTGAGAGTGTGAAGAGATTACTGAAGGGCGATATACTCTGTCTACAAGAGACACACTGGTCTGATGACACAATGGACAATATAAAAAAGAGATGGCAAGGTGATATTTTTGTCAATCACGGGAATGCAAAAGCCCGTGGAGTGGCAACCCTGATAAAAGAAGGTAGAGTTAATAGTGCGAAGGAAGTATACAAGGATGGTAATGGGAGAGTTCTAGTGACTGAATTTGTGTTTCATAATGAACTTTTCAGGCTGATAAATATTTATGCACCAAATATAGAAAATGGAAGAAAAGACCTCTTCAAAGAAATGAAGCCGTTGTGTAAAGGCAACTATATAGTGGTTGGAGACTTTAATGTATGGTGCACAAGACTGGACGCTTCCTGCAGCGCAAACTTTAAGTCTGATGTTTCCAGAAAATATTTAATTGAGTGGATGCAAAATGAGGACTTGGTTGATGCATGGAGGGAAGAGAATCCCTACAAAAAAGAATTCTCTAGAAGACAAATGGTTATGGGAGTGTTGAAACAAAGTTGTATAGATTTATGTTTAACCAAAAGGGAAATGTTAAAATATGTTAAAAATGTAAAATATAAGTTTGTAGGTTTAAGTGACCATGCTATGATGATGGTAAAGATGGGTGTAATCAGGGAAGAGAGGGGAGGGGGAATCTGGTGTTTGAATGCTGAGTTGCTAAAAGAAGAGGCATACAAAGAAAATATCAGAAAATGCATAAATTATGAAATGCAGAACTCATTATTTGATGAAGACGTATGTGAGTGGTGGGAAAAAATGAAAGGGAAAATCAAAAAAAGGAGTATTAGATATGCAAAACAAAGGGATTTTATGAGAAGGAGTAAAGTTGAGGCATTGGAAAATGAATTGAAGAGGGAAGCTGAAAAAATAGAAAGAAATCCAGAGCAAGATAAAGAGCGTTTTGTGCAGGTAAAAGCAGAAATAGAAGAATATGAGAATGAGAAAAGTAAGGGTGCAATGATAAGGAGTAGAGCGCAGTATGCGTTAGAGGGAGAAAGAAGCACAAAGTTCTTTTTAAACTTAGAAAAGAAAAAACAGAGGAAAAAGCATATAACAGAACTGGAAAATGAAAAAGGTGATAAGATTACTGATTATTTGGAGATAATAAGTGAAGTAGAAATGTTTTACAAGGGACTATTTAAGAAAGAAGGGGTAAAACAGGAATGTGTAGAGGGGGTTTTAAATACTGTGAGTGTGAGGCTAAGTGAAGGGGAGAAAATGAATGTGAAAGAGACATACGTATAGAAGAAATAAAAGAAGCAATAAAACAGACAAAGAAAAATAAAAGCCCAGGCTCGGACGGATTAACGCACAAATTTTATAAGGCCTTAATAGAGACTGTAGCACCAATATTGTGGAAGGTTTATAGAAGTATGGAAGAGGGAAGGAAAAAGCCTGAGTCCGTGGGGCTAGGAGTAATCACAATATTATATAAAAATAAAGGAAGTCCAATGAAGCTAGAAAATTATAGACCATTAACTCTTTTAAATACTGATTATAAAATACTGACAAAAGTATTGGCAAATAGGATAAAAGAGGTTGTTGGGACAATAGTATCGCCAAGCCAAGCTTATAGTATAAAGGGAAGAGACATCACAGATACAATTTGCACAATAAGATAGAAGGGATGGGGAAAGATGGAAAAGGGGATTGATTTTATCTATAGACTTAAATAAAGCGTTTGACAGGGTGGAACACAGCTTTATAGAACAGTCAATGGCGAAATTTGGGTTTGGGGATAGGATTTAAAAGTGGATAAAATTAATATATGATAATGCTAAAAGTTGTATAAAAGTTAATGGGATATTAACTGACCCCTTTCCGTTAGAAAGGTCAGTTAGGCAAGGTTGTCCGCTGTCAGCATTATTGTATTCAATAACAGCCGAGCCGCTGGCGACACTCATCAAAAAAGATGAAGAGATAAAAGGTATCCAAATACCAAATGGAGGAATAAGTGTAATACATCAATATGCAGATGACACTAACTTTACGGTTAGGGACATAGAGAGCATAAATAAAATTAGGAAACAGAAACAGAAAGCGTCAGGTGCAAAAATAAATGTAGAAAAATCAGAAATAATGAGTATAGGAGGAGTGTTGGTTGAAGGGGCAGATGTTCCATTTAAAATAACCAAAGACTTTATAAAAATTCTAGGGGTAAATATAGGAGAGAATGCAAAAGAGGCAAGAGATGCAACATGGTCAGGAGTGCTAAACAAAATCAAACAAGTATTACAATTTTGGAGACTAAGAGAATTAAGGTTAAGAGGCAAGGTGGTAGTGGTTAATTCTTTATTGTTAACGAAATGTAATTATGTGATGGGAGCAATTGATTTACCAGACTGGGTGTTAAATGGAATAAAAGAGGCTGTGAATACTTTTGTGTGGGGTGGGAAAGGAGTGAAAATATCAGCAAAAACATTAATAGCAGATTACAGTGAGGGGGGTTTGAGCAGTGGTGTAGTCTAGTTTTTTGTAGTGAGTATACTGTGATATACGCGCGAGCAGCGCGAGGTTCACTGAAGCGATGACAGCAAAGGAATAGGCTATATGCACGCATAAGTTCCGCATTTGACGCAAGGATGCTCATCCGTTTCCGGTTGGGGAGATTAAAGCGGAGGAAAACCGAGGAAAACGGGATTATGGCAGACTCTTCAAAATGTACTGTCCTCCCGTCTTTGAAATGAAACTTTCATATGTTTAGATGTAATTTTATGTATAGTTATGTTTATTTAATATAATTTTAAAAAGAAGCATAAACACAACGAGGGGTGGCTGTTTTGTCTGTTTTTGTGACTAACGTTTCTTTAGTATAACCATGGAGTATAAAAATCAATATAAATTCTTGGTATTGCATTGGACTCTACGATCGGCGGAAGTTATCGAGCATCCTTAACCCTTCACCGGAAATACCGCCGTGCATAGAGGCCATAGCAGCAGTTTCGTGACAGAATAAAACTTTTATCCTCCTGCTTCTTCTTCATCTTCTTCTTCTTCATCTTCTTCATCATCCTCTTCATCCTCTTCATCCTCTTCATCATCTTCTTCTTCTTCTTCTTCTTCTTCTTCTTCATTGTTGTTGTTTAAGGTTTCAATTAATCAATAAAATAGGCCTATACTAAATAAATGTAAGCCTATGTATACTGAATCAGAAGTATAATTTATGAAATATATTTATGATTTTTTTTTTGTTGAAACTCAAGTATAATAATAATAATAGGATAGCCTAAATAAGAATCTTATTCTGGCCTCACAGAACCATTGGGTTCCTCCAGATGCTGGCTTTAACATAAGAGATCTTCCAGGAACCACTTAAATGTTAAAAGATCTTACAATAACCCTTTTATAGCATTCAAGTTCCTCTAATTTCCCCAAAGCACTTCGAGGTCTCGTGTTAGTGAAAAGGTGACTCCAGAACCTCTGAACTGAATACAAAGTGCTTAAAGGATCCCATAAGTTCCAGGAAGAACCGCAAAGATTGTCAGTGCTCCTCCAGTAACCCTACTATAGGAGAAAGAGCTTTGAGGCACTTAAATTACATTTTTAAGTTCCTTGAGTATCCGACAGGATATTTGAGGCACCTTTAGTTTTTACAGTGTGCAGTAAACACTTCTTGATAAAATAAAGGCAGCTTTTCAATCATTGGTTTTTTTAACACCATGAACACTCCTTCACCACATCCTCGACCTTCATTTAAATATTTTCTCATATACCCCTTCCATCCATATTCTACTTTGCCACATAAATACTTTTTTATTGTTTTAACTCTTATTGCGTTCCTTTTGACATTTAAATCTATCAACCTCAAACCCAGTGGTGTAGTCTACGTGATACGCAGGTATACGCCGTATACCCACTAGAAAATGTCAAGGATTTCCGTATACCCACTAGGAAATGTCAAAGATCTCCGTATACCCACTTTAAAACGAGTGAGGATTCGTAACAACATCGTTTTGTGAAAGAATTTTCATTCATAAATTCACCCCGCCGTGACGTCTGTGTTTGCGCAGCGACACGGATCGAATCGCGGAAGCCAGCAACTGTAACAAATAACCTAGGCTACTGTAAAGCGGAACGTCACGTAATTTAGCCATTTTTGAATGAATAAATCAAAAGTAGGCTAATGATAGAATCAAATCTCGATATTTACTAAGTGTCTATGAATATTAAAGCTCAAAAAGACTGCTATTGAAATAAACTCTGAATGTTCTGCGTGTTTCTGTGAATGAGCGCTCAATGTGTGCTCTACTACACACTGACGCGCGCGTGACACTCGTGGTGTTTTCAGCGTCTATGAGGAGAACATGCACACATTTGAACTTCATTGCAGAGCTTTTATGAGAGTCACTTCACAAGAATTTTACCATTTCAAAAATTGGTTGGTATATCACAGTATACTCACTACAAAAAACTAGACTACACCACTGCTCAAACCCCCCTCACTGTAATCTGCTATTAATGTTTTTGCTGATATTTTCACTCCTTTCCCACCCCACACAAAAGTATTCACAGCCTCTTTTATTCCATTTAACACCCAGTCTGGTAAATCAATTGCTCCCATCACATAATTACATTTCGTTAACAATAAAGAATTAACCACTACCACCTTGCCTCTTAACCTTAATTCTCTTAGTCTCCAAAATTGTAATACTTGTTTGATTTTGTTTAGCACTCCTGACCATGTTGCATCTCTTGCCTCTTTTGCATTCTCCTATATTTACCCCTAGAATTTTTATAAAGTCTTTGGTTATTTTAAATGGAACATCTGCCCCTTCAACCAACACTCCTCCTATACTCATTATTTCTGATTTTTCTACATTTATTTTTGCACCTGACGCTTTCTGTTTCCTAATTTTATTTATGCTCTCTACGCGCGCAACAAAGATCAGCTGATCATCATCATCGGATTTGAAAGTAACGGCTCCTCTCATCAAAGCTTCAGCTGTTTGTTCGGCTCTTCTTTACAAGGTTTGTAAACTCGCCAAAGAAATATAAATACAGAGTCTACTCACTATATTTTTAAACACATACATATAAACTGAATTAATTTTTATTTATTTATTGTTTTTACAGTGTTTACCACTCGTTTATTGTACCCTATGTGGTATGAAGGTTTTAGCCGCGATGCTAACTAATCTAATGAACTAAATTAACAAAATCATTGACTTATTGTCTTAGATTGTTTTAATTCAATTCAATGTATTCTTTACAACTGTGTCTTCAATTTGCTGATACAACTAATTAATAGCTGATTCCTGCTGTCGTCAATGGCGTTTGTTATGAATAACACAAGTGGATATAGTTAACGTTAGTTTGGTCTATTTTTGTTTAGCTATTTACTACAGGTGCCCTGATTCTTAAATACCATTTTAAAGCCCTTTACTGGCCTATACATGTTGTGAATGGATATAATCAGCTTTGTTCTTTTGTTTCCCCAGAACAACCACTGCATTTCTAAAATCATCTGAACATTTCAGAAGCAACATTGAATTACAGTAAGTTAACTTTACCTGCACCACATGCAAGTACTTTATTACTATGAACGTTTCTGTGTGAAATTGTATTGTTTGATTGTGTAATCTCATTCATGTTTCTCAGAAAAAATATAATTACAGGTTAGGCACCAATAATGCTATGCATTTTTTCTTATACCTTAATTATTTGCATTTGAATATAAGACATTTGAACTCTGAATTATTGTTTCAGAGTTATAATTCAAGTTTCAGAGATATAATTCAAGTTTAGTCTTTTTTGACAAAAAAGCTATTATATGGCTTCAGAAGACTTACAACACAACTCATAACACATGAGTTGTGGACTACATTACATTGCTTTTTAATTTTTAATATTTTTAGGATCTTTTCTGGGACATTTTTGGAGCTTAACAGAATATCAATTTTTACATAAATTGTTGCATTGAATTGAACTAGACAAGTGTACATAAGAATGATTTCATGAATGATTTACACAATTTTGTTCTGCTTGTGTTTCATGCAGTGAAAGCGAACGGTGACTGCGGTTGCATTATGCCCGAGATCTGCTTGGGTTCCACAGAGAGAAAGTCAAACAGGTTTGTAATGTCACAAGGCTGAGGAAATTATTTTAAGTTCACAACTATCACTTTAATAACATTACTAACAGTAATTTTTGTTCTTTGCAGAGACCTCGGTAAACTGAAATACAAGTTTGAACAAGAATAAAAATCCTCCTGTAGACCTGAAAATCATTGAAGTGCCTGGACCATCCACCAGAAAAGAGGAAAGACAAATGGAAAATGAAGCTGCTGCATCTTTTCACTTTTCTAACTCGTTAAATACCTCACGTCCACATGTGAAGATTTTATTATTGATTGCATTTTATGTTGCACAGAGTAAAGGCCTCGCTGTAACAAAACACATTTGTGAATTTCACAGGCAAAAAAGTCCATTGACCATTGTCATCAGTGTAGCGACGAGCACAGCTCACACAGGAGTCTTTTCCAAGCAGCTTTCTGTTGGTTAAATCCAGCGAATTTCACTGACCAACTTGGTCCCATAGTGACATTTTTGACCACACGCAAAATTGCTGATCGTGTGGATTCTAATTGAAATGGCTGAAAATTCACAGAACAACAGAAATTTTTTCCGTACCTTAACTATCTATCTTGTTTCTAGTGAGAATACTCAACCATTTATGAGCACTGTTGATTCAAGTCACACATTTAAGCTTTTCAAAAGCCATAGTGTACATTACAGTCTCCAGTCTCACGGCATCCCAGGCTTCAATATTTTATGATTCAAAGCTGAATAACTAACCATCTGAGATTTCGGTATAGAGATAAAAGTTAGGATCATAATTTTCAGGAATATTACAGCACAATGAGATTTGGATATAGTAAGATCAGACTCATCAAGCTTTACACAACTTTAGTGAAGATGCACTTTTTTTTTTCTTTTTTTTTTACATTGATTTATTACATGGAACATATGTGTTTCCATGCATTTTGTTGAGATGTCTTTTCTTGTACGTATAGCCTATTGTATATACATGGTTGATTATTCATGTTGATTATGTATTATACTATTTGTTTGTGTATTCTATTCATTGATATTAATCTATTACTAGCTTCTTTTCCCAAGTGCATGAAGTGTATGTATTAAATATGTATGTAATACCGGTATGTATAAATAAATATGTAATAAACAATTCTTATTTTTGTATTTGGTTCAGTTTGTTTATTATAATAGAAGTTAATGGTAACCATAGTAACAACATGAAATAATAATAAATAAATAAAAATTGGTTCCTGGAGGCACCCAAAGCGGTTCCACACAGTGCCTTATATAAGAGTTCCTCAGGAAACCTGGGTGGTTCCTCAGAGAACCGCCCCTTTTTAAAGGGTTCCTAGAGGATCTACAGACGGTTCCGCCGGTGTGGCAAAGTGAAGAACCCCAAAAGGTTCCTCCAGGCACCTTTTCTTTTTACAGTGCATGGGCTGAGTTTATGGTGAATGTAAACTATGAATGTGAAAACATAAACCAAGTACACAATCAGCCAATATTCCTGAACCCAAGAATAAGGAGGGGAGGGAAAATGCTCTATAACAGTCTATTCATGAGAGCGGGGGTAAGGAAAGTAAAAGACTTGGCTTATGAATATGTGAAAGGTTTTTTACCGGATAGGGCGATATACGATTCTGTGGTGGGGTGGGATGATGAAATTGAGAAAGCAAAAGTGGATAGTGAATGTGAAAATATTAAAAAAAGCCTGTCTGAAAAGTGGGTAGAAGGGATTGAAAGAGAAACTGCCAAAGTGGGATATT
Source organism: Chrosomus eos (assembly GCA_036326025.1). Classification (NCBI taxonomy): domain Eukaryota; kingdom Metazoa; phylum Chordata; class Actinopteri; order Cypriniformes; family Leuciscidae; genus Chrosomus; species Chrosomus eos. The sequence goes on along the minus strand of CM070825.1, from coordinate 8,047,914 downwards.
GGGGAATGCCTGAAATGTATATTGTGGAAAATGAGAGAAAAAAGTTTTTGTGGGAGGTAAATGTGAAAACGATATACAAAATAATGGTGAAAAAGGAAATTAAAATGCCTGCATCAGAGGCGGTGTGGCCGAGAGTTTTTCCTGGCATGGAAGAAAAGACAATATGGAGAAACTTAAATGTAAAATATAACGGATTGGACTGTGAGAATTTGGACTTCAAACTGAGACACAACAGAATATACACGAAGGTGGTTATTCATCAAATAAACAAAAATGTAAGTAGAGAATGTGACATGTGTGAGACAGAGCCAGAAACTCTGATGCATATTTTCTTTGAGTGCAAGGAGCTTGAGGAGTTCCATGCAAAAATGAAAAAAAATGATAAAAGATGGAATGGGAAAAGAGGTAGTAGGGGATAAGTGGAAAAAGCTGTTTTTATTTGGTGAAAGTACAAATTATAAAGATAAGAAGGTGAATTTATGGAATTTAATTTTGAGTAATGCAAGGTATGCAATATGGGTGAGGAGGAATATGGCATACTTTGATAGAAAGAAAGTGGATGTGATTGATGTTTTCAAGAGTGTTGTTAAAAAGAATGTGTTTACAATGTGGAAATACCTAAGCAAAGATGAATTTGAACGAGCATTTGTAGAAGAAAGTGGATTTATAAGTACAAAAAATTTGTAATTTTGAAAAGAAATGATTTTGTTTAAGCTGGGTATATTAATTTTTTTGTTTTGTTTGAGTGATGTAATATGGCGTAAATTCAAAGTCTATGCTTTAAATGCTGAGTTGACCTAATATGCAGAAGTTTGAGAATGTTAGGTATGAAATATGATTTATGTAAACATTATTTTTGTACTTTTTGATAATAAAAAAAATAAAATAAAAAAAAGAACTGCCCGATCTTGTCTGATCTCGGAAGCTAAGCAGGGTCGGGCCTGGTTAGTACTTGGATAGGAGACCGCCTGGGAATACCAGGTGCTGTAAGCTTTTTTGTTTTTGAAAAAAAAAAAAAAAAAGAGTCCCTGAGCTTCATCAAAAAGCCTGAAAAGGTCTCTGAGATTCTTCAGAAAGCCTGAAAGAGTCTCTGAATTTATTTCAAAAATTCTTCATAGTTTACTTCACTAATGGTCTAACCTTTTAAATAGCCTGATTTTGGCAGCAGTTTTCGCTTACGGCCATACCACCTTGAAACCGCCCGATCTCGTCTGATCTTGGTACGTTCCAGGAAGTGTTTTGGTAGAGTTTGGAGATTAAGGATCTCTGTTTTTCTTTGTTAAATATTTATATCTTTTTTTGATTAAGTTATATGATATAAAGGACACTTTTTTTGTTTGATTGTTTGCGGTTTTAACACCAGACAGTTTTTAACTGTTTGGGTTGAGTGCGTGTTTTTTTTTTTTGTGTGTTTTTTCGAAATGGATAATGGAAAAGGACTGGGAAAGAAATTTGGTGAAAAGGACACTGAAGCGGATGAAGGGACTAGTTTGATGAAGAGGATGGCGGGGGAAAATACTGAAAATATAGAAAAAGAAACATGGGCAACTGTGGTTTCAAGAAGGAAGCGAAGTGGAACAGAAATGGGGAAAGGAAGCACTGAACAACAAAAGTGTATACAAGGTAAAGAAAAGGATTATACAAATGTTGAAAAGAGACAAGAAGAAAGTCAAAAAGATGAAATGATAAATAAGCTGAGAGGGCACCGTTTTCTCTAGTACACTAGATATTGTTGCACCAATTAGATTAAAAAAGGTTAGAGAGAAAACTAAAGCACCATGGTACAACAGTGCTACGCATGCTATCAAGAGAGAAACTCGTAACTTAGAGCGTAAATGGAAACAAACTAATTTAGAGGTCTTTAGAATCGCGTGGAAAGACAGTATGTCACGTTATAAAAGGGATCTAAAATCAGCCAGGGCTGAGCATCTCCGCAAACTAATAGAAAATAACCAAAATAATCCAAGGTTTTTATTTAACACCGTGGCTAGACTAACAAATAATCAGACATCTCCAGAGCAAAATATTCCGTTACAATATAGTAGTAATGATTTTATGAATTACTTCGATGAGAAAATAGAAAGCATCAGAAACACAATTGTAAATGTACAATCCTCTATGGTGTCTTATGACTCAGCCTCAATTATGGCCCCTCTAGAACAACTACACCGCTTTACAACTATAGGACAGGAAGAACTAAATAAACTTATCATTGCATTTAAACCAACAACATGTTTATTAGATCCAATACCCACTAAACTACTTAAAGAAGTGTTACCTGTAGTGGAAGAGCCTCTTCTCAATATTATTAACTCGTCTTTATTTTTAGGATATGTTCCAAAAATATTCAAGCTGGCAGTAATAAAACCTCTCATTAAGAAACCGCAATTAGATCCAAATAACCTAGCAAATTACAGACCCATCTCAAATCTTCCATTTATGTCTAAAATACTAGAAAAAATTGTGTCCGCTCAATTGTGTTCTTTCTTGCAAGAAAATGATATCTATGAAAAATTTCATTTTCATTTTCATTTCATTTCATTCAGACCGCATCATAGCACAGAAACTGCGCTAGTTAAAATTACAAATGATTTACTTTTAGCCTCTGACCAAGGCTGTATCTCAATACTAGTTCTACTTGATCTTAGCGCTGCGTTCGACACTATAGATCATAAAATACTCTTAGATCGACTACAAAACTACACTGGTGTTCAGGGACAGGCATTAAGCTGGTTTAGATCGTACTTATCAGACCGTTACCATTTTGTCTGTTTAAATGGGGAAAAATCGAAGATAACATCAGTAGACTATGGAGTGCCGCAAGGATCTGTCCTAGGCCCTCTGCTATTCTCAATATATATGCTGCCACTTGGTAATATTATAAGAAAACATGGAATTAATTTCCACTGTTATGCTGATGACACTCAATTATATATCTCATCACGACCAGATGAAAACACTAACTTATCTAACTTGACAGAGTGTCTAAAAGATATAAAATGCTGGATGACGTGTAATTTCCTGCTATTAAATTCAGATAAAACGGAGGTATTACTTATTGGTCCAAAAAACTACCCACAAAATCCCTTACAATACAACTTTAATTTAGAAGGATGTCCTGTTACTTTATCCACTACAGTAAAAGACCTGGGTGTTATACTAGACCGCAACTTGACTTTTGAAAATCATATTTCATATGTTACAAGAACAGCCTTTTTCCACCTTAGAAACATTGCTAAGCTACGTAACATGCTATCTGTTTCTGATGCAGAAAAGTTAGTTCATGCATTCATGACCTCGAGACTAGATTACTGTAATGCTTTATTAGCTGGTTGTCCTGCATCCTCAATAAACAAGCTACAGTTAGTGCAAAATGCAGCCGCTAGAGTTCTTACTAGATCAAGAAAATATGATCATATAACACCAATTCTATCATCTCTACACTGGTTACCTATTAAGTTCCGTATCAATTACAAAGTATTACTATTGACCTATAAAGCTCTAAATGGTTTAGCTCCTGTGTATTTAACAGACCTTCTATCGCCCTACAATCCATCGCGCTCTTTAAGATCACTAAATTCGAGGCTTCTGGTCATTCCTAGGATATCTAAGTCAACTAAAGGAGGGAGGGCGTTCTCACATTTATTCCTAAACTCTGGAATAGCCCTTCCTGATATTGTTCGAGACTCGACTCGCTGCATTTAAACAAGATTAAAGACGCATCTTTTTGAACAAGCATTTGCTTAATGCTTACCATTTTTTCTACTGCTGGATCAGGTCGAATGCATTAACATAGGAAAACAGCTATGCTATATTTCATTGCTTTAAACTGTGTATCTCGGGACGCTAGATACAAGGTAAAGTAAGTAATCAGTCTTTTTAATCTTAACCGTATGTAAAGGCTCAGCCTGGAGGCAAACTTGTTCCCTCTTTTGGGTCCCCCATGGGACTCAACCGCCCACGCCCCGGGTCCCGTCGGGCAACCTTCACTGTCTCTCAGGCGGCAATGGCAGAATACGGCGCGGACGTCAGGCTTCCTCTTTCATAGAACAATGGTGAGTAAAAATCCTTCCAAAACAGTCTTAAAGAACGCAAAGTCTGCAACAAATCTGTACAATAACTCACTAAAAGAGTAAAGAAAAGTTATGTGAAATGAAAAGAAAAACTGTAAAAGAAAAGCAATATGAAATTAAAAGAATGTGTGGAATGAAAATAAAATGTAGGCTAAATGTAAAGACAAGCAATGTTAAATGAACAGAAAATATGCAAATAATCCTTTAAATAAATGCTCTTCATATATACCCTTTTGTTTTTGTTTTTTTTTCGACCATCACCTGCCTTAAAACGTATCGGGGGGGGGGGGGGTCGGGGGGGGAATCTAGCAGTTAATAACTGAGTCTCTCTTTACCACAGGACAGCAGTGGCAGAATGCAGCGGCGGACGTCAGGCTTCCTCTGTTCATAGAACAACAATGGTGAGTACAGAATCCAGCAGTTAATAACTGAGTCTCTCTTTACCACAGGACAGCAGTGGCAGAATGCAGCGGCGGACGTCAGGCTTCCTCTGTTCATAGAACAACATTTGTGAGTACAGAATCCAACAGTTAACATTATTTCCTGACGCATCACCAGGCTAGACGATCCCCGACAAAGGTTTCAGAGTGCTGATAGCGTTTAATCTTCCCATACTCGTGCATGCATCAAAACCACTGTAAATCTTCAAACGTGCTCAGTTAAATCTTCAGACACTGCAATGACACACCACTTCACAGTGAAAAGTGTACCTTCACTCCACCTCGTCGGGGCCGACCAATCCACCATCGTGATCTTCAGAAACGGGACATCAACCTGCATATCCATATTTCTTCATATCCAATGAAGAAAAAAACAAGTATATGAGGATGGGGCAAGTAAAAGATTTAACAGGAATATTTCAATTTAAAGAACAGTCAAATAATATGAAGATTTTAGGAATTAGGATTGGTATGGATGAAATAAAAATAAGAGATTTAATATGGGAGGAGGTGCTTAGTGGTATGATTACAGTTTTTTACAATTGCTATGACAGATTTTTCAATACTTTTAACAATTTTCCAAAACTCTTAACACAGTTATCACTACATTCGTCTGTGTAAGCTATACTATTAACGCATTTCTTGTTGCTTTAACACAAAATTCATACAATTAACACAAATTTAAAATGCTTGAACTTCTTTTACAGACAAGCTCAAACAAGACCAAAACAATGGATTTTTACTGCCAAATTTACCAATGCTTTAACACTGTATGTCAGAACAGATAACACCATGTTCTAAACCTAACCTTATAGGCTAACGTCAAGGTAAACAGCTGTTTATATTGTGAATTGAAACACAAATATATCCCCTTTATTTTATTCTATTGTTACAGCTGATTGAATTATGCAAATATATAAATCACAGCTGATTTCTAGGAAACACACTCAGGTGTTGAGGTTCTTTCAATTGCATGTCCATATGGTATACAGTAAAAGAGGACCTTTTTGGCTGATCTTTTGTGGAAAGAGAACAATATAGAGCAAGAAAAAAAAAAACGAACAAAAAAAATGTCTGCACTAGGTATAGGAAGATGTGTACCAGGACAAGGGAGAGGAGTTAGAATGAGTGGTGGCGCTCAAAGAAGGGCCAGAGCTAGGGTAACTAATGAAATAAGACCTGCACGAAAGACTTGTTCCAGAGGTCGAAAGGGGGCAGGTGAGAGACCACTTGCCAATATACGTGATCACATGGGACAATGTGGCATTCCACCATTCCCGTACAGTCACAGCATTGACGCCCATCCTTGGATGATGTCCCTTTTCCTTGCTCCTTACTCCCCTTTCCTCAACCCCATTGAGGAGTTTTTTTCATCCTGGATATGGAAGGTTTTTGACCATCATCCACAGGACCAAATGTCCCTCCTGGATGCAATGGATGCTGCATGCCAAGACATCACAGCTGAACACTGCCAGGGGTGGATACGGCATGTCAAAAGATTCTTCCCACAATGCCTTGCCAGAGAAGATATCAGGTGTGATTTGGATGAGAACACGTGGCCAAATGCAGAAGACCGGGCAGATTAGAAGATGACTCTTTTTTTTTCGTTTTTTTCTTTTCTTCTTGTGCTTTTTCTGTTCGTATATTTAGTATTTTCACATATAAATGGCAGCTATATTGCTTATTTTGTTATATTTCAGTAATGTCCTTTTGCAAATAAAGTATTTACTGTATTGCAGCAATTCTCTCTCTGTCTTTTTTTCAGAAACTGTACAATCTATAAAGCTACTCTGAGATGGTCATTCATTTTTTGTATTGAATTTCTGCAGCAAAAGAAACAAAATGCATGCATTTACTAAACCCAACAAAACAAAAATGTAGAGAGGCTTCAAAAGAAACTACAGTGCAAAACACAATCTATGATCAATACAATATACTGTCTGTTGTATAAGGGCAGACCTGACACATAAAATACTGCAGTTTCTGTAATTCCAGCTGATGATAGTGTTTTTTTTGTCATTGTGTTATGATTGACTAAATGTTCCTGTTGGAAGAGAACATGTGTTAGTGTTTTGAAAAAAATATTTGATTTTGAGACATGTTTGCTGTGTTTTGTTAGACATAGTGTATTGTGTTAGTGTATTATTGTATTTTGAAAATTAGTTTTGGAGTTTAGTTTACAATGTGTGATTTTGAAAATGAAATTAACCGTTTTGCCAATTGTGTGTTTTAGGTGTGTTGGTGCCTTAAGAGTTTAGGAAACTCGTTAAATGTATTGAAAAAACTGTCATAGCGATTGGAAAATCAAGCAAGTCTCAATGGCCTTTACTTTTCTTGACGATTCCTCTGGTAGCTTTTGTTTGAAGGCATTATTGCTCCAAAAACACTAACGTTAGTAACTTACTGTAGTATTTTATCACAACTGGTTAAATAAACCGCATCACCAACAAAAGTAAATAAACCAAATTACAAAAAGGACACACTATAACACATGTATCAGGGAACCTGATATATACGAGTGTATAACGTTTCAAAATATTTTAATGTGTGACGATATTCATAAAATGATAAACGCGATGGCTCCGACATTCATTTGCCTAACATGTCAGATGGCAACTAAATAACGTTACGTTAACAGCTTATTTGAACATATATTTCGTATTTTACCACAGAAGTGTCAGAATGGCTTCCACACACCCGAAATCCGACTTTAATAAACAACTTTGCCCGCGGTCATCTGCGTGTGTAATGGCGGTTGCGTCGTAAACTTTTCGCGCCGCCAGGTTCTTGTACCCACAATGCAACGCGTAATTCAAAATACGGGCAAAGCCCATATTAGACATTCTATGATACGGGTAAATGACCTGTAAAAGACAAATACGGAAAAATCCTTCAAATTTATATGGTAAATTGTACCGTAGTTTTACGGAATTTTTTTACAGTGTAGTGTTGTCGACCCCAGGTTTCAGCATATGCTTGTCCAACACAAAAACATCTGAGCAAAAGAGTCTATGCACGACTCCGGTGGGACTCGAACCCACAACCTTTGAATACCTCCATTCACTATCTAGAAGTCCAATGCCCTATCCATTGCGCCACAGAGCCACAAAAACACAACCTTCAAGACACTATGACATTTACATCACTTCTTCGATTTCCACAGTTTGTGACGATAAACACTGTTCAGTATGCAAACATTTTCATATGCAAAAGGTTTAAGTGAGCAATCCCGCATTCTGTAGCATAGGCAATGGTGGGATTCGAACCCAGGATCTCCTTTCAGTTGATCTGAAAGCCAAATTCCAGAACGAATTTCAAAGGCTGTTTTGAACCCATATCAAGAGGCTTGATCTCAGAAATATCTTAGCAATATCTCAGCAATTGGAGAATGCAAATTCTGGCCTTAGCCAGTAGTTTTCAAACCATTCTTCAAACCTCCCAGATACTTTACATTTCCATTATTTGCCTTATTTTAAAAAGGTGACTTGAGCTAATTAGGAGAGTACTCCAAGATCTGTTTTGGTGTGCCCAATAAGAAAAACAAGAAAAATGTGTTGCGCAGGCTTTTGAAAAAGTTGGAAAACCCCAGGTTTAGGCAAATGTCTGTTTGGCAAAGACGTCCAAGCAAAAGGGACACCATTCGTGACTCTGGTGGGACTAAAAAACCAACACTCTTTATAAAGCCTTCATTTGCAACAGATAAGTCCAGAATAACTGTCCTCCAGAGACTTTTACATCTGAAAAGTTTGAACGACTAATCCTTGAAGCCACAGATTAGGCACTGCTGGGATTTGAACCCAGGATCTCCTGTTTACTAGACAGGTGCTTTACCAACTAAGCCACAGCGCCGTGTCAACACCATCATTCAATAGTTTTGAAAACAAAGTCTAGAAGAGGTATCACATCAGGAGAATAGCTGATTACATCATTAAAAGGTCCCTTTGAAGTTAGAAGATTATTTTCAAAAACTGAAAGATGTGCAGGTTTCTGTTCAGGGACAAGAGAATATCTCAAATCATTTAATTTTGGATCGAGCTCTCAATACTCGTGTCTCAAATGTTTTTGGAACCTCCAGTTTCAATACATCTAAACGCTGATTCAACTAGGAGAAATGGAAAGCATGTTTTAGCTAGGTAGGTGGCCAACAATAGGAGTTGAATACTTTGGCCTAAGCCCTTGGTTTTCAAACCATTCTTGCTACCTCCCTTGTTTAAAACAGGTGACTTGAGCTAATTTGTAGAGTACTTTATGATTTGAGTTGGGTGCGTCCAATAAGCGGAATAAGCAGAACGTGAAGGGTAGGATGCTGATGTAGTGTTGTGGACCCCAGGTTTCAGCATATGCTTGTCCAACACAAAAACATCTGAGCAAAAGAGTCTATGCACGACTCTGGTGGGACTCGAACCCACAATCTTTGAATACCTCCATTCACTAGCTAGAAGTCCAATGCGCTATCCATTGCGCCAAGGACGGCACGCATACGTCTATCAAAGCTATCATAAGTTGCGTGAAATTGACCTAGAGATCGCCGGATCGAATCCCGTTCGTCTAAACTTTTTATGACTAATATTAATTATTAAGATAAATGTTATTTAACTACACATTTAAGTCCAGATAATTCTGTCACGTGTAGAATTAAAATGTTTATATAACAATAATATTGATAAGAGGAAGAAGATGAAGAAGAAAAACACAAAAACGTCCAAACCCTTTATATTTTTTATATAATCACAATGATTATTAAAACAGGTAATATTAATAATAGTAGTAGTAATAATAATTCGCCACATAAATAACTTATGGCATAAATAAACATAAATAAACTAAAATAAATGCTTCTCATCTATTATTATTATTTAAAATATATATTATTATAATAATAATAGTAATAATGATATTAATGATAATCAGGTAAATAAATAACTTAAATGCTTCTCATCTATTATTATTAATAATTATAATAGTAATAATGATTTTAATGATATCAGGTACATAAATAACTTAACTAAATAAACTCTTCTCATCCACCTGTTGCCCATAAATTAAAATGTGTATATAATTTTAGTGTAGTTGTTGTAGTCAAGAATACAGTTAATAATAATAATGGAAAGAGGAAGTAGATATATAAGAAAAAACACAGAAACATCCAAACCCATTAAATTTTTTTAATATAATCACATTCTGGTACATAAATAACTTAAGGCATAGCTAAACATGAATAAACTAAAAAAAAGGCTTCTCATCTATTATTATTATTATTAAAAATATATATTATTATAATAATAGTAATAATGATATTAATGATAATCAGGTACATAAATAACTTAAGGCATAATTTATGGCGGCGCGTCCACACGCAGCGGCTTCTCTCGCTCCCGATAGAATGGTGTTTTCTTATTGTGAGTCGCAATGTTTTTGCACGTCTTCATCGCATCAATGTGTCTGTAAGCGCGTATACAGTTGTGAGTTTCTGCTGGAAGTCGGCAAAACCACATTTTTAGAGTTAAATTCCGAATATGCGGAAAAGTTGCGGAAATTCGGTCTGCTCCGGAGGCCTATACCATCACCGACCCCCACTACTGCATCGTGCCCACAGTGGAGGCGACACAAGCGGCGTCAGAGGAAGCAGAAGAGGGGTAAGCGCGGAGGTATCTGGGCCAGGCTAATGGCTAATCCACACAAGCCAGCCATTCCCACCATCTTACTGGCTAATGTACGCTCTTTGGAAAATAAATTGGACAACATAAGATTACTACGTTCAACTCAGAGGACCGTAAGAGACTGCTGTGTTTTTGTGTTTACTGAAACATGGCTTAGCAATAGTGTTCCAGACGGCGCTATTCAGCTTGATCAGCTGACATGTCATCGAGCGGACAGAGTTCTCGTCCCGGGAGGAAAATCCCGAGGAGGGGGGCTTTGTGTTTACATCAATGATGCATGGTGCCGCGATGCTGTTGTGATCTGTAATCACTGCTCATCTTCGATTGAGTTTATGATTATCAAGTGTCGGCCGTTCTATCTGCCGAGGGAATATACTGCCATACTGCTCGTTTCTGTATACATTCCTCCGAGCAACAACAGCAACAGGAACGATGCACTACATGAACTATACCAGCACATCAGTGAGCAGCAGACAGTCCACCCTGATGCCTTTCTCATCATAGCAGGAGATTTTAACCATGCAGATTTAAAGAGTGTGTTTCCAAAAATACACCAACACATTAACTTTCCAACACGAGGTGATAACATTTTAGACCTTGTTTACTCCACTCAGAAAGGAGCCTACAGAGCCCTCCCTCTCCCCCACCTCGGTGCCTCAGATCACATCACCATTATGCTAATGCCTGTATACAGACCGCTCATCAGAGTCGCCAAACCAGTTAGAAAACAGATACAAGTATGGACAGAAGGATCGTCTGAGGCTCTCCAGGACTGTTTTGACATCACGGACTGGAATATGTTTAAGCAGGCTGCCACATACAATAACACAATAGTGCTCCAAGAGTACTCAGAGACTGTCACTGCCTATATCAACAAGTGTATTGACGATGTAACAGTCACAAAAACGATCACTGTTCGGGCCAACCAGAAGCCGTGGATGACACGAGAGGTCTACAGACTCCTGAAAATGCGGAATGCTGCCTTCAGGGCTGGAGATGAGGTTGGTCTGAGAACAGCCAGGGCCAACCTGTCCCGCGGCATCAGAGAGGCTAAGAGACAGAATTCTAGGAGGATAGCCCATCAATTCAGCGACAGCAGAGATACTAGGAGCCTATGGCAGGGGATACAGACCATTACGGACTATAAGCCCCAATCGCGGACCTGTGACAGTAACATCTCTCTACTGAATGAGCTGAATGCCTTCTTCGCTCGCTTTGAGAAACAAAACAGTTCCAATGCACAAAAGGTTCCACCTCCTCCTGGCGACCAGATGATGATCCTGACCCCGGGCAGCGTGAGGAGATCATTCAGAAGGATCAATGCACGCAAAGCTCCGGGTCCTGACAACATTCCTGGGCGGGCATTAAGAGATTGTGCAGCAGAACTCACGGATGTCTTCACAGACATTTTTAACATCTCTTTAACTCAAGCTGTTGTCCCTACATGCTTCAAAGCGACCACAATCATTCCAGTTCCTAAGAAGCCGTTTCCATCCTGTTTCAACGACTACCGACCAGTTGCACTTACTCCTATTATTATGAAGTGCTTCGAACGGCTAGTCATGCATCATATCAAGTCTGTTCTCCCCCCCTCCCTGGACCCCTTCCAGTTTGCATACCGGTCAAATCGTTCAATTGATGATGCCATCACAACTGTTGTCCACTCAGCACTTACTCACCTAGACAAAAAAGACTCATACGTCAGAATGTTGTTCCTGGACTTCAGCTCTGCATTTAATACTATCATCCCTCAACAGCTTACTCAAAAACTGGTCCAGCTGGGGCTCAGCACTTCGCTTTGCAACTGGCTGTTGGACTTTTTAACTGGGAGACCTCAGGCAGTACGGGTCGGCGGTAACACATCCAGTACCATCACTCTGAACACTGGGGCCCCCCAAGGATGTGTGCTGAGCCCCCTCCTCTTCACTCTGCTGACTCATGACTGCACATCGTCACACAACTCCAATCTCCTTGTTAAGTTTGCGGATGACACGACTGTAGTGGGTCTCATTAGCAACAAAGATGAGACAAACTACAGGAACGAAGTGAGCCGCCTTGTCAGGTGGTGCAGTGACAACAATCTCTCCCTGAACGTAGACAAGACGAAGGAGATGGTAGTTGACTACCGGAGAGTGCAAACTCAGCATGCCACTCTAACCATCAACGGTGCCACTGTGGAGAGAGTGTGCAGGACCAAGTTCTTGGGTGTGCACATTACCGAGGATCTCTCCTGGACAGTAAATACAGCGGCTCTGGTAAAAAAATCACAGCAGCGTCTCTATTTCCTCCGTAAACTCAGAAGAGCCAGAACCACGCCCCCCATTATGCACTCATTTTACAGAGGAACTATTGAGAGCATTTTAACGAGCTGCATCACCGTCTGGTATGGAGCCTGTAATGCATCTTGTCGGAAGAGCCTACAGCGCATAGTGAGAGAAGCTGAGAAGATTATTGGTGTCCCTCTTCCCTCGCTCCAGGATATTTATGGAACCCGTCTCACCCGCAAATCCATCTGCATTGCAGGAGATCCCACTCACCCATCACACAGCTTCTTCAGTATGCTGCCATCAGGGAGGAGACTGCGGAGTCTCCAGGCCAGGACGACCAGACTGAAGGACAGCTTTATTCATCAGGCTGTCAGGAAGCTGAATTCACTTCCGAAATTGCCACCCCTCTTCCCTTCCCGCCTTAGGTTACATGGAATCAAGATTACCCACTTACACCCCCCCCCCCCACCCCCTCCATCCAAATGTACATTTTTGGGTCCCCTCACTCCTCCTATCCATTAATGTACTGTGATGATGCCCCGGTTACTGGTGACGCAGGGGTGTGATCTCTATCTCTACCTCATTCAGTATTGAACAGAAGTCGTCTATTAAACTTTTTAGTTTTAAAAAAGAATGGGACTGCCACTTTAGCCCTTTTGGCACTTTAATTAGACAGGAATAATGCACTAACATCGTAATTGCACTGTTTATTCACTTTACTTGCCATGTGTCTTGCGCTGTTTCTGTCTTTATATTCTTAGTATTTATTGGATAGCTGTATTTTATATTTTTCTATTTGATTAGATTTTTAGACTTTTTTTACTGTTGTCATTGATGTTATTTGTAAACACCAGGGGTCTGAGAGTAACGTAATTTCAATTCTCTGTATGTATGTACCGTACATGGAGTAGAACTGACAATAAAGCATACTTACTTAATGTAACAAAATAACTAAAATAAACTGCAACCACCTGTTGCCCTGACGACAGCTACTAACAGGACCATTAAAACAATGGACCACCAATCTGGATACTGTAGTTTCTTTCCCTGGGCCAAATATTTTACTTAACTCCAATAAGAATTAAATGACCTAATACAGTATACCTGTCTTTCACTCCTATTCTAAAAACTGTAAACAAATGTAATCAAATAAAGTGTAAGAAAAGTAAAATGAATTAAACACAAATAAAGGTACAAAACAACACCCATTATCCCCATCCTACTCACACATGCATGCACGCAACACACACACACACACACACACACACACACACACACACACACACACACACACACACACACACACACACACACACCACACACACACACACACACACACACACACACACACACACACACACACACACACACACACACAAACAAACACGAACACACACCAACCATGTTTAAAAATGATTCAAAAGGCATCACACATGTAGTTTTTATACATTTTAAAGACAGCTGTCATTGCTGGAGAATTGCTCTATAATGAAACATTAATCAAATAAATAAATAAAAATAACATGCTGAAGGAGCATTTTTAAGAAGCTGGAGGGTTGTCACTTCCTGGCTTTTTTTTCCTATAACCTCGCTCCATCAGCACAGCCCTCCATTCATCATAGGATTGAGTCTCAGACTCTTCGCAGTACCAGTTCCCAAAGTACTGGAGATGTGTTGGTGGCTTTCTCTCCTTATTGCACTTTTTGCAAAGAATGACGTCTGTCTTCCTAACATACTTTCTTGTCACTGTTCCAGCGCTCTCCCTCTTCTGTTTTCTTTTTCTATATTGCTGTGTGGAGTAAGGAACCGCTTGACTGGATGTCTGTGTCTGAGCTGATGGTGTCATAGTGAAGGTAAGAAGAACATCACCTGTGAGGTACCAGGCACTGTAGGAGACTGGATGTCTTGTGTCCAGCGATGGGTCAATAGCAAAGGGGTGAAGAAGATCCGGACCTGTGCATAGCCAGGAAGGTAGGTGCCTGCCAGGGTGAAAGGGGTGGATACCTGGAAGTCCTGATGTGATGTCGTGGTGTCTGAGGTTGCTAGTGCGACCTCCCTTTGAGTTTTGCTCCCAGCAGTATTGGTGGCAGGATGAAAAGGTGTGGCTCTGACAAATTGCCGGAACAGAGAGTCGGTCCTTTCTGCATAGCAGCAGGAAGGTTCTCAGGTCCTGCCATGGGTGTTCAGGGGCTTGGATACCTGTTTCAATATCTCCTGCTCTGTGACTTACAACGCCTGCTGTACTGGAAAACATAAAGCAACCAATTTTAATAAACATTTAAGCAATTATACAAAAGATGGTATGTTCAACTACTGTTTGATCATGACTATGATGTAACAGCAAGACACAGCTGAGATCACAGAGCAATTGATCACCCTTGTCTCGTGTAGCATTGCTTTAGTAAATGCTGCTGGTACGGTAGTGTTGTTTGTTTGTTCGTTTGTTTGTTCGTATCGGTTGAGAGATGCAGTGAGAGTGGAGTGAGAGATGCAGTGAGAGGTGCAGTGAGAGGTGCAGTGAGAGGTGCAGGAGATGCGTGAGAGTGCAGTGAGAGGTGCAGTGAGAGATGCAGTGAGAGGTGCGAGTGAGTGAGAGATGCAGTGAGAGATGCAGTAGAGCGGGGGGAGTGAGAGTGAGTGAAGGAGGTGCAGTGAGAGATGCAGTGAGAGGTGCAGTGAGAGGTGCAGTGAGAGATGCAGTAAGAGATGCAGGTGCAGAGAGAGGTAAAAAAAAACTGATTTGCTTTTTACTGGAATGCTTTTGAATGTGAACAGTATGGTACATGTGGACATACAAGTCCCAACCAAGAAATTTAGTGTAAAAACGGTGGATTGCATGTTTTGCATGCAAATACCTTTAAAACTGACACATAAAAGTATATGTAGTTTTTGTAGTCAACAATAGCCATTATTTTGAAACTTTGATTGACTGCATGTACCTTGTGAAGTGAAAACAAGTGTTATTCTTTGACAGAATAATTTCATTTTGAGTCAGATTTCCAGTGTTTTGGGAAATTTAGTGTGTAGAGAAAGATGTGTTCTATTTTGAAATGAAGAGTTAGTATATATTTAACAAAATGTGTTTTTGAGAAGAAAATCATCCATTTGGCCAATTGTGTTTTGGTGTGAGTGTGTTAAGAGTTTCGAAAAAGTATCTGAAGAATGGGTAAGTGCTTGTTGGCGATTGATAAAAAAATGTAAGACAACCACATAAAAGACTTTGTGTGGCACTTAGCTGCTTTCAATTTATGCTTAGCTGGAACAATGCTAATTTACTCACCATTGTGTGACTGTTGCACTGTTAACTTCTGGGAGCTGGATGGTGGTCTCGCTCATCACCTTAGCATTGGTGAGGATGCACTCTCGGATGTGCTTGTAAGCACGCACCACCATTGTGAAGCGGGACACCCTCACTCCATCACACCGCACCAAGTTTGGATAGAGGGCACAGAGCCTCGTGAAGATGGCCTCCACCACTCGGTTGCAGCTAGGCCACTGTGCAGGACTATGAGCCCCAATGAAACACCTGCAAATTACAGCAAAATACATATCCATTTCAATGTGTGATCCTTACTCTGTTATTTTCTTGTTTTTTTCCCCCCCTTTTCTAATCTGTCTGTTTTGCTTTGTGTTGTCTAGATGTTAATTTTTAATATCTGTGCATAGTTATGTTTTGTGGTTTGTTTTATAATTTTTTTTAAGAAAATCAAGAACCTGTGTTTGCTAAATTTAACATACCTTTTGGTGCTCTCCACACCTGGTGCCACAATCTTCTTAGTGGCTCTGAATCGTCCCTGTTTTAAGGAGGTTTGGTGACGTGGTGCGTAAATTGTCTTCCTCTTGTCATACTCCCCCAATGCCTGCCATAGGGTGATGATCTTGGCGCACTCTTCTCCAGTCAAGGCCAGACGGTGGTCTCTGAGGCTAACCAAAAACTCTGCCAAGTCCTGCACGGCTCCATAACCCCCAATATTATCAGGTCCAACAGAATCCTAAAATAAAAGATAATTTAGGAACTTTTGATAGCAGCAATGAATACAAATATTCACATGAAAGCACAGCAAACATAACTAAGATTTTGTTTACAGACGTAAATGTACACTGGGCCCTTACATCATGTGAAGTGTTCTCTTCAGATGTCAGAAGACAAGTTTCTGCTGATAATTGGTCCACTGGAACTACATGAAAAAGGCAAACATTCAGTTTCAATTTGTATTTTTGCCTTTCAATAAGACATATATACTAGAGGTGCTGGTAATTGTTGTCACAATAACTCTATATAGATACTTTGGTAAACTCACAGCTATGTGCTCCAGGAAAGAGTCCTGGCTTTGAATGACTGTGCAGTGGGCTAGTGACAGGAGACGGAGGGACCACAGACAATGGTGAAATGGAGCAGGTGACAGATGTGGATGGTGATGGAGGAACCACAGACAATGGTGAAATGGAGCTGGTGACAGGAGGGGTTGGTGATGGAGGAACCACAGACAATGATGAAATTGAGCTGGTGACAGGAGGGGTTGTAGATGATGCTGCAGACACTGATGCTTGTGAAGAGGTAACAGGTGTCCGTTCTGTGTCAAATGTGGGGACAGTGATGTCCTGAAACTCCTCAAGTTCAGCATAACCTTCATCCACTTCTATACCAACCTCAGTGGTCTCGGACTCCTCAATGGCCAACTTGTAGTCCTGCAGAACTTTACCAGTTTGCTGGTAAAGATATTCAACTCCAATAAGCTCACCTTTAAAATATTACACATTGAAAATTAGATAATATACCAGGATATTATAATTCAGAGGTTAAATGGTATGTGTACACTTAAAAAAAAATGTCACCAAAAACAACAAATAGTTAGCTACAGTGTACTTTCTTGGCCCAACATAAGGGATGATTTTCTTGCCCATAACCTCCTCTGCAAGAGTATTGACAGCATGACTTCAATGAGTAGACTCATTTAGACCGAAATAATCATTTGGTTTAAGCCAGGTTTCAGTAAGGCACAGAACATCGAAATTATTATCTGTGACCATTTCATTTACAATAACCGCCTTAGGTGTGAGTGATCTAATGTTTAGAAGACCTAGCTTTAGAAATTGTTTTTGTTCACTAATAGCGAGAGTTTTTGTTTTAATAACAATTAGATTTTTTCTAGATCCCGCAGTAGATTTATTATTTGATCTTAGTAAACGAGGAATAGACACAGTTTCTATGCAGTGTTCTACACTAGTATTAATATCAATTAAATTGGTGCAGTAGAGACTGTGATTTGGATTTTTGGTTACTAGTCAAACGGTATTTAACATCTTGGAGATGTTATCTGACAGAAGATCTGCCCCTATTCTACTTGGGTGTAAGCCATCAGCGCGGAAGAGCCTCGGTCGCTCCCAAAACAGATTCCAATTATTTACAAAGAGCAGTTTTTGCACATTGCACCATGACAATAACCATTCATTAAGCGCGAATAATCTACTGAACTTTTCATGCCCTCGTCGGTACGTAGGAAGTGGTCCAGACACAATAATCGCTATTTCAGGCGATGTGCTGCGTACCGTATCGATAAGGCTCCTGAAGTCTTTCTTCAGAACCTCCGTCTGTCGCAGCCTAGTGTCGTTAGATCCCGCGTGCAGCACAACAGCTCCGACGCGCTCGTCACCGTTCAAGATCTCAGTTACCCGCGCAGTGATATCGAGAACACGAGCACCAGGAAAGCAGTGACTGTGCACCTTACTTTTACCTAACGTAGCATGGACGTGTCGGACGGTGGAATCGCCGATGATCACAGCATCGCGTTCCGTTTCACGAAGAGGGGAGAAGCGGTTCTGAGTGGAGATCTCGAAAACCGGGAGGGGCGAAAAGATTCTTGTCTTGGCTCGCGGCTTCCGCGGAACCACCCAGGCTTCGTGGTGGTGCGTTGAAGCCGGAGTGAATGAAACCATGGCTGATCGTGACCTGGACGTTCGGGACCAGTGCTGAGAAACGGACGGAGTAGACGAGGTCGGCGTCAGCGGGTTACTAACGTTAATCACTGATCCGTGTGCATCAGCGCGTGATGTTTCAAGAGCTAAACGCCGGTCTCTCAGCTCAGTTTGTCTCTCTAGAAGGTCACGGATCTGCTTTTCTACAGCTTCTAATTCAGACTGCACCGCGAGCAACTCAGATTTGTTCTCATCTGCACAAAAAGGTAGATAACATACACCTGATATATTCGCCATTTTAACAGATGGACAGTAAGTTAGCAACTTAGTGGTTAGTGGTGTTGGGTAACGGCTTGAGACGCGTCTGTTCAACAGTCCTAGTTATAATTATGTGTTAAATGATGGTTCAAAACAGAATAAAAGGAGGAAATACGGAAAAACACAAGGAAATACGAACCTAATACGAGGCTTAGACAGCCACGACGCAGACAAACAAACTCACGGCAGACAGCGAGGCGGATAAATCAGTCGATCGCAGGGCGAGCAGCAGTGAAGCAGTGTCTCGCTCTACGACCAACAACCGATGTTCTTACCGTATTTGCGGTTCCAGCCGTATAATGGCTTGAGACGCGTCTAATACGAGGCTAGACAGCCACGACGCAGACAAGCGCACAGCAGGCAACGAGGCTGACAAAATCAGTCGATCGCAGGGCGAGCAGCAGTGAAGCGGTGTCTCGCTCTGCGACCAACAGTCCGAGTTGTAATTATGAGTTAAATGATGTTGCAGAACAGAATAAAAGAGAGAAATACGGAAAAATATGAAGCTAATACGAGGCTTAGACAGCCACGACGCAAACAGATGCACAGCTCACAGCAGGTAGCAAAGCGGAAGTAGCCAAAGCGGAAGTCTCTTTAAAACAATGGACCACCAATCTGGATACTGTAGTTTCTTTCCCTGGGCCAAATATTTTACTTAACTCCAATAAGAATTAAATGACCTAATACAGTATACCTGTCTTTCACTCCTATTCTAAAAACTGTAAACAAATGTAATCAAATAAAGTGTAAGAAAAGTAAAATGAATTAAACACAAATAAAGGTACAAACACAACACCCATTATCCCCATCCTACTCACACATGCATGCACGCAACGCGCGCAACACACACACACACACACACACACACACACACACCACACACACACACACACACACACACACACACACACACACACACACACACACACACACACACACACACACACACACACACACACACACACAAACAAACAAACACGAACACACACCAACCATGTTTAAAAATGATTCAAAAGGCATCACACATGTAGTTTTTATACATTTTAAAGACAGCTGTCATTGCTGGAGAATTGCTCTATAATGAAACATTAATCAAATAAATAAATAAAAATAACATGCTGAAGGAGCATTTTTAAGAAGCTGGAGGGTTGTCACTTCCTGGCTTTTTTTTCCTATAACCTCGCTCCATCAGCACAGCCCTCCATTCATCATAGGATTGAGTCTCAGACTCTTCGCAGTACCAGTTCCCAAAGTACTGGAGATGTGTTGGTGGCTTTCTCTCCTTATTGCACTTTTTGCAAAGAATGACGTCTTTCTTCCTAACATACTTTCTTGTCACTGTTCCAGCGCTCTCCCTCTTCTGTTTTCTTTTTCTATATTGCTGTGTGGAGTAAGGAACCGCTTGACTGGATGTCTGTGTCTGAGCTGATGGTGTCATAGCTGAAGGTAAGAAGAACATCACCTGTGAGGTACCAGGCACTGTAGGAGGCTGCACAGGTGGTAAAAAGAAAGGGAGAGCGACAGGTGGTGCTGGTGCAATAGGGACAGGAAGTCCTTGATGTGATGGTGGTGTGAAGATGGTCTGAGGTTGCTGAGGTTGCGACCTCCCTTTGAGTTTTGCCTCCCCAGCAGTATTTGACAAATCTGACAAATTGCCGGAACAGAGAGTCGGTCCTTTCTGCATAGCAGCAGGAAGGTTCTCAGGTCCTGCCATGGGTGCTTCAGGGGCTTGGATACCCTGTTTCAATATCTCCTGCTCCTGTGACTTACAACGCCTGCTGTACCTGGGAAAACATAAAGCAACCAATTTTAATAAACATTTAAGCAATTATACAAAAGATGGTATGTTCAACTACTGTTTGATCATGACTATGATGTAACAGCAAGACACAGCTGAGATCACAGAGCAATTGATCACACCCTTGTCTCGTGTAGCATTGCTTTAGTAAAATGCTGCTGGTACGGTAGCTGTTCGTTTGTTTGTTCGTTTGTTTGTTCGTTCGTTTGAGAGATGCAGTGAGAGATGGAGTGAGAGATGCAGTGAGAGGTGCAGTGAGAGGTGCAGTGAGAGGTGCAGTGAGAGATGCAGTGAGAGGTGCAGTGAGAGGTGCAGTGAGAGATGCAGTGAGGGTGCAGTGAGAGGTGCAGTGAGAGGTGCAGTGAGAGATGCAGTGAGAGATGCAGTAAGAGATGGAGTGAGAGGTGCAGTGAGAGATGCAGTGAGAGGTGCAGTGAGAGGTGCAGTGAGAGATGCAGTAAGAGATGCAGTAAGAGATGGAGTGAGAGGTGCAGTGAGAGATGCAGTGAGAGGTGCAGTGAGAGGTGCAGTGAGAGATGCAGTAAGAGATGCAGGTGCAGAGAGAGGTAAAAAAAAACTGATTTGCTTTTTACTGGAATGCTTTTGAATGTGAACAGTATGGTACATGTGGACATACAAGTCCCAACCAAGAAATTTAGTGTAAAAACGGTGGATTGCATGTTTTGCATGCAAATACCTTTAAAACTGACACATAAAAGTATATGTAGTTTTTGTAGTCAACAATAGCCATTATTTTGAAACTTTGATTGACTGCATGTACCTTGTGAAGTGAAAACAAGTGTTATTCTTTGACAGAATAATTTCATTTTGAGTCAGATTTCCAGTGTTTTGGGAAATTTAGTGTGTAGAGAAAGATGTGTTCTATTTTGAAATGAAGAGTTAGTATATATTTAACAAAATGTGTTTTTGAGAAGAAAATCATCCATTTGGCCAATTGTGTTTTGGTGTGAGTGTGTTAAGAGTTTCGAAAAAGTATCTGAAGAATGGGTAAGTGCTTGTTGGCGATTGATAAAAAAAATGTAAGACAACCACATAAAAGACTTTGTGTGGCACTTAGCTGCTTTCAATTTATGCTTAGCTGGAACAATGCTAATTTACGCACCATTGTGTGACTGTTGCACTGTTAACTTCTGGGAGCTGGATGGTGGTCTCGCTCATCACCTTAGCATTGGTGAGGATGCACTCTCGGATGTGCTTGTAAGCACGCACCACCATTGTGAAGCGGGACACCCTCACTCCATCACACCGCACCAAGTTTGGATAGAGGGCACAGAGCCTCGTGAAGATGGCCTCCACCACTCGGTTGCAGCTAGGCCACTGTGCAGGACTATGAGCCCCAATGAAACACCTGCAAATTACAGCAAAATACATATCCATTTCAATGTGTGATCCTTACTCTGTTATTTTCTTGTTTTTTTCCCCCCCTTTTCTAATCTGTCTGTTTTGCTTTGTGTTGTCTAGATGTTAATTTTTAATATCTGTGCATAGTTATGTTTTGTGGTTTGTTTTATATTTTTTTTAAGAAAATCAAGAACCTGTGTTTGCTAAATTTAACATACCTTTTGGTGCTCTCCACACCTGGTGCCACAATCTTCTTAGTGGCTCTGAATCGTCCCTGTTTTAAGGAGGTTTGGTGACGTGGTGCGTAAATTGTCTTCCTCTTGTCATACTCCCCCAATGCCTGCCATAGGGTGATGATCTTGGCGCACTCTTCTCCAGTCAAGGCCAGACGGTGGTCTCTGAGGCTAACCAAAAACTCTGCCAAGTCCTGCACGGCTCCATAACCCCCAATATTATCAGGTCCAACAGAATCCTAAAATAAAAGATAATTTAGGAACTTTTGATAGCAGCAATGAATACAAATATTCACATGAAAGCACAGCAAACATAACTAAGATTTTGTTTACAGACGTAAATGTACACTGGGCCCTTACATCATGTGAAGTGTTCTCTTCAGATGTCAGAAGACAAGTTTCTGCTGATAATTGGTCCACTGGAACTACATGAAAAAGGCAAACATTCAGTTTCAATTTGTATTTTTGCCTTTCAATAAGACATATATACATAGAGGTGCTGGTAATTGTTGTCACAATAACTCTATATAGATACTTTGGTAAACTCACAGCTATGTGCTCCAGGAAAGAGTCCTGGCTTTGAATGACTGTGCAGTGGGCTAGTGACAGGAGACGGAGGGACCACAGACAATGGTGAAATGGAGCAGGTGACAGATGTGGATGGTGATGGAGGAACCACAGACAATAGTGAAATGGAGCTGGTGACAGGAGGGGTTGGTGATGGAGGAACCACAGACAATGGTGAAATGGAGCTGGTGACAGGAGGGGTTGGTGATGGAGGAACCACAGACAATGATGAAATTGAGCTGGTGACAGGAGGGGTTGTAGATGATGCTGCAGACACTGATGCTTGTGAAGAGGCAACAGGTGTCCGTTCTGTGTCAAATGTGGGGACAGTGATGTCCTGAAACTCCTCAAGTTCAGCATAACCTTCATCCACTTCTATACCAACCTCAGTGGTCTCGGACTCCTCAATGGCCAACTTGTAGTCCTGCAGAACTTTACCAGTTTGCTGGTAAAGATATTCAACTCCAATAAGCTCACCTTTAAAATATTACACATTGAAAATTAGATAATATACCAGGATATTATAATTCAGAGGTTAAATGGTATGTGTACACTTAAAAAAAAATGTCACCAAAAACAACAAATAGTTAGCTACAGTGTACTTTCTTGGCCCAACATAAGGGATGATTTTCTTGCCCATAACCTCCTCTGCAAGAGTATTGACAGCATGACGCAGAAGATGATTGTAGGAATGGGGCTGCTGCTCATCAGTTGTTGCTGCCACAGCCCGGTCCTCATTCCACCTTGCAAGTCCATCCAAAAGATACGCCTGGAAGAAGGTGTCACTCGCCAGCGTACCTGTAAATTCAAAAAAGAAAAAAGAAGACCACACAAAAATGTCATATGGATACACAAATAGCTGTTCCCATTATTATTTTAATATATAATTAAATCAAATCTTATTTTAATAATACAGTTAAGTCACTTATTTACCTGGGATGAATCTGTTAAGGTGTAGGTGAAATGACTCAAGCGAAGTGGAACCTCTGGCACAGCGGTAGGTTGGCAGACGGTGCCCTCCCTTCACTACAGTGCCCGTCTGCATGTAGAGCTGCACACCTACAGGATCCTGGATGCAGGCCACATGCTTCCGCTGGGACTTCAAGATCTCTCTCATCCGGGCTGAGTTTATTAGTGGGACTCCCATAGTGTCACGACCAGCATCTCCATCAAAGGCCTGAATATGGCTCTCAATCAGCGCCAGGGTCTCATTGGTCCCGCGAGTGGTTCTCCTGCAATGTAGGGCTAGCTCGTTACAGCTGATAGAGCGCAGCACATCAGCCTCGGATGTAGGTTTCCTGTTAGCTTCTAGCTCTGCATGCTTTGCCTTCTTCAGGGCCGTCAGGTCAACCTGGTCCCACATGAAAATACAGTGGCTAAGGCGACTCATAAATGTGGCATACAACTGATGAGAGTCAGTGGTGCAACCCAAAGCAAACCTCCTCATAAAGTGCCATACATCTAAACGGATGATCATTTGCTCCCACTCTTCAAACATTCTCCTCAGAAGAGTGTTGCCACAGCAGTCTCGGTCGACATACAGTATCTCGGGAGGAGCCACCCCAGCCACTCTGTATCGCTTGATGAGGCCTTCAATCATTGGCCCGAGACCAAAACCTTCACCTGTCCGTGCTCATTGCCAACATTGGTTGCCCAGGTAGCAGTGCCATAGCTGCGTCCTGCTAGTTTTCTGGCCACTTTTTTTGTTGAATCCATTTTTAAGATCCGACCATATTGTGATGTGATAGTGGCCTTGATCTCATCCAGCCTTTGCAGGACATCCTGGGCGTACACCTGCATCAGCCACCGGTGCTTAGGGACAGAAGGCATTGAAGGAGCAGGTTCAAATGTCACAGGCAGGATCAGGCTCGAAGTGACAGCACTGGCAATCCCCTTGCAATCTGTCAGATACTGGACTGTCTTTTGCAACCACACCTCAGTATGACGTTCCTGCAGCTTGCGCTGGATCTGGCTGCTGCTGTTTCCCAGCCCTCGCTGACGCATCAAACATACTACCTCGACGTCACATGCAAGTTTAGATGTAAGAATGCAAGGGAACTGCACCCTGTGGCCAATGTCGAGCTGGGAGACGATATCATGGCTCCAGCTGATGACCTTCCTCTTACATCTTCTGCAGGCCAGATACTCAGATGCCACAAAGTATATCTTACCCAAGGCAAACACCTGCCTGATCTTTTGATGCAAGCCAGCTGAGGTCAGAAGGTCTTTCTGAAAGTCAGGATGTGGACAGGTCAGCTTCACTTGCCACAGTTTTCGTGGCATCCAGAGCAGCAGGGGATGGCCAAAGTAATTCTCTAAGGGAGGGCAATTACTGGTCTTCAGTGGAACCTGTGGAGGATACCACCAAAGTTTGTCCACCCTGCTGAAGATCAGCTCAGGATGGCCCTGTGCTGTCCACCTGAATAGGGCCTTAGAAATCCACTTCTGATCCACTTCAGGCA
Organism: Chrosomus eos; assembly: GCA_036326025.1. Taxonomy (NCBI): domain Eukaryota; kingdom Metazoa; phylum Chordata; class Actinopteri; order Cypriniformes; family Leuciscidae; genus Chrosomus; species Chrosomus eos. The sequence continues at coordinate 8,022,818 of CM070825.1, read as the reverse complement.
GAGTGTGTATCCACCCAGATGGAAGACAGACTCGTTGTGCTGGGGGAAAAAAAACAAAAAATATAATAAATACAACAAATGCAAATTCACATTAACTTTCCTTAACTTTTTTATCCCTGGAATGGAACTTGAATATTTTGTTGCATGTTTTAAATAAGTATAAACATACATGCCAGATGTGCCATCTCAAACTTAGTTGCCTCTGCCAGCAGTGTGCTGTCATCTATCTCAGTGGACACAGTCGGGCGATTGATGATAGCTGAGGTCCCTGTGGCTGCCTCAATGGACACAGTCGGGCTGGTGAGGGTGGCTGAGGTCCCTGTGGCTGCCTCAATGGACACAGTCAGGCTGGTGAGGGTGGCTGAGGGCCGTGTGGCTGCCTCAATGGACACAGTCGGGCGAGTGAGGGTGGCTGAGGGCCGTGTACGTGCCTGGGCCAAAGCTACAAAACAAAACACAGAACAGATAAACATGACTACAGAACAATAAATCCTAAAATCCTACAAAGCAATAAATACTAAACACACCAAAAAAGTGTTATACAAATAAATGTTTGCTTACAAGGTGTGGATTTGACGGGGGAAACCAGCCTTTCTATGGTCTTGGTCAGGTTTTTCTGGTTAGGCAACTTCCTAAACAAGAGGGAGCGGAGAGAGGCGGTGGAAGTATGGGTGGAGGCAGAGTGCTGGGAGGTGGTGGTGGCGTGCTGGGTGGAGGCAGCGTGCTGTGTGGTGGTGGTAGAGTGCTGGGCGGAGGCAGCATGCTGGGTGGTAGTTGTAGCGTGCAGCAGGTGCTTTCTGTTAGCTAGATCTCCGTGGTGCTGACTTAAGCTTTTCTTGGCCTTGTCCAGCACTATGTCAGGGGACAGGGGTCTTGTGTACGGCTTTCCTTTGTTGGCCTCCTTCACCTTTGCCGCTTCCATTGTATCAGTCAGATTCAGGCTGCCATCAGCTCGTCTCCTGAAGCGAGGTTCCATCTAAATAAATAAAAAATTGAAGATATAAAGACTATTGAGAAAGAAATAGACAAACACATTTGGTAACACATTAGTTAATACAGCTGTGCATATTACTTTACTATTTTTTCTCATGATCACCTTGTAATGTTGATTATATATTATGCTTTGTGTGTCTATATTTTTTAACAGGCTTAAAATGTTTATTTACATATCAGAATCTCAGAATGATCCCAGAGTAAGAGGTCATTTTTTCAATAATTATTATACCATTATTATACCATTGTTATACCACTACTTTCCCCTCTTGAAAAGTTCCATCTAAATAAAATAATAATAATTTGAAGATATAAAGACTATAGAGATAGAAATAGACAAACACATTTGGTAACACATTAGTTAATACAGCTGTGCATATTACATTACTATTTTTACTCATGATCACCTTGTAATGTTGATTATATATTATGCTTTGTGTGTCTATATTTTTTAACAGGCTTAAAATGTTTATTTACATATCAGAATCTCAGAATGATCCCAGAGTAAGAGGTCATTTTTTCAATAATTATTTTTCCATTATTATACCATTGTTATACCACTACTTTCCCCTCTTTGAAATCCTTTGCTCTATTACAAGTTAACAGTTAAATGTAATGCATTCAAAATGTTAGCCTACTTAACGTTAGCTAAAACAAGTTAGTTTAGCATCAAAATAAAGTAAAAAGTACTAAAAGTAGAAGCATAATGTACACTATATAATTAGTGATGCGTTAGTGTGTAACAATCATTTTAATGTTGCAATAGGTAAAGCTGTAGTAAACATAGAAGTAAACTGTAACGTTATATACTTTGTTCTGCTTGGTCGTTTTATCTAAATACATTTTTTAAATTATATTTTGAATTAATTACTTGAATTATTAGCTAGTCTGAGACAGAGGTTATTCATATAAAACAACTAGATATTTGGCACTTTACTTTTCTTGACAAAAGACTGACTTACTTTGCAAATTTTGATCCGAAGTTAATCAATGAATGTCATCCTCTTCTCCAGTCCCAATTTGCAAGTCTCTGGGGGGGAGGTGACTCTTGATGTTTATTGGTCAATTCTTGGTTAGTTACTAGGCTGAATCATGGTAGCGATAAGAGCCGCGATTGGCTATAAGCGTACGAATCTTGGTTGCAGCCGGGAACGTGATTGGCTGTCATAACCAAGAATAGTACGAATCTTGGTTGCAGCCGGGAACGTGATTGGCTGTCATAACCAAGAATAGTACGAATCTTGGTTGCAGCAGGGAACATGATTGGCTGTCATAACCAAGAATAACCACGATTTACAGGCGGCATGAAGCGCCACAGAGCCACAAAAACACAACCTTCAAGACACTATTGCATTTACATCACTTCTTCGATTTCCACAGTTTGTGACGATAAACACTGTTCAGTATGCAAACATTTTCATATGCAAAAGGTTTAAGTGAGCAATCCCGCATTCTGTAGCATAGGCAATGGTAGGATTCGAACCCAGGATCTCCTTTCAGTTGATCTGAAAGCCAAATTCCAGAAAGAATTTCAAAGGCTGTTTTGAACCCATATCAAGAGGCTTGATCTCAGAAATATCTTAGCAATATCTCAGCAATTGGAGAATGCAAGTTCTGGCCTTAGCCAGTAGTTTTCAAACCATTCTTCAAACCTCCCAGATACTCTACATTTCCATTATTTGCCTTATTTTAAAAAGGTGACTTGAGCTAATTAGGAGAGTACTCCAAGATCTGTTTTGGTGTGCCCAGTAAGAAAAACAAGAAAAATGTGCAAAAATGTGGTTTCTGAAAAAGTTGGAAAACCCCAGGTTTAAGCAAATGTCTGTTTGGCAAAGACGTCCAAGCAAAAGGGACTCCATTTGTGACTCTGGTGGGACTTAAAAACCAACACTCTTTATAAAGCCTTCATTTGCAACAGATAAGTCCAGAATAACTGTCCTCCAGAGACTTTTACATCTGAAAAGTTTGAACGACTAATCCTTGAAGCCACAGATTAGGCACTGCTGGGATTTGAACCCAGGATCTCCTGTTTACTAGAAAGGCACTTTACCAACTAAGCCACAGCGCCGTGTCCACACCATCATTCAATAGTTTTGTAAACAAAGTCTAAAAGAGGTATCACATCAGGAGAATAGCTGATTACATCATTAAAAGGTCCCTTTGAAGTTAGAAGATTATTTTCAAAAACTGAAAGATGTGCAGGTTTCTGTTCAGGGACAAGAGAATATCTCAAATCATTTAATTTTGGATCGAGCTCTCAATACTCGTGTCTTAAATGTTTTTGGAACCTCCAGTTTCAATACATCTAAACGCTGATTCAACTAGGAGAAATGGAAAGCATGTTTTAGCTAGGTAGGTGGCCAACAATAGGAGTTGAATACTTTGGCCTAAGCCCTTGGTTTTCAAACCATTCTTGCTACCTCCCTTGTTTAAAACAGGTGACTTGAGCTAATTTGTAGAGTACTTTATGATTTGAGTTGGGTGCGTCCAATAAGGGGAATAAGCAGAACGTGAAGGGTAGGATGCTGAAGTAGTGTTGTGGACCCCAGGTTTCAGCATATGCTTGTCCAACACAAAAAAATCTGAGCAAAGGAGTCTATGCACGACTCTGGTGGGACTCGAACCCACAACCTTTGAATACCTCCATTCACTCTCTAGAAGTCCAATGCGCTATCCATTGCGCCACAGAGCCACAAAAAAAACAACCTTCAAGACACTATTGCATTTACATCACTTCTTCGATTTCCACAGTTTGTGACGATAAACACTGTTCAGTATGCAAACATTTTCATATGCAAAAGGTTTAAGTGAGCAATCCCGCATTCTGTAGCATAGGCAATAATGGGATTCGAACCCAGGATCTCCTTTCAGTTGATCTGAAAGCCAAATTCCAGAAAGAATTTCAAAGGCTGTTTTGAACCCATATCAAGAGGCTTGATCTCAGAAATATCTTAGCAATATCTCAGCAATTGGAGAATGCAAATTCTGGGCTTAGCCAGTAGTTTTCAAACCATTCTTCAAACCTCCCAGATACTCTACATTTCCATTATTTGCCTTATTTTAAAAAGGTGACTTGAGCTAATTAGGAGAGTACTCCAAGATCTGTTTTGGTGTGCCCAATAAGAAAAACAAGAAAAATGTATTGTGCAGGCTTTTGAAAAAGTTGGAAAACCCCAGGTTTCAGCAAATGTCTGTTTGGCAAAGACGTCCAAGCAAAGGGACATCATTCGTGACTGTGGTGGGACTTAAAAACCAACACCTTTTATAAAGCCTTCATTTGCAACAGATAAGTCCAGAATGACTGTCCTCCAGAGACTTTTATATCTGAAAAGTTTGAACAACTAATCCTTGAAGCCATCGATTAGGCACTGCTGGGATTCAAACCCAGGATCTCCTGTTTACTAGACAAGCGCTTTACCAACTAAGCCACAGCGCCATGTCCACACCATCATTCAATAGTTTTGTAAACAAAGTCTAAAAGAGGTATCACATCAGGAGAATAGCTGATTACATAATTAAAAGGTCCCTTTGAAGTTAGAAGATTATTTTCAAAAACTGAAAGATGTGCAGGTTTCTGTTCAGGGACAAGAGAATATCTCAAATCATTTAATTTTGGATCAAGCTCTCAATACTCGTGTCTCAAATGTTTTTGGAACCTCCAGTTTCAATACATCTAAACGCTGATTCAACTAGGAGAAATGGAAAGCATTGTAGAGTATTTGGGTGAATCATTGACTCAGTCCCTCTGAATAACTAAAATCCCAAAAGCCTCTAAAGGCCTAGAACTTGCTTCCAAACATCGTCCTCCCCAGGACTTAAACAGGCAAGACACACACACACACACACACACACACACACACACACACACACACACACACACACACACACACACACACACACACACACACACACACACACACACACACACACACACACACACACACACACACACACACACACACACACACACACACACACACACACACACACACACACAAGCCAAAGAGACGGACATTTCTGTTGTTTAAAGACATAAAAACCATTAAATATATTTTGTTAAATGTATGTGTGTTTTACCCCATGTCACAGTGAAATATCTTTGTGTGGCTGCGGCATAAATAGACATTGGAAATACCTTCTTTATGCATTTTAAATACCTCTGTATTTTTCCCTTGACATTCATTTGATGTTTTTGACACCTCTAAAATGCTCATGGAACGGGCTATCTGAATATGTACAGAGCTATAAGGTAAAGTGTATTTTTAATATGTTTTACCTTCATTGAAGATTCAAACTGTTAAACTATACACCCTCCTTGAACACACCCCTGTACCACGAGGGGCACGTTCTCCCAAACAAAGGACAATAAACCGAGGGTTCCCGCGTGCAACATCCATTCCCCGATTGGCCCAGTGAACAGGAAGGGGAGGGATTTCTCCAAGGTGATAAATGTAGGAGCGCGGCTCCGCCCAGTCTCTGTTGAACTTTCCAGCGTGTCAGAAACATGTAATTCACGCGGATGTCCCCTCGGGGGATCAGATCCTATCCTGGATCTTTTCTTTACTTTCTAGTCTAAAATCTGTTTTCTGTATTCAACTCATTTCACTCCCACGAAGTAGGAACTATTCCTAGTTAGAACTATTTCCCTTGATAACGTTACCTAACAGACTTCCAACCGCTGTTCAAAGACTCGCGCCGCATCACGTGACTCCACGGAACCAAGGATTCAGCTCACGCACGCAGCTAAACCATGCGGGCCGCACGCTCACGGAGAACAAAAGATCTGCCGTCCAAAACGCGGCTAGATCATGCAGGCCGCTCAAGGAACGCAGCAACACATGAGAGAACCCTTCCACATGCAAGTAAATTTGGGTTACCCTGTTTCAGAGCATTAAGAATGTGTTTTCGTGTTGTTTCAGGAAAGTTGACTGTCTAGGTGAATGTAACCCCCTTTCCCTCTCTCTTACTCGCTCTCACGCTTGTAAGTTATCCATATCTCTATATCTCACACACTCACTCGTTCATTAATGTCTTATTGTGTTGTGTATGTCTATGTGTTTGTGTATATATATATATATATATATATATATATATATATATATATATATATATATATATATATATATATATATATATATATATATATATATATACCGTGTAAACGTAGTAAATGAATAAGTATGCCTTTATTAAATCATTATATTCACTTGACTGATGAACTGCGTTGTTTTGCTCAATTTCAAGTCCCTTAAGTGCCAAAGGTCTAACTTAAGCTACAGGCTTTACCAATTAAACATACTTTAAAAGTATGTGTTTATAGGGCGGGAAACCCAATTCTTCTGGCCAGAGAATCGCGTTTCCTGAAATCCTATAAAGTAAGATGATATTGGGGGATCCCCACAATATTATTCTGACAATTGAGCTAAATTAATTTTGCCTGTTTGTAAAACGTGATCTATGCAAATTAACCATAACCATTTGGTTGGTTGTCGAGATACACGTTCATGCATGCAGGTAAAATGACTTAGAGGGAGATTAAATTTACTGTAAGACTGATCTAATCCAAACATGTATGAATAATTATTAATTACCAATTATTAATTATGATATGCAAATTCCCCACGGATTAGATCCGCCCAGAGTCTTTACAGCATGTTTTAGCTAGGTAGGTGGCCAACAATAGGAGTTGAATACTTTGGCCTAAGCCCTTGGTTTTCAAACCATTCTTGCTACCTCCCTTGTTTAAAACAGGTGACTTGAGCTAATTTATAGAGTACTCTATGATTTGAGTTGGGTGCGTCCAATAAGGGGAATAAGCAGAACGTGAAGTGTAGGATGCTGAAGTAGTTTGTGGACCCCAGGTTTCAGCATATGCTTGTCCAATACAAAAACATCTGAGCAAAAGAGTCAATGCACGACTCTGGTGGGACTCGAAACCACAACCTTTGAATACCTCCATTCATTACCTAGAAGTCCAATGTGCTATCCATTGCGCCTCAGAGCCACAAAAGACAATCTTCAAGACACTATTGCATGTACATCACTTCTTCGATTTCCACAGTTTGTGACGGTAAACACTGTTCAGTATTCAAACATTTTCATATGCAAAAGGTTTAAGTGAGCAATCCCGCATTCTGTAGCATAGGCAATGGTTGGATTCGAACCCAGGATCTCCTTTCAGTTGATCTGAAAGCCAAATTCCAGAAAGAATTTCAAAGGCTGTTCTGAACCCACATCAAGAGGCTTGATCTCAGAAATATCTTAGCAATATCTCAGCAATTGGAGAATGCAAATTCTGGCCTTAGCCAGTAGTTTTCAAACCATTCTTCAAACCTCCCAGATACTCTACATTTCCATTATTTGCCTTATTTTAAAAAGGTGACTTGAGCTAATTAGGAGAGTACTCCAAGATCTGTTTTGGTGTGCCCAATAAGAAAAACAAGAAAAATGTATTGTGCAGGCTTTTGAAAAATTTGGAAAACCCCAGGTTTCAGCAAATGTCTGTTTGGCAAAGAAGTCCAAGCAAAGGGACACCATTCGTGACTATGGTGGGACTTAAAAACCAACACTCTTTATAAAGCCATCATTTGCAACAGATAAGTCCAGAATGACTGTCCTCCAGAGACTTTTTTGTCTGAAATGTTTGAACACCTAATCCTAGAAGCCACAGATTAGGCACTGCTGGGATTTGAATCCAGGATCTCCTGTTTACGAGACAGGCGCTTTACCAACTAAGCCACAGCACCAGGTACACACCCTCAATCAATAGTTTTCATACCAGTAGTTTTCAAACCATTCTTCAAACCTCCCAGATATTCTACATTTCCATTATTTGCCTTATTTTAAAAAGGTGAATTGAGCTAATTAGGAGAGTACTCCAAGATCTGTTTTGGTGTGCCCAATAAGAAAAACAAGAAAAATGTGCAAAAATGTGGTTTCTGAAAAAGTTGGAAAACCCCAGGTTTAAGCAAATGTCTGTTTGGCAAAGACGTCCAAGCAAAAGGGACACCATTTGTGACTCTGGTGGACTTAAAAACCAACACTCTTTATAAAGCCATCATTTGCAACAGATAAGTCCAGAATGACTGTCCTCCAGAGACTTTTTTGTCTGAAAAGTTTGAACATCTAATCCTAGAAGCCACAGATTAGGCACTGCTGGGATTTGAACCCAGGATCTCCTGTTTACGAGACAGGCGCTTTACCAACTAAGCCACAGCGCCAGGTACACACCCTCAATCAATAGTTTTCAAACCATTCTTCAAACCTCCGAGATACTCTTTTAAAAAGGTGAATTGAGCTAATTAGGAGAGTACTCCAAGATCTGTTTTGGTGTATCCAATAAGAAAAACAAGAAAAATGTGATGTCTTGTGAATCTTCAGCAGATGCCGTCGGACAACAGGGTTCGACCCCAAAGCCGACAATTCCTTAATTCCTCCTGCTGCGGTTCGTGTCCCGTTACATCGAGTGCATGCAACAGCTAAGCACTTTCCGTTTTTCTGCCAACTCATTTTTTTTCTCGAAAACCTGGAGGCACAGCCCATTCAGAGCTTGTATTTTGGTACCATCCATAAGTCTGCCCAGCCCATTCTTTCAGTAGATGCTCTCATACATCATGGTGGAATTGGCCATATATGAACCCTGAAGCTCTAAGATGCCCTATCCCTAAGCTGATTGAGCTGTTGCATCAATCATCGTGTCAAGCAAAGGTATGCAGTGGCGAGATGGTTCGCTGGGCCCTACCACCTTGGTGATAGCTCGCTGGAACCCGAGGTGTACACATGTATGGAAGTAAAATAATGACAAATGTTTTTGAAACAAAAAGCCTGTTGAATTGTACTACTTGAAATAAATATGCATTGCATTAACCCTGCTTGTATTTTAAGGCATTGTATTTTTAGGGCTTGTATTTTTATGGGCTGAAATTTAGCATGGTTGAATATTTAAGCTGTGAATATTTCAATTCAAAACATTTCAAACACATTTTCATTAGTAAAATTTCAATAATCCATTTTCACCTTTCATATTTCACTTCCAAAATATTCAAACTGATTAAAAATACAACCTATAATATTCAACAGGTGGTTTTCGGTCCATTTTATTTCGCTTTCAAATTCGCTTCCTCAAATTCAGTGGTTTAAATTCGACAGTAAATTCAACGTTGACATCCAGGAAAAGCAGGAGATCACCGAGCATAATCTCCATCTGCTGTTAGTCGACCTCACCAGCAGGGGGTGCAAACGCGTGTTGTTAATGAAGATAGAGTTAGCAAGCCATTCATTTATGAAAACTGTACAACAGGTGTGCCCAACCCTGCTCCTGGCGATCGACTGTCCTGCACAGTTCATCTCCAACCCTAATCAAACACACCTGAAGGTCTTCAATTAAGGTCTTAACAACCAATTAAGGTCTTCAGGATTACACTGTAACTGATTTCTGTAATTTGAACAGTATTTTACTGTAATATGTACTGTAAGATACTGTAAAATGTTTATACAGTATGTTACTGTAAACCGCAAAGGATTATGGGAAAATATATGGGCACTACTGTAATTCTTCTCTACTGTAAATCAATTTACAGTAGTGAACTAGCCCGCGTAAAACTGACCAATGGCAAGAGAGATTTTTTTAAAAATTTTTTGACTGTATTGGTTGAAGTGGCCGTTAATGTGGACAAAAGATGTAGCCTACCGGTAACTCCAAAAAGGTTAGTATATTATTTCTATTTTATGTAAAACAAACATTTGCAAATGTTTTCATTTATGTTAACAGCAAACTAACATGATTTGTCTTTTTGTTTTCGTCGGAATGGTTTTGGTGCCTTTTTTTCCCCTGACAGTCGGCCGGATCTCCGTCACGGTGATAATATTAACTGGTAAGTAAGCTAATAAGTTCACCTATATTATCCGAAATATTCTTTAGTTGAAACGATAACAATAACGTTTGTACATATCTCTGCCTCTTTAACGTAAGCTCGCTAGGCGGAGTCGTCGGTTAGGCTAACGTTAACCGCAACGAACTAACGTGTCGTGGTGAAATACTGAGGTAAAGTGAGATAGACGAAACCCTTGTTTAAGTGAGGTTTTTAAACAAGATTTTCACGTATATGCTTTGATTTATTTTCAGGTTTGTGATCTGTATAATGTCTGCAGTCTGCAACGATGGAGGTGTGTGTTGGAGCCTTTTCATTGCCGTCATAACATCAACTGGTAGGTTAACTTCACTTAAATAAGCCGAAGTAAACTTAAACAGAGAATAATAATAACATATGTATGTTCCGTGAACTTCCGGCCCCTATTTATCACAACTTAGCTAGTTAGGGAGATGTAACAACGTTAACAGTGAGCTGAAGTGAAAAAATAAGTTAAAAGGAATAGTGCACCTCAAAAAGAAATTCTGTCATAATTGACTTGCCCACAAGTTGTTCTAAACCTGCATGAAGTTCTTTCTTCTGAACATAAAAGAAGATATTTTGAAGAATGTTGGTAATGGAACAGTTTGCTGGTCCCCATTGACTTCTATAATAAATAAATAAAAATACTATGGATGTCAATGGGGACCAGAAACTTGTTTGGTTACTCATGTTTTTCTTAGGTACACAGCACAAGAAATAAATTAATACAGGTTATGAACAAGTTGAGGCTGAGTAAATGGTAAATGGATATCATTTTAATTTTTTAAGTAAACTAACCGTTTAAGCGACACCATTGTTAATTACATCTTTTGTTTTATTTTCAAGTTTGTGGCCTGAATCATGTCTGCAATGTCGGAGGTGTGTTTTGGAGTCTTTTCTTGTGATTGCCGTCCTAATGGTGATGACATCTACAGGTGGGTAAGATGACATCAACTAAATTAGCAGAATTATGCGTTAGTTTAGCAGGCAAACATAATATAATGTAACTCCCGATGAAACCAACGGAAGGAAAGAAAACGGGTTTACCAGGCAGCAGAGTTAAAGTGCTTTTAAATAATCATTCATCAGTTTCTGTTCTTTATTTTGAATTTGCAGAAGCCATTCCCTCCGGACTGTACATCACTGCGGACGCTCTCCACTAATATACAGAACAGGTTGACGTTTGAGGAGGAGGAGAAGGAGGAAAGGGTTAGCAATATACCATTATCAATATAGCAAAATTTTGCTAACTAATATTTTAAATGTTTAATTTATTAAAAAAACTATAAACACCATACAACATCATATCTTACATCATATTTTCCCCTCATGTCGTTGTTGTTAGTAATACGTTTTGTCATTGTATTTTATTTCTGTGAACTATAATAACACTAAAAGGCTGCTGTGACTGTCTGTTTCAGGAGAGTCTGTTCTCTCTGACTATGAAGAATCATCATCCAGCTACTACAGCTAACAGACTCTTCTTCAGCATTAACTGTCCATTTTGTCGATTGCAGAATTAGGTAACCCAAAATATATATATTTTTAACATTACATTTACATTCATGCATTTGGCAGACACTTTTATCCAAAGGAATTACATTGTATTTAAGTTTAAAGGAACACCCTACCGTTTTTTGAAATAGGGTTTTTTCACTGTCTCCTCTATATTTAGATAAGTGGGCAAATGTATTTTTGTCTCAGTGCATGCATTGTCTTAAGGTGCGTTCACACCAAACGCGAATAGAACGTCTGGCGCGAGTGATTTAAATGTTAAGTCAATGTAAAGATGCAATTATGCACCTCTAGAGGTCAATCAACATCAGCCATCTTGCAAACAGACAACCGTCTAGCACTTGCCCCTCCCACAAGAAGCGGATTTCTCCTCTGACGCGCGTCAATTTCGCTTCAAACACTTGCTTTTTACGCGTGTCAACTTAGCTTTGGACACGCGATTGGATTCTAAATGTTCAAGCGTCCAACTAGACGTGGTAGACGAGAATTTTACGCTCTATTCGCGTTTGGCAGCGCCGCCGGATAGCATGTCTGGATAGCATGTCCGCTCCCGACTTTTGGGGAGCTTTTTCACCGTATCCCCCAGAGTGAGATACATACAGGGTACCCGCGGGTCTTAAAAGCCTTGAAAAAGTCTTGAATTTGATCATCTCAAATTAAGGCCTTAAAAGCCTTGAATTTAGTATACAAAGTCTTGGATTTCGTTACAAAGGTCTTTTTTTTTTTTTTTTTTTTGCCTTTGCTAGGATTAAGTTCATACCGTAACAAAATTAACTGTTACTAATGTGGGCTAATTCAAAAAATATGCACGCAGCATTGAGTCAAAGAACGTATACTCTTTGGTTGAGTGCACCTCGCGCTCCACGTCATAGCAGAAAAGGCGATCGCGTGCGCACCCGTTATATGGTTACTAGGCAAGTGAGGTACAGAACAAGATAGTACCTAGCCTAGTTTAATCCGCTGTGGCCACAAATGACAAAATTTAAACCCCAAATAAGAGCTTTTCTGTTAAAAGAACATATTTTCTACCCGGTCTTTTCAATAGTATCTGGCAACCATGCGCGCGCGCTCTCTCTCTCTACACTGCTGAAGAAGCGCGGATGATCTGAAAACACAGACAAGCTGGAGTTCAGCGATCTTTAAGATTTTCTACTTAAATTAAAGTGTCATTCAGTCGGTCTGTGTTCTGTAACGAGCCGCTTGCGCTGTTTGTGCGACTAAATCTGCAATCAAAATGCAGGCTGATATCCAGCAGTGTTCATACGAGCAAGAATGCAATGTTTCCCGAATATCCACACGATTTCAAATGTGACATTGATTTTATACAACAGTAAAAAAGAAAAGAAAAAAGTTTAACATTAAATCATGTACTACATTTAAAACAGCATTATCATGCTTGCTCTATAACGAAATATGTGGCTTTGAACGATTTGTGAGATTCAATGAATGAATGACTCAGACTCACTCATAAAGATAGTGAGTTACCGCCACCTACTGGCGATTTTAACATTGCCAATTTAATGAACATTGTTTTATTTAAAGCATTATTTATTTATTTTTTAAAGTTATTACAAAGGTAAAAAATGAAATGGAAAAAATTATTTAAGTGGGCAAATCTTGTCCCTTAATGGAAAAGGTGTGAGTGCAGTCTAAGTGGAAGAGAGGGGGTCCAGGGGGTACAGCACTCTAAAACACTGGAGAACCACTGAACTTAGGAAAAGGGATAATTATGTAGAACTGCACAAGTGCTACTGCTTAAGAGTGCCATGTCAATAATTTCTCATAAGCTTAATTGAATTGGCCTAGAGAGAATAAGTATGACATTTTCTGATGTGCAAAAATGCAAAGACTTTTCGTCAACTACAACTATAAAAAACAGGATGACTCAAATGTGATTAAGACCAATAAGCATTTTCATCTGAAGACTAAGACTAAATCAAAAATGGCTGCCAAAATTAACACTGGCCTACATACACGTGCGCGCTACAATGCTGTTGCGTATGTATTAAATATTAAGTAAATTTAATACATAATTTAATATAATTTAAGTAAAATGTTTTATTTAATTCAAGTAGCCTCCTTGTACATAATTATTTTCTAGGGTTTAAAATGTATACAGATTTGACATTTTCCCCTCATACTTCTGTCGGAATGGGTACGAAGTTGGCATTGAATTTCACTTGAAATGGTATTAAAAAGGTCTTAAAAAGCCTTGAATTTAAGTTGGAGGATCCTGGGGTACCCTGTACATACATAACTTTTTTCATCTCCGTGCGTGCCGTAACTCTCTGACGCACCCACCACTAGCCTACAGTAGCTTAGACCAAAGACTGGATGTAAATAGCTCCAGCTAGCATACTAATCCCAATAAGTGACAAAATAACACCCACATTTTCCTATTTACATGTTGTGATTTGTATAGTCACAGCGTGTACAAATAATAAGGTCATATGAGACACTGCCATCTTTTAACCATATAAATACTGGGAACTATATTCTCAGAAGGCGAAGCACTGCTACTTCTGTGGAGTGATTACCGCAGCTCTGAGCAAACTCTCTGCTCCTCACTACAGGGCTTCTCAAGTGCTGCGAGCAAATCACTCCACAGAAGTAGCAGTGCTTCGCCCTCTGAGAATATAGTTCCCAGTATTTATATGGTTAAAATATGGCTGTGTCTCATGTGACCTTATTATTTGTACACTCTGTGACTATACAAATCACAACATGTAAATAGGAAATGGCTGGCGTTATTTTGTCACTTATTGGGAGCAGTATGCTAGCTGGAGCCGTTTACATCCAGTATTTGTGCTAAGCTAGGCTAGCGGTGGGTGCGTCAGACAGTTACGGCACGCACAGAGATGAAAAAGGTATGTATAGACTTATCTAACTCTGGGGGATACGGTGAATAAGCTAAAGTCCCAAAAAGGCGTGTTCCTTTAAGACTAGGCGATTTCCTAGACAGATATTGACTTGGGACTATATTGCGGTGAATCACAGGCGAACCACTGCTACTTGGGCGCAGAGATATGACGCAACACCTGAAATCCCCCAACTTCCGTCAACATATTGGTTTGAATATTAGTTAACTATTTTTCCTACAGTAGACATAGTGAATGGCGATGAATATGGCGGATTTTGTGAGAGACACAGAAGATGAGTTCTCAAAAAAGTCGAAGACTATAGGATGGATCAATGCAGAGAAGTCCTCGGTAGCTGCGGGCACCTCATCTTGATCTGACACGTTGAGCCTGGTCATCGATGGCAGTACCTTGTCCCACTCGCCACAGCACAGATACTCTATTTCAGTCGGCATAGGCTGGCATATTCCCACACTCACACCACCAGTTAGTGTCGGCTCTCATCCTCACGCCCTCAGGCTGTTGAACAATCGCAACCTCCTCCTTTTGTCTGTCTTATTTCCAAAGCACGCAGCCCCTCTTCTGAAAACTCTGGTTCGTAGAGTTATGGTTCTGGATCTTGGCTGTCTGAGAAGTCACCCTCTTCGTCTCTCACAAAATCAGCCATGTTTATCGCCATTCACTATGTCTACTGTAGGAAAAATAGCCAGCTAATATTCATGCCGGTATGTTGACGGAAGTTGGGGGATTTCAGGTGTTGCGTGATATCTCTGTGACCAAGTAGCAGTGCTTCGCCTGTGCTCCGTCCCAAGTCAACATCTGCCTAGGAAATCGCCTAGTCTTAATCTGCATTGCTATTTGCACTCGTTGTGAATAGACCCTTTTACTGTTTGTACACATTGATGACGTGGCAACGTATGCGTGCGCAAATTGGCAACAGAAGTATGGCAGAATCAGCCCATATAAAGTGGGCGCTGCAGACGCGAGCATTTTTTTATTATGTCCTCGCTCCAATCAACACGTTTAATCGCCTGCAGCCACAGGCGCCGCCGGTTCTTCTGAAACGGCCGTGATCCTGTCGGAATCCTATAAACTTAAGTCCCATGGTGGAATATCGATTAGTGCAACCGTAAACGCAACAACCAGACATTTTGATGCTGGGAAACCGTTTTGATAAACTTTAGGAGTTGCTAACACGTTAGAGCCAGTGGGAAACAACACCACTTCCGTTGCCAAAATGCGCGCGCAACTATTTGATCACGTGGGCTGTAAAAGGGTCAATACGCAGGCCACAAAAAGTAATTGAGTTTTTTAATCACTTTTACTCCCAACATGCTATCCGGCAACAAAGGGTTCCATTTATTATGCAAAGCTAAGCTAGCGGCGGCACTGCCAGACTAAGACAATGCATGCACTGAGACAAAAATGCCTTTGCTAAATATAGGGGAGACGGTGAAAACCACCTTTTTCAAAAAACGGTGGCATGTTCCTATTATTAAAGGAGAACTCCGGTCAATTTTAACATTGAGCTCATTTTTTGTACATTTGGAGTGCTTTCAGTACAGAGAACAACGACAAAAATCGGTGTTGTTGCCTACACCGTGTTATCCTCTTTTTAAAATTCGCACCCCGTTGACTTAAACGGGGCAAGTTCTAAACCTGCTTTTAGCCTCTTAACATCCTTGATGTGTCATTACAAGTTACCAATGATCGCGCGCGCGCGCGAACTCGACTACTGTCAACTTCGACCGAAAACAGGAAGAAAACACAGGTATGTGAGCTGGCTGAATAAACATCATTTTTATTCATATCTTTCACATCTACTGCAGTCAGATTGACCGTGGTCACTCTTAATAACACCACTCACATGGCTGTGCACTTGTAATGACACATCAAGGATGTTAAGAGGCTAAAAGCAGGTTTAGAACTTGCCCCGTTTAAGTCAACAGGGTGCGAATTTTAAAAAAAGGATAACACGGTGTAGAAAACACTGATTTTTGTCGTTGTTCTCTGTACTGACAGCACTCCAAATGTACAAAAAATGAGCTCAATGTTAAAATTGACCAGAGTTCTCCTTTAAGTTATCCATTCCCTGGAAATCAAACTCATTGTTTCAGCATTCTTGCATCTTTCTCTACTGTTGAAGCTACACAGGAATGTATTGTGAAAGAATGAAGCTTAAATGATTCGAATGTAATAGATTATGAGGTAATTATGTACCATCTCTGTAGGTGCATTCAGAATCAGATGTTTTGCTTTTATCAACATAAAAGTACATGCATCATTAAGTTTGAGAGTTAAGGCCATTGCACACTGAGTCCGAAATTCGCATCCGAAATTTTCGCACGTTAAAAAAAAAAATCGACCTCACGTTATGTCAATCACGCTTGCACACTGCCTCCGAAACTTTCGTCCGTTAAAAAAAATTCGGATCAGGTTCGATTTTCTGCGTTTTTCGCATCCACAGCCAGCATTTTGAGAGGTTTTTTGACTATTCAGACCCACCGTACAAGCGAACGACACAATCCAGAATGGCATCTGACAAGTTGATACACTTCGTCTCGCAGCACAAAGTAGCCTACTGTATGATAAACAAACCATACAGCTGTTCTGTATGCCCAGCGTTTCTGCTGGCCGTTTGTGTTTTGTGTGTGTGTGTGTCTTTTTTGGTGGTCTTCTTTTTAATATGTGGCTCCAGTATCGCTAGCAAAGCATCAAACTGTTCCTTGACATTATTTCTGAGGTAAATTTTGAATCGCTCGGGATAATTGCGCAACTCCTTGATGAGCTGAAACTCCTTCCTCTCGGCACAAGATTGGATGGACCCTCTTTTTCTTCTTTTTCTCTTTTAAAGAAGAGAGAGGGCAACAAAATCATCCTCACTGCTTGACGAATCCATTTTGTATTTTTTGCGTTTTTTTCCGCAAAGGTTTAATAAATACGCATCGGACTCAGTGTGCAAGGTTTCTGTGCGTGACGAATTTTTAGGCTAATGAACACGAAAAAACGCATACGAAAAAATCGGACTCAGTGTGCAAGGGCCTTTAGGGCAAATTCTGACAACACCGATCTCAAAATTAATGTATTTTTTTTCCCCTTTGTGCTTGCAGGTTCATTCTCAGAATCAACTCTGATGGCACCAAACACTAAAGGCACAGAGCAGATGGAAATCTGGAAAGATCCACACACAAAAAAGCATCAGCCTGAACGTCCTCAGTGTTTCTCATCAGAGAGCTTGTCAACTTTGACTGGCAAAATTACTGAAATGTAACAACACAAACTGACTTTTATGGTATTTTATTATTTTAAGGCCTGTTTTGGTTTTCAGTGCGTGTACGCACGTTTTTGCCATGCTACAGATACAAATGGTCCCCAGGAGATTAGTTCTATGGACTTTGGTGATTTTTGCCTTTTTTTTTTTCAGCTATTGAGGTCAAGATTTGTAATTTGTACTTCTAAAAACAAAATGTTCAACAATTAAAAATAATATTTTAAGGACAAATGTTCATGAGTTGTTGTCATTTTTGGGGGTGGGGTAAACATGTAAAAAAACAAAAAAAACTCAATACTAATAGTGTAAATGACAATACGGTAACAGACAAAATACAGTAAATGGTACAGTATACTGTAATTGAAAATACAGTAAAGATACAGTATACTGTAATTGAAAATACAGTAAAGGTACAGTATACTGTAATTGAAAATACAGTAAAGGTACAGTATACTGTAATTGAAAATACAGTAAAGATACTGTAATTGAAAATACAGTAAAGGTACAGTGTACTGTAAGTGAAAATACAGTAATAATACTGTAAAACATTTTACAGTAAATTACTGGCATCCAGCTGCCAGTAAGTTACTGTAAAATTTACAGCAATCTCTTTACAGTGTACTTGAAAATTAAAGGCAGGTGTGTTTGATCAGGGTTAGAGATAAACTGTGCAGGACAGTCGATCGCCAGGAGCAGGGTTGGGCACACCTGCTGTACAACAATTGAGCATGCATTACGTTTTTTGTGATGATTATCTGGGTCAGTATATATGCGGAAAAGACGATTAAGGCACAAAAGCTGTTTTTATGTTTCATTCATTAACTTCATTGTTACTTTCCCTGTGTAGCCTTACATGTTATCAGCTTTTTCTACCATGAACGGGATTATCGGTTTCCCTCAATACCTCATCATCATACTCAAAGATTCCCTTTCTGTCGGGACAAAACTGGCAATTCCTGTAATGGAATAATACAGTGATATAAAAGACAAAACTCGCACCTTTATTGAGGAAGTATACCAACATACATGTACTGCATTAGATTAAACTGGGAAGGTTCATAGCACTTTCATATTGTTGTTCTATATTGTTAGTTTAACTGTAAATCGCTTTGGATGAAAGCGTCTGCGAAATGACTAAACGTAAAATTGTCTTGACATTCGCACATTTAGGGACCGTCTCTAAAGTAACACTAGTAGTCCTATTAGGCCTAAACGTTTCTAACTTCAATAGCAAACTTCAATTTATTTGAATAAATTGCACATTATGCCTGACACCTACATGAACACTTTACAGTTAGTTTTATGACTGTAAGTCGTTCTCTTCAAATGCTATTGAAGTTAGAAACGTGTATACCAATGTCGTATGTAACTTTAGAGACGGTCCCTAAATGTGTGAATGTCAAGCCAACTATGCCAGTATCACTGGGAAACGCTGAGCATTAAACTTTGCGCGTTAAGTTCATATTCTGAGTCCTTCTGCTTGCCTGCGAGTTTGGTATTTTATATCACTGTATTAGTCCATTAAAGGTTGTGTAGGTAAGAAATGTATTAAAAAAAAAATCAAAATTTGTTTAGACTTTCTATATATATATCAATGCATAATTAAAATCTAAGTACTCTGAAAAATAAAGTATAAAAATCGAGTGTCTGTAGACCTCTCACGACTGTTTTAAAGACAGCTCATTATTTCCATTCACTTCACCCCCTCCCTTCTGCTCTCCTTCCAAAGCCACACCCCCAAAACACATGCAACTCTGACAGCTGAGCTGAAGACGCATTATTTACCTGAGACGAGCGAAGAGTAGAGGAACGAGTGCATGTAGTGACATCATGTCAGACACACATGTAAATAAAAAAATCTAACTTTATCATTATGAAGTTAAACAAATAAGTTGTATTTTATTACTCACTATCAAACTAGCATATTGATATTGGTAAACTTTACAATATATATTTATTGATTCGCTAACGAGCTAGTTATCTATAAGGCAAAGCTAAACACATGTTGCGTGATACACGTTGTTCCATTGCCATCATTTACACTGTGATGTAGATGAATTTCGTGTAAGATTTATAACACAAAATATTAACACACACATACAACATAGTGTGTACGACACACAAAGATACACGATAAAGACATCAGTAAACATCGGTCTAGAATATAAAAACAAAACAAAGATGAAAAAAATGATAAATCATAATTTTGTTTAGATAACTAAATGTAGGTTTAACAGATAGTAGGTCTAACGTGTTCTAGGTCTAACGTAATACTAAGAAAAATACCAGGATGCGGAGTAACGTTAGACCTACTATCTGTTAAACCTACATTTAGTTATCTAAACAAAATTATGCACAATTCAACACTACAGCTATCATCTTGAGCTAAGTCTATTATTTACCGTCTCTACTACGGCTCGCTGAGTAATGCTATGTTAGCTATATTAGGCAGCTACGTGTGCTAATGACGCATGCTTCTTGAAAAGATAAACAAAAAAATCTGTATGATCTAAATACAAAAAGAAAGATTTACCTGTCCAGCAGAAATAAAGCCATCAAGGCGTCACTTTTCAGCCCCTTGAGGTCCCTCAGTTCTCGCCAACGCTGGAAAGCCACGCCGATATTCACCAGAGTTTTATTTCTTTGTTTATCCAACAACTTTTTGTTCATTACCTTTTCTTGTAATGTAAATGACTTCCTTTTTTTGACTGGGTTGCCTTCGTGAACTGCAAATGTGGACTTTGGTCTTTCTCTGCCATTGTTTTGGTAATCCTAGGTTCCGTGGCTCTTGAATTACACAAACCAAACGAGTGCGCGCAAAAGGGCAGGTCCTGTGTGGCGAAGGGGTGGTTGCCATGGTTGCGAGAGAGTGACAGTCGCCTAGGCCAATCCGTTGTTTCGTCCCGGTTCGAAATAATGAGCTGTGTTTAATGCAGATTAAACGGTCTAGAGTCAATCGATTTTTATACTCTTTTTTTTCAGAGTACTTAGATTTTAATTATGCATTGATATATATAAAAAGTTTAAACAAATTTGGAAAAAAAGTTTTTTATAAATTTCTACCTACACAACCTTTAAGCTACGTTAAGTGTTTTATATTAGCCTGACTACGTCAGACTTCCTACTTCCGCTAATTTCATTTCACTCCTGTAGTCAGTCTGAGATAGCAGCCTATCTTTCTGTTTTCCACCGGCCTGAAAACAGCCGGGCCAATCAACGAACAGAGGGCAGGCTGAGAGCCGTGACGTAGTCGCTAAGCGCCGAGTTTAAGAGTTAGGTCAGAGAAATCGAAAACGACCGCGGATAGGGAGACACGGATGCAATTCGCTCTGTTGTGGAGAATATTCCCGGCATTAGCAAACTGAAGCCCGAAGAAGAAGAGTGTGTATTAAACATTTTGAATGGAGGTGATGTTGTTGCCCTACTCCCTTTGGGAAAAGTTTATTGCCGATCGTCAGCGAGAAACTGGGGAGCCTTTTGACAGGTCAGTGTCTCCTTTCTTTTCCAGGTCTTAAATACCGTAAAACTTCAAATAATAGCCCGGGCTTTTATTTGCCCAAATCGTCGAACTGCACCGGCTTGTATTTGAGACAGGCGTCTAAAGATATATGAGACAGGCCTTTATAATTTAGTGTTGAGATGTTGTTCTTTGAGATGTTGTTCCTAGAGTCTCTAATCTCTAAAAATCTCCAAATGCTCCACGTGAAACTGCGGTGTTCCGACCTTTTACTAGTCGATTGATTTTGATTAATATTTGCGAGGGAGAGAGAGCAAGACAGCGCTCGTGTTGTTTGTTTGAAGACGTGATAGTGCGCGCGCGGCCGGGGCTCGCTCGCTCTCTCTCTCTCTCTCTCTCTCTGCTTGTTAGCGCCCTGTCAAGTGCAGCAGTCATTCTATTACATCAATCACCGATCAAAAAGGTCGTTTACAGCCATGTTCACTTCGGTATTTCGCTCGCATCAAGTGTTTACAGTGGAAGTTCGATCATAGATTTGAGTTCGATGCATGATGTCTGTGGTTCGATGCGGCTGTGTCAGCGCATAACATACGTCATAAATAAACTTATCTGATTGGCTTACGGGTAACCAATGATTTTAAACTTCACAAATCGCCCCCTAGCGGGAGAGAAAACACTTCTCTATTATGCTATGCCAGACTCTGTCTACGAAGCAAAGTGAAGTAGCAGAGTCTGGTATTACCAGGCTAGTTTTATATGTCCAGCAGGGGAATCCTGAGGTATTGAGGGAAACCCTAGTAATGCATGCAGCACAATCGCCGCAACTAAACAACCAATAGATTATGTCAAACTCAAATGTAACATTGGACCTGTACATCCGCGTCGGGGGAATAACATTTTAATCTCGTTCACGGTAGAGAAAGATGCATGTAGGCTACACAGGAAAAGTAATCGTGAAGACACTGAATTTCACATAAAACAGACGTCATAATAATCACAGATACACTTACATTGTTGTAAATTATTTTTTATGAATGAATGGCTTGCTCTAACTGCTCTATCTTCGTCAACAACACGCGTTTGCACCCCCTGCTGGTGAGGTCGACTAACAGCAGATGGAGATTTTGCTCGGTAATCTACTGCTTTTCCTGCAGTTCCTGGATGTCAACGTTGAATTTACTGTCGAATTTAAACCACTGAATTTGTGGAAGCGAATTTGAAAGCGAAATAAAATGGACCGAAAACCGCCTGTTGAATATTATAGGTTGTATTTTTAATCAGTTTGAATATTTTGGAAGTGAAATATGAAAGGTGAATATAGATTATTGAAAATGTACTAATGAAAATGTGTTTGAAATGTTTTGAATTGAAATATTCACAGCCTAAATATTCAACCATGCTAAATTTCAGCCCATAAAAATACAAGCCCTAAAAATACAATGCAGTAAAATACAAGCAGGGTTAATGCAATGCATATTTTTTTTCAATAAGTACATTTCAACAGGCTTTTTGTTTCAAAAACATTTGTCATTATTTTACTTCCATACACATGCCTTGAGCTGGACCCCAGGCTTGTGCTTGCTAAGGCAGCACATATACTAAAATTGGATCGATACAGAGAAGATTAGCATGGCCCCTGTGAAAAGGATTCTTCTCTGTCAAGCATTGGAGGGCTATGAGGAACATTAATGGAGAAATGCTATGAGAAATTCCAAATGCTACTTTCCACATGAAGTTGACAAGTGGAGCAAATATGATCAAAATAGCACTCTCATCCTGCTTTCTGGATTTCACAGTGAAAAGGAACCTGCCCATTCCAAATAAAATGCTCATCAGGAGAGACGGAGAGACTTAGTGAGTTCAGTCCGCTGAACGGTTCAGTTAATCATCAAGTAAAACACTTGAGTTGTTTGAATAATAGTTAATTCCAGGTTTATTTGTATATAAATGGGAAACGTGTCACAACAAATACATAAACAGAGTTTACATTGCCATAGAAGACAGGTCAATGTGTATAAGAAGTAAAAATTAATCAATTCATTTCCCACAAGTTCACATTTCCAGTTCCGGAGGGCAATATTGCACATCAGAAAACAATGTGTGTACTGTGATTATTGATGAAATTGAATGGTACTGTTTTAATGTCCGCCCACAACAAAGCAAACAGGCCTACCTGCCATAAAAGGTCTAGATTAAAAATGATTTAGTCATAGGGTCAGGTATGAACTACTTGGTTAATATATTGTAATTCAAGTGTTTCTTCAAAATCTTTTACTTGTTTCCCCTTCAGGAGGAGTGCCAAGGCCCATATGGGGACACCAGCATTTCCACTGGACAGTTTGGCTAAGGCTATGGTATAGGTGATTAACCTTTGGGTGCTCTCAGATCAAATTGAAAAGGACTTAAAAAAGAAAGCATCCTGTTAATTTGCCATGTTTTGTCTTTAAGGAACTTTTGACAAATCAATAAAACTGAGTTATTTACAATAAAGTATATCAAACAAACAGTTCTGTTGTATGTCATGAGCCTTCTACTCAGCAGTCCTTTACACACGGTTCAGTTCACACATTGGATGGAAATAAGGCAAATTACAAATGTCACCCTTAAAACACAGTCCAGCAGTGTCCAAATATGTATTGTTTTAAGATGATGATTCATAGTGTGGAGAGAAAGACTACACACAGGAGAAATGACCGACGTTAGTCTGGTATCTCACCTCAGACTGGTTTGTCATAAGAGTCCAGAAGTCATACACTCTGAGGGTCATTGACAGGCGCAAGCCTCTACACCGCTTCAAGGTCTCTGTCTTGGTAGAGGGGAACAATGTGAACAATGTGAACTATTTACAAAAAGAAACGTCCACAACCACCCAACGAGTGGCTCAGTGTCCTTTATCACCTCGCCCGTGAGTGTCTCTCATCTCTGCCAGCCACTGTTCAAAAGTCTTCCCCCCAGTGGCAGAGCAGAAAGATACGGAACCGTATTGGCTCTAACCAGTCTCTTGCCTCTTCGGTTGTCCGCACTTACTACATTTGTAGTCCCCCTGCTTTCTCTTCTTCACAGGACACCCTGACACCCCAGCCGCGGCTTCTGCCTCAGCTTTTTTCCTCCTCCGGAAAGCTGTTGACTGTGGCACGGTCCGTGGTGGGGGTATTGGTGTAAGGTGTGGAGGGTCCTGGGAGGAGCCTGGGATAAAGAAGGGCTGCTGCTGGGGAGGGTCGGTAAGTAGCTGCGGGGCTGGAAGAGAAGGCACCTGGGCGGGCCTCCCTCGTTGGGTGGCCTGGCGTGAAAGGTCCTTTGGCCCTGTAAAAACAGGGCCGTAGTTCTGGAGGTGGCCGGGGGATGATCGATGGCCTGGGTGCAGAGAGCGGCTCGGCAGCAACGCACGGCACACGGTGGAATACCACACCCTGCTCCAGGATGTTCTTCTCGCTCTCCTTCTGTCGTCGATTTGTACCTGACAGACAGAAAGAGGAAATGAGATCTAGTTGCATTTGGTCTAATATCATCACAATGTTGACAATTCATAGCATAATGATTATGTTTTCATGGTCATCATTATCTCACCATTGTGAGATGGTCCTTTGACTCTGCTCGTAGAGCTGGATGTTGGCCTGGGCCATCAACCTTGGGCTGTCCAGCACTGCCTCTCTGGTTGACACGTAGTCCGCCAAGATGAGCGCCCACCTGCTCCTCTTGGTGCCTCCGGACTGCGTGCCACTTGGGTGGAGACGACAGAGCTGGCTGCATATGGCCTCCACCAGGCGACTTGCGCCCGGCCAATTTGCAGGACCAGAGTTCCGTCCCAGAAAGCAACTGAAAGACAAAGAAATGAACAGAAAATACATGTTAGTGTTGGCAATGGATCGGAAAACTTTTAACTAATTATTCTAGGCTAATTCAGCCGCATACCGCTCAAGGCTGTCCTTTCCAGCTTTTCCGGCCAAGGACTTCCCCTTCGTTGACTTGAACCGCCCCCGCTCGATCCTGTCCTGGTACCGGGAAGGGTAGACCACTCTCTCCCTGTCAGGCTCTGGTAGTGCATGCCACAGCCCTATCAGAGTGTCTACCCTTCGATTCGACAGCCCCTGAAGGCCGCTCACCTCTACCAAAGCCTTTGCCAGCCCGCAGACGTGCTGGTATCCCGGCTGGCCATCTGGGCCTTGGCATTCCTCCTGAATGATACAAATAAATCCAACTTTTTAGGAAAAATTTAGTTGATCATGTCAGAAATAGTAAAGTTGGATTTAGCATAAGTAAAATGATTCTGTCAAGTTATAATCAAACCTTACATCAGAGCCTGGTGATAACTTAGAGGGAGGGGAATTCTGATGGCCACGGGTGGGGGTGGCTGGACCGGATGACCCAGACCCGGGTGCGTCAGCTCGATCGTCTGACCGGGCTGCTGCTGTTGAGGATGAGGCCGGAAGAGGAGGATCGGGGAGGTGGATGGTCGGGTCGTCATCCTCCGTCTCCTCCTCAAAGCCCTCATCCTCCAGGGGTCCGACGACAGCATCAGCCTCATCTGGAGTGTCGGGGTCCAAGCTGCAGCACTTTGTTGGTCTGGGCATAGAGGTACTCCACCACAATGAGTTCCCCTGTAATGTGATTGAAATGCTCAGGTTAAAAAACTAACGACATGAAAAACAAACTCACTTTCCACACTGACATTACGATGCAGTTGACATACCTGTGTATACGCCAGGCTTTGTAAAGTCCTCAACCTGCCCTGAGCCAAGCACGCATTGGCTGAGATGGTTGAGGAAGTGCTGCAGGTGGCCACTGTAACAGAGCAGAGGTTGCTTCTCACCCTCCTTTACTGCTGCGGCGCGGTTCTCATTCCACCTCACCAGCCCATCCAGGATGAAGGCCTGGAAATGCATTCCACTGGCACTAGTCCCTATACACAGAGTACCGCAATGTGTGATGAGAGAGAGTGCTGAAGAGTACACATTTCAATCTGGTTACAAACCTATAATTACTATTTATTACCTGGAATGAACCGGTTGAGATGGAGGTGAAAAGACTCCAGAGAAGTGGAGCCGCGCGTGCAGCGATACACTGGCAGAATCACTCCGCCCTTGGTGATAGCGCCAGTCTGGGTGTACGGAGGGTCCGGTATACACTCGAGGAGACGCCTCTGCCTTTGCCAGATTGCCCGGATGCGAACGGGATCCAGCAGCGGGATGCCCTGGGTGTCGTGTCCATTCTCACTGTTGAAGGTCTCCAACATCTCTATCAGTAGGAGCTCCGTCTCCGCAGCTCCACACGTGCGGCGACGTCAGTGAAGGGCCATTTCCTTCCTCCTGAGGTGGCTGTAGACCTCCCTGTCAGTGAGACCGACCATCCCGTGCCTCCCCTCCAGCTCGGACCGCTTGGCCTCCAGCAGTTGACGGACATCCCCCGCATCCCATTCAAAAATGCTGGAGGACAGCTGCCGCATGAAGGCCCCGTACAGCTGGTGGCTCTCTGACACAACACCTGCTGCGAACCGCCGCATCAGGTGCCAGATGTCAAGGCGAACCACCATCTGGGCCCACTGGGGAAACATGGCAGCGGTCTTGGATCCGCAGACACTCGAGCAACAGTCTCGGTCCACGTACATGAGCACGGGGGGTGGTACGCTTGCGAGTCTGTAACGCTCCACAAGCCCAGCCGCCAAACGGAGCAGTCCTTCACTCTCACCGGCAGTAAGAACACAGTTCAGGACCTGCCCGTGCTCATTGCCCACATCCATGGCCCAGGCGGTTGTGTCCGAAGCAGCCCCAGCGAGTTTATTGGTCACCTGAAACCAAGAAACAGAGCACAATTGTGTGAGTGAGATTGCGTTTTATGGTATTGTTATTTTTCGCAGAGGAAGTATTCTTTATTGAAAATGCAATGACAAACTAAAAACTAATGTGGGATGCTTACAATATTGACCAAAAAATTACACCGTGGCATGTGACACTTAACACGGTATGAAAGTTGGTTACCTTCTTTGTAGAGTCCATCTTTAAGATTGACCCAAAGACAGACGTGACCCTGGCTTTCAACTCGTCCAGCCGTGACAGTACGTCCATGCTGTAGACGGTGAGCAGCCAGACCGGCGAGGGGACCTTTGGCATTTCCGGGAGCGGTGGAAATTGGGGCCGGATACTGCCAGAGGTCATAAAGTACCGGCACTCGTTGAGGTATTGAATGGACCGTCGCATCCAGGCTTCGCTGTGGCTCTCACACAGCTTTTTGTAGAGCTGGGTCACACTATTCCCCAAAGAGCGCTCCCTCAGCATGACTACAACCGCCAGGTCACAGGAAAGCCTGGAGAGATAGGAGATTTTTTTTATTTTGATGTAAATGTACCTTTTAAAACGACAAAGAACAATACACTGAATTGTCACTTCTCAGCTGTGAAAACAAAAAACAATAAATATTTACTTGTAGGTCAGAATCGCTGGAAACTGGCAGCGATGCGCAGGATCCAGCTGACCCAAGACGTCCTGGGACCAGTCCGCCACCTTCTTTTTACAAGTAGGGCACTCCAGGTACTCTGTGGCCATTAAGTACCAGCCCTTCACATCCAACACCCTCCGGATGGTCTTGTAAATCCCAGCCTTGGTGAGAGTGGTGTTACACCCAGGCTGGGTGCATGTCAACTTGAATGACCACATGCGCAGTGGCATCCAGAGAAACAGCGGACATGCAAAGAAGGTGTCGGGCGACGCGGGTGGCTGACTGTAGATCAGCCGAGGTTGGGGAGGGTACCACCACAGACGCAACTCTGTGGTGAGTTGTGATCTCCCAGTGCGACCCCTGGTGAACAGTGAACGGCCGATCCACTGCTGCTGCTCTTTATTGAGGACTGCCCGCCTGCTCTCGGGAAGAAGCAGCTGACTAGTAAAATTCTAAAAAACTAGTAGCTTACAGTTGTGAATATCCAATTACTTTCTGAACCGTCGCCATTATACGTAGACTCACCTCAGGAAGTGCAGGCGGTGGACACGGGAAAGACTGATGGGGCACAGCCTTCTCTTCGGCCCGGACGGCAGCTCCCGGTGGATCCTGGGAGTCCTGGGGTGGGTCTGAAAGCGAAACAAGGACCTGTATGTCCAAGGCTTTCATGACAATACATACAGAGAATTCACACATATATCAGGCCAAGTATTAGAAGAGGTGATTAGATGTAGACAAAGCATTATATTAATTTCAGGAAGTTCACAGTAGTTCAAGCAAAGCACAGGTTGATGTCAGTAATGCAAGTTGTTATAAAGAACGTAGGAGGGTGTGAAAAAAGTATAATATCATTCACAATTATCTCCACAATGTGAGAATAACACCTTTATAAAGTCAAGAGGCAAAGACATAATATTTAGGGGGAGACCAACATTCCAGGAAATCTGCAAGTACTGGACTAAGCATTCTTATCAAGAATACTGGGGTAGGGTGAGTTGGTGGTAGAGTGGGTGAGGCGGCTTAGGCGAGCTAGGATCAGCCGGTCGTCGAGATAGTTCAGGATGCGAACCCCGTGAACCCGAAGGGGAACAAGGGCTGCCTCGACGATCTTCGTGAAGACGCGAGAAGACAGGGCTAGCCCGAAAGGGAGAACCACGTACTGGTATGCCCGCCCCTCGAAAGCAAACCGGAGGAACGGTCTGTGTCGAGGAAGAATGGAGACATGAAAGTAGGCGTCCTTCAGGTCGATCGCTGCAAACCAATCCTGGGGCCGCACACATTCGAAAATGCGTTTGGCAGTGAGCATCTTGAACGGCATCCTGTGTTAGGAGCGATTAAGCACGCGCAAGTCCAGAATTGGTCGTAACCCACCAGTTTTCTTTGGGACAATGAAGTAAGGGCTGTAGAAGCCGGACCTCATCTCGGCTGGAGGGACAGTCTCGATTGCACCCTTCGCCAGAAGGGTGGCAATCTCGGCTCTCATTAAAGGGGCATAGCCACCGACCAGAGTGGAGCGGACTCCCCTGAAACGGGGAGGAGACCGTGCGAACTGAATCGCATAGCCGAGCCTGGTGGTGCGTGCGACCCAGCGGGACAGACGGGGAAGCTCTAGCCAGGCTCCCAGGTACTGAACCAGCGGGGTCAACCCGGAGGGGCAGCGAAGCGGAGTAACTGGCCCGGACGTGGGTGGCATAGCGGCCCGATGTGGGGGCACAGTTAGGCTCCGCGCCCGAACAGAGGAGGCCAGGGAATGACCAGCGTTCCACGGGGGCCTGCTCTGTCGGGGGTCTGGGGACAGAGGGGGACATGGCTGAGGCGGTCCGTGGACGACCCGCCGTGTCAACCGCCTCTGGGGCAGAGGGGGACGAGGAGAGCGTGGCTTTTGGGCGGCACTCTGTGAGCTCAGGGAAGAGGGGTTTGTTTCTTTCTTTAACCACATTAGGGTACTGCCCACCCATGGGTGAGCAGCGGGGAGTGGAGAACAAAAGATTCTCCCCCGGCCCTCCACCGGGGCAAGGAGTGGTCCTGCTACCATCTCCTGAGAAACTAACATCATCCCTGAGCAGCCCATCTCAGGAGCGCCGCTTAGCCTGGCGTTTAGCGGGGGGCGGGGCTGGAGAGGGCTGTGGCGCCTTCTTGCGACCTCCTCCACGCCGGGGCCTGGGTGGAGGCTGGGCGGGAGGGGCGGGAGCCGCAGGAGGGCGCCCTCGGCGGTGAGCAGGCTGAGGATTCTGCCCGACCAGACGGGTGGAGGCAGCAGCGGGTCGGCGGGGCAGAATATGCTTGATGGCCTCAGTCTGCTTCTGTGCAGTGGAGAACTGTTGGGCGAAGTCCTCCACCGCTCCGCCGAAGAGGCCGGCCTGGGACAGGGGCGCATCAAGCAGACGAGTCCGCTCGGAATCCACCATGTCGGCCAGGTTCAGCCAGAGATGTCTCTCCTGGACCACAGCTGTGGACATCACCAAACCCAGGGAGTGCGCGGTAACCTTCGTCGCCCGGTCTGTCCTGCCCTCGTGCATGTCCCTCAGCATTTGGGCCTGATAGACCTGCAGAGTGGCCATCGCATGCAAAGAAGCAGCTGCCTGTCCCGCCGCTCTGTAAGATTTTGCCACCATGTTAGATGTGAATCTACAGGCCTTGGAGGGGTGCTTAAACTTGCCACGAGAAGAAGCACTCTGAGGACACAGTTGCATCGCAACAGAGCGTTCAACCGAGGGAAGTCCAGTGTACCCACGGGCAGCTGCTCCATCGAGGGGAGGAAAGGCGGATGAGACCAGCGAGCGGTCATGGGAAGACAGCGGGGTCTTTCAGGACTTTGAGATCTCATCATGCACATCCAGGAAGAAAGGTATTGGGGTTTGCCGTGGACGCGGGTCGGCGGCTTGGCCCAAAAACCAATCATCGAGCCGCGAGCGCTCAGGGCAAGGTGGTGGCCACCACTCAAGCCCGATGCTCGCGGCTGCCCGGGAAAGCATGGCCGTCATCTCCGGATCCGACTCTTGATCCGTCTTCACTTCCAGAAGAATCAAACCCACCTTGCGATGCTGCTATAGACATCGGATCTTCCTCTGTAGCTTCAGCCGAAGTAGACGGGCCACCCGAGAGTAGACCCGTGGAAATCGACTGTTCACTAGCGGGCACCGTCATGCAGGGGGGTTTGGAGCGTGGACAGATGGTCGGCGCCTTATTCCAAACCGTAACCCTCAGATCACCCTGGCCACCAGCCAAAGTAGCACCCCTCGAGGGAGCACTAGATCGGGGTGTGGAAGAGGGGACTCTCACTCTTGCGAGCTCATTGAGTCCCGTAATGACGCGATGGTCATGTTCCCACAGAGAGAACATGACTCATCCACGAGCGCTGCGTTCGCATGATCAAAGCCCAAACACACTAAACAACGCTCGTGCCCATCAGAGTCCGATACCGGTCTGCCGCAACCAGAAGTACATGGGCGAGGCATCTTTAAAAAGACGTGCCGCGTGCAAGCTCTTTTGTGAGAGAAACACTCAAGTGTTGAAGCGCCCGGGGAGACACACACTCTCTGGCAAACCACTGCACAGATAAGCAGGAAGCGCACGCCCGCCGGAGATCGTCGTCACACCAAAGCTGACAATTCAGAGATGGCTTGTGGAGTGAAGAAATAAACTTGGCTCCGAAGCGAAAACATACCTGCGTTGTGGTGGACTTCCTTCTTTTATACCCACGAGGTGGGGCAGAGTTACGTCATGCAAATTCCTCAGACCCATGGCATTTCTTTGCCATTGGCTCGTTTTGTATACTCGAAGTTGATAGGCTTTCTAAGCGAAACCCCATTCGTCGTCATCCGACGGAACTCTGAGTGACGAACGAAAGGGAACTATGTTGGCATTAGTGGAATTGGACTAGCATGGTTTAAATCATACTTATCTGACCGTTTTCAGTTTGTAGCAGTAAATGAAGAGATGTCTTATCGATCACAAGTTCAGTATGGTGTACCACAAGGCTCAGTACTAGGACCGCTGCTGTTCACTCTGCACATGCTACCATTAGGAGATATCATTAGGAAACATGGAATTAGTTTTCACTGTTATGCTGATGATACTCAGCTGTATATTTCTTCAAAACCTAACGAAACTTACCAATTCACAAAATTAACGGAATGCATAGCTGATATAAAAAATTGGATGACCAGTAATTTCCTACTACTAAATTCTGAAAAAACAGAGATTCTAATTATTGGACAAAAAACTTCCTCACCTAATAACCTAGAATACTGTCTAACACTTGGCTGCTCTGTTAACCCTCTGGGGTCGAAAACCGCGTGCCCGCGTTTTGCTGGATTTTTTCCTTATCAGTGCAAAAGAGAATCAAATTACTCTGTTAATTTTGATCTTAAATATAAGTGTTGTACATCATTAGATCCTGTTAAGTTTCTATTTTTTTTGTGGATACTCACAATAAAAACAAAGTGTTGTGCTTTTCGTCAAACAAAGAAAAATAAACATGATGCGCGTTTTCCCTTCTCTCTGTCTTTGATGTCCGTTCTGAAACGCGTCCGAAACATTCACTTTAACTCTGTCAATACTTGTCACAGAGATACGAGAGATGTCTCTTTATGAAGCTGAGATTCTCTTCTTTCAAATGAAGTATTTTTTTTTTTTTTTGTAAATATTTCCAGTTTATGTAATCCGTTTGAAACCAAGGAGAGTTACAGTTTTTTCGCTCTCCCTTCATTATATATAATTAGGTGAGCCCGCCACACCCCCAGCGCTTTTGACATGGTAAATAGGCGATATGCATCCCACACGCGGCACGCCCCCGATCACTGCATAACAACATGAAGATTCTTCATCAGAGATTCACTGATAGTTCATCGCGTTTTAGGGATGGAAGCACGCTAACATTACTCCTTCAGAGGATTATGGACAGCTGGGAATAATTAACCTTTTCCTCAGTGGAATTTGAAACTCAGACGAGCGGTTGCATTTTGAAGAACGGATTGACCCCGAGGATACAAGTTCGGAGTAAGTTTAGTGTTTTATAATTCCTTTTCTGATCATAGAGCTCAAATGCATTTTCAGACTATAGTAAATATTAACTCACAACGTTCGTGTAGGCCTATACGCTCGTGTAAACTATTTAAATAACTGCTTAGTTTGTAATGATTTAGTGAAATATATTGATCTGCAAGTTTTGTTTGAGTTCTCCTGTGGTCTAGTGGTTAGATCAATTGCCAAGCGTGTTAGAGGTTACAGGTTCGAATTCACCACTAGCATATTTTTTTTCTCTCATCAAAACCGAATATGTTCATCAGTGGTTACAGTCTATATCAAACACACACGTATATAGGACACACGTTTGTGTGCATTTTATTTTGTGATTTCACCGGAATGAATAGTGTCCGCAATGGCAATAGATTGAAAAGCACGTTCTGTGCGCGCGCCGCCACAAGAGACTCACTGTATCCATGACACTGATAGCAGGACACGAGCGCTCAGCTTGAGTTCAAAAACAAAACATTTTAGCTCTAGATCTCTTATTTAAGAGCGGACTAAATGAATGATCTACTAGTTAACTAGAGATGTTTTATTTGTATTAGGTACAGCCGTTCATTGAGTGTATCAGTAAATGCGTGCGGTCGATGAGCCATAAACAGATACTCGCGGTTACGCAGTCTACCAATCAATAGATGTTTCTCTGTCCATCAACAGATACATTGTGCATCTATAATCATAATAGTCCATCAGTTTACTTTGGATAATGTGCTAACAGTTTTTTGCTTTTGTTTTGTTGTGTTTACATCGTCACCATCAGCCTTCAGAAATCATTCTGATATAATTTTTTTTTTAAATCAATGTTGTAAACAGTTATGCTGCTTAATTTTTTTTAACCTGTGATAGTTTTTTAGGATTCTTTGAATGCACTTTTTTTATTTATATAAGCACTATATAAGCAATATTTTATATATTTTTTTATATAAAAAAAAACAAGTTTGGTCTTTTTATGTTTTTTTTTTTTTTGAAAGGAAGTGTTAAGTGATATGAATGACTTTAAGTCTTTATGTTCTTAGGAAAGATTTCTATTTTGAATAAATGCTGTTCTTTTTAACTTTTTATACATCGAATCATTCTTAGTTCAGGCTGCCTCACAGCACCTTGATGGGGCATTAGCACATTGGGGGAGTGTCTTTAGTCTCCCCAGGTGTAAATCACATTAATATTCATGGGCATTAACACTCCCACGCATACAGCAGTAATGACCCAAAAACTGATGTAAGAAATTCAAATCGTTATATTGATCTTTCTGAAAGAGTGGTCAGAATGATTTTCACTTCATTTTGAAGTAAAAGTTCTAGCCTACAAGAATAGTAACTCAAAAGTATTGTTTTCAACTATTCAGTATGTGTTAAATGGCCTTATTGCGGTGACATTTTTTTTCCCAAAACCTACTAACCACGCATATTATTTTTTTTCTATAAAATGCAAACATGTACATCCATTTTGCTCACATATTATTGTAGCAGAGTTTGTGCTGAATACAGCAAATTTATATGTTGGCAAATGGTATGTTTTAAGTAGCTGAAATAAGCACAAATGTCAGGGCATACCAAAACACAGAAAGAGCCCGGAAACAGCTCAGACCCCAGAGGGTTAAGTCTTCGTCGTCAGTTAGGAACCTGGGTGTGCTCT
Source organism: Chrosomus eos (assembly GCA_036326025.1). Lineage (NCBI taxonomy): Eukaryota > Metazoa > Chordata > Actinopteri > Cypriniformes > Leuciscidae > Chrosomus > Chrosomus eos. The sequence goes on along the minus strand of CM070825.1, from coordinate 7,988,735 downwards.
TTGATACCAATCTTTCATTTGAAAGTCACGTGTCTAGTATCTGTAAAACAGCATTTTTCCATCTTAAAAATATATCTACATTACGTCATATGCTCTCACGGACAAATGCGGAACTATTAGTTCATGCGTTCATGACCTCATGGCTAGATTTTTGTAATGCTCTACTGGGTGGTTGCCCTGCACGCTTAATAAACAAACTACAGATGGTCCAAAACGCAGCAGCTAGAGTTCTTACCAGAACCAGGAATATGACCATATTAGCCCGGTTCTGTCAACACTGCATTGGCTGCCTATTAAACCGTATACATTTTAAAATATTGCTGATTACTTACAAAGCACTAAATGGTTTAGCTCCCAGTACTTGAGCGAGTTCTTAACGTAAGTCCTGCACGTCTACTGTGATCTCAAAATTCTGGCAAGTTGATAATACATAGAATATCTAAATCGACTGCTGGCGGTAGATCCTTTTCGTATTTAGCACCAAAACTCTGGAACAATCTTCCTACCATTGTCTGGGAAGCAGACACAGTCTGTCAGTTTAAAGCTAGACTAAAAACACATCTCTTTGACCTAGCATTCACATAATACATTATCGACTTCTATAATTAAATGTTAGGCTGCATAGACTAGGCCAGCCGGAACCTGGAACACTTCCCTTAAATTGTGATGTACTCGTTACATCATAAAAAGAATGGCATCTACGCTAATATTGGTGTCTTTGTTTATCCCGAGGTTTTCCTGCAGCCTGCCGGATCCAGGCCGTTTCCAGATCTGACGAAGGACCTTCGCCTGGACCCGATGTCAACGCAGTGCTGAAGTGCCAACTAGCCTCTCCCTATGGAGGATCCCTAATCCACTCTACAGATAAAGAGCTATGAAATTCCGGGTTCGCGTCCCTACCCCGAATTGATAAAATAAAATTCTGCATCAATTTATAGGCAAGACAAGTAGTTTGTTTAGGCATGGTTTGTAGCGAATTACAAACCTGTGCACATATATTCAAACGCACATAACTATAGAATCAATTCTTAACGTGCATGTGAATGCCATCAGTGTTTATCACAGGTTCGCGTTTAAAGTCTATTTAGAGAGAACGGCGTTGTCTTAGCGGCCCCTAATTTAATAACAAATGATCATTTCGAGGGAAGTGAATCAATCAAAACTAACTTTAGCTGGAAACAACACATTCAAGAACCGCTATAAAACCAAACCATTCTTTGTTACCTTAAATTTTGTTTGTCTCTTTAAAGCTGCTTTGAAACAATCTACATTGTTAAAAGCGCTATATAAATGAGGATGACTTGACTTGACTTGACGTCCGTATTTAAAAGCTCTCGCTGGTGTCACACGTCGATTTACTGGTGGGAAAATATCCTCAGTCACATAACAAATATATGTATATCTAAATATAATTTTGGACACAAGAGGGCAGTATGGCCCTATGTATGATTTTGTGTTTAAACTAAACTATCACTCAAAGAGCCCCCCCCCCCCCCCCCCCCCCCCCACCACACACACATAATGGCAGGGTGCATTCTCTCTGAGAGAGACAGAGGGAGAGAAAATGCTCAGAATCCACATTCAAACCAAAATATCTGACTTCATGTTAGTCAGAGCTAATGACTGTAAATTAGAAAGTTGTCCGGCTTGATGAGTACAATATACGTACTGAGGTTTGTTAATGTAGATAAAACTGATCCCCAACTTTTGTCAAAAGGTGGCGCTACTGAGCCCTCACCACGCCCGTTTCTGAAACTTTGCACATGTCTACTGGCTAATAAATGTGATGTGTCTGTCGAGTTGCGTACAATTTCAAGCATGCTAAAAGTCTGAAAAGCATCAAACAAGAATATTAAAGTTTGATGCGTTGCCACGGCAACAGTATCTAAGATATCAATAATCCTTTCACAGGTTTACATCTGGCGTGTGTTTACATTATACACATAAGTTTTAAGCAAATCGGGTAAAAATAAGAGGGTAAGTTTCAAAGCATTTTGAAAGTGACACTTCCTGCTGCCAGTTGGTGGCGCTATAACTTTGACTCACAATAGTCACATCCATGTGATCGGCCTCTTACAACGAACACACTGCTGAAGTTTCATCAAGATCTGTTAGTGTATGCAGAAGTTTATAACACACTTCCTGTTTCACGTTTCTCGACATAAATTTGTTTCCTCGACACGGCCAATCCGTTCGAGATATCAAAAATCCCCAGGCAATTTTTCATCCTCAATGTCTTGACTTCACATTGACCGAGTTTCGTGGCATTTGGATGAATTCTCTAGGATGATTACTTTAAATTCCATTGCATGCGTTTTCCAAACAACCCTTAATAGACGACTTCCTGTTGGGCTGGGGTAAAAAGTAGGGGTACGAAAGTTGTTCGGCCCGGTGAGATCTAAATGTGTACCAGTTTCATATTACAGTTTTTCTCAAATGCTAAAACACATTTCACAAACGTTTCCTCCATGTTGCCCAATGTCTAAACACAACACCCTTTTCTAAAGCTACATAAACACAACCACACCTTCTCACTTCAAAACTCAAACTTTCACACCATAAGAGCAGCTCGAAGCTTTCAAAAATGTAAACACTAACACATCATTAAACACTACAGCAAAACAATTGAAAACACAATGCTCAATTTGTGAGAAGGTTCTTTGTTTCATAACTGCCAGTGCATATTTTTAGAAACTTTACAGTAATGGATCTTCTTAGATCTCTGCAGAGGATTAGGCATTTAGATTTGTGAGTTTCATATGAAGAGTATAAATCTATAGTAAATTCTGCATGTACACTACTGTAACTCAATGCAAAAACAGAATCTATTGCACACAACAGTACTCTTGAAAACATGATCAGGGTGTGAAGTTTTTTTTTATTTACTTTATTCACACCACAATCACTGTGCGACATCATGTCGCTGAGCTGCATCGGGCCACATCACCTCATCCACGTCGCAGGCTATATTGTCTCTTGCCAGGCACCGTGGGAAAAACGCCCTGGAATGGCGAATCCATCCTTGGAAGGCCTCCACTGGGATATCAACACAGGCCAGCTCCATTGCCCTTAGGAGGTTATCTCTAGTGTATGGTTGTCTGTCATAAACCTTCCATCTCCACGATGAGAAGATCTCCTCTATAGGGTTCAGGAAAGGGGAGTTGGGTGGCAGACAGACGTTTAAAAAGTGGTTACTGTTGGTGGTGAACCACTCTCTGATTTGTTTTGTTTTGTGGAAGCGTACATTGTCCCAAATGATCACATAAATGTGATGTGCGGGCCCAGGATGGTGTTGTTGACGGTCCAGGAGGATGTCTTTTAGCTCCTCTAGGAAGGTGAGGAGACGTTGGGTGTTGTAAGACCCAAGGACAGCATGCCGGTGGACAAGCCCATCCAAACCCATGGCCGCACAAAGAGTATTATTACCCCCCCCCCCCGTTGGCCAGGAATCTCAGCGATGGCTCTTTGGCCAATGATGTTACGGCCTCTTTGCCTTCGTTTCTGCAGGTTGAAGCCAGCCTCATCCAGGAAGAGGTACTCATGAGGTCTGGCCATCGCGTCCAACTGTAATATCCTCTGTGAAAATGCACAGGTGTTCAGAACAACAGTCAATCAGTTAGCACAGTATTGTCCAGAAGTAATGTAGGCCACTGAGCAACACAGTATGTCCACTAACTGTACTGTGAACATGGATGTATACTTACTTGCACATACTCGTAACGTAGGTCTTTGTGTCGCGCAGAGTTGCGCTCAAAGGGAACCCTATAGACCCGTTTCATCCGCATATTTTGGCGCAGGAGAACTCTGTCTATTGTGGCCAAGCTGACATCATCAATGCTCTCAAAGTTGACATTATCGCAATGACTTTGTCTCTGATCTCCCGGAGTCTGATGAGGTTGTTCTACGAACCATATCCACAATGAGGGTTTCTTGTGCCGCTGTAAATATGGCAACCCTCCCACCTCTATGTGTATATTAAGAACGCTGAAACGGAGCATGGCAAGAGAGACGAGAATCACCCGCAAACAAGTGTTTCTTTCTGCTTAGTTTAGTTTTTAATTGTTGTATTGTTTATTAGTGATGGTGAAATGAAGCTTTGTGAAGCACTGAGGCTTTCCCCTCAAGTGTACCGTAAATTAGTTCATTACTCTAAGCTTTTCAACACGATGCACACACCAACATCTTGTGGTCAAAAGGTGGAAAAGCTACCTTTCCCAATTTTTTTTTATTTTATTGTTTTATTAATAAATCACTTTGTGCTAGAAAACCACAAAGCAATATAAATCATTATTGTTAGTGTTGATGTTTACACAATGTATGAACAAATTAGTCTATGAATTAATTTATGAAAGAATTAATACATAGGACAAATTAACTCTGCTTTGTTCAACAAATGCAGCCTTAAAACTTTAGCCGTAGTCTTAAACCTATGAGTTCATAGTCAAAGCTCATATAGGCATATATAATCAAAATAAAAGAAAACTATTGTGGAATGGTGAAGTGCTGTGAAAGTGCTTGTGAACTGGGGAGTTGGGTAATTGAAGAAATAAAGATTTTTATTGAGGAACAGGACTTGTTCATCAGTGTGATGGCTAAGTATTTCTTTTTTTATTTACTACTTCCCCTGCCTTTGAGAATATTCTCTCACGGGACTGAGGAGGCAAGAGTGCAAAAACACCCTTACGAAAGGAAAATATATTAACCAATATATTACTTGAAATATATTGTAATATGTTGTAATATATTATATTTCCAATATATTATATATTGGAAATACATGGAATAATACATTAATGATGCATATATTATACAGTATATTATATATTCATGTAATATATTGCAATATATTGCAAAATATACAAATGATTGCCGCTTTCCATATATTGGAATATATTGAACATGAATATATAATATATGTGTTTATATATCGTAAAATATATGCAATTTTATATTTATAAATAACCACCACAATGTATTGCGATTTATATGGGAAAATGTATTGATAATATATGTAAAGATATAGTGTCACATGTATGTTTAATATATGGTAGAATATATTTAAAATATATGTTAAATTTTATGGAAATATATGTACATATATATTGTAAAATGTATGCACAATATATGTGTACATATATGTGAATATGTACATATAATGTATGTACATATATGGAGATATATACATGTAACATCTAAGTTATACGAACACTTAAATATGCAACCTGCAATAGGCTATATGTGCAAACCTTTAAACCACTTAATATCGTGTTCATAGTAATTATTATTCAAATATAGTAATTATAGTCTATTCTAAAAGGGATACTCCACTTTTTTTGGAAATAGGCTCATTTTACAACTCCCCCAGAGTTAAACAGTTGGGTTTTACCGTTTTCTAATCGATTCAGCCGATTTTCTAATATTTAGAAGAATATCAGTAACCAGACAGTTTCTGGTCTCATTGACTTCCATAGTAGGAAAAAAATATACTATGGGAGTCAATGAGACCAGAAACTGTCTGGTTACTGATATTCTTCTAAATATCAGAAAATCAGCTGAATGGATTCGAAAATGGTAAAACCCAGCTGTTTAACTCTGGGGGAGTTGTAAAATGAGCCTATTTCCAAAAAAAAAGTGGAGTATCCCTTTAATGACATTCAGCCAATCGTCAACATAACCAACGGGGGTATACTCTTCAGCACAATGGTGACCCCAAAAAACAGAAATTTTTAAATTCTAAAATAATAGAACATTAAACACTAAAAGATCTCCCACGATATTAATATTAGTTTTCCTTTATTCTCTCAGGATCCAGCGATGCGAAGAGCTTCGCTGAAGAGATGAGGCCTTTTACAGGTGGCCATTTTGCCGCATGGCAGCCAATGAGCGCACTAGTCAGCCTGCTCTAGGTCTGCTGGCTGCTGCACTGCGTTGACAATGTAAATTAAGGATAATTTTTTGGCTTTAATAGATTCATCTTCTCGAGATATTGAAGCCAAAAAATTATCCTCAACGTGTCTAGCCTGCCAGAATGGGCGTGGCTTAGCGTATATAAACAGGGGTGGTAGGCTGAAATCCCTGATTTTCATCTCTTCAGCGAAGCTCTGCATGCGGATCCTGAGAGAATAAAGGAAAACTTCAGATTAACTTTGTGTTTCAAAGAAGACACCTGAATTACTTGGATACACACACTCACACACACGCGCACACACACACACACACACACACACACACACACCACACACACACACACACACACACACACACACACACACACACAACACACGCACGCACGCATGCATATATTAATATATAATTTAAACATTTCATTTTGTTTTGTATCAGGTTTTCTGTTCAAAATGTTTTCATTTTGAAATATGTTTCAATCTAGTAACCCAGTTATACAGGATAATTACATAATTCTTATATTTATTTATATAATTTGTAAATCATAATTCATTTTAAAATCATATTCTTATGACAAAATAATAATAATAATAATTAGCTTACTGTATTTGTGGATACGACCTGAAAACGCTTGGCTGGTTCCATGCTGAAAAATCAAAAGAGCTCACCCTCAGTTCACTACCAAAGCGCATGACACTCGAAACCTGTGCAAGGTTCGCTATTTTTGAATCAGAATATGAAGCAGTCACGTGGCTACATCACTGATCACATGGTTATGGCAAGACGAATCAAGCTCCAGTACAGTGGTTCATGCGAGATGTTTCTTTTTTTTTTTGACTACTGATCACTATTTTTTATACTTTGACCTTATACTTTGAAGTCTCTTAGTGTTGTTTGTTTGTGTTTATCATAGTTTGGCAATTATCGTAGAAATATCGTTTGTTTTCTTTTCTTTATGATACGTGTTTCTTAGTCTTGTGATTATAAATAAATGGTTAAGCATCGTGTTTACGTTTCACGTGTTCACTGTTTTTTTATGTTATGTAACCCTTTTCTGCCAATTTTAAAGAGGGGTTTGTAACAATAGTTAGAAATATTGCTGTGACCAGCGATGACGGGCCCAAGCCATATTTCTACATTGCATTGGTGTTTCCGGTGTTGTTACCAGCAGATTACTTTCACTGTAGAACATTGTATTGAAATGTAGATATAAGCCTATGAAAGACCAAAGAGCTTTAGATTTAGAACAGCAGTGTTTACATGGCATACCAAAAATGTATTATGAAAGAAGTGTTTGCCATTTCATGCAAATGCTTCATTCTGACATGTGTTTATGGCATTTTGAATGCAGTGTTGCATTTTGAAGGAGATGTGAGGCATTTTGCATTTTGTGTGTGCAGTTTTGAGAATTGTGTGTAGAGTTTTGAAAAAAGGAGACTTAGTTTTGAAAACGTGTGTAAGCAGTTGGTAAAAACTGTAATGCTTCTTGTTTAGTCATGTGATTTACATTACAATCTTACTATAACACTTCTTTACACATGTGGTGTTCAGTGTTGGCAGTCTGGACGCAATACTAGTTTCAATAAGAGTACTACCATAGTGGTTGCTTTATTATTAATTCAAGCAGAATGTTTGGTAGCAGGTCCTCGGTCCAAGCACAGGCTCAACACTTCACTACAATGGTAACCCCCCAAAATACTAACATAACAGAAACTTTTAAATACCAACATAATAATAGAACATTAAACATTAACAAGTCTCTACATTTTCTCATCTTGCTAAAACAATTTCATAAAATATCACTTTATTTTAAAATTTACATTTCAGCCCTGTGCAAAGCATGATGGGAAGTGAATGTCCTGTATAACTGGGTTACTAGATTGAAACATATTTCAAAATGAAAACATTTTGAACAGAAAACCTGATACAAAACAAAATGAAATGTTTAAATTATATATTAATATATGCATGCGTTGTGTGTGTGTGTGTGTGTGTGTGTGTGTGTGTGTGCGCGCGTGTGTGTGTGCGCGCGTGTGTGTGAGTGTGTGTATCCAAGTAATTCAGGTGTCTTCTTTGAAACACAAAGTTAATCTGAAGTTAAACCTGCCTCCTTGTAGGTTTAATTTAAGCCTCAATTTAGTCCTGGAGTAACTCTAGTCTTCCTCCAGGAAATCAGCTTATTAAACTCTGCAATAAACTAAATCTAGGACTATTTAAAGCCATGGCAGAGAAAGCATATTTCTGTTAATCTGGTTTAAAGGGCCATTTTAGTCTTGGACTAGGCTTAATCTCTGTCCGGGAAACCGTCCCATAGAGAGTAATGTGTTTGAATTTTAAAGGTGCCCTAGAATGTGAAATTGAATTTATGTTGGCATAATTAAAGGGTACCTATCATGGAATTTTGAAAATTACCTTTCATGTAGTGTGTAACATAGATCTAAGTGAAGAAAAACATCCTGCAAAGTTTTAAATATGAAAGTTCACCGTATACAAAGTTATTGTCTCTCAAAAGTAAGAGTCGACTCTGAGTCGCTGATATGAATCGATAGACAAACGATGCTTTCTCTCTAGCTTTCGTACGTCACTTGTACAAGTTATTTGAATTCGACACGGCCACTCAGTGCGCGCGCCGAGCAGACAGAGAAACCTGAAAACATCATGTCGACGAGACTTCTGTTCTGAAGTGGAATCAAAAGCGAACTTTTTTTTTCACTGCCCAGGGACAAGCATGTGAAGACTCAGTGGCTAGAGTTTATATTTACAACTATACCACACAGTATAGCCACCTTGAGCTGTGTTCGCGTTATTTTAATGACGTTTCGCTTCCAACACAAATGCTTTCAATGTGGATTCCGAAGTGGCTGATATAGGAACGTTCAATACCAGTTATTTAGATCAGCTTCCCCGAATCACAACCTGTAAGTACTATTAATAATTGTTGCTTTTATGTGTGTGTGTGTGTGTGTGTGTGTGTGTGTGTGTGTGTGTGTGTGGTGTGTGTGTGTGGTGTGTGTGTGTGTGTGTGTGTGTTGTGGTGCGGTGCGGATCGGGGTTCGCCTAGCTTCTAGGTCTCCAATGTCATTTTTTTTGTTTTTTGAAATATGTGAAATTATGTGAAGCGTATTGTAGTACTGCAGTGCTTTATCAATATGTTTAAAGCTTTGGGCTAACGCAAAATATAACTGACTGCGTCATCTGACCAATCACCGCCGATTAGCGTCACGCAAAGGAGGGGTTTGGACAAATGAGTCGTCAAACGAATCATTTGGGAATCGCTGAGCAAATCAGGTAAAAATAAATGCATATTATAAGACAACAAAAGTGTTTTTTGTCATTGCATGCATGTAAAACTATTGTTGGGGACTCCCAGAACATTATTAGGAACATTTTAAATGCCATAATAGGTACCCTTTAAATAACAAGAGTTCAGTACATGGACATGACATACAGTGAGTTTCAAACACCATTGTTTTCTCATTCTTATTTAAATCTCGTTTTTAAAAAACACCCCTGAAAAACAGGCAAATCTCCACATAATACCGACTGTGACGCAACAGTCGGGGATCACGCCTCAAAGATTTGCATATCCCAGCCCTCAATGACAAGCACTGCACAGCCGAACCATCGGAACAAGCGAGGATCAGAGAGAAAATGGCAGATCATGGAAATAAATGCTATGTTCAGGCTGTGCAGGGAATGTGAGGACTTTTCATACCCTTCCCACAGAAAAGGAATGTCAACAGGCGTGGTTGATGTTTATATATAATCGGATACCGCAACAGTTTAATTCGAAGTTGTTAGTTTGCTCTGCCCATTTCACCACGGACTTATTTTCGAACCACGGACAATAGCAAGCTTCTCTCAGGTCTCAAACTGAAGAAGGGGGTAATTCCAACTATATTCCCGCAACCGGTAAGTAGTGATTTTATTAAAGATAATTTACACTGTGTTAGATCCAGCGCAAGATCCTAGTACAGTAATAGCAAACTTTAAGTAACGAGCATACATAACTAACGTCAAATAGGCTAATTCTCAGTGAATAAACATACAGAAAGCGGTCAAAGAACAATCCACACAGCGCGAGTTTATCTCTTTGCCAAACTCGTTATGAAATCAGTGACGCTGTTACACTGCACAACGAAGCTCTTACTGTATGCATCGTGTTTGCATTAGTGAAAGCATGAGAGAGAGAAACTGTGTTGTCTCGCGATCAACAAACTGTCATCTGCTTGCTCAATGCTCGTCACAGCAACATTTTATGTGATGGAAATAGATTTAAATACTTTAAAAAACATCTTACGATTCGTTAATCTCGATAGCTGTAATAGTTAAAACGTATATAACAGCTGTAGTGAAAGTATTCGAGAGAGTTTCACGTGTCGTATTTCATATGCAAGCAGGTCAGCCAATCACAGCAGTGGCCGGTTACACACAGCAGACACGCCCCTTCAAACAGAGTGTTCAAATCAGAGACTAAAATCAGGCTAGGAAAAATGCCTTTTATTTCTAAATTATGACTATTTTTGATCTAAAAAACATACTAACATTATAAGGGCAACCCAGGAAACATTATAAAATAATTAAAAAAACATTCTAGGGCACCTTTAAAGACGTGCGCTTCTCTTCCGGTGTGCGAACCCCTTTAAGGAGATGTTTTCTTTGAAGCCGAAGTACTCCCATAGCCTACTGACGAGCTTAATTTTTTAAGCATAAAAATGTAGACTCAGTCACGCAAACCCCCCTGATGATTTATGTAGTGCGGACAAGCACATGATGGCCCCTAAGGTCTGTGAGGAAATTCTTCAGAGCAAAGAAATACAGCCAGCATCTCTTCAGGCGGTTGATGTGCCATGAGAGTTGATGGTCCCTCCACAGACCCTGAGTCGAGCATCCATCCAGGATCGCTCCCCAGTCCGTGAGGGAGGCATCTGTCATTAGCATCTTGCAATGACAAGAAGCTCGTAACACAGGACCCTGGGACAGGAACCACGGTTTCTTCCACATAACCAGGGCACGTAAGCATCACTGCGTGACACTAATCATGCGAAAAGGGTTGCCTCTCGGGGAAAATTGCCTCTCGGGTATGTTGCTGCCATCAGACCCAACAGTCTCTGAAACTGTTTTACAGTGAGTGACTGGCCTAGCTTTATTCTTTTCTCAGCCGACAGGATGGACATTGAGTCCCAAACCTCGCCTAGAAAAGGTGTCCTCCCTAGTGGAGAAAGCACACTCTTTTTGGCGTTTAGCTGTAACCCCTTTCATGTGGGCGAGAATGACATCTCAATGCCAAACCGCCAACTGATGCAGCAGAGCCAGAATCAACCAATTGTCGATGTAGTTCATGATGCGAATACCCTGCAGGGACAGAGGCGCCAGAGCTGCATCTATGCATTTCTGTGAAAGTGTGGGGTGATAGTGCTAGGCCATACAGAATAACTCAATATTGGTATGCTTTTCCCCTGAAAGCAAACCTCAGAAACTTCCTGTGATATGGAAGGATGGATATATGGTGGTATGCATCCTTGAGATCTATCATGGCACACCAGTCCTCGGATCTGATCTGTGGCATGGTTTGTCTCATCGTTAACATTTAAAATTTTAGCTGACTGACTCGTTCAGAACTCGCAGATCCAAAATGGGGCACAATCAGTCCGACACTCTGTAACAGCAAACCGGCAGGGAACGACGGTGATGAATGGAGCATCATCGCGAAAAACGCCAGGCAGGATGAGCACTGTGATGTGCTCAGTGCTCACAGCCAGTGCCTCGAGTGCTCCTCACCCAAACCACCACACACAAAGGATGGGTGTGCTTGTCCACCCGTTAAATACGAGGGCAGGGGTGCACACACAGTCTAAATTGCTGCTTGCTCGCCATAGTCTTTGATACAGCTGAAATATATATATATATTATATATATATATATATATATATATATATACAGTTTCACACTGAGCCTTACTAAAGACACAGAAGCTAGCGCTGCTTTGTTTTGGGCAGGCTTTATATTTTCCTGGTTTGTGTCGTCACCCACCTCTGACGTTCCACCACACCATTGGACTGATTTCACATGTGCTTAAATACATCATCACGCAAAGTGTTCCCTCAGCGTCAATCGACACAGAGCGAGGCTCCCTTGAAAGGGAACTGTCACTATCCTTACAATATAATCTATAAAATTAAAAGAAAAATCATAAATAAATACATGTATTTTTTTAAATGTATTAATGGAACACACTTGTATGATTTGTATTACACATATTATGTAATAAATAGTAGAGCTGCTTTACAGCAGAATTTTAATTTGTCTTATATTTGCTCAAGTTAGCATCATTGATCATTATTTTTCTGTTTATTAGGAACATAAACAGTATTCCTGTTTACTTTGAAGCTGCTTTGAAACAGTCTGCATTGTATAATGTACAATAGAAATAAACTCTTGAACTCACTAAATAACAAATAAGGCACACTTTTCTGTGAAGCTGCTTTAAAAAAAAAAACATCAATTGTGCTATTAAAATAAAAATGACTTAAACAGCCTTCAGCCGGTATGTGGTTTCTGGTATTGGGTGGTTACTAGGACATTGTTGGACAAATGGTTTTTACAAAATACCTAGCCACAACTATGATCAGTAGTGATAAATATCTCGACTTATTAAACACCACTAATTCATTTCTTTCTAGTTATAATATACTAATTAACTATCAGCCTTGTTTTAAAAAGGGTTACCTCTTACAGTACCTGACTTTTTCTTATTTATTTTCTGGATATTATATTGTTACTAATGGATTTATTAACTGGATTGGTGACAAAAGAAACTAAAGGTTTCATTGGTGGTGCTAATTCAGATCAGTAATGTCCACATTTAAAATTCATCTAGAACTATTCATAGTAAGTAATTTGGCCTTATAGCCATTAGATGGCAGCACACGCCTGGCAAGTGCACTAGTTAGAAGACTGCCCGCACACACCAAAGGATGATGCTAGATGATGAGAGAGAGAGAGAGAGAGAGAGAGGAGAGAGAGAGAGAGAGAGAGAGAGAGAGAGAGAGAGAGAGAGAGAGAGAGAGGAGAGAGGAGAGAGAGAGAGAGAGAGGAGAGAGAGAGAGAGAGAGAGAGAGAGAGATATCGAACACGTTATACATTCTTAAGAAATGCAGTTTTATAACAGTTTGGGGAATTTATAATTCAATAATTTGTAAATAATAATTATTATAAGCCTATATGGACCCTTTGGCCTCTTTATGGAAAAGAGATCCTGAGACCCTGACAATTTTCTTCTTTAATCACTACAACATCAACAGTCCATATGAACAAACATGCATAGATACACACAATGATCAAAACATTTAAGCAGTCACTGGGTCGCTGTCACCCACATTAAACCAAACTCAGGCACATACATCCCCGGTTTCACAGACAAGGCTTAAGGCTAGTCCCAGACTAAAATCCATGTTTGCTGTTTTAACTGAAAGCAATTTGCACTTAAGCAACTTGATCTTAAAATATGTTAGTGCAATTGTTTTGTCTCAAGATGCACATCAGTAATGTTTTTTTTCTAAGGCACGTTTATAAAGGCTACTTAGATGTTCTAATTAAACGAAGGTCTAATCTTGGCTTAATCTAAGGCCTGTCTGAGAAACCAGGCCGCAAAGTTTTGCTCTTTGTTTGCTGCAGCATTGGAATTTGGCAAAGTTATATCTTCTATTTGATTTTATTGTTTTCGCAAAACAGTCACAGACAAAAGAGCTCATGATGAAGGAATGTACAAAAAAAAAATATAACAACACGCCACAATAATACCTTTTACTCCATCTGCACCCTCCGACGCTCAAAGTTCCCGCCTTAGGTATCATCTGCCTGATGAGCATATATACCTAACAACAAAGCTGCACAAACAACAGGACTCCTGTGTTAATACTCATCAAGGCTCTTGGGTAGACGCCGAGAACGCCTCGCCTCCATAATCAGGACCCCCACATGAAGAGCAGCACACCTCTGGTTTCAGCATAATTACAGACAGGCGATAATCAGGTCACCCCAGCGGGGCCAAGTGAGCCGGCGGAGGTGTTAATAAACATTCCTCCCCACTTTTTTTTTTTTTGTTCTTTTTCCTGAGGTAAGAAAAAGAGACGAAAAGAGAGAAGCCTGCCCGCCTGGGCACAGTGGTATTGAATAGATACCCTGGGGCATGACACCCCCTGAAAGGTTACTCTCTATCTAACACAACAGAGAAAAAAGAGAACGAGGGAGATATAAGGAGAAAGGGGTGAACTCAGACCCATTTTCCCTGGGAGTTTAAGGGGGAAAAAAGATCTTAACATTTTAAAATAATTCAAATGTTAACATTTCACAGATTAGCATAAGGATTGCTTGCAGTCACAGCGCTGTGAAATATCTATCAGCATAATGTTCTTTTTTGGGAAAGAAATAAAACTCAAAGATAGACATAACCCAAGGTGCAGAGTCTGATTCTCAGAAAGCAGACCTGTAAAGAAAGGAATTATATAAAAACTTGTAATAAAAGGATTCAAATTAGTTGCGTTTTTTTACTATTGGCTGCTACTTTTCAAAGTTGTTGAAAGTTACACTGCACACTTTTGGTAATTGATTAAGCCATGAAAAAAGTTGGCAAAGTTTGAATGTAGCATTCAGGTAAAAATCAAAGTGGAATGACTCACATATGTGCATGAAAAGTGTTTACTGGCTTTTTAAACAAAATGTTGTCAAGAAAGTGCTTTAGTGGAGTCCCAGATATCTTGCATGATAGTTTTGTTGTTGTTGTAATAATTCACAGCTTCCAGACTCTGTAGTATTTATAAATAGTATCCGTTTATTTTCATTTATTAGAAATCTTAGAAATATTTCCTTACACAGTGTTCTGAAACTGATTGTTTGACAGAACGTTCAAATAATTTCATTTGTATTATAAGAATAAAGTTAAAAATCATTTTAATTTACGACTGTTTATATACTCAAGTTAATTTTCTCTGGTGTCCCTTGTGTTCTAATGTTTATACTGTACCATACACATATTTTTATAGGCAATGTTAAGTAATAACCCAAAATTAGTGCATTATTTGGTTTATGTAAAGCATCCACAATGTTTCATGGCTGTTCTAGACATTAAGCGGCCTTAGCAGTGCTGTCTCAAGCAGAAAAGGAAGTTTCTTCCTAGGGCCTCCACATTAGGCCTCATTCACACAGCCTGCGACTTTGTCTCTGTGTGCTGCCATTCCTAAAATAGTTGGGTTGTTAGTAGGGATTCCAACTGCTGGTTGCCTAGTAACATTTATGAATGAAATTAGTGGCCATCATGCCATGTCAGTGACATTGAATATTTTTTCTTGCCTTGCTAAACATACACATTTTGGAAAATATTGTATTTAAATAGAATAAATCTATAAAATGTGCACAAATGTGCACAAAATGGCCGGTCCTGATTTTGCAGAGTTAGACACATTCCTGGGTCAACATATATTGTTGATCCTGGAACAACATTCCTGTCTGAAAATTGAATCCTAACCTTTTCATTACCCCTAAGCCTATCCCTACCCATAACTTATTCCTTAAATCAGAGGGAAATGATAAGTGAATAAAACTGATGTAGTAGCACCTAGCCCTGGGTTGCGTTCAGCGCCGGCAAAACGTTGCAGAACGTTTTTTAAACAGAAACGGTGACGCGTTGAACGCACTGTTGTGATGACGCAAGAGTTGCAACTACGGCAGCTGAGAAGGCTTTTTGTGTTCTTTGTGAAGAATTTTCGGAGCCTGATGAAGTCGGTATACATATGTTGTGAAGGGATTTGTGGAAACTGAAATGGAAGCACATCTTACCTAATAAAGAATAAAACACATCTATTTAGCCTCACATACTGACTTTATTTGTTGTTCATACTGTTTTATTAATACCATGTATTTTCTTTCTCATTTTTAGGAAAAGCACTTTACATGCATTGTTTATTTCTATACCAAATGTCATACACTTGCAATGAAACTAAAAATATAAACAACTACATAATGTCAACTACATTATGTTGATATCCTATATTTTTACAATAATACTTACAACAAACATGTCTTCTAATATCCTCAGTTGTTGCGTATCGAACACATTTGTAAATTACTTCCATTGTGCGAGTTCACTTTAATACCGCGTGCTTTATATACATGTTGCTGCTGATTGGACTGCAGTTCTGACACGCCCACCAAACAAGAGAAAACCATCTCAAACCCCGTTGCACACCGGTGCACGCCGTTTCCAGGAAACATGACGTTCAACCCGGACACCGTAGCGAAACGATGAGCACCGTTGTGATCTTGAACGTGCCCCACGTTGTAAGCCTAAACTTGACATAAACTTGTCCCTCAAATCTGATTTGTTGATTTGAATGTTGTTCCAGGATCATCAAAGATGTTGATCCAGGAACATGTTGCACTTAGTGAAATTAGTGATATACAAATGTAATGTAACTGTCATGTAACTCTAGATGACACAGGCTAATAGGTCCTTAACTCAAGCTGCTTGCAATCATATCATTCTCTATAGGGCACAGCTGATAGGTTCCTTCTGTATCAATAGCCAATGAGCTCGCTGCTCATCTTTCAAAACTTGGTAAGCATTTGCCTTAGCATTTGCCTTAGTGCAGCAGTGCACTTTCAGAATCCTCTGAAATTTATCAAGCGAACGGTCTTTCTTATGCCATATCATTTTGTGTTTGCATGGTCTGCTTTATCAGTTCCTTATGAAGTAACCATATACAAGGTGCAGTCGTGTCATGTTAACAGTCCTGTTTTAATGCTTAGAGTGAATTACTAAGTATATTAGCAGCTAGTGAATATGCAATATTGAGTTTATGCAGCACAATATATTTACGGCGAGGATACAGAGACAAAAAGCATGGCTGGCATGTGAACTCTTTAAAGTGAAATAGGCTTTCGCATATCAAAAGGACCTACAGCAATTCCTGGTACTTTTGTACTGCAGCAGCAACATGTAAAACAAATTCAGATTGCAATGTTAGCTAATATCAAAAGGTCCAGTCCTGCTGGAATCCTAAATTATTTTTGATCGCCTATTTTTTTTTATTAGCCTGGAATTGCCTTGCAAATAGCTCTGGAGCCCTCTAGAAATGTTCAAGTGGGGGGGCAAACCGTAAAGTATGAAAACTGCACGCCAAAGGACCAATTACGGGAGTGAATCCGCTACATTGGCTATGTTCACATGCACAACTTTTGTTTCAATCAGACTTAATTTATTGCGATTGATGAATCTGAATGTACTGTTTACATGAACGCTAAACAAGTGATTGGGTTGATGTGCACTTTTATATGTCACAAGATTACAATCGGAATAGATACTTAGTACAGTGGCCGAGAGAGCTCAACGTGTTGCAACCTAAAGAAGATGCATACAAATAGAAAAAAATGCATGCAAATAGAAAAAAACACCCGCAAATTAAGAAAACATCTTCATCAGTTTCACTTTCTTCAAAAGCTCACAACACAACCAAATTCAGAAACGCACTGCAAACGTTCACAACACAACCAAATACAGAAACGCGCTGCAAGTAACACAGACCACAACGGAAATGTTTCCGGGGAACCAAATAAGTGGCGGACCGGGCTGGGACCGGCTGCTCATAGACAGGACGTGCTTACAGCAATTTAACGTTTATTGACAAGAAGTGAAAGCCTATATTTTTTATAAATAAACTATAATATTAAAATAATATTGTATATATGTAACGGAGAAAAAAGTGTTACTAGTTAAATTATATTAAAAGTGATGCAACTACGCCATCTAGGGGATTTGCGTTGCACTTACCCACACTGTGATAAAGAGATAATGGATTGTTGTCCCGAGATCTATTTGCTGAACCCAAGATTCAACACTGTCATACTGTGTTCCAGCAATAAAGAAACCTGATCCAAGTGGTTGTCCGTGGTGATGTGTAGCAGCAACAGTAGGATGGAGTGACCCGTCACATTGGTGACGTGACTCATCGATTTGAAGTTGGATCTTCACCCCGACCTGTGACCATTCTACTGGACGGCTTCATCACGCTGTCAGGTGGACAGCATATCATTTCGCACATTAGTATAGGCCTCAGTTGCTTTTATTTATTGATAATTTTTTTTGCTAGTCTTTTCTGACTATATTTCATGCAGTTTGTTTTTACTGATTGGCTGACAGTGTGTTACTGATTGTTTGATGTTTCATGATACGCCAATATGAGCTACAGACAAGGGTATATCAGCACACCTTTTGGTGAAGGCATTGGTAGGGGGAGGGGGACTTTGGATTTTGATAGTCCTGGTCAGGGAGGTGACGTTCATGTCGTGGGGGATAGTCAGATTGCTGCAGCGGCCCCCATAGCTAGTGGGGTCGGATTTTCTTCCCAGAATCACTACACTGAACATGCACCCCACGCACAAGTTGTTGATACGTCCACCCCTATTTCTACTCCCCTGTTACCTGACATAGTGAGTCAAATGAGTGACATAATAAGGAATGTTGGTCAGCAGCTGGCAGATAGTGTTATCGTGCGCCTCAGCCCAACACAAGCAGTGTCCACGCCTAGCACAGCACACATGCTCAGCGCACCCACTAACACATCCACACAGAGTCTGGACTTGTCTCAAGTCCAACTGGTACCTCACAGGAAGGTGAAGGTGCCTCCAACCTTCAGAGGGGATAGCACAGACACAGTGAATGTTCGTGAGTGGGAAGACTTAATGAGGAATTACATAAAGAAAATAAATATCAGAGCAGAGCAACAGGCAGAAGAAATACTCACGCATCTCAGAGGCAAAGCAAAAGATGTCGTGAGGTTTGGGATGAGGAACAGTGGAATTAAAGTAATCGAGACAGCGTTCAAGTTTTCTCCCAAGCTGTGGCAGGTGCTTCTACGACAAGGACCAGAGGAGATATTAAGAGAGCATTGGATGAGCTTGGTCTACATGACCTGGATCTGAATGCGTGTGAAGTCTCTGTTCTGTGGACAGACAAGCTCTTGCATATCATTGAGAGATATGAGACAATCTTTTCGCGGCACAAGTTGGACTGTTGAGAGGCATCTGACTTTGTGCACAAGATACATTTGGTGGATGAAAAGCCATTTCGCCTGCGTTACCACAGAGTGCCGCCAAATCACTATGAAAAGCTAAGAACAGCTCTCAATGATATGGAAGAAAGAGGCATTATTAGTAAATCCAACAGTGATTATGCATCGCCGCTGGTTCTTGTGTGGAAGAAAAATGTAGATCTGCGCATCTGTACGGACTTTAGATGGCTTAATGCAAGGACAGTTAAGGACGCACACCCACTGCCTCACCAGGCCGATGCTCTCACTGCACTTGGTGGAAATGTCTACTTTTCCACCATGGACCTGACCTCTGGGTTTTACAATGTGCCTTTACATGAAGACTATAGGAAGTAAACTGCTTTCTCTTCCCCCTTTGGTCTGCACGAATACATCCGGATGCCTAAAGGTCTGTCGAACAGCCCAGCTACATTCATGTGAATGATGCTTTCCATTTTCGGAGGTAAGAATTTCACCAGTCTCCTATGTTACCTGGATGACCTCATGGTATTTGCTCCTACTGAACAGCTAGCACTTGACCGTTTGGAGATGGTTTTCTCTCGTTTGAAGAACAACAACCTCAAGTTGGCTCCAAAAAAGTGCTACTTTCTGTGGAGAATAGTAAGGTTTCTGTGCCATGTCATCACTGAGTTGGGAGTGCAGACAGGCCCTGGAAAGGTTGAAGCCATTGGCCGGATACAGGTGTCTGATCTGATGGACAGTGACGGGGTCTCTCCTTCGCAGAAGAAGATTCGGTCCTTCTTAGGGATGGTGCTATACTATCAACATTTCATTGCAGGGTGTTTGGCAAGGCCAGACCCCTTTTCAAGCTTCTCTCAGAACAGAACAATGGGGGGAAAGCTCAGAGAGGAAGGAAACCTAAGGAAAAGTCCTGCAGTCCTGTGAAGCTCACGCCAGAAGACTGGACCCCCGAGTGTCAGGATTCCTTTGACACTTTAAAGCATGATCTGTTACACACTGACGTTAGCCCATCCTGACTTCGGGAAGCCGTTCATCCTGGCAGTAGACGCTTCGTTTGATGGGATTGGCGCGGTCATCTCCCAGCTTCAGCCTGGTGAAGAGGTTGCAAGGCCAGTGGCCTTTGCTAGCAAAACACTGTCACGTGCCCAATTGAACTACCCAGTGCATCGATTAGAATTCCTTGCCTTGAAGTGGGCTATATGTGATAAGTTATCCCACTGGCTAAAAGGTGTGCACTTCACTGCATGGTCTGACAACAATCCCTTCACCTACATTCTAACGAAACCCAGGTTAGATGCATGTGAACAAAGATAGGTGGCGAAACTAGCAGCATATGACTTTGATTTGAAGTATGTCCCTGCACCGAAGAACACCGTTGCTGATGCCCTAAGCCGTGAACCTTTTGTCCAGTCCTGTGTAAGTCATCGTCTGATGAAACAGCCTTACTTGTCTCTGTTGAATGAAGTCAATGGAGTTGTCACCGGCACAGTGCAAGATGCTTTTCGGATGACCACCAATTGTCAAGCTGTTCAGACTACCGATGACCATGTTGATGAAGTCCTGAGTCCTGAACTGGATCCCTGTTTGCCTTTTGGAGGTGCGATCAGTGCTGAGGAGGTGTCAGCAGTCATGGATGCCCATCGCACTGGGGGGGTCTCTCAGCTGTTTTGCACAGGCCCAGAGTCACTGCAACTGCCTGGGGAAGATCCATCCATTGCCATTCCACTCAGCCAATTGCACAATCTACAACAGCAAGATGCTGTAGTCAGCAGAGTCCTCTTGTATGTACAGCGGCGTAGGAAGCCAAATGGTCGTGAGAGAGCAGGTGAGCCGAGCCCTGTACTCAGGCTGTTGAAACACTGGAAGAAGTTGAGGGTGTGCAATGGACTCCTCTACAGAGTGAAGAGGGACCGTCACATGGACAGGAAGATCTTTCAGTTTGTCACCCCAGAAGTTTTGAAACAACAAGTGCTTCATGGAGTTCATGATATAGCTGGTCACCAGGGCCGCTCAAGAACACTCTCTCTGGCCAGTGAACGATTTTTTTGGACAGGCATGCAGAGAGATATTGTGAGTTACGTGAAGCACTGTCAGAGATGTATCTTAGGGAAAACTCCTGAGCCAGACGCTCGAGCTCCTCTCGAGAATGCCCGTACCTCAGGAACTGATTTGCATCGATTTTTGGACAGCGGAATTGGGTGACAAGAAGAGTACTGATGTTCTTGTTGTCACAGACCATTTCTCGAAGCTAGCTCTCGCTTTCCCCTTTCGGAACCAGTCTGCAAAACAAGTTGCCCGATGTCTTTGGGATACATTTTTCTGCATCTATGGGTTCCCGAAAAGAATCCATTCAGATCAAGGAGCTAACTTTGAGAGCCGGCTTCTTAAAGATCTACTGGAGATGGCAGGTGTGCATAAATCTCATACGACTCCGTATCATCCCATGGGCAATGGCATTGCGGAAAGGTTCAACAGAACTCTTGGAGGCATGATAAGAGCTCTTCCTCCGAAGTGCAAGTCCAAGTGGCCACAGATGCTCCAAATGCTGACCTTCTGTTATATTGCACGGTGCATGAGACGACAGGCTTTGCACCATTTTTCCTGATGTTTGGGGCGGATCCCACGCTTGCCTGTTGATATCATGTTTCACCATGTTCTGGAGGACGCCAATGTTATCAGCCACCATGAGTTCGTGCACAACCTTAAGCAGGACCTATCTGAAGCAGCGCGGATTGCCCAAAAGAATGCAACCGGAGAACAAGCCCGTCATGCCAAAATATACAACCGAAAGGTCAGAGGAATGCAGTTGGCTCTGGGCGACCGCGTGTTGCTGGCCAAACGTGGTGAGAAAGGAAAGAGAAAAGTTGTGGACAGGTGGGACTCAACTCCTTTCGATGTGGTGTCTGTGAGATCCGCAATCAATGTGTACCGAATCAGAGATACTGTCACAGGGAAGGAAAAAGTTGTACACAGAAACATGCTGCTCCCTGTAGATTTCCTGACATTCCCTGGACAGGAGGGGAACCTGGCATCCTTTGAGGAGTCACAGTCTGATATATGGTGTGCCGGTGCATAGAGCTCTGTGGCAGTGGCTGATAAGGAGGATTCTCAGATGCGCACCATGAACTGGCTCATGCAGTCACCGGTCTTATTGGAAGCGGAGAGTGTGTGTGTTTTCTGTGGGAAGACGTCATTGAGAAGGCCTTATCCGTAGATGCCTCTGGAGATGACCAGTCAGATGAACGGCAGGACAGTGTTCTTGATGACTCTGTAACTGATCAAATCACTCATGCACACACTGACAAGTCACCAGACCTAGTATACGACATTGCACACCTACCTGTTGATAGATCTGTTGCCCTTAGTGACACTCCACATCTAGTGGAGGTTAGACCAGACCAAGTTGTTTGTGCGCATCCAGGGACAGCAGATGTAAACTAGCTATTAGCTAATTCTGGTGCAATTACTCTAATTGTGCATTGTCCCTGTAAAAATAAACAATAAAATTAAAATGAAAAATAAAATGAAATCCTCCTAACACACAAGCCCCTTCAGTAGTCACCAGATGTGGAAGACGTGTCAGGAATCCAAATAGGCTTATTTGTGAGATGTCAGGCCAAAGATTGTTGGGGAATACTGAACCCATTTTAGGGTCTGCATTTAGTTTCATTGCAGCGTCGATGGGAGTTTAGTATGTTCAATTAGACTTTGTTTTTGTTAGTTTGTTTTCCTCATTGCCAGCCTGATCTGTGATCTGTCATTATTTCCTGACATTCTCTAAACTGTTAGGGCAAAGTTATGTACAACACTGTGAGGTGTAGATGGCATCTCTGTTTCTCTGTGATAAATACGGGGTTCGGTACCACCCTGTGTTTACGCACTTCTTATGGAAGGATTTTTTATATTGAGATTTTGGTACATCAGTGCTCGTGATACACATTTTTTGTTTTTTTTTGTTTTGTTTGTTTTTGGTCCTTTCCTTTCTTTCTGTATACCAGATTTTCATGGATGTTGCCCCATTTTAACATAATTTAAGGGAGGATGTATGTAACGGAGTAAAAAGAGTAAATTATATTAAAAGTGATGCAACTACTCCATCTAGGGGCAGTTTGATTCAGTGTGACTGTGGGAATCGCGTTGCACTTACCCACACTGTGATAAAGAGATAATGGATTGTTGCCCCGAGATCTATTTGCTGAACCCAAGATTCAACACTGTCATACTGTGTTCCTTCCAGCAATAAAGAAACCTGATCCAAGTGGTTGTCCGTGGTGATGTGTAGCAGCAACAGTAGGATGGAGTGACCCGTCACATATATAAGTAATATTATAATTTTTTATAGTTCTTCTATACTCCTTGCTTACAGCTCAGAATTCTTTTTTTTCTTTATTTTATTTTTTTTAACTTTTTCCCCGCAAAACACAGAGATTCAATTTATTATGACATATAACTTGTATACAAAATACAACATGTATTAATAAGTTCAATGTCATCATAATACAATGAGAAAAGAACATTGATCTGAAAACTGAAATAAATAAATAAAAAAGATAGAGAAGAAGAACATGAAGGCAAGATATTATTCTATACATCAGTTAGACTATACAAATTATTTCATGTTATGTTTAAATTTTCATAAAGAAAAGTTTCATAAGAAATGTTAATGTATGGTCCAAAGTTTTAAAGTTAAGACACTGACACACAGATATAACGGATATATAAAACGCATATTTTAAATTTTTTTTTGTAAAGTAAAAATTAAAAAAATAATTTATTTGCAACCGTTATGTTAACAGCATTATATTTCTGTCGTCAGAACAGCTGTTCAGCTGATGGACAATGTGCTGCGTTGTCATAGGAACATCCTAGGTAAAAATAATTACATTGGAAATGACTTTTCTTTCGTTGCTCCCTTCATCAAGTGCGTTCCAAATGGCTACATAAATGGCACACTAGTACCATGCTCACACCAAAGTCCCACTTGAAGAGCTCTGCCGTCTGCCCTTTGAAGGGAGTAGGGCATAGGGATGCTCACAACCAATAAGCACGTCCCAGCCGGGTCGGTCACTTATTTGGTTCCCCGGAAACATTTCCGTTGCAGTCTGTGTTACTTGCAGCGCGTTTCTATCAAGGGGGTAATCCATCGACCGGAAGTTGAAGTCAGCCGGGTGCCGCCATCATGTAGCAGAACTTCACTTGCGTTAGCATTTCCATTGACTCCCATTCATTTTGGCGTCACTTTGACGGTGAATAACTTTACATCTGAGGCGTTTAAAGACATTTGTCCATTATTTATTTCTAAAGAAACACGACAATGTATAAAGGGCTCCATTACCTTCTATGTTACATTATGGCCCCGTAGAAACAGTTTTTGTAAAAACAGGCTAGCGATTGCGTCGTAACCACTCAACTCTCTGTTGCGCTGTACAGTAATGACCGTACAGACAGGAGGAGAAGCTCGCAGGCAATCGGGGAGACGTCCCGTCAAGGGAGAAGCCAATAGATAATGAGTTCATAAAAGCAACGGGACAAAATACTCCTGCTCACTCACGCCAAAGATCTCTTTGCTCAAGTTCCCCATCTCTGCAAGATTAACGTTGGCAATTTTCACACACAGCTACTAGAAGCTTTACGTCTGTCAGACAGGTTGCTCAGGTCATCAAGCTTAGTTTGAGTCGGTTTGAGTCTGCGCGTCAGGAACGGAAGTGCTCAAAAATCGCTAAAAATGAGCTTCAACTGTCTCAACTGAGTTCCAATGAGATGGCTCTGTCCACTTCTTATACTGTCTATGGTTTCTATATTTGGTTGTGTTGTGAACGTTTGCAGCGTGTTTCTGTATTTGGTTGTGTTGTCAGTACTTGGAGCACACATGTGTTGTGAAACTGATGAAGATGTTTTTCTTAATTTGCATTCGTTGTTTTCTATTTGCATGCGTCTTCTTTAGGTTGCAGCCCGTTGAGCTCTATCGGCCACCGTAATTTTGACATAACCGTTGTGCTGTGCTGCTTATATTTATCATGCGGTAAAAATGCCCATCCCTGCGCCCAAAAACAGTCGTCTGTGGATGAGAATCCGAAACAATGACTGGTGGGACGTTGTCCTGCTCCACTTCACAGACACTGAGTGAAAGGAGAATTTTAGAATGACGGGACACTCATTTATATGACACTTTATTCAACAGGAAGAACAGCTCATTTCGCATATCATATGTCATTACGTTATTTCAATGTCATTGCATATGCACATTCCTTTCAGTTTTGTATTTCAATCCGATCAAGTGTTTACATGTTCTCTCGATTGTATTAGAAAAGGCATAAACCACCATATTCAATTGGATCGAAATTTAATTCGGCTCGAGCTCAATTTAGATTGATTAAGGTGTTTACATGACGGCTTTTCAGCCGATTTAGCTGTCAATCCGATTACTAACAGATTATTTGGTTGCTTGTAAAAGTAGCCATTGTTCCCTGAGTCACTCTTGAAATTGCTATGGTTGACAGTGATAACTGTAATAACGGACAGGACAGAACATTTTTGAAAATAGACCTGTGCATTAAGTGCTGTAGTGTAAATGCAGACTAATAGACCTGCAGCAACATAGACGAGAATAAGAAAACAAGTCTGTGTAGGCTGGATACTTTTAGCAGCATTAAATATATATTTTTAAAGCACTATTTTTTTCCACATTTCCTTTTTAAACCAAAGTTTAAAAATAGAAAATAATGAGATTTAAAAAAAAAAAAGTTTTTTTAAAGTATTAAATGCATTACTCGCTAGTTAGTTTACTTATTATAATTTGACGTTATAGCTATTTTATAATAAATCCAAAAGAAAAATGCGAAAAGAACTACATTAGAAAGTGGTAATGGCAAATAAGCTAATGAGTGACCTCTGCTGCCATTGTAGTGGAAATGTTTATGTAATTTTCATTTAAAACTCTTTGTTTTCCACCAGAGGACAGAAATCATCCACTAAGCCAAAGCATGGCAGATATCTCCATAAATAAAAATGAAAAATGTAGGCTAGACCTCCTTTATACCGAATTTACTCTATAACTATAAAGGTCCAAATAAATAAATAGTGTTTAAAATAGGCTTCTTGTGTTTAAAACATTATTTAAAAACATATTTTATTGTCTGGGGTTCAAACATCCCAAGAACGGCCCCAATTTCGCAGAACTCCGCGAATGAAGATAAAAGAGATCAGCATTTTAGCATGAAAAGGCAGCTTAATTTGCTGCCATTTTTCAGATTTTTCAGACCTGTGGTAGTTTTGTGATCTGCATTAAAATCAAATTGACCTACTTGACAAAGAGAATATCTGTAAACAGTTTATCAGTATACATAAAGTTTGTGTATTTTTATTTTGACCTATATATATATATAGGTCAAAATGACAATACACAAACTTTATGACCACACCCCTAAATGCATGTGATTGGTTGATTAGATAATTGCATTAATGAGAAATTGAACAGGTGTTCCTAATAATCCTTTAGGTGAGTGTATATATATATTGTCGTAATGTGGGTTTTGTGTCTTGTCTTGTTTTGTCATGTTCAGTGGTTCCCTGTCTTGTTTATTAGTGATCCCAGGTGTTTCCCGTTTCCCACGCCCCTTGTTATCCTGTTAACTCATTTGTACTCTATGATTTAAGCCCTGTGTTTCTGCCCTGTCCTTCTGAGTTGTTAAATGAATGTTTGATGTCTACGTTGGTCGCTTCTGATTCTGAGTCTTGTATCCCAGTCTGAGTCTAAGTTTGTAGTTTGTTTAAATAAAGCCTGTACACTGCGTTTGGATCCAGCCTCCTTCCCGTGCTTCTACCGCACCACATTACCTACGTGACATATATATATATATTATATATATATATATATATATATATATATATATATATATATATATATATATATATATATATATATATATACTCACCTAAAGGATTATTAGGAACACCTGTTCAATTTCTCATTAATGCAATTATCTAATCAACCAATCACATGCATTTAGGGGTGTGGTCCTGGTCAAGACAATCTCCTGAACTCCAAATTGAATGTAAGAATGGGAAAGAAAGGTGATTTAAGCAATTTTGAGCGTGGCATGGTTGTTGGTGCCAGACAGGCCGGTCTGAGTATTTCACAATCTGCTCAGTTACTGGGATTTTCACGCACAACCATTTCTAGGGTTTACAAAGAAAAGTGTGAAAAGGGAAAAACATCCAGTATGCGGCAGTCCTGTAGGCGAAAATGCCCTGTTGATGCTAGAGGTCAGAGGAGAATGGGCCGACTGATTCAAGCTGATAGAAGAGCAACTTTGACTGAAATAACCACTTGTTACAACCGAGGTATGCAGCAAAGCATTTGTGAAGCCACAACACGCACAACCTTGAGGCGGATGGGCTACAACAGCAGAAGACCCCACCGGGTACCACTCATCTCCACTACAAATAGGAAAAAGAGGCTACAATTTGCAAGAGCTCACCAAAATTGAACAGTTGAAGACTGGAAAAATGTTGCCTGGTCTGATAAGTCTCGATTTCTGTTGAGACATTCAGATGATAGTGTCAGAATTTGGCGTAAACAATGAGAACATGGATCCATCATGCCTTGTTACCACTGTGCAGGCTGGTGGTGGTGGTGTAATGGTGTGGGGGATGTTTTCTTGGCACACTTTAGGCCCCTTAGTGCCAATTGGGCATCGTTCAAATGCCACGGCCTACCTGAGCATTGTTTCTGACCATGTCCTTCCCTTTATGGCCACCATGTACCCATCCACTGATGGCTACCAGCAGGATAATGCACCATGTCACAAAGCTCAAATCATTTCAAATTGGTTTCTTGAACATGACAATGAGTTCACTGTAGTAAAATGGCCCCCACAGTCAAATGCAGCTAAAACACCACCTCAGTCAAAAATGAGATAACAATATTGAGCAAAAGCTCTACTCACTAACTATGTGTAACATTGTGATGTGCTTGACTGCATACGTTGCATGAGTGGCCACTACTGGCGGAACCCTTGCAATGTGTTTAAATGGAATGCACTAAGCCCTTGATCACTTGGAATTCGATATGGAGCTGATTTATTATTTATAGTTTTTTTCCCTTATAAATATGTTTACAACATTCTATAGGCCTGCATGTATGCTTTGTCTATAAAAAAAACATACAAATATTAAATATGAATATATTTATATTAAAATATGATAAAATATTAATAATGATATATATATATATATATATATATATATATATATATATATATATATATATATATATATATATATATATATATATACTGTAATGTAATGTAAATTATTAAATACACAAATGAAAATGATAAAAATTCAGTAAACTAACTGAGTCAGCTTAAACTAAACTAAGTCAGCTTAAACCCTAACTAAAGGTAACTAAATGCTAAAACAACTTTTTTCAAGTTAATGATCTGTAAGACTGGGGCTTTATTAGAGCTGTTCATTGATTTGAGTAAATGTTTTGACATTTATGTATAAAGTGTTTTATTTGTTGTACAAGCTCACCACGCCCTTATAGGTTCAGCCCCTGGTGTAAAAAAAAACATCTTGTTCCATCAAAACCACTGTAGCGAGTCAGGCGTTGGAATTGCGAGTATTGAAAACGATCTGGCCAGCAAATATATTAACATCTAGTTAGCACAGCCATTTATAGAGTTATTTAGATTATTTCGTGTAGCCTAGTTAGCCCACTTTAGCGGGTTGGCGGTCCAATAGTGGGTTCGTGGGACTGGGGGAATTGAGAACGCGTCCATCCCCAGGCTATTTGAATGGCTCAGGAGCCCATTGCAGTAATCCTGGATTGGGACAGTGTTCGTGCCACACAATGGAGCAAGGCAGTACTGCATTGGGGGGCCTCGAACTTTGGTGGCCTTCCACCTAAATTAGCCATAATGCTAATGTTTTAACACTCAGACACTGGCCCCATTCTTTCTTGTGCTGCTTCGGTAACATCGTCGGAATCAGGAGTTAAGACCGCAGTTTGAGCCAGCGGCTCGGATTGATAAGGTTCTGGCCCTGTGTCCATAGACAATGGGCCATATGCACGCATAAGTTCCGCATTTGACGCAAGGATGCTCTTCCGTTTCCGGTTGGGGAGATTAAAGCGGAGGAAAACCGAGGAAAACGGGATTATGGCAGAGTCTTCAAAATGTACTGTCCTCCCGTCTTTGAAACAAAACGTTCATATGTTTAGATGTAATTTTATGTATAGTTATGTTTATTTAATATAATTTTAAAAAGAAGCATAAACACAACGAGGGGTGTTTGTTTTGTCTGTTTTTGTGACTAACGTTTCTTTAGTATAACCATGGAGTATAAAATTCAATATAAATTCTTGGTATTGCATTGGACTCTACGATCGGCGGAAGTTATCGAGCATCCTTAACCCTTCACCGGAAATACCGCCGTGCATAGAGCCCATTCACCCTCCTCCACTTCAGGTGAAGTATTGGTTAAATGTAAAAATAACATCTTGGCTACTGTCATAACCCTTGTTACCTGATGGAGGGAACGGAGACGTTGTGTTGAAATACTGACACTAGTGCTTGCCTCTGAGAGCCCCAAAAACCTCTGACATATCCAGAAAAGGCCAATGGAATAGCCATGTAAAATTTGCATGCCAGGCCACACCCCCAGTCAAACAGGTATATTAAGCGAGCTGGCTTCACACGCACTTCAAGTTTGTTCTAGTGATGGGTAGTCCGGTTCTTTTCCACAAACCAGTTCTTTCGGATTGTTCGTTTCAATGAACCTGTTAAAAAAACTGTTCACAAGTTATTTTACGTCCTCACGTAATTATGTCAATTCTATCACCCCGGCGGATGAAAATACATTCAAAAGTCTTCCCAAACCTCTCCTGCAGTACACGTTTTCTTTGTCTCCCTAATCAAACACACCTGATTCAACTCATCAGCTCATTATCACATGGGTTAATGAGCTGATGAGTTGAATCAGGTGTGTTTGATTAGGGAGACAAAGAAAACATGCAGTGTTGGGGGTACTCCAGGACAGTTTGGGAACCACTAATTTGTGATCATAACTTCAGTTAAATAATAGTAATCATCGTCATCATCAACATCTTAAATGCGTTTCTTAAATTGACGTTTTGCAAATTAACCCAGTATAGGCGATGTGCAAACGCAGATGTTTTACATGTTTTAAAGTAACACCAGGTATCTTTTGCTCTCGGGGTCCCCCTACAGTTGGGAAACAGTATTGTCCTCTACTACTGTCGTAAACTGTCAACCTACATGCACGTGCATTTGTTGACAACCATGATAGCCCTGAACACTGTAGGAGGAGGTCACATGCAGGTGTTCTGCTTGTGTTGTGTGTGAAATGTCTTTATAAAAATAAAATTTCATGGGTTTTATTTTTTTTTCTAACGACAAATGATCGCGATGCTCACGTTTACAAGCCAGCGTCATTATAGTAGCCTATTCTATTGGTTACCGTTTTACTGAATCTATATGATACTTCACTGCAATGTTTGAGTGGTAGATAATAACCATATATCGTCAATATTATAATATAAAGCTACCATAAATTAATCTGCAAATTTTACAAATCGCTTTGCATTATAGCTTGAGGCAAGAAAAATAAACGAATATCACAGACATGTTAGGTATCCTAAAATATGATTTTGTACATCTTATATATTTACTTGCAAGAATGTAGCCCCTACCAAACTTGTACACGCCATTTAGACATAGGCTAGTATGCAAGCAATATACTTACTTGTCCAAAAGCATGACAGCCAAGTCCGCATCAGTCGGGCACCCCTCCTCATCCTTCAGCTCACGCCAGCGAGAAAACGCTGGCCCAATGTTGATCCTTGTTCTGCCTTTAACGCGATCACTTTATCTTTTTCTCTTTTTGCTTTGCTCCGATAAAACCTTTGCTTTCTTGTTTTTCTGTGCTGCTTCGGCTATATGACTATAACATTTGGCTCGCACGTCCGATTTTAAGGAAGTGGGGGTGGTGGTGGAAGTGACGTATATGCCGTAAAGCAGTCAAATTTTGTAGTTCTCTTTGTTCGCAGGTTACTACCCGAAACCCAAAGTTTAAAAGTACGATTAAAAACACTACAGACCCTGTCAGGCTATGGCAGACATGCCATTCAACCTATTGTAAGTCGATGTACCATCACAAGAGACTTGGAAATATATTATGAAGGTTGAAAAGTTACCTAGTGCTGCTTTAAAGACAAGGTGAATAAACTAGTCTTCATCAACTTTTTACAGAAACAGCAGGATGCAGTTCATAAAGCTTATATAGGCTACAATACATACATAATAGTAAAATACATTTACATTGCCTAGATGTTTTGACTGAACATTTGTTGCATGTTCATCATGTTAAAATGTTTAATATAGTTGTATATGCATTTTCTAATATGTTTTAATTATTTGTTATAAAATAAACGTACATTTCGCCAAATTCGGTCCTCGAAAAAGTCCTCGGTTCACCCCTGCTCATATTATCAGCACAGCATCAGTTGTCCGAAAGAAAGTTTGGTTCACACAGTGCTATCACGCATGCTCAGTATCTCCAGCTCATTGGTTCTCAGTATCGAATGTTCCGAAAGAAACAGTTCTCGGTTTTGTACTGGTGATTCAAGAACTGCTGCAACAAATCAGTTCATGACTCGAGAACCGCTGTAGCAGTATGTGTAAGTGTGTGGAGCTGAGAACTGCTACAACCTGAATAGGCCTATTCATTCGACAAAATGAAAAAGTCGAAGCATGTCTCCAGTATGTTTCATTTCTACTGTTTCTGATTAACACATTATAGACATTTACTTTGCACCCTTAAAAGCTTGGGGAAAACTCGAGTAACCGATGTACCTGTATGTTCGGTAGTACACGCATGCTCAGTACCAGCTGCTCGTGCTCATCATTTTTCTCAGTACAAAATGTCTCAGTTCAGTAAAACTGTTGGAGTTACTGGATTAACATATACTCCGGGATATTAGTGTATTTCGAGTCGGAGGGACTGTCAGGCATGTCCAAAAGTGAGTAATTTTATAAAACTGTGGATCAGCGCTGACTCAAGAAGCGAACTGTTTTGAACGATTCAGTCCGATTTGGTGAACTGGTTCGACCTGTTCACTAAAAAGAACTGTTTCAAAAGAACGATTTGTTCACGAACCGGACATCACTAGTTTGTTCAGTGGAGCTGAGATAGTCTCCTCTTCTAGGGAGAGGTCACTCTAGCCGTAGGCCTCTTCTGTTTTTTCTCCTCAGAGAAAGTTTTTTTTTTTTTTACGGCGAGTAAACCTGGTTGTTAACATCGGGAACCATTTTCCTTTTCACTGAGAAAGTAACCCCACAGAGACCAAGAATACATGTGGGAAATAACATATTATGGATTCACCAGAGTGGAGTACTACATATCAAAGTCTCTGTGGTGGACTCCACCTAATGAGGGGAGACTACCGATTTCACAGCGACTGGTGACAGAGCTAGCTCCATCCACGGTATGACACTGGGTTCACCAAGAGGGAAACTGAACAGTGGAAGAATACATTGTATGGGAACCACTACATACAGAGCACTAGCCAGATTATAATGGCTCATCTGAAACGGGTATACCATGAGTAACGGGCCTGGTAGTGAGTTCCTCTGCCAAAATCATCCACTGCAATAGTGCTTAGTGCTTGAAAGGTTCATAATTCAAGGGGAACTGTAACTGGACCTAAAAAGTGCACATTATCATCTCAGAGATGGGAAAGGCGCTAATGCAAGCACTCCATCCAACCAGTTTGTCCGAGTTTTACCTGTTATTACATAATACTCGAGAATAAATTGTTTCCATTCTTTTTCACCGTTTGCTAGAGTCGACATAGCTGCAATACCCCTGGTAAAGTGAGCCCTCACTGCCAGTGGGCACGATACATCCTGGGCCTCATAAGCCTGGGGAATGGCATCCACAATCCAGTGGGCCATTCTTAGTTTGGAGACAGCCTTCTCCTTTTGTTGACCCCGAAAGAAGACAAAGACCTGCCCAGGCCATTTGAAGTTCTGCGTCCTGTCCAGATTTATGCGCAGAGCGCATACTGGACACAGGAGAGACAGGGCTGGGTCTCCCTCATCAGGAGGGATGGCTTGCATTGCTTGCATAAATTGCTTCATATGGAGAACGCTAAGCTCAACTGACTGCAAGGGCTCAAACAAATCTTTCTGCAGAGTGTAGTGGATTTTTCCCTAAACCTAACTACGTACCTGGAACCTAATTACCTTTATAAATAAATTTATCTGGGGCGCCCAGTCAACACCCAAGCGTCTACAATCGACACTTAATAAATATCTGGGGCATCTACTCATCGACACCCAAGCGTCTCCAATCGACACTTAACCTAGCGTCTCCAATCGACACTGAAACCTTTATACTCTAGCTCCTGCGTCTTCCATCGACAACTGGCCGAGTTCCTTGACTCTAACTTCCTTGCTTCCCTAAACTGACCTGCTACGCAGCAGTAATATCAGACAGACTCCAGCAAATGTCCTTTAAATGCTTTTAATTACGGCCAGCAGAGTTCCCGAGCAATACTCAGAGAATCTCCTAAGTAAAAACAAGGCCGGTGTATCTCAGACAAATTCCATTGAGAATCCCCACCAGTACACACGCATACAACAGTTTTTATAGAATAGGGAGGTATGTCAAATGACATTAATATGATTGGTTCTTCATTTACCGTCTCTTCTGTTACTGGGTAGAGGAGACTTTGTTTTAATGATTACTTCATTGATCACAAGCTCTAACCTAGTCATCTGTCTAGTTTCATTTCCCATATTTGTTATTTATACACACAGTCAGGGTTTGACACAAACAAAACCCATGCAATAATAGGTATTTATTTGAAACAGTGGATAAATTAACCAAAAATAAAGCTTCAACCCCAGAGTTTTCCAAGCAGCACTGCAGTAATGATTTTATGAACTTCTTTACTTATAGTATTGATAATATTAATGTCTAACACTAGATGGCTGCTCTGTTAAGCCTTCGTCGTAAGTTTAGGAACCTGGGTGTGCTCTTTTATATCAATCTTTCATTTGAAAGCCATGTTTCTAGCATCTGTAAAACCTCATTCTTCCATCTTAAAAATATATCTAAATTATTATGTATGTGTAGCAGATTGGGGATTTTCCTCCATTACTCCACCTGGTGGAGAACGGGAATTTCCCCATGGATTCAGCTGTGTTCAATACCGGCTGGTTAATCATTATCATGATTGCACTTTTAATAAAAGCAAGGTGCACAGGTAGCTGAGCTTGTGTTCAGCCATTCCTAATTGTCCATTTTCTGCCTTTCCCGGATGGAGTCGTGTAGCTTGGGTCACTTATTTCTCCAATCTCTGGTATGTGGATGAGTGTAAAGTGGCATGTGATTTATTTTTGTGTAATATTTGTGTGTAACCTAAAGCCTGTTCTGCAGTTGTTGCAGAGCATGTTGCAGCATGCAGTGGTTTTAAATCCGTTGTTCTGACAATGTGCTTAAACCATGCTGTGTGGGGCGTTGCGTGCGTGCGTGCGTGCGTGCGTGCGTGCGTGCCAGTCAGTCAGTCAGTCAGTCAGTCAGTCAGTCTCCCTCCAGCTCGGAGCTCTGTAATCAGCAGGACACACGGACCCAGACTACGCTGCTGTTTTCTCTTTATTGTAAATGTATTGCTGCTTTTGTCTTCCGTATTAATATGTTGTGAGTATTATTTTTGGGAACCTGCAATTTAGGTGCTGTGGTTTTCTCTCTGAGACATTCGTGAAAGGCTATCTGGCTCACCCGCTTTTGGGGTGTAGTGTTCAACACACTGGAGTGTGGATTTGTTTAATTGCCTTTGTAGTGAGGGTCACTGCGTGTGGGTGCAGTCTAATGAGTGATTACTTACAAGGTGGGTCAGGGATTCCTTTTCCTGTTAGTGTCTTTGATTAACCCAGTATTTATTTTGTTTTATTTATTTAAAAATACCTTTTTCTTTATTAACATCTGTGGGTAATTAAGAGGTAAATGTCTGAAAGGTATTTATTAGTGAATGTGTTGCTTCTCAATGTGAAAAGGTTTTTTTTTTTAATAAATTGCTTTTAATTGTCAGAACTGTCTCAGTTCTCCTTGGTAAGAACGAACCTGTGTTGTCTTACATATCCTTGGGTGAAAGTCCTGAGGTGGCGTAGTTGGCTACCATGTAAACCGTATTAAAGTTTTATTAATGTGAACTTCCAGGCAGCTTGCCTTGGTCACCAGCAAACTCCCTCGCCACATATGATTTCAATAAAAAAATGTGGAACAGTTAGTTAATGCGTTCATGGCCTGAAGGATAGATTATTGTAATGCTCTTTTGGGTGGTGCCTATTGGTGGTTGCCCTGCACACTTAATAAGCAAAATACAGCTGGTCCAAAATGCAGCCGCTAGAGTTCTTACCAGAACCAGGAAGTATGACCATTTTAGCCCGGTTCTGTCAACACTGCATTGACTCCCTATTAAACAATGTATACATTTTAAAATATTGCTGATTACTACTTACAAAGCACTAAATGGTTTAGCTCCCCAGTACTTGACCGAGCTCTTAACGCATTTTAATCCTTCACGTCTATTGCGATCTCAAAATTCTGGCGAGTTAATAATACCTAGAATAACAAAATCGACTGCTAGCGGTAGATCCTTTTTCTATTTAGCACCAACACTTTTGGAACAGTCTTCCTAACATTGTCTGGCAGACACTCTTTCAAATCTAGACTAAAAACACATCTCTTTTACCTAGCATACACAACAATGTTAGTCTGCATAGATTAGGTTAGCCGGAACCGGGAACACTTCCCATAAATCCTGATGTACTTGTTACATAATAAGAAGGATAGCATCTACGCTAATATTAGTCTCTGTTTATCCCGAGGTATACTGCAGTCCGCCGGATCCAGGCCGTGTCCAGATCTGATGAAGGACTTGTGCCTGGACACGATGACAACGCAGTCCTGAAGTCTCAACTAGTCTCTCCACTGTGAAGGCTCTCCACTCCTTCCATTTAACTCTGTACAGATAAAATGTTTTCAGGATAATTCCGGTTCACGTGGCTACGCGGAAGTGATAAATAATTTTTATTATGAATTTAAGGCCAGACAAGTGGTTTGTTGAAGGTTGGTTTGTAAAGGACTACGCGCCTGCGTACATACCTATATATTCAAACGCGCATACTATAGACTGAACATGTGACGCGCATGTGCACCTGTCGTGCACGTTTTTGAGGTTTGCGCAGAGCTGCTGTAAAGCCAAAACAATCTCTGTTACTGTAATTTCCTATTATTACTGTAAAGCTGCTTTGAAACAATCTATATTGTTAAAAGTGCTATATAAATGAAGGTGACTTGACTGCGTGCCCTCCTCCGCAAACGTATGAGGTGTTTATACTTGACTCACCGTTGTACTATTCTTTGAAACGACGGAGCGACTCGGAGTAATTATTCTCTAAAAACCATCAGGAAGCAGCGGTAAGAAGTAAGGTGCTCACGTGATGATGTTTGTTTATTATTACTCTTAACTGAACCCACACCACAAAAGAACCAAATAATCATGTAAAAATTACTTGAGCAGAACATATGGATATGAGAACAATAAACTAAATTAAACCACAATCTCTTAAATATTTCCTTATTTCATTAAATATTTGTATTTAACTTTATTTTCATAAAAAAGGCATATTTCAGCCTTCATTTTGTAAATATAAGCAATAATTTGAACAAGCGAAAACTGGCAGTCTGTACCTGCTCAGACAGAATCAGCTCGAATTAGTGCATCTTCGCAAGCGGAGTTGTGTGCAAAGTTACAAAAAATGCCATGCACACCGCCACACAAAATGGGGTCTAGCACACTCAACGCGCACGACAGCCCACACTACGCCGGTGACATCATTTTTTTGCCATGCGCACATTCTTTCTTGTGCAGGTGCTGCGAGTATAAACCAAGCTTTATCCTGGAGTGACCACATGTATTGTTGTTATGGCGGTAAAGCAATGGGATGATTCCTGTTCAACGTAACTGGCCCAGATCTGGCTGTAGAGTCTGGGCCACTTCTTGCAATGACTCGGCTTGGTTCAAGATGGTTACAAAGTGTAGTAATAATGAACATAAAATTGTCTTAAAGTTTACTTAATTTCTTGACAGTATCTTATGTGTTACCTACACGTATAATGTCATGAATCTGTCAAAACATTATCTGCTGTAAAACCTTTTAAAACAAATATAAAATTGCCATATAGAACAGAACATTACTTGCTGGTTGTCCTGCATCATCGATAAATGAGTCCAAAATGCAGCTGCTAGAGTTCTTACTAGCTCAAGAAAATAGGATCATAAAACACCAATTTTATCATCTCTACACTGTTTACCGATTAAGTTCCGTATTAATTACAAAGTATTGCTACCGACCAATAAAGCCTTAAATGATTTAGCTCATGTGTATTTGAATTATCTTCTATCGCCTTACAATCCATTACACTCTTTAAGGGGTCATGAACTGAGAATTATAAATTTCCTTGATCTTTTGACAATTGAGAGTTTCTCTTAGTAGGATGAAAGTAATCTTATTTAAACTGTGATTAAATTATATGCAGAAAGCGATCAAAGAATGCTCCCTTTCCAATCGCCCAAGCTGTCAATCACACAGCACGAGTTTCTTGACACTTGCCAAAACTCGTTCTGCACCTGACCAAGTGTCGAGGTGTCCATGAGCAAGACACCTAACCCCAACTGCTCCCGACGAGCTGGATGGCGCCTTGCACGGCTGACACCGCCGTCGGTGTATGAATGAGTGAGTGAATGGGTGAATGTGAGGCAATGTACAGCGCTTTGGTGGCCATTGGGTCTGTGAAAGCGCTATATAAATGCAGTCCATTTACCATTTACAAATCAATGACGCTGTTACACTGCACAATGCTCTTACTGCATTTACATTGTGTTTGCATTGTTATTTTGTGAAAGCGTTCATGAGAGTGCAGAAATTGCGTTGCATGATGAAATTTCTTCATGCACGCGATCAACAGACTGTTGATCAGACAGATCTACTCAATGCTCATCACTGCAACCTTTAATGTGATGGGAATAGATCTAAATATATGATCAATACTTTTCACGATTCGTTAATCTCGATCGCTGTAATATAAGTAAGTCAAGTACCTTATTTAATAGCGCTTTACAATACAATTGTTCAAAGCACTTTACAGAATAACAGGAAAACAATGTTGTAATAGTATTGTTCAATTGAAAATTAAATGTCCCCAACTAAGCAAGCCAAAAGGCGAAGGCAACAGTGGCAAGGAACCAAAACTCCATCAGGTGACAGAATGGAGAAAAAAACCTTGGGAGAACCCAGG
Organism: Chrosomus eos; assembly: GCA_036326025.1. Classification (NCBI taxonomy): domain Eukaryota; kingdom Metazoa; phylum Chordata; class Actinopteri; order Cypriniformes; family Leuciscidae; genus Chrosomus; species Chrosomus eos. The sequence goes on along the minus strand of CM070825.1, from coordinate 7,950,372 downwards.
CTCAGTCGGGGGGCCAGTCCTCCTTTGGCCAACGAATGAACAGTGTATGATTATGAGTTAGGCAGCATAATGTCAGGAGTCAGATGGGATCAGAACTTTCACGATATTATCCAGTTCATCTGGTTGGGTAGGGTCATCCGGCCGGTGAGGAGATGAGTGTGGTGAGGTGTCCATGGGCCTTCACAGCCCTGATAATGCGTGTCATTGTGTCCATGTGATGGTCCTTCATCAGATCTGGATATGCCCTGGATCCGGCGGTCTGCGGTAAACCTCGGGATAAACAAAGAGACTAATATTAGCGTAGACGCCATCCTTCTTATGATGTACAAAGTACATCAGGAATTATGGGAAGTGTTCCCGGTTCCGGCTGATCTAATCTATGCAGCCTAACATTGAATTATAGAAATGTGTTATGTGTATGCTAAGCCAAAGAGATGTGTTTTTAGTCTAGATTTAAACTGACAGACTGTATCTGCTTCCCGGACCGTGTTAGGAAGATTGTTCCAAAGTTTTGGTGCTAAATAGGAAAAGGCTCTACCGCCAGCAGTCGATTTTGATATTCTAGGTATTATCAACTGGCCAGAATTTTGAGATCGCAATAGACGTGAAGGACTATAATGTGTTAAGAGCTCGCTCAAGTACTGGGGAGCTAAACCATTTAGTGCTTTGTAAGTAATCAGCAATATTTTAAAATTTATACGATGTTTAATAGGCAGCCAATGCAGTGTTGACAGAACCGGGCTAATATGGTCATACTTCCTGGTTCTGGTAAGAACTCTAGCGGCTGCATTTTGAACTAGCTGTAGTTTGTTTAATAAGCGTGCAGGGCAACCACCCAGTAGAGCATTACAATAATCTAGCCTTGAGGTCATGAAAGCAAGAACTAATTGTTCCGCATTTGTCAGAGCATATGACGTAATTTAGATATATTTTTAAGATGGAAAAATGCGGTTTTACAGATACTAGACACGTGACTTTCAAATGAAAGATTGGTATCAAAGAGCACACCCAGGTTCCTAACTGACGTCGAAGACTTAACAGAGCAGCCATCAAGTGTTAGACAGTATTCTAGGTTATTAGGTGAGGAAGTTTTTTGTCCAATGATTAGAATCTCTGTTTTTTCAGAATTTAGTAATAGGAAATTACCGGTCATCCAATTTTTTATATCAGCTATGCATTCCGTTAATTTTGTGAATTGGTAAGTTTCGTTAGGTTTTGAAGAAATATACAGCTGAGTATCATCAGCATAACAGTGAAAGCTAATTCCATATTTCCTAATGATATCTCCTAATGGTAGCATGTACAGAGTGAAGAGCAGCGGTCCTAGTACTGAGCCTTGTGGTACGCCATACTGAACTTGTGATCGATAAGACATCTCTTCATTTACTGATACAAACTGAAAACGGTCAGATAAGTATGATTTAAACCATGCTAGTGCAATTCCGCTAATGCCAACATAGTTTTCTAGTCTATTTAAAAGAATGTTGTGGTCGATAGTATCAAATGCAGCACTAAGATCAAGTAACACTAATAGAGAGATACAACCACGATCGGATGATAGGAGCAAATCATTTGTGACACTGCACAGTGTTGCCATATGGCAACATACCCTTTTTTTGGACATTTCTTGAAATTTGAAAATAAACATAAGCTCATATTAATCTTAAATTCATGGTAGAACCTGGTGGTACCCAATGATATACTTTGATGACATCACATGACACTACACACACCCTTAAACTGTCATTTTTTCACACACTTTTGATGACTCCAGTTGCTGAAGAAGTGCTCATGAATATGTGTATATTTTCCTCAATTTTTCATATTTCTTCAGAATTTAAAAAATATGTCAAGCATCTGGGGTAAGTTCTAATCTTTTTTCAATCATTGTCACATTGTTTTGTTACTTCTATTACCTTTTTATTCAATAAAAAAGGTATGTTGCCATATGGCAACATTGTGCAGTAATGGAATAATATTTTGCCCATGCTAATGCAGAGTAGCTTTGTATGGATGCACTGAAATAGTTGGATGGTTGTATTCTACTCATAAATTTATATATATTTGTATATATTTATAAAGTAAAGTAAAAGTAAAGAATAAAAGTAAAATATGTATACGCAAATTTTGTTTAGAAAATGCACAGTGCACAGTGTTGAGCTGATGTTGGGAAAGGTGTAAAGTAGATCAAGTAGATTTGAAGTTTTTGTCATTCCAAAATCTGTATGGTGAACAAAAAATAACCACATACACAAGTCGCTGTGCAGTCCCCATGCACATGTGCACACACACACACACACACACACACACACACACACACACACACACACACAAACATGCACACACAAAGGCACAAAAACAGTTCTTATGAGTTTACGCCAGATGTTTTGTAAATGTTGTTGAAATAATGAATGAAAATTAGTTTAATATTTTGTACACAAAGCTCTTGAAAACATTTTAAATAGTAAAAACAATTTAATTTCTATAAGACATGTCTGTAATCATATATGAATTTCATGTCATTTTGGGGGAGAAAACTGTTCCATTGTCGCACAATGTTGCCATATGGCAACGCACCCAAAAGCACCCCCCCCCAAAAAAAAAAAAAAAAAAAAAAACGAAATGTTCATTTGAGTCTATTTTATATATAAAAAAACACTCAAACATTTTTTTCCATGATTGCATAATAATGCGTGCAGTAGAGGGTTAATGAGAGCAGTCTCAGTACTATGGTACGGTCTAAATCCGGACTGAAAAAAACTTAGTAAAAGTAAAAGTTTTCAAGAGAGTTCCACATGTAATACTAGCTGTTTCATATGGAAAGATGTCAGCCAATTACAGCAGTGGGCGTTTAGACTGAAGTCTCACAGCAGACATGACACTTTAAACAGAGCGTTCAAATCAGAGGCTAAAATCATGCTAGGAAAAGTTACTTTTATTTTTTAAATTATGACAATTTTTTAATGTAAAAATCATACTAACATTACAAGGGCACCCCAGGAAACATAAAATAATCCAGTTCATGACCCCTTTAAGGTCACAAAACTAAACCTATTTTGTGACTCTTCTAATAGTACCTAGGACATCTAAGTCCACTAAAGGAGGGAGAGCGTTTTTCACATTTGGCTCCTAATCTCTGGAATAGCCTTCCAGATAATGTTCGGGGCTCAGACTCACTCCCCCTATTTAAATCTAGATAAAAGATGCATCTCTTTAGCCAAGCATTCATATAATGCATCTCCTAACCTTATTCAGTTATGTCAGATCAAATGCACATGACTATCTTTGATCAATGTTATGAACAGCAGCTACTCTAATTATTTTCAATTTGCTTCTCAGTTTTATCTCGGGATGCCCATCCTGAGGTAACTAGAGAGTATGTCAGCTCCAGTTTAGATCCAGCCAATTATTGAAGACTCAGATGCCCAAGACGGCACCAACTCCTGCGAAGACTTCAGATGATGCAAACTCTGAATCGACATGCACCAATGCTACATTTTCATAATAATTTAACAAACAATTATTCATTTCTTCAATGAGCTAATTGTTTCTGCTTTAATTATTACATTGTTAAATTAATACATTTTTAGCTAACTGTGATTTTGTATGTACAATTCTGAAATACATAACACATTTAACTCTGATAACAGATCACTCTAAACTGTAATGTGGACTTGTGCATTTTCTGTAAAGCTGCTTTGAAACGATGTGTATGTGGATAAAAGCACTATACAAATAAATGTGAATTGAATTGAACATTCTCTAATATTTATAACAATAGCAAATCTATTTTGATGTAATGCAGCAGGACATTCTTTTATACACTTATGTGTTTTAAACGTGCTTCATTGCGCTCTCATGTGAATCATTCATCTTGACTTGCACAACAGTGGGAGGGGTCTTGTTCTTGTACCTGTGGTAGTGGGTGAATCCGCCATGTTTTTGCAGTTTGGACGCAAAGAAAACAATGGATTTTTTACCAAAAGATGTGAATGCATGGGGTTAGTTTGCATTTGGTAGTGATGGGCAGATCGAGGCTTCGTGAAGCAATGAAACAGTTGAACCAAATGGTCCATATTGTTTCAAGGCTTCGAATCAATCCGACACCCGTCTCCACGGTGACACCTAGTGGTCACTTGCAGGTGTTGATCTGAAAAAAACATGAATTTTTTTTTATTTTTTATTATTGTACTTTTCTAATATGTGAATCTTGTAACCTATAGTGAAGCATTCGTTTTTTGGCATATTTGCCTCACTGTCTCACTATTTGGCCTCACTGTGCATAATGTTATTTTGGTCCTGCAAAATGAATATTAATAAAATAAATCAAGCCACAATGTCTCACTTTTTTACATATGTTTATTCAAAAATATTAATTTCTCTGCTGTGGAAGGACTTAGCCTAATTTCTCCAGCCTAATTAGATGTATGTATCTACAATCTATCTATGTATTTAGATATGTATATATATAATATGTATCTACAATCTGTCTATGTATTTAGATATGTACCTATAATCTATGTATCTATAATCTATGTATTTATATATGTAGCCTATCTTTAATCTATCTTTATATGAAGAGTTCAGATGCAGAAGCCTCTAAATGCTATCTGAAATTTTCTTTTTAAATTATCATTTTTATCAAGCTCGTATATTTAAATTCAGTAATTTCACTTAAATGACAATTAATTTTTCTTGCCATTTAAGTGAAAATATTGAACTTAAATATACAAGCTTGATAAAAATGATCATTTTAGAATAAAATTTCAGATGGCATTTAGAGGCTCTTGCATCTGAACTCTTCATACAGTATGTATGTATCTATCTATTAATCTAGCTGTCTATATATATTTATATCTATGTATCTATTAATGTGTCACTATATGTATACTCTGTGTCTCTAGCCTATCAGTCAATGTGTTGTGTAAATTTAGCCTAAATGTAAGCCTAAATATAACTAAACAAATCGCACTATAAATATCACTATATCACCAAAAATCCGCTATCTCAAAATCAAACTCCTCTCACAAAAACCCACAAGGTCAATATGCGTTGATTTCACTTTTATACAGATGTGCGATTGTGTGGTCTGTTTCCGACCGTGTCAATCAAACGCTGATTCAGCGGATCATCTGCGCTTCGGGATCTCACAAAGCTTCGGAACGACTGTTTCGCGTCAGCCATCCTTAGCATTTGGATCTTCAACCAAAGTCTTGGAGCAGTTCGAAATGGAAAACTTCACCATACAGTATACAGATCGAGCAGCCGACTGAAATCCAAACCACAACATGGATCCAGCATTTATCTTAGTCCGCCTTCGTCAAGAAACCCGCTCGAGAACCTCATTAAGGACTTTCTTGACATTTCTAATTTCTGCCAGACTTTGCTCTTATCAATTTCTTCAGCTGGATTGCCCCATTATAGCTGCATGTGAATCTTCAACCAAAGTCTTGGAGCAGTTTGTAACACTTCCCACCTAAAGCTAATAAATTAATTAGATCTTTTTCATCTTTGATCTAAGCATTGTTATCTCAAGTGTTTACACTGCACAAAACTTTGACAAGCAAGTTAGTTATTTTTATGATATGAATGTACTGCATTCAAAATAATATGCGTCAGTTTGTCTGAGATTATCTGCAATAGCTCTGTCCTGTTTACTTTTACAGTTGCTAAATATAACCAGATTTTACGTTTACAGATACTCGCCACTGCTAAAACGTAGCTGACCACAGCACAAACGCAACACATTTTAGTACTTTTGTGCTACTTTAGTTTCTTGTTCACTCAGCCTGTAGACATAACAATTCTCATAAAATGCCACAAATTGCTTTTGCAGTTTTGCTCAAGCAGTTAGAGCCAATGAGAAAGTTGGTAAGTTCAAGTAAAGTTTGCCACATTCCATTTTTTACCATGTTATTATTATAGACAACAATATTAAAAACTTTATAATATTTATTATATTGATAATACAGATAAGATAACTTGTATACTATTTGCTCTCTAGAGGAGCAGAAATGAAACCTCACCTCAAAAGAACTCACCGGATTAAGATGTGGAAAGACATGTTACACAGTGACTACAACTCCTGATAAGAGATTTGGAAAATGAGCAACAACCAAGAAACAGTAGCCACTGTTTCACTCAAATATGATCCATGATACACCGTAAACCTGAACAGTACTATTAACTTATAAAGATTGAGAACAATACATTTGAAGTCTGTTACATACTTAGTAGTAAGTATGTCCTTCGGATGAGACTTTAAACCGAGGTCCTGCCTCTCTCTGGTCATTAATAATCCCAGGACGTCCTTTGAAAAAGAGTAAGGGTGTAATCCTGGCCAAATTTGCCCATTGGCCTCTGTCCATCATGGCCTCCTCATCACCCCCATACTGATTGGCTTCATCACTGTCTCCTTTCCACCAATTAGTTGGTATGGCATTCTGGCGCAATATGGTTGCTTTCACATTATCCCGGTGGATGCTGCACATTGGTGGTGGGGGAGGAGATACCCAGAAAAGCACTATTTAAAAGAAGCAAATTATTATTATTAGTTGATGCAACTTAAAACAATTGCAACTAATTGACAAGTAAAACGAAACCTTTCTGAAAGGTTCTTTTTTTTTTTTTTTTTTTGCTTTTTGAATGTTGTAAGGATATCTTAAAGAAGAAAATCGTTTGGATGCAAAGTTATTCTGCTATCTGTGTGTTTAGTTTCGTTTTCATGGACTTTTAATTTGCATTCTCCAGTTCCTGTTTTCCTTTGTTCAGTTTTCTCGCTTCTCTTTTGTTGTCATGGTAACTAATATGATTTGCCATAATGTTCAGCTGTATCGTCGTTGAGCACATCGTTTACCTGTCTAAGTTCCTGTGTTTTCAGTTCTAATTTGTCTGGTCACCATTTGTGTGCTCGCCAGCCTTGCCTTTGGATTGTTTGCTCATATGGATTATTAAAGCGTTTTAAAGCCTCATCTTCCTATTCTTCCTACAAACTAGATGACCAGACCAAGAAGTAAATGATTGGACATTGTGTCCAACAACGTTTCCCCAATGAGGGGAAATAGACGTTTAAATGGAACTACAGTTTTTATTTTTCAAGACGGCCGAAACGTGGAGGGCTACGTAGAGGAGTTCCTCTACACCAGTGTTTCCCAACCTTTTTTCAGTCACGGCACCCTATGAAATTTTTCAAAAATTTGTGGCACCCTACACTAGTGTTGTCACAATACTACTTTGATACGATACCTTGAAATGTATCGATTTTTAATACCGAGGGGAAGAACCTCCTACAGTCATATAGATATTTTTAAACATTTTTAATGTTAACATTTACATTTTTTTTGTCCATCTATTGAAAGTCTCGGAATTTCTTCTGAAGAGATCACTTTATATGATGACATATTTGATTAAGGCTTTTATTCATATACAAACATTGTTCAATTTTATAGTCCTTCACGTCTATTGCGATCTCAAAATTCTGGCCAGTTGATAATACCTAGAATATCTAAATCGACTGCTGGCGGTAGATCCTTTTCCTATTTAGCACCAAAACTTTGGAACAATCTTCCTAACACGGTCCGGGAAGCAGATACAGTCTGTCAGTTTAAATCTAGACTAAAAACACATCTCTTTGGCTTAGCATACACATAACACATTATAGATTTCTATAATTCAATGTTAGGCTGCATAGATTAGATCAGCCGGAACCGGGAACACTTCCCATAATTCCTGATGTACTTTGTACATCATAAGAAGGATGGCGTCTACGCTAATATTAGTCTCTCTGTTTTTCCCGAGGTTTACCGCAAACCGCCGGATCCAGGCCATATCCAGATCTGATGAAGGACCATCACATGGACACGACGACACGCATTATCAGGGCTGTGAAGGCCCATGGACTCCTCAACACACTCATCTCCTCACCGGCGGGATGACCCAACCTCCAACCAGATGAACTGGATAAATATCGTGAAAGTTCTGACCCCATCTGACTACTGACATTATGCTGCCTAACTCATAATCATACACTGTTCGTTCGTTGGCCAAAGGAGGACTAGCCCCCCGACTGAGCCTGGGTTCTCCCAAGGTTTTTTTCTCCATTCTGTCACCTGATGGAGTTTTGGTTCTTTGCCACTGTTGCCTTTTTCGCCGCTCTTCGCCTTTGTCACCATTGGCTTTTGGCTTGCTTAGTTGGGGACATTTAACATTTAATTTTTAATTTAACAATACTATTACAACATTGCTTTCCTGTTATCTCTGTAAAGCTGCTTTGAAACAATTTGTATTGTAAAAAGCGCTATATAAATAAAGGGGACTTGACTTGACTTGACTTCAATTACCATTGTAAATCTCAACTTTGCCTACTCAGTGTATTTGTGTTTTATTATGGGGATAATTTTGATATAATTGCACAAGATAGCTTGTTTTTAATATATTTTTGAATGTAATCATTTCACAGTTAATCTCCAAATTAATGTATAAGCAACATATAGACAGTATATTTTAAATTGTTTAATGGCATATTTTATGAATTAAGGCCAAATGTATCACTGATACCAATACTGCTACTGGTGTCTTCAATGATTTTTTTTTTCAATTCAACACTACAATATAATTGAAAGTTATAAATTTTAACATGTATTAGGCTCCAAAAAATATAACAACTTTTAATTTAAGTGAACTTAAAACAATCCTCACATAAGTCCATAATAAATGTCATATCTACCCGTCTCACAGGTAGGAATTACACAGAAATTGAATAAAGTTATCAAACACTTTACAGTCTTCACTGCATAAATTATAAATTAAATATAGATTAATCCTTATTAAAGCTACAAGCGTTCATTAGTCAAGAGCAGTGAGTAATTTTCTGTTACCCGTGTTCTTTGATTCTGTGGTCACTGCTGCACATGTGTAGAACGCGCACCATTTTCTCACAACTCCTTAAGTTCCTTTAAGACTTTATTTAACTCATTTAAGACTGCTCTTATGAGGATACTCAACAAAATGGCATTTTGGCATAATTGTTTATTATTATTCGTTCAAGCGTGAAAGAGAAGTCGATTCTGGGGTGTGTCTACACTGTAAAAAAAGTTAACTCATTATTTTGAGTTATCTTTTTGCATGGGTTTTTTTTAGTTTAACTAACTTATTTCGATAAGTTGAGGACAAGAAAACTTAAAATTTCTTGTTGTCTGGACAATCTAGTTAAAAAAATAAGTTGAAATAACTAAATTGCTAAAATATTTTTTACAGTGTATATGTGTGCCTTTGTGTGTGAAAGAAGATTCACAAGCAGCACATTCTCTTTTGTCTTTTCACGCTTGCATGGTTTAAAAGTATTTGCATGAAGAAGAACGTGATCATATATAGTAACACTAGCCAAAGAATGACAGAAAAAAACAGATGCTGCTTCAATTGCGTTAACGCGTTAAACTGAAAAAACATAAATCACATGCATTAACGTTGAAAGCACGGACATAACCGCCGTGTTTATGTAAATATGCGGCAAGACGGACGTTGTGACAATATTTTCGTGTGATTTGACCATAAGCACAACAAGCCATGAAAAAGAGGCAACTTTATGTGCACTGGGAATGAAGCACAGGAATTAAATCATGCGCAACTCCCACAATTCAACGCCGAAAACGTACAATTTGTATATTTATCATACATTTGTGTGCATAATTTGTTGTTATAAAAGACATCTGAGATTGATGATACATCCTTTTTTTACACATTTGCAGACGTCTCGTAGCCTGACCCAGAGCCCAGCCCGTCACCACCCAGATCGACAGATTTTAAGCCAGAGCCGCCTGCGGGACTGGATGCTTTCACCTGCTGCAACCAGTGAGCCTGTACCCGAGTATAGGAGGACAGCGCATACCATTGCCCCAGAGCCGAAGCACCTCAAAGTGTCTGACCAGGGGGGTGTGAGCCGATTTCACCATCCATCGCCGTGGGAGACCTTGTGGAATATGAGTGTATGGATAAGAGCCCCGCCCACCCACCACTGAGAGAGAGGACCAACTGGACTTAATGAACTATTTTGGTGAGTGTGGAGAGATAGATTTCCTGTTTCCCTTGATCCAGGCAGTATGCATTTCATCTGCTTCAGTCGTGTTAACCCTGCCCAGCCTCCCTCTCCCACCACCTGTTGAAACATCCATCAAGACTGTATTGTTTTTTGTTGGGTTTTGTTTGGTCGTCAGCCTCTCCTGCTACCCAGTCGTCAGTGTTCCCCATCAGTCCCACTGCATCACCAAAACCTCTCAGTGGTGTTGGCATTTCACGGACCCGCTGCTTCCTCCTGGGCATCATGAGCCCGTGCCTCCATCTACAGCCTTTGAGTGCAAAGTCCACCTCAACCGGTCGTCCTTACGTCCTTACTCCTATGCCAACCCAACTTCCACCCACATTTCCGGCAGTGACCGTCGGCCATTCGGCCTCACCGGGCTCCCTCGGACCATCGGCTCCACCAGGGTCAGACATAACCCGCAGGCTTCACCTACGTCCTAGGTCACTCTAGCTCACCTCTAGCCTCCGGATCCCTACCTTCACCTCGGTGAGTCGTCACTTTGGCTCTGTCACGGCCACCCTGGTCATCGGTGCCCCATCGCTCCCTTGACTCTCGGACTCGTCTGCCAAGTCGTCATGTGGTCCCCCTCTTCAACTCCACTATGGTGTCATCCTGGTCGGGCACTGGGTCTGCACCATCTGGTCACAGAACATCTTCATGGTTGCTGCTTCCATCAACTCTTCCATGGTTTCGTCTGCCTGTTTTCACCATCCCTTCATACTCATGCAGTATAAACACACATGTATAGAGAAATATCTTATGTAATATATTTCTTATTTTTAATTATTTACATTATAAATGTTTCATAATTTCAAGCTAGTTAACAAATGCACAAGCACACCTGCATATACTGAAGTATTTATTAAAGAGACTATCACTGTGCTGAAGAGTGCACAGCCATTACTTTTTAAATATAGTATAGTCTTAATGGTGCTCGGCCAATCGTTATCTTAAAGGATTGGTTAACACCAGAATTAAAATGTCCTGATAATTTACTCAGCCCCATGTCATTCAAGATTTCTTTCTTTTTCAGTTCCAAATTGCAGTTCCAATGCAGCTGGGCGTGAGTAAATGTTTCAGTGCAGCTTCGAAGGGCTCTTCACAATCCCAGCAGAGGAATGAGGGTCTTATCTAGCGAAATGTTCTGTCATTTAAAAACATTTTTATACTATTTAACCACAAAAGCTTGTCTTGCACTAGCTCTGCGATACGCGTCCACAATGTCTTCACGCATTACGTAGTCACGTCGGAAGAAGTACCGACCCAGTGTTTACAAAGCAAACATTCAAAGACGCCCTTTACAAAAATGATGTTTTATTAACAAGGTTCGGGAGGAGCAGGTGCAGATAATTAACCCAATCAGCACAAGTGGAGATCAATCTGTAATCAACTCAAGACAAGATAAATAACAGCAGAACCCTCCTCTATTCCTTGACAGTTTATCAGCATTTGGCCCCGCAGTACCTTCCTAACATGTCAGCTCTTCCCATTCAATGAAGAATCTTTCGTCCGTCAGAATCAGGAATCTTTGCCGCAATCCTCTGGTGTTATCTCGCGGGTGTCAGGCCAAACAAACGGGTCCTCACCCCCACTGGCGAAACATCCGCAATCTGCATCCGCGTGTTTCTTTAAACTGGACCATCCAATCAATAATTCCTGCCATAGACAAATGGATAATAAGGCAATGCCGCCCTCTTCACGCGAAGGAACGGGCCTTCCTCCAGCGCCAGGCCGCTGCAGCAGGCCCTAAGTAAGCCGCACTGCAGATTCAGTCGCGGCCGCCGGCCAGTCCACACTCTCAACATCTGCCGGGTCAACTTCGCGAGTGCTCAGCTCAAAAACTTTTTCGTTTTCCGTCCCTGGTTGAACTTCGTATATCTGTTGTTGAATCACGAGCCAGTTATGCTATCTGGATACTCATGTTTTGATCGGGGGAACTCATGTTTTACTCGGTTTTAAATAATTTCTGTACAAATGATTTACCGTCATTAACGCTATGCTTCCTTGTGGCATAAACTCTCGTAAACAGTAGGTTGCACATTACGTGCAGATTGCACACAGAACCATTAAGAAAGAACCTATTGTTAACACTGTCCTGCAATGCATCTACAAAATCGCTTAGAAACTTAAAGTTATAGTTTAAATGTTTTTTTTTTATTTATTTAATTTTTAAAGTAATTTAAACTCACAGCTTCACTATTTTTTCTGATTCAGAACGAACAAATCGGCAGGGAATGTGACCCATAGCCATATAAATAATTAAAATAAACTGTTATGTTGAGGGTTCCTACGCAACTTAGAAAGATTTTCAAATTACTTAACGACTAAATGAATATGCTTGTGCCACTCAAAACCAGCAACGGCTAAATGAACAAACAATCATCTAAATCAGACGGTACTTTGCTGTTTGATGATCATCCAACATCAAACAACCCAGGTAGCATACAGACGTTGGCCAAGCAGACGCCCATGTTACCACTTTGAGAAACCAATAAAAATAAAAATAACCTTTTTCAAGCGTTTAATAATCGATAGGATATTTCTGATCTCGTCCACCTTCCCAGACAGTCTAAACTGTTCTAAACGCGAACTGCTATCTTTGCTCGACCACTTAAACTTCAGATACGCATAATCCTGCAAGGATTTAATCTCTCACCTCCTCTTCCTCGCGTCTTGATTAACGTGCAAGAAGACGAGCATCGGTCTGCCAGGCCCCAATCTCCTCCTCCCTTCTATCAGCCTCACACCACAGGAGCTCAATATCTCAAGGAGCTCTGTTTCTCTGGCTATTTTCTCCACTGCCGCAGCAGTGATGTCCCCTCTGCTCCCACAGGAGCTCAATTTCTCCAGGTAAATTTATCCACTTCCGCAGCAGGGATGTCTACTCTGCTCCCGCAGGAGCTCTGTTTCTCTGGCTATTTTCTCCACTGCCGCAGCAGTGATGTCTCCTCTGCTCCCGCAGGAGCTCTGTTTCTCTGACTATTTTCTCCACTGCCGCAGCAGTGACGTCTCCTCTGCTCCCGCAGAAGCTCTGTTTCTCCGGCTATTTTCTTCACTGTCACAGCAGTGATGTCTCCTCTGCTCCAGCAGGAGCTCTGTTTCTCTGGCTATTTTCTCCACTGCCGCAGCAGTGACGTCTCCTCTGCTCACGCAGGAGCTCTCTTTATCTGGCTATTTTCTCCACTGCCGCAGCAGTGATGTCTCCTCTGCTCCCGCAGGAGCTCTGTTTCTCTGGCTAATTTCTCCACTGCCGCAGCAGTGATGTCTCCTCTGCTCACGCAGGAGCTCTCTTTATCTGGCTATTTTCTCCACTGCCGCAGCAGTGATGTCTCTGCTCCCGCAGGAGCTCTGTTTATCTGGCTAATTTCTCCACTGCCACAGCAATGATATCTCCTCTGCTCCCGCAGGAGCTCTGTTTATCTGGCTAATTTCTCCACTGCCACAGCAGTGATGTCTACTCCGCTCCCACAGGAGCTCTGTTTATCTGGCTATTTTCTCCACTGCCGCAGCAGTAATGTGTCCTCTGCTCCCGCAGGAGCTCAATTTCTCCAGGTAAGTTTCTCCACTGCCGCAGCAGTGATGTCTTTTCTCCAGTACCTCACTATTCAGAATTAATATTCCCGTTAAAACCCCTACTTTATGCATCTCTCTGTCCAGCGAGCATTGGTCTCCCAGCGGATGTAGCATGCATCTGTTTCTTCCTTCTCTGTCCAGCGAGCATTGGTCTCCCAGCGGACGTAGCATGCATCTGTTTCTTCTTTCTCTGTCCAGCGAGCATTGGTCTCCCAGCGGACATAGCATGCATCTATCTCTACTCTCTCCCGTCCAGCGAGCATTGGTCTCCCAGCAGACATAGCATGCATCTATCTCTACTCTCTCCCGTCCAGCGAGCATTGGTCTCCCAGCAGACGTACTATGTACTTATCTCTACTCTCTCCCATCCAGCGAGCATTGGTCTCCCAGCAGACGTACTATGTACTTATCTCTACTCTCTCTCGTCCAGCGAGCATTGGTCTCCCAGCGGACGTACTGTGTACTTATCTCTACTCTCTCCCGTCCAGCGAGCATTGGTCTCCCAGCGGACGTACTGTGTACTTATCTCTACTCTCTTCCGTCCAGCGAGCATTGGTCTCCCAGCGGACGTACTGTGTACTTATCTCTACCCTCTTTTGCCAGCAAGCATTGGTCTCCCAGCGGACGTACTGTGTACTTATCTCTACTCTCTCCCGTCCAGCGAGCATTGGTCTCCCAGCGGACGTTGCATGCATCTATCTCTACTTTCTTCCATCCAGCGAGCATTGGTCTCCCAGCGGACGTACTGTGTACTTATCTCTACTCTCTTCCGTCCAGCGAGCATGGTCTCCCAGCGGACAAAGCATGTATCTACCTTTCCATTACCTCTGTCCAGCAAGCATTGGTCTCTCAGCGGACTCGACACATATCTATCTTTCCTGCCCAGCCAGCATTTTCAAATTGATTCCACCTCGCAGGCGGCCGGTAGAGCCCAATATCCTGACGCCATTGAGCCGCTCACGTCAGAAGCTACATGGACTCTCTCGGTCAGCCGTTTTTTCGATTCCCGCCGCTCCCCGTCCATCGGTCAGCGGGACTTACCCGTTAACACCATGGAGATATCCTCGTCAAGCAATCAAGCTTATTGAAAAGCCAGCCCGCCAAATTCGCTGCGTCTTTGGGGGGTCTATAGTTTGGCGGCTGTCCTTTTGCTCTTTTGCTTTTTGGGGGGAGTACTCTGGGTTCGGGCAGAAATTCCGAGCTCGGAGCCCTCCACCCGGACAGCACGCCAAGTACGCATAACCTTTACCATAATAATTATATGTAGATGTGAACTCGTGAAATGATGTTTTATTAACAAGGTTCGGGAGGAGCAGGTGCAGATAATTAACCCAATCAGCACAAGTGGAGATCAATCAGTAATCAACTCAAGACAAGATAAATAACAGCAGAACCCTCCTCTATTCCTTGACAGTTTATCAGCATCCCACCTCCACCCCATCTCCTCACTTAGTTCCATCTCTAGTTCCATCTACTCTTACCAATGGGGGGAGTACTCTGGGTTCGGGCAGAAATTCCGAGCTCGGAGCCCTCCACCCGGACAGCACGCCAAGTACGCATAACCTTTACCATAATAATTATATGTAGATGTGAACTCGTGAACAAAAGGTAACACAAAAATTTCAGATGATTTTGATGAAAATGAGATGGAGTTTTTTGCCCTACCCTTCCTTCCGGCTACATCACGCATGACCTTTCTAACGTGATTACTTAAGTTATTGAAGTCGAGTTATTACTAACGTGATTGAAGTCGTGGACACATTGCAGAGCTAGTGCAAGACGAGCATTTGTGATTAAAAAGTATAAACATTTTTATTTTATTTTTAGAAAATTACCGATCTTTTCGCAAAATAAGACCCTTCCTCGGCTGGGATCATGTAGAGCCCTTTGAAGCTGCAATGAAACTGCAATGTTGACCTTCCACCCGTTGAAGGCCACTATATGGAGAAAAGTCCTGGAATGTTTTCCTCAAAAACATTTTGAACCATAAACCTTAATTTTTTTTCGACTGAAGAAAGAAAGACATGAACATCTTAATTGTCATGGGGGGTGAGTAAATTATCAGGAAATTTTAATTTGGGAGTGAACTTATCCTTTAACCACAGGCTCTACTCTTCAGCACAATGGTAACCTCAAAGACTCACACACCAGCAACCCTTTTAAATTCCAAAATAATACAACTTAAGACATTAACAGATCTCCACCTATTTTAATATTGGTTGTGAAACAACACTTAATTTTAAAATTTAACATACTTTAACATTCTGAAGCAAAGCATGCCGGGAACTAGAAATCTGCTGTAACTAATTCCGTCAATTTGTGTATAGCCTACAGTTGTCAGGGTTTGGGGATGAGGAGATGAGACGAGGACTCGGGTGCTGAGTTGATGAGCTTTTAATGATAATAAAATAAAACAGACAACAAAAACTACCCCGAGGAGGAAAACAAGACAGACTTGAATGACTTGACTGGCCATGTGCTTGTGTTCAAGTCATGTTTGGTGTGAGCACATGGCTTGTCATGTATGTTTCCTTGTGCCATGTGCTCTCCTGTCGATTGTCTAGTCCCTCCCATCTTGTTACCTGATTATTGATTCATTTGCCCCACCTGTCCTCCCTCGTTACCTCCTTTGTTTGGTCTCCCTATTTTTTCTCCTTGTGTTTGCAGTCTTGTGCTGGTTCGTCGTCTGTACAATGTGTTAACAAATTAAAAAAATTAAAAAAATTAACAAAAACAAAAGTAATTGAGGGTGGTGATGGCGCAGTGGATAAGACACATGCCTTTGGTGTGAGAGACCCGGGTTCGAATCCACTGTGAAACACCAATGTGTCCCTGAGCAAGACACTTAATCCCTAATTGCTCCAGAGGCGTGTGACCTCTGAAATATAGCAATTGGATAAAAGCGTCAGCTAAATGAATAAATGTAATTGAAATGGCTCAACATGACAGTTTCAAGTGATTTCCCCCAAATCTGCTAAAAATGCAACATTTAATGACTACTGGAGTTGTTTTTTTTTTTTTTTAGAGGCCCTCACAAAGCTTTCAGCCTTAACTGGGTGGCCATACGTGTGTCAACACTCATGGAGCTGCTGTGTCGGTCAGTGAGCGATACGCAGGCCAAACTCAGCATCTGGGCTGGCACAGCGGGGCAGATAGCACTGAATTCTAGACCGCCAAAAGCTTAGCTTGTAAGGCAGGCACCTGCAGGTTATAGTATTTTATAAATGTAGACGGCGAGGCCCAGCCCGCGGCTGTACAGATATCTTGCAGGGTGATCACGCTAGACCATGCCCACGAAGAGGCCACGCCTCTCGTGCAGTGCGCTCTGACACCCAAGGGGCACCGCAGGTCCTTAGAGGTGTAAGCCAGCGCTATGACATCGACTATCCATCTGGATAGGCTCTGTTTTGATGCGGCAAGTCCCTTAGAACGTCCGCCAAACAAAACGAAAAGCTGCTCAGTCTGTCTAAAACCAGACCAGCGGGACACAAACTCTTAGTGCCCTGACAGTGCAAAGGAGACTCGCGTCCTTCTCCTCATTGAGAACCGGAAGGGCAGACAGGGAAATCACCTGGGCCCTAAAAGGTGTGTTGAGGGATTTCGGCACGTACCCGTGTTTGAGTATGACCTTTGAGTCATTAGGCCCAAACTCCATACATGACGCGCTTACTGAAAGCGCTTGTAAGTCCCCTACGTGCTTCACTGAAGCGAGAGCCATAAGAAACACCGTTTTGAAAGACAGATGTTTCATGTCTGACAAATGGATTGGCTCGAATGGGGCACATTTTATGGCTTCCAAAACCGTGGAAGGTCCCACATCAGGACTGAAGGGGGCCTGGGAGGGTTTAGTCTCCGAGCTCCCCTGAGGAAACGCACGACTAAGTCGTTCTTCCCCAGTGACTGGCCAGACACCGGTTTTGCAAACGTTGCTATGGCCGCCACGTATACTTTGAGCATGGATGGGGTTCTGCCCTTGTCTAGTAGCTCTTGAAGGAAGGAAAGCACTTCCGTAACCCCGCAGTCTACGGGTGAAAAGCCCTGGGCTTGACACCAAGCAGAGAACACAGACCATTTCGAGGAGTAGAGCCGTCTAGTAGACGGAGCTCTAGCCTGCGTGATCGTGTTGAACACTCCCTCCGGGAGGTTAGCGGGTACCTGTTGATGGCCCATGCCTGCAGGGACCACAGATCCGGGCGAGGATGCCAAATCGAGCCCCCCACCTGAGAGAGGAGGTCTCTCCTCAGTGGTACAGGCCATGGGGCAGTGCTGGTCAGCTGCATCAGGACTGGGAACCAAGTCTGGTTTGTCCAGAGCGGAGCCACGAGCAGCACTGGGCATCCGTTTTTCCTGATTAGTTCCAACACTTGAGGCAGGAGCGAGACAGGGGGAAAAGCATATAGGGGACAGCGGGGCCAGACGTGGGCCAGCGCTGTCTTTGCTTTTCGAGAAAAAGTTCGGACAATGAGCGTTTCGTGGGACGCGAACAGGTCCACCTGCGCTCTGCCGAACGTTTCCCACAGCAGTTGGAACGCCTGCGGGTGCAGCGACCATTCCCCTGCTGAGACGTTGTTTCTGGACAGTCTGTCTGGTCCCACATTCAGGTGACCATGCACATGCGCTGCTTTCAGTGAGAGCAGGTTGTGCTGAGCCCAGACCAGGAGGTTTTCCATCAGCCTGTGATTATTTCGGGACCTGATGCCGCCCTGGTGATTTATGGATGCCACCACTGACATGTTGTCCGACCGGACCAAGACGTGGTGGCCTTTTATCTGGGTACAGAAGTGCCGTAGCGCTTTGTCGACTGCTATCATTTCCAAGCAGTTTATGTGAAGGAGCTTTTCCCGTTCTGACCACAGGCCAGCGAGCGGTCTGCCCTCGAGCAGCGCTCCCCATCCCAAGGTGGAGGCGTCTGTAGACACCACCTTCACACTCGAGGCGGTCCCCAGACTCACACCTGACTGATACCAGTCGGTTACTTTCCAAGGTTCCAGAGCTGAAACGCACCTTAGATCGACCCTGAGGCGAAACAGACCCGCGGTCCATGCCCGGGGCGGAACTCGTGTTTTCAGCCACATCTGCAGTGGGCGCATGCGAAGCAGGCCCAGCTGGAGTACAGAGACTGCTGAGGCCATTAGGCCCAGCATTTTCTGAAACCTTTTGAGCGGGACTATAGAGCCGTGGCAGAAGGATTTCGCGATGCGCTGAATATCTAGTCCGCGCTCCGGTGACAGGCGTGCTGTCATGGAAAGCAAGTCCAGCACTGTTCCCAGAAAAGAAATTTTCTGACTAGGAGACAGCGAGCTTTTCACCCAATTTACTGTAAGGCCCAGATTCTCGAGGTGCTTGAGTAATGTGGCCCTGTGTTCTATGAGCTCTGAGTGTGATCGAGCTAGAATTAGCCAATCGTTCAAGTAGTTCAAAACTCGCATGCCCCAAAGTCACAGGGGTGCGAGAGCCACGTCCATGCACTTCGTGAATGTACGGGGTGCTAGGGACAGGCCGAACGGCAGGACTGTGTATTGATATGCCTGGCCCTCGAAGGCGAATCTCAAGAATCGCCTGTGATGGGACGCTATTTGTATTTGGAAATAGGCGTCTTTAGATTTTCTGGTCGTAAGCATTTTGAACAGGCGCTTCACAAGTGCTCTGTTCAGCTGTCGCAGATCTAAATCTTTTTTCGGTACCAGAAAATATCTGCTGTATAGGCCCCCTTCGCTCTGAGCCTAAGATAAAGGTTCTATAGCACCTTTGCTCAGTAGTTTCGCTATCTCGGCTCGTAGAGTAGATGAGATACTTCATTTTTCACCGTAGTTTTGTAGTTTTTTCACCGAGCGAACTGTAGCGAATAGTCTCTTTATAGTGTTCAGCACCCATTCTGATACCCCGGGGAGCTTTGACCACGCATCTACATGAATAGCTAGAGGTAGAATGAAATCTGGGCTCTGGCCGCGGCATGACGGCGGCTCGAGAGCCCCGGTGTGCTGGGAACTCAATGCTGTGTTCACAGCGTGCGAGGCGGGGGGCGTGCTGATCATAGCGGGCAGCCTGGCCGTGCTCAGCTTCTCTATGACGGGTTGTGCAGAGAAAGCAAGTGGGGCGAATCCCGTGGGATTCGGTGTGTCTGTGAGAGAATGTGGGCGCGGGACAGCAGGCACATTTACTGCACTGAGAACACTGTCGGCTCGCGCCGACTGAATGTGTGTTAGTTTTGTTTTTACAGAAACCATATTATATTATACACTGTGATATGGGCGCGTTCACTATATTTTCTGCATAATCGACATGAGTCGATTTTATTTGTGCTAGCCCTGCACCGTGGCGGGCTGTGTCTGGGTGTGGGAATGGGCACTGGGACGTGGGCATTCTTACAACACTTATAACACCATTGGCCTTGGCCGGAACACCAGAAAATGCACTTTTTATTGGATTTATCTGGGTAGCCGTAAAAACGGCCTTTGTGCGCAGGCAAGCAGGCTGTAGCACCACCACCGAAATACACTGGAACAGTCACATTGCTTGGAACTGAGCGAGCGAGACGTTTTGGTGAAAATCCGGCTGCAGCGGTATTTGAACACCGTCGCTTTCCTAGAGAGGCTAGGAAGGCTTTGCGACCTCGGGCTTGATGTCAATCCTTGTCCGGGGCCCGGGCTGAGGGGGGCGGCGTCCAGCGGAGCGAGAGCGCGGTGTTTGGTCTCGGGCCTGGCGGCGCTGTGAAGCGGCGGCGGTGGGTGGTGCAGGCTGCGGCTAAGAGCTGCAGGCAGACGGCTGTTTCGGGCGGCCTGTAGCAGAGCTCGAACGCTTCGGTAGGAAGTGCTTCATAGCCTGCGACGTTTTCTGTACCTCAATGAATCTGTCCGCGAAATCTTTGACGGCAGATCCGAAAAGCCCCGAGGGCGCATCGAGGAAAACGGAGCGCTCAGCTTCTGTCATCTCGGATAGCGTTAGCCACAAGTGTCTCTCAGCAACGGTGAGAGAGGCCATATTCCGCCTAACGCCCTGTGCAGCGGCTTTAGTAGCGCGTAGAGTTTGGTCTGTAGCGCTTCTTAAGTTTGCCACGCAGATCGCTCCCGGTCCTTCCTTGTCCATTTTTTGGAGAAGGTCGGCTTGGAAGATCTGCAGGACAGCCATTGTGTGCAGCGCTGAAACTGCTTGCCCGGCGGCGGTGTAAGCGCGCCCGTGCATGGCTGACGTCATTCGGCAGGCTTTGGATGGTAGCGTCGTCTGAGCGCGCCGTCCGGCGGAGGGCGGGCAAAGATGGGACGCTACAGCTGCCTTCACAGGAGGAATAGAAAGGTATCCTCTATCTTTCGCACCGTGCACAGTGGAGAATGCAGCAGAAATAGAGGTACGCAGCCTGGCGGAGAAGGCGGCGTTCCACGATTTCGCGACTTCCTCGTGAAGTTCAGGGAGGAAGGGCACGGTTCTCGACTGTGACGGGGCTTCGTCTTTTCTGAGAAAGCGTCCATCCAGCCCGGGCGCCTCCCAGTCGAGGCCAATACTATCCACGGCTTGAGAGAGCAGACACATTAGCTCAGCTTCAATGCCAGCTCTCTTCCCAGAGGGCTAGCGGGTAATGTTAGCAGGGGGAGGTCCACAGAGCTCGCCCAATCATCACTATCCGATGCCAGGAGAGAACATACCTCGGTAGGTTCATCGAGCTCAAGGGGGGATGCGGCGGCAGACGGCGGCCGTTGTCCATGTGTGAGCGACTCGATTGATGCCAGCGAAGCTGGCGGGCCAACCGGTGAGCTTTGGCGGGCTGGAGAGAGCTCGGGGGCGTGCTGAACGCGGCGCTTCTTGCGCTTGCACCACAGCGGGCAGAAGTGCAGGCTCTGAGAATGATGCCAGGCGAGTCTTCAGAGTCACCATAGGCAACAGCTCGCAATCAGGGCATCTGCCATCAGCGAGCGCAATATCCACATGATCTTCACCCAGGCAGGACACGCAGATGACATGGTGGTCCTCGTCGCTGAGTTGGGCTCGGCACGAGCCACAGGAAGGCATCTTGAAAAAGATGCATGAGCTTCGCTGAAGAGATGAAAATCAGTTTGTATCAGTCTATCGACCTGCTTTATAGGGCGAGACCACGCCCTTTCTGGCGGGACGTGACGAAGTGGGTGCGAAGTGCCCCCACTGGTCATGACTTCATGCAGAGCCGCTCTCGATAGGCTGCTGCTTTTGCCGCAGGGCAGCCAATAGGCGCGCGAGCTGCCTCGCCTATGCCTGCATGCTGCCGCAAAGCGTTTTACATTGATTAAAAATTAAGGATAATTTTTGGTTTCAATATCTTGTGGAAAAGAGGTTTTCCCCATAGTGTAATATATTATGCAGTACGAGAGATACTCTCTATGCTTTCTAACTATGTGTGTGATGACAGGGTGCAGATCGCGATCGCTGAGCAGCAGGATGATTTATAACGACAACTTCTGAAGAATTTATGAGAAATCTACAGACGCAAATAGACAAAGTGTAGTAAAATGTGTAAAAATAGTAAAAATAATCTAAATGTGTATTTCGGACTTTTTTTCACCACAAGTCTGAAAGAAGACGTTATTGAAGACAAATATCCCAAAATCTAAAAATTGACGGGTAAAAAAAACAAACAATGTTTTTGCCTGCCGTGTCTCGCCTTAAAAGCGCCTTTCTCGGCACTCAAGAACACAGAACAGGGATACATAAAACATTTAAAAGTAACAATAGTGAAAGTGAAAGTGAAAGTGAAAGTGACACGTGATGGCCAAGTATGGTAACCCATACTTGGAATTTGACCTCTGCATTTAACCCATCCAAGTAAGTGCACACACATTAGGAGCAGAGTAGTGAGTAGTGAACACACACACACTGCAAACGTGAATACACACACCCGGAGCAGCGGGCAGCCCTGAGTGGCGCCCGGGAGCGATTGGGGGTTAGGTGCCTTGCTCAAGGACACCTCAGTCATATTCCTGCCGGCACTGGATTCGAACCAGCAACCTTTGGGTCACCAGTCCAACTCTGTTACCATTAGGCCATGACTGCCCCCCAATAGATAATGAATAAAACAACATTCAATTGACATCAAGTAGAATTGGCAGTTTTAAACGTGTTTTGATTTGCAGTGTGAAATGGGGGAATGAATCAATACCTCTGAGTTGGGGTGGTAATGAATTCCAGAGAAGGGGAGCAGAACGGCTGAATGCTCTGCTCCCCATGATGGTGAGACAGGCTGAGGGGACAGACCGGTGTATAGAGGAAGAGGATCAGAGGGAGCGGTAGGGAGTGGAACCCTGAAAAAGATCAGACAGATATGGGGGAGCAAGGTTGTGGTTGGCCTTGAATGTAAACGGGAGGATTTAGAATTGGATACGGAACTGGACTGGGAGCCAGTGAAGCTGTCGGAGGACAGGAGTGATGTGGTGGATGGAGGGAGCTCGAGTTATGATGTGGGCAGCTGAATTCTGGACCAGTTGAAGTTTATGGAGGGATTAGTGTGAGAAGCCGAAAAGGAAAGAGTTGCAGTAGTCCAGTCGGGAAGTGACAAGACTGTGGACAAGGATGGCAGCAGTGTGGGGGGTAAGGGAGGGGTGGAGGCGATTGATGTTTCGTAGGTGGAAGTAAGCAGACCAGGTAATGTTATTGATGTGGGGTTGAAAAGATAATGTGCTGTCAAGGATGACACCCAAACTCTTAACCTGGGGAGAGGGTGAAACGGAGGAGTTATCAGTAGTGAAAGAAAAACTGTCGGTTTTGGATAAAGTAGATTTAGTGCCAATGGGGAGAACCCTGGGGCACACCTGAAGTGACAGAGGAGAGAGTGGATTTAAAAGACTTGAATTGAATGAACTGAGTGCGGCAAGAGAGTTAAGATCGCAAGACCTTGAGTGTCCAGAAAGGCGCCAAATAAATAAAATGTAGTATTATTATTATTAAGATGTGAACCAGTCTAACGGAGTATGGGTGATGCCGATGAAAGATAACCTGTTGAGGAGGGTGGTAGGGTTGCCAACCGTTCCGTATAATACGGAATCGTTCCGTATTTGACACATAAAATGCTTGTTCCGTATTGAACTGATACGGAACGCACTTTGTTCCGTATTTTTGAAAATCAATTCAGTGTAAATCCATGACAGACGCATACCTTTAATATATCTGCACAGACAGACTATGAACGAAGACCCGCTGCTATAATGGCAAATTATGACGTTATGAAATTATGACGCAAACGTATTATGAACTAAACAAATACATGGTTCATTTTTGGCAAAATGATCATGATAGCCATCTGAGTGGTAAAAGACTTGCATGTCACTAAAACCACCCACAGTATTTTGAATTTTGATATTTTTGATATTTTTATAATGCAGGTTTATGGGGTCCACCTTAAAGAGCATATGTGGCGTGGCGCAATGGAAGAAATATTTGAAGGTTTTCCTTATACTTTCTACAACCTAAACCAACAATATGGTTGGTTTTTAAACCCCCATTAAATCAAAAGTAGCCGACTACGCCACCTGGGTTTGAATAGTGGAACCCAGGACCAATGTTCACTTAAGTCAATTATCCCTGAGGGCTGGACAGTATCGACACTCAACCAGTGGTAGATTAATTACACAAATATTTTATTGCCATAAAATCAGCATCTAAATATTAAAAACAGTCATTAGACAAAACAGGAATGCAGTCCTCAACACGATGTGGTATGATGTCCTTAAAGTCAATGAATGAATGTCCTGGGTTGATCCCACAGCACACAGGTCTCCACAGGTCCAGACAGTAAAGTTTACTGGGAAGAAATAAGAAACAACTACCAGGATCTCAAGTCCAATGTAAGCAAAAATCTAATTACCACTCGTTTTTGTGCACACAAAAAAACCCACACCATGCAATCTGCACTGCAACCCAAATAAAATCACACCACCTCAAAGAAAAAAACAAAAACTATGGATAAGTTATACTGGCAATCAGTTCCTAGTCTATCTTGTGGATTTAGATGCAAAATGGTCACAATATCACTCAAACGATCTTCACTGGCTTGTACTCACAATGAGACCGGGTAGTACTCTCCACTACCCAGTCTAGACGATTTCCAGCGTTGTGCAAACCTCCGTTGCCGTCTCACCAGCCGCTGTCTCGCTCGTCTCGGAACAGCACTCGTTGATTCACTCGTCTTCAAACGGCAACCGTTGACACCTCGACTCCGAACACACGCTGACTCACGCGTCTCCACAGCTGTGCACGTGATTCCTCTGCTTAGCCGCCGTCGCGTTCAACACCCACTGTTGTCTCGTCCCCGAGCGATCACTCCCTCACTCGTCTCTCAAGCAGCTTCACCGTCGTCACAATACTCCGACTCGTTCGTTCCCGCACAGCCGTGAAATGTTCGGTTGTCCCTGCTCAGTGTCTCTGCTCAGACGCCCGCACCTGTTCACAATCCACTCAACAGCAAGACAATAACGGCATACACGGACATGACGCAGTCCAAAAACACACGCCCTCAGTCTCTCAAGCACGCGTTCTTAAAGGGCAACAGTCTCCACCTTTTCCTGACACAGCCTATGACACTAGGTCACCGATTAATTTCTCAACAGGCGTGTAGGAAATAAACATGACAATACAAATCACTTACTCAGTGAACAAATCGTATAACATGAAAATGTATATTAAAAATCTCTCAATTCACACCCATTACACATACACTGAGAAGTCCAAATTAAACATGATTTAATGACTCGTAAATGTAAGTACACATTGATGGCCTAAGACACGAAACGAGTGGTTTGTGTGAGAAAACGAACAGTATTTATATAGTTTTTACCTCTTGTAAACACAGCCACGTCCAAGTGACCTGAGAGGTCGCGAGCGATTCGTTCTTTTCCGGAAAGCACTGGAAGTGAAACCTCTGCGCGTGTACGTCACTCATTGTTTACACAGAAGAGATATTGTAGGTAAGACGGCTAATTAAAAGGGTACTAATTTGCGCTTATCCAGGATGTTTAAACCGTCGTAAAAGAAAACAATTACACAAAAATAAAAAAATAAAACAATTGTATGAGTGACGTACACGTGCAAGGTTTCAATTCCGGTGCTTTCCGGAAAATACCGAAGCGCTCGCGACCTCTCAGATCACTTGGACGTGGCTGTGTTTACAAGAGGTAAAAACGATGTAATACTGTTCGTTTTCTCACACAAACCGCTCGTTTCGTGTCTTAGGCCATCAATATGTACTTACATTTACGAGTCATTAAATTATGTTTAATTTGGACTTCTCTGTGTATGCTCTTTAAGGTGGACCCCATAAACCTGCATTATACAAGAACGGTTTGACCTAAAAAAATTGAAAATACTGTGGACACAAAGACACCTACAACTTGGATGCCCTTGAGGTAAGCTAAAACATATCAACAATTAATTTCAAAGTGGACTATCCCTTTAACAAGTTGTGGGGAAGGGGTCAAGTTGACAAGTGGAGGGCTTGGATTTCTGTGATTTCTGAAATTGCAGGGATCTGGAAGGAAGAGAATGTATGGGTGAAAGTCGGCTTAGATGCTGAGGTGAGGGATTGATCCTAGGTGCTGGTGGATGTTCTTGTTTTTTTTTTCAGTGAAAAGGGACATAATGGAGTTGCAGAAGAAGGTTGTATGCAAGTGACGGGGGAGAGAGTCATGGGGTTGAGTGATATTGTTAAGTAGGGAAAACTGTGACTTGGAGTGTCCTTTATAAGCAATGATTATACTGGAGTAATAGTGGGTTTTGGTTCTAGCAATGGAGTCCTTATAATGTAAGATGTGTTTATTATACATTTCTTTGTGAATAGTGAGACCAGTTTTTTTTCTATGAAGAGGTTCAAGTTGCCGACCTTTGGCTTTCATGAGATGAAGATCAGGAGTGAACCAAGGGGTGGAGACGGAAAAAGAAACAGATCTGGTTTTTAACTGGAGACCAGTATTATAATGAGAGACCATATCATCAGGGGTGGGTAGATTGTGAATATCAAGGAGGCAGGAAGAGTGGAAACTTGAAGTGAGAGTAACAGAGTTGATATTCTTTATATTAGGAAATTAAATAAAGCGTGGTATTTTAGAGAGAGTGACTTTCACTATAAATGAGAGGAGAAAGTGGTCAGTTATGAAGAGGTTTAGGGGGGCGGTAGACAGTAGCAATGGCAGTTGGAGTGGGACCAGACAACTTGCAGAAAGCAGATTCAAATAAGCTGTAAACATGCACAAACACTTCTCGCGATAAATAATCGCGATAAATAATCGCGAGACCTACTCCCCGGCCGGAGCCACAGGGTTGACAGATGTAAACAAACCCACTAGGAGTGGATTCATTGAGCTGAGAAAAGTCGTTGGGCTGTTGCCATGTCTCGGTTAAAAAAAGAAAGTCTAGTTTACGATTGGAGATGAGGTCCTGGATAAGATGTCCCTTACCTGTCAGTGAGCGGATGTTGAGCAGAGTGAAGTTGAGTGAGTTGTTGTCACAGCTGGTAGTGGTGCTAGCCGACCAAGCTAGGTGGGCTAGAATGCTGTGGTCGACAGCCTGGTTGGTAGAGCGTGGAGTGCGACGAGAGCTGGACCAGATGTACTTTATTGCTGTTAAGCTGTTGTGGCTGAAATTCCGGCGGGACCCTTGGTGGATGTATCTCCAATGGGGCTGGAAGGCGATGTCCGGATGAAGGTGGAAAGCCTCTGGTGCAGGTCCAGGCAGGTTACAACGCAGCCGGAGCAGGTCAATGGCTGAGTACTGAAGCAAACCCATCATTAGCAGGCAATAGAAAGAGCCAGACACAGACAAACAAGATAAATGTCCTACCGGCCCACATTGTGGATGAGGCTCAAACTGGAACAGAGAAGACGAGCTAACAGTGAAGACACTACCAAACCGTAGTGCCAGCAGATCGTAGAAATATTCCAAATGAGGGCAATTACACTATTCTATTAGGTCATAAAACCATAAAGTGAGTCTGGATAGTCTAGAGCAGTGGTTCTCAAACCTGTCCTGGCGTACCCCCAACACTACACATTTTCTTTGTTCTCCCTAATCAAACACATCTGATTCAACTCAAATTATATTCTGTATTTCATTTTTAAATTGTTATATTTAGATATTTGTATATTTACAGTAGACATAATTGATCAAGGAATAAGACATTACGTATGTACATGCACCTTGAGTCCAAGTCCATTTTCTCTTCATGGACAGCAAAGTGTGCTTCAGTCATTCACCTGACTCAAACATGGTTGCTTTTCAAATGACATTGGCTTATTTGATAGTAATATAGTTCATAGTAGTATTACGTGATATTACAGATTCTATAAACAACTATAAAATATAATTTACGGCTTTCTCCAGCTCTATGAGCTGGCGTCACGTGAAGACAAAAGTGTCTATTGCACACTCTCGCTAGATCAGAAATCCAACATGGTAGCTATATGCAACTAGCCCATTAAAGATTTTTGTGCAATAAAACAAGTAAACATCTGACTGTATATGTTTGTATATGTATCACAGATGAGACATTGAAATGAACGTTTACTTGAAGCAAAGAGGCAATAATGAAAAGTAAGAGTAGATCTGTTTCTGTGCAGGTAATCTGGTGCTGATGTATTCATCTATAAGACATTAGCAATCTGAGGAAGTAGAAAAAAAATAGAAAAGTCTGCAGCTTAGTTTTAGTAAAAACTGTTATTTGGACTTAGCCTGGTAATACCAGACTCTGCTACTTCACTTTGCTTCGTAGACAGAGTCTGGCATAGCATAATAGAGAAGTGTTTTCTCTCTCGCTAGGGGGCGATTTCTGAAGTTTAAAATCATTGGTTACCCGTAAGCCAATCAGATAAGTTTATTCATGACGTATGTTATGCGCTGACACAGCCGCATCGATCCACAGACATCATGCATCGAACTCAAATCTA
Source organism: Chrosomus eos (assembly GCA_036326025.1). NCBI lineage: Eukaryota > Metazoa > Chordata > Actinopteri > Cypriniformes > Leuciscidae > Chrosomus > Chrosomus eos. The sequence continues at coordinate 7,921,827 of CM070825.1, read as the reverse complement.
TGATCGAACTTCCACCTGCTGTAAACACTTGATGATGCGAGCGAAATACCAGAGTGAACATGGCTGTAAACGACTTTTTTGATCGGTGAGTGATGTAATAGAATGACTGCTGCACTTGACAGGGCGCAAACAAGCAGAGAGAGAGAGCGAGCGAGCCCCGGCCGCGTGCGCGTGCGCGCGCACTATCACGTCTTTAAACAAACAACACGAGCACTGTCTTGCTCTCTCTCCCTCGCAAATATTAATCAAAATCAATCGACTAGTAAAAGGTCGGAACACCTCAGTTTCACGTGGAGCATTTGGAGATTTTTAGAGATTAGAGACTCTAGGAACAACATCTCAATGAACAACATCTCAACACTAAATTATAAAGGCCTGTCTCATATAACGTTAGCCGCCTGTCTCAAATACAAGCCGGTGCAGTTAGACGATTTGGGCAAATAAAAGCCCGGGCTATTATTTGAAGTTTTACGGTATTTAAGACCTGGAAAAGAAAGGAGACACTGACCTGTCAAAAGGCTCCCCAGTTTCTCGTTGACGATCGGTAGTTGATAAATTAAACTTTTCCCAAAGGGAGTAGGGCCACAACATCACCTCCATTCAAAATGTTTAATACACACTCTTCTTGTTCAGGCTTCAGTTTGCTAATGCCGGGAATATTCTCCACAACAGAGCGAATTGCATCCGTGTCTCGTCCGCGGTCGTTTTCGATTTCTCTGACCTAATCTTAAACTCGGCGCTTGGCGAGTACGTCACGGCTTTCAGCCCGCCTTCTGTTCGTTGATTGGCCCGGCTGTTTTCAGGCCGGTGGAAAACAGAAAGATAGGCTGCTATCTCAGACTGACTACAGGAGTGAAATGAAATTAGCGGAAGTAGGAAGTCTGACGTAGTCAGGCTAATTTGGACTACCAATGAGTTTTATAATTCTAAAACGTACAGATTGTTGTTATAGTACAATCAATGGAAGGTTTAGCGTTAAGTTCTGCCAGGAAGACTTAATTGCTACGTCACTTATTACCTTCTCATCTATCCAATCGTGTCTAATACTTAGACAGGTATAAAAGACCAGTACTTACACGTTTGAGTTTGCAGATGCTGACGCTTTCATTCACCTCCATCCTCCCCACCACCAAGATGTTTCCTTCCCCTCCATCCTGCCCACCACCACCAGGATGGTCCCTTCCTATACCTCACAGGGGGTCGGCTGTGCCCCTGCCTTCGTCTTCAGGCAGGAAATGCAGAGTCCGGACCCTCGGATTGCGAGCTATGGACGGGCCTACGCCAAATAACTTTATTGCATGCTGGGCTATCAATAAATGTATTTATTGTTGCAGTATTTATTCTCCCGAGTCTTTCTGGTAGAACTTTTGAATAATTAGAATATGTCAAAAAGGTAAAGGGGGGGTGAAATGCTATTTCATGCATAGTGAGTTTTTTACACTGTTAGAGAGTTGGATTCCCATGCTAAACATAGACAAAGTTTCAAAAATTAAGTTGTACGTTTGATTGAGTATTTCTGTTCTCAAAATACTCCTTCCTGGTTGTCACAAGTTTCGGAAAGTTTTCTGACGTCAGATGCGCCGGAATTTCCTTATACGGTCCTAAGGGCACTTCTCTCGGAAGGGCGCGCGCGCAGCTGTAGAGCGATAGCCGTATAGCCATCAAAGCGTTGTTCATCGGCTGCGCTGCAATATGTCACCAAAGAAGTGTGTTTTCGGTTGCCAAGGCAAGACAACACTGCACAGATTCCCAAAGAATCAATCGTTAAGGGACCAGTGGATGGAGTTTGTTTTTCCAGAACATCAATACAGTTGTGCAAGTGTTCTTGTTTGTTCCATGCATTTCGAGGATGATTTTTTTATAAACAAGGCCCAGTTCGAAGCCGGATTTGCTAATCGTTTAGTTCTCAAGGATGGAGCAGTCCAACACTAAAGGTTAACGGTCTTGCGTTGAAACCCAGGCGGTGAGTAGAACTGCTTCAAATATCTGTGTGTGTCTGGAGCATACGATGTATGGTGTGTGTTTGTTTAAATACATTTGTTTAGGTGGCTACTGTAGGTGTCTGTTTGTTTATTGTAAAACCAAATCATGTCTTCATAAACCACGAGTAGACACACACAAATGTTCTAAAACTTGCGCATGACATGGTGTTCTAAAAACACAGTGCTCAAGTTCAAATCATTTAAAATTTTTAAAAACACTCGAGACCTTGTGTTTTCCTCCCATTTCACTGCCCATCTCACGTGTTTGTGAGCAAAAACGCGTTCTGTATGAACGTGCCCTTAGTATTGTTTAGATCCTTGTTCTGCAGGGATTACTATTTACAACGTAAAAGCTTCGTGCGCCTGTGATTATTTAGCTCCGCCCACACGACACGCCTCCACCCGCTCGGCTTTTTCCGGAAAGACTCGGTACAGCCTATCTTTCTTTTATAAATATAAAAAAACTAAAGACTTTTTGGAGATATGATGGATGCAATATTACTCTATAGGTACTCAAGATTAACATGAGAATGACTGAAACTGAGTGTTTCACCCCCCCCCCCCCCTTAAGGAAAATTTGATTTCTAAATGCATGACCCCATGAAAAGAGGGCAGATCGAATGAATAACATCATATGTGTGAAGAATGTTGTCTTCATCAGTTTGCCTAATTTATTTGCTTTTCCTAATACTCTGATAGTGACACTAGCTGGCATGATTTACTCTAGAAAGTTATATAGTACCACTGTCATGGAGGATGCAAACTCAAGCACCGAAGTAACAACTGAGGTGGATCCAACAACAGGAGTGGAACTCACCCAGCCTCCCAGACCCGCAGTCGAGAGGAGACTGCCAGGCACAGATTGTATGTGAAGTGGCCTGGCGCCAGTGACAAGAAGTTGTGGGAAACAGTGAATACTGACCTTACCTTGATCCTCGGGAAACTTCGAGGCACGGTGGAGAAGAAGTTGGAAAGGATGGGGGACATCATTTATGAGTACAGGGTAGAAAGTTTTGGAGTGCAAGAGGCAAAAGGCGGGAGAAAGGTTTCAACCCCACCAGTTTCCAGGAGGCAACAAGAACTCAAGCGCCTCGTTCAAGAAAGGAGACGGCTTAAGAAAGTTCGGAGGCTCGGAGTTGGAAAAGGAGGGCATAGAGGTACTTCAGGCTGACATTAAAACCCGGTTGGCATCCCTCCGTAGAGCAGAGAACCTACGGAAGCGAAGAAGGAAGAAAGAGCAAACTAGAACTCGATTCTATAAAGATCCCTTCAAATTCCTTAAAAGTCTCTTCACGAAGGAAAAAAGTGGAGCTCTAAAACAACAAAGAAAGACCTAGAGGAGCACCTGAGAATAACAAACTTTGACTCAAAGCGCCATGAACATCTGGAAATCCCATCAGATATCCCACCCATTGAACCCCCGGAACATCATATTGAGACCACCCCTCCGACATGGAAAGAGGTGGAAAACATAGTTCGACGGGCAAGATCAGCATCAGCCCCGGGGCCAAACGGAGTCCCTTACAAAGTGTATAAGAATGCACCAGACGTCCTGAGGTTCCTCTGGAGGCTTATGAGAACGGCTTGGCAAAAGAAAATAATACCCAAAGTGTGGCGTAGGGCAGGCGGGGTCCTGATCCCTAAGGAGAAGGATGCAGTGAACATCAGCCAATTCCGCCCAATTTCCTTACTGAATGCCGAGGGTAAAATCTTCTTTAGGGTCATTGCCCAGAGGATGGCCGTGTTCCTGCAAAGGAATGCATACGTTGATACATCTGTACAGAAGGCAGGAATATCAGGGTTCTCTGGCTGCTTGGAACATTCCAGCATGATCTGGCACCAGATCCAAATGGCCAAAGTGGAGAAAAGGGACCTCCATGTAGTTTTCCTCGACCTCGCCAATGCATTTGGGTCTGTGCCCCATGAACTCCTTTGGTCTGCCTTCAGATTTTTCCACATACTGGACACCATCACAACCCTGGTGAAGGAGTATTTCCAGGATCTGCAGTTCTGTTTCACCACCTCAGAGTTCACCACCTCATGGCAATGCCTGAATGTAGGTATAATGGCGGGATGTACAATTTCTCCATTAGCATTCATAATGGCAATGGAGGTTATCATCAGATCCTCAAAATGGGTTGCTGGTGGACAGCGAGTTGTCTCTGGCTTTCGTCTCCCTCCACTTAGAGCCTACATGGACTGACATTACAACATTGACCACCACTGTTCCATGCACCAGGAGATTGCTCAGAAAACTGGAGGAGAACATCAGCTGGGCCCGTATGAAGATTAAACCATCTAAATCACGCAGCATCTCGATTGTGAAGGGAGTACTCTCTGACCTGAAATTCTTCATCGGAGATGACCAAATCCCAACAGTGTCTGAGCAGCCAGTAAAAAGCCTTGGAAGGTGGTATGATGCAAACCTGAAGGACAAAGACCAGGTGCAACAGCTGCGCAAAGACATCAGTAGTAGCCTACAGTCCATCGACAACACCCAGCTACCTGGAAAGTTAAAGGCCTGGTGTCTACAGTTTGGTCTCCTACCCCGGGTGTTGTGGCCGCTAGTAGTGTATGAGGTTCCAATCTCAATAGTTGAGAAGATGGAAAGAGGAGTCACAGGCTATTTAAAGAAGTGGCTCGGAGTTCACGATGCCTTACCTCCATAAACCTCTATGGAGATGGTGTCCTCAAGCTGCCCCTCACCAGTCTAACAGAGGAATTCAAGTGTGCAAAAACCAGGCTCCAGATGACACTGAATGAATCTCGAGACCCAGTGGTGAGTAACAACGCACCAACCTTGGCAACTGGGCGTAAATGGAGGCCAGGAAAAGCAGTCCAGGAGGCAACAGCAGCCCTCAGACATGCTGATATTGTGGGTCATGTTCAGCAAGGGAGAGGAGGCCTTGGGTTAACTAGCCGTGCTGTTTGGAGTAAGGCCACTGCAACAGAGCGGCGGCAGATGGTAGTGCAGGAGGTACGCCATCAGGAGGAGGCTGCAAGGTGGGCCAAGGCAGTCTCTTTTGCCAAACAGGGACAGTGGACTCGATGGGACAGTGTGGAGAAAGAGGAAGATTAGCTGGAAGGATCTGTGGGCCATGGAAGCGAGGCGGCTGAGCTTTTCCATCAGAGCAACGTATGACGTCCTTCCAACACCAGTTAATCTTCACCAATGGTACGGTGAAGATCCGGACTGTGCCCTCTGCTCCAAGCCAGCCAACCTCAGACATAATCTCACAGGGTGTAAAACAAGCCTCACCCAAGGACGCTACACTTGGCGTCATAACCAAGTCCTAAAAAACCTTGCGTCAGCCCTGGAGGACAAACGAGCCGCCACCAACTCCCTACCACCCCCAGCAGCATCACACCCCTTACGGACGACTTTTGTCCGTGAAGGGGCAAAACCACCGAAGAGCAGCTCTACACCATCAGAGCGAGACCAGCTGCGCTTGGCCCGCGACTGGAAACTGCTAGCTGACATTGGTCGGCAACTTGTGTTTCCTCCGGAGATCGTAACCACCTCCCTAAGACCTGACATGGTGCTCTGGTCCAGTTCACTCAAAAAGGTCTTCATTATTGAGCTCACAGTACCCTGGGAGGACTCAGTAGGTGAGGCTTATGAGCGAAAACATCTGCGCTATGACGATCTAGCTTCCGAAGCATGGCATCATGGTTGGAACACAGAAGTCCGACCAGTGGAGGTGGGCTGCAGAGGTTTTGTGGCAACATCTACAACCAGACTGCTTAAAGACCTAGGAATAAAGGGCCAGAGCCAGCGTTCGGCAATCAGAGCTGTATCGGAGGCGGCAGAAGGTAGCAGTCAGTGGCTCTGGATGAAGAGGAAAGACCCCAGCTGGGCCCCGAAGTGAGAGGGCCAGGAGGTATGCGGTCAACAATGCTTCACTCAGGGAGGAGGACGCCCCTGCCATGCATAGTCCCATGGGATGTTGGCTATCAACAACAAGGCAACTCCTATGACTAATTGGGAATGGGACGCAAGCGTAGGATTGATCACCCTGTCGCTGGCCGCCTGTGGGGAGGGTGTATAGTGTGAAAGGCCGAAACACCCTAGGAACCAAAGGTAAACTACTGACGATGTGCTCCCCAAATTTCACGATGTGTTCCCCAATTTCATCAGGCTAACTGTTTCATGAACTCTTGGAAGCGCTTGCACAAAGGATAGTAACATCTCATCCTGTGTTCTTGGAATCTGAATAGCCTTGACACAATAGATAGAACATGCATTCACAGCCAAATTTCCTAGTTAGCAGCAGAGCGTCATCTTTTCAAGGCTGGGGATTTCCTGCCTTTTCATCTGGTCTCCATCTCCTTCATAAAAATTACTATTATTATGTTTTATTTTATTTTATTATGTCATGCATTGCCCTATAACTGACATTAATTTCTCACAGTATATTACACACACATATATACACACATACAAATATAGAAAAATGAAAGTAAAGTAAACATTAACAATAACAAAAAGGAGTAAAAAAATTGTAATTGTGAACTAGAAAAAAACAATAATACAATAAATGTTTATTTTGCTTATTATTTTTCATATTAGTAATATGTACAAAAAAAACATTATAATCAGCACACACATTCTGTTATCACAGATTCAGCAGTAAGGATGTGGTATGAGGAGGGGTGTGGGGGTGTGGACAGCTGCGATGTCAGAGGCACCTGCCAGCGGCCAAACCTAACCCAACTTCCAAGTTTCTCCCAGTTACCCTCTCTCTCTCTCTCTCTCTCTCTCTCTCTCTCTCCTCCTCTCTCTCTCTCTCTCTCTCTCTCTCTCTCTCTCTCTCTCTCTCTCTCTCTCTCTCTCTCTCTCTCTCTCTCTCTCTCTCTCTCTCTCTCTCTCTCCTCTTCTCCTGCTCCTCACCCCACTCCCCCTGCTCAGGGAAAAAGTTTACCAGACAGCCCTGAGGACTCCCATCTCCTTGACTCCTTGAAACCCCATCAACACCCCCAGCCCCCAGCCCCCAAAACCAAAACACGCACACACACTGAGCACAGCAATTAATAATACATCACTGACTGTGACCAAATGCAGCTTTTTGGCAAGGTCCTCATACGGAAACCACATCTGTCTGTGTGATAGATGTTAGATGTGAAGGCATATAAACTACACACACCCATACACTCACTTTGCACGACAGGTGACAGTGTGGATTCTCTTCTCTTCCTGTTTGGTGTAGTGATTGGTAATCAAGTCACAGATGATGAAGTGATCACTTAAGCTGTTATTAAAGTGTATCTGATCCTCAGGACATCATATAATACATTTTCCCCTAAACATTATGAGAACAATGCAAAAGGGGCTGTTCAGTAATTAGAATTAGAATTAATGTAAATTGGAAGGAGCTTATTAACAGATTTATTTGAAGGATTTGTGAGAATTTGGATAATAGTAGAGCCTCTGATCATCAATACAAGGAAGACACAGTTCAGTCAATGCTGGAGTCTTTAGTAGCTAGAATGCAGACTAAGGCAATATGCAAGATCACAAGAGCTTAACCTTACTGTACTGCTGTGTCTTCTCTCATCAGTCAGACACTCAGAATGTGGTGATTCTGTTAATGTCACCTTCCCCATTGGGATAGAAACTTAGAATGAAGATTCATCCACCTGGTGGATACACTTATCTCTTTCCGATGAGGAGATTGAAATCTGGCGCCTTTTCATTCCAACAACGTGACTGCTTACCGGTATGAAAAGTCATTTGCTTAGTGTAAAGTTCACAGTTAAAGCAGGATCTGTAACATTTTACATTTGCATTGTTCCATTACCAAACCTCTTTCAACTTATTACAGGCATTGTGTTGAGCCAAACAAGAAGCATTGGCATGAAGTACATGTCTTGCAGATTTGGATGGATCTTTATGGCCTCGTTTTATTTCAGCCACTGCTGCATCTCGATGTTCTAAGGAACTTTTAGGGCAGTCTCAGCCTAAACCTTAGGATTGAGTGGCTGGTTGAGGTCAACATAATGAGAAGCTCTTGTTTATTCATATGTGGGTGCAAGGGGTCTCCTTTCCTGCACTGGCAGTTGCTTAGCAGCTTATCTGATGTTGATTATGATACAGTTTCAATGTGTTATGTATTATTGGTATTGTGAAAAGCATTACCATTACCACCTGGTATTAGGTGAATACATCTTCTGTGACCAGGCCCGCTTCCAGAATCAAATCACTGAGGGTGCTTCTGAAAATTACTAAGGGTTCTCTAGTAAAGTGCAGATGTAGGCTAAGCAACGACTTCACCATAGCTGCCATGTGCACTGTGGACAACACTTTTAGAATTTCAAAAATATTTTGCTGTGAATATTTTTTTAATGTTTACATTGCTTTTAATGCGTTATTATTTTAACACCATATTTCTGTCCTGTGCAGTGTGAATCCAGAATTTATATGTACAGTAGATGACACTTCCGAACATTTGCAGCATGCAATTGGCCGTTGTTCCTCCATAAAAAAACAGTAGTTTTATTCAGTGGATTATATTGTCATGATTCTGCCATCATGTCCTTGTATTCTTCTAGTATTGTGGCAGAATGATGACAGACCCATGTTTTATGTACAAGCGCATGGTCTGTTGTTTGGGCCATGTGCTTGTGTTTGTTTTGTCTTGTACCCCGCCCCCTTGTTATCCTTGTTTAGTCATGATTGCCTTGTTAGCGTCACCTGTTCCCCTCGTTAGTTTCTTGGTATTTAATCCCCTTGTGTTTGCTGTCTTGTGTCGGTTCATTGCCTAATTTACGCTGAATGTTGTCGAATCTGTCTATGTTGCTATACCTTGCCATATCTTACCCGTGAGTACTTAGTGTAGAGTCTTGTCTTTGTGAACGTTTATTTAAAGAATTGTCAGTTTATTGGGTAACACTTTATTTGAAGGGGTGTGCATAAGACTGACATGACACTGTCATAAATATGACATAACACCTGTCATGAACATGAAGGAGTCTTTATGAATGTTTATGACTGTTGTCATTAAGTGTCATTCGGTAAATTATGACACTTTTAATGCAAAGTTGACATTGTTTAAAATGTCTTTGTTATGACAACTTGACATTAACAAAGACAAAAATGTCTTTGTTATGACAACTTGACATTAACCAAGACAAAAATGTCTTGATTATGACAACTTGACATTAACAGATAGAAATGTTAGCTTTGCGTTAACATTACATTACCCTGTCATATGTGGTTGGTTTTGACTTTGGCCGTCATGACACCATTATAACTGTGTCATGAATATTTTACTTGTCCTCAATCTTTATAACTAGTCCAACGTGTTCCACTTTACTTGAGGTAAGGGGAAATAATAATGACACTGTTGTTAAAGCATTTGACAGTGTAATAACCCTTAATGACATCTTTATAACTAGTACAATGTGTTCCACTTTACTTGAGGACAAGTGAAATATTCATGACACAGTTATAATGGTGTCATGACGGCCAAAGTCAAAACCAACCACATATGACAGGGTAATGTAATGTCAACGCAAAGCTAAATAACATCTTTAAGTTTGATAATTATACCTGTTATGACATATTTGTGACAGGTTGACAGGTTATGGTTTCTTGGTTAATGTCAAGTTGTCATAACAAAGACATTTCTATCTTTGTTAATGTCAAGTTGTCATAATCAAGACATTTTTTTCTTGGTTAATGTCAAGTTGTCATAATCAAGACATTTTTTTCTTGGTTAATGTCAAGTTGTCATAACAAAGACATTTTTTGTCTTTGTTAATGTCAAGTTGTCATAACAAAGTAATTTTAAACAATGTCAACTTTGCATTAAAAGTGTCATAATTTACCGAATGACACTTAATGACAACAGTCATAAACATTCATAAAGACTCCTTCATGTTCATGACAGGTGTTATGTCATGTTTATGACAGTGTCATGTCAGTCTTATGCAAACCCCTTCAAATAAAGTGTTACCGTTTATTGTACAGTCATTGTCTAGTCTAGTCTGCCATCCATTCCTTGTCCTAGTCGTGTTTTGCCCCCTCGTGGGTTTTGTTTTCCTGTTTTGTTCCAATAAACCCCCTGTTCGTTGCACTCTGTCTGTTTTGGGTTCATCTCCTTGCACAATCATAACAGAATGAACCGACCAGAAACGAACCCAGCAGACAGACTCGATTGCTTTTGTCGGACTGTTGAGCTGTTGAGCAGTTGAGCTCACGCCGTTACCCAAGACCGGTACTTTACACCTAACTTATGGGTCACGGCTGAGCGAGTTTTCTTTACACTCACTTACAAACAAACATTTTCCCGTCTATCGTGCGTCTACATTACACCCGTACCACTAAAAAGACGTTTTTTACCCAAGACTTGAGTCATAAATTAGTATAAATATTAATAGCATCACTGGTTGCATCATTGCTAACTTACTCTCCATCTTTTAAAATGGCGAATATATCAGGTGTATGTTGTCTACCTTTTGGTGCAGATGAGAACAAATCTGATTTGCTCGCGGTGCAATCTGAATTAGAAGCTGTAGAAAAGCAGATCCGTGACCTTCTAGAGAGACAAGCTGAGCTGAGAGACCGGCGTTTAGCTCTTGAAACATCTCGCGCTGATGCACACGGATCAGTGATTAACGTTAGTAACCCGCTGATGCCGACCTCGTCTACTCCGTGCGTTTCTCAGCATTGGTCCCGAGCGTCCAGGTCACAATCAGCCATGGTTTCATTCACTCCGGCTCCAACACACCACCACGAAGCCTGGGTGGTTCCACGGAAGCCGCGAGCCAGGACAAGAATCTTTTCGCCCCTCCCGGTTTTTGAGATCTCCACTCAGAACCGCTTCTTCCCTCTTCGTGAAACGGAACGCGATGCTGTGATCATCGGCGATTCCACCGTCCGACACGTCCACGCTACATTAGGTAAAAGTAAGGTGCACAGTCATTGCTTTCCCGGTGCTCGTGTTCTCGATATCACTGCGCGGTAACTTGAAGAGATCTTGAACGGTGACGAGCGTGTCGGAGCTGTTGTGCTGCACGCGGGAGCTAACGACATTAGGCTGCGACAGACGGGGGTTCTGAAGAAAGACTTCAGGAGCCTTATCGATACGGTACGCAGCACATCGGCTTAAACATCGATTATTGTGTCTGGACCGCTTCCTACGTACCGACGAGGGCAGGAAAAGTTCAGTAGATTATTCGCGCTAAATGAATGGTTATTGTCATGGTGCAATGAGCAGAAACTGCTCTTTGTAAATAATTGGAATCTGTTTTGGGAGCGACCGAGGCTCTTCCGCGCTGATGGCTTACACCCAAGTTGAATCGGGGCAGATCTTCTGTCGGATAACATCTCCAAGATGTTAAATACCGCTTGACTAGTAACCTAAAATCCAAATCACAGTCTCTACTGCACCAATTTAATTGATATTAATACTAGTGTAGAACATTGCATAGAAACTGTGTCTATTCCTCGTTTACTAAGATCAAATAATAAATCTACTGCTGGATCTAGAAAAAATCTAATTGTTATTAAAACAAAAAATCTCGCTATTAGTGAACAAAAACAATTTCTAAAGCTAGGTCTTCTAAACATTAGATCGCTCACACCTAAGGCGGTTATTGTAAATGAAATGGTCACAGATAATAATTTCGATGTTCTGTGCCTTACTGAAACCTGGCTTAAACCAAATGATTATTTCGGTCTAAATGTGTCTACTCCGCCAGGATACTGTTATAAGCATAAGCCCCGTCTAATCGGTCGTGGCGGCGGTGTTGCAACAATCTACAGAGATATCCTTAAAGGGTACCTATCATGGAATTTTGAAAATTACCTTTCATGTAGTGTGTAACATAGATCTAAGTGAACAAAAACATCCTGCAAAGTTTTAAATATGAAAGTTCACCGTATACAAAGTTATTGTCTCTCAAAAGTAAGAGTCGACTCTGAGTCGCTGATATGAATCGATAGACAAACGATGCATTTTCTCTAACTTTCGTACGTCACTTGTACAAGTTATTTGAATTCGAACACGCCCACTCAGTGCGCGCGCCGAGCAGACAGAGAAACCTGACAACATGTCGACGAGACTCTGTTCTGAAGTGCGAATCAAAAGCAAACTTTTTTTTTCACTGCCCAGGGACAAGCATGTGAAGACTCAGTGGCTAGAGTTTATATTTACAACTATACCACACAGGTATAGCCCCCTTGAGCTGTGTTCGCGTTATTTTAATGACGATCGCTTCACAAACACAAATGCTTTCAAGTGTGGATTCGCGAGTCGGCTGATATAGGAAGGTTCAATACCAAGTTTATTTGGATCAGCTTCCTCCTCCGAATCACAACCTGTAAGTACTATTAATAATTGTTGCTTTTATGTGTGTGTGTGTGTGTGTGTGTGTGTGTGTGTGTGTGTGTGTGTGTGTGTGTGTGTGTGTGTGTGTGTGTGTGTGTGTGCGTGCGTGCGTGTGTGTGTGAGAGAGTGAGATACGCTCAGCAGCTTCTAGGTCTCCAATGTCATTTTTTTTGTTTTTTTAAATATGTGAAATTATGTGAAGCGTATTGTAGTACTGCAGTGCTTTATCAATATGTTTAAGCTTTGGGCTAAAGCAAAATATAACTGACTGCGTCATCTGACCAATCACCGCCGATTAGCGTCACGCAAAGGAGGGGTTTGGACAAATGAGTCGTCAAACGAATCATTAGGGAGTCGGTGAGCAAATCAGGTAAAAATAAATGCATATTATAAGACAACAAAAGTGTTTTTTGTCATTGCATGCATGTAAAACTGTTGTTGGGGACTCCCAGAACATTATTAGGAACATTTTAAATGCCATAATAGGTACCCTTTAATGTTACTCAGAAAACTCGTCATAGGTATAATTCGTTTTGAAGTACTTGTGCTAAATGTTACGCTCTTAGATGTAAGAAAAAAATCCCTATTATCTCTAGCATTGGCTACAGTATATAGACCTCCAGGGCCTTACGCCGATTTCCTAAAAGAGTTTGCTGACTTTCTATCAGATCTTTTGGTCAACGTCGATAAAACATTAATTGTTGGAGATTTTAACATACACGTAGATAATTTAAATGATGCGTTAGGGGCTGCGTTTACAGATTTATTAAACTCCTTCGGGGTCAAGCAAAACGTCACCGGACCAACTCATCGTCTTAATCATACACTCGATTTAATTATATCATATGGAACCGATCCAACCGATATAGATATCATTCCACAAAGTAATGATGTCACTGACCATTACATGGTAACTTGCATATTACGTACTGCTGTAATATGTCATGCTGCGCCACGTTATCGACCAGGTAGAACAATTCTTCCATCCACCATAGATCATTTCTCAAATAACTTATCTGATCTGTTTTAGCTGCTGCCTGAACCCAAACAAACAGATGAACTAGACGAACTAACAAGCACTATGAGCACCATTCTCTCTAGAACATTGGATATTGTTGCACCCATTAGATTAAAAAAGGTCAGAGAAAAAAGTATAGTGGTACAATAATACTACGTATGTTTTAAAGAGAGAAACCCGTAATTTAGAGCGTAAATGGGAAAAAAACTAATTTGGAGGTCTTTAGAATCGTGTGGAAAAGACAGTATGTCACGTTATGAAAAGGCCCTTAAAACGGCCAGGGCTGAGCACCTCAGCAAATTAATAGAAAACAACCAAAATAATCCAAGGTTTTAATTTAATACCGTGACTAGACTAACAAATAAACAGATGTCGTCTGAACAAAATACCTCATTACAGTTTAGTAGTAATGATTTCATGAACTTCTTCACCAATAAAATTGAAAGCATCAGAATCAAAATCGTAAACATTCAATCTTTGCTCGCGCCTTATAACTCAGCCGCAATTATCACCCCGCAAGAACAATTACAATGCTTTACAACCATAGAACAAAAAGAGTTAAATAAACTTATCACTTCATCTAAAACAACAACATGTTTATTAGATCCTATACCAACTGAACTACTGAAAGAAGTGTTACCTATAGTGGAAGAGCCTCTTCTCAATATTATTAACTCATCTTTATCTTTAGGTCATGTTCCAAGAACGTTCAAGCTGGTAGTTATAAAACCTCTTATTAAAGTAACACCAAGTATTTTTTCCTCTTCGGTCGCCCTACTGGTTGGAAATGAAATTGTCCATTGCCTCTGTCGTAAATAATTGAGCCTACCGTCGCACGCACGCTCGCTGTTTATCCAGCACCGGCTTTAGAATGAACGATGTCCACAGACAAGGTAGAGTATGTTACATGATTTCATGAAAGGACTATGTATTGCGACATCAGAAACGAAGAAAAACAAAATAATGACAATTGTAGCGCTTGACGTAATTGCAGAGAACTTTGTTTCTGAGTCTGCGATGGAGAGTGCTGGTTCCGAGTCTGCTTCGGAGAGCGAAGGTTCCGGTTCTGTTTTTGAGAACGCGGATCCTGTCCCAGCTTTACAGTCAGCCGCAGCGCCTTTTTCCAATCCCTTACCACCTGCCTCACCCCTTGTCTTCACTCCGCTGCCGCCTGCAGTGGTCCCCACTGTGACCCAACCACTGTATGTCACCCCTGTCATATGACTCAACCCCGGACTGTTTCTCCCACTTCCCCTCCTCGTGTGTCCCCCTTCCAAGCCTGCCCGGATTCCTCGTCCCCAGCCCTCTTCCCGTGGACCTAAGAACTCCAGTGCTTCTACCCACCCTGGACTGCCCCCTAAGGATTTTGTGTTTCCTCCAGCTCTCTTGCCTTGTATGATGTTTCACTCTAATCCTGTTATTGTTTATTCATGTATGCCGTTATTAGTGTTTTCCATGTTTTGTTGGTTTTTGTCTATGTCTCGTTCCGTCTTGTCTTGTGCTTAGTGTCCCTTTGAGCGTCTGGAAGCCGCTCCTTAAGTGGGGGGTTCTGTCATGATTCTGCCATCATGTCCTTGTATTCTTCTAGTATTGTGGCAGAATCATGACAGACCCATGTTTTATGTACAAGCGCATGGTCTGTTGTTTGGGCCATGTGCTTGTGTTGTTTTGTCTTGTACCCCGCCCCCTTGTTATCCTTGTTTAGTCATGATTGCCTTGTTAGCGTCACCTGTTCCCCTCGTTAGTTTCTTGGTATTTAATCCCCTTGTGTTTGCTGTCTTGTGTCGGTTCATTGCCTAATTTACGCTGAATATTGTCGAATCTGTCTATGTTGCTATACCTTGCCATATCTTACCCGTGAGTACTTAGTGTAAAGTCTTGTCTTTGTGAACGTTTATTTGAAGAATTGTCAGTTTATTGTACAGTTTATTGTGTCATTGTCTAGTCTAGTCTGCCATCCATTCCTTGTCCTAGTCGTGTTTTGCCCCCTCGTGGGTTTTGTTTTTCTGTTTTGTTCCAATAAACCCCCTGTTCGTTGCACTCTGTCTTTTTTAGGTTCATCTCCTTGCACAATCATAACATATATAGGCTGTAGCCCCTGAAAGCGAGCCAAGACCGCTTCCTTTACAATCACTGAAACACTGTCACTTTGTCAGTTCTACCAGAAAGACCTGGGAGATAGTGATGTAACAAGCATTAATTTATTGACAGCCCAGCAAGCAATTATTTATAAAGTTCTTTGGCGTAGGTCCCGTCCGTAGTTCATAATCCAAGGGTAGTGGATCTGCATTTCCTGCCTTGAAGCAAAGGCAGGGGAAAGCCCACCACCCGGAGGTTATGGACAGGACCATCCTGGTGGTGGTGGTGGGGATGGTGGAGGTAGTTGTCGGCGTCGGTATCTACGAACTCAAACATGTGTAAGTACCGATCTTTTATACGCGAGTATAAGGAGATGATTGGATAGATGTGAAGGTAATAATGACGAAGTAATTAAGTATTCCTGGCAGAACTTTATGCTAAAGCTTTCATTTCGTCGAGATCTCGCAAAGTTCTGTTATAATCAATGAAGCTGCCAACAATGCACAATAAATCTCTTACCTGTATCGTGAATACACTTTGTTTGTTAACGAGTGGTTTCACAAGCCTGCAAAACTCAGTACTGAATAAACTCTGCCGTTTTGAGTAGTGAGTGGATTCTGACTAACACCTCTGTAGTGTAGTGGCTCTTAGTACTGGCTGCAGATAAAGATGATTTTAACATGTATAACGAAAAATATGCATTGGGATTGGCATTTAGAGACATTCTGAACTATATTGGAGTTATACAGCACGTGTCAGGACCTACTCATTGTCGTAATCATACTCTAGATCTAATATTATCACATGGAATAAATGTTGATGCCGTTGAAATACTGCAGCAGAGCGACGACATCTCAGATCATTATCTAATCTTGTGCAAACTTCATTTAGCCAAGGCTGCAAACCCGACTCCATGTTACAAATATGTTAGACCTATCACTTCTGCCACTAAAGATTGCTTTATAAATAATCTTCCTGATCAGTTTCATCATCTCAGCATCCCGGATAGCTTAGAAGAACTCCATATTGCGTCAGAAACTTTTGATTATCTCTTTTCCAGCACTTTAGACACAGTTGCTGCTTTGCGCTTAAAGAAGATAAAAAAAAAATAGTCCAATGCTGTGGTACAACAGGCACACTCAGGCCCTTAAGAGAGCAGCCGAAAAAAAATGGAGCGCAATTGGAAGAAAACAAAACTTGAGTTTTTTTCGCATTTCATGGAGAGAGAGCACGATTGCTTACAGAGAGGCTTTAAAAATGGCTAGATCTGCTTATTGTTCTACCCTCTTAGAGGAAAACAAACAAAACTCGAGGTATTTTTTGAAACCGTGGCTAAATTAACGGAAAAAAAGCTTCAACCCCAGATGTTTCTAAACAGCACAGCAGTAATGACTTTATGAACTTCTTTACTTAGAAGATCATATTATTAGGTAGAAAATTATAACTATGCAACCATCTACTACAGTATCACACCAGGCAGTGCAGTGTAGTTAGAAAAATTCATTAATTGCTATAGGAGAGGAAGAATGATCTAAACTCGTTAAATCATCTAAATCTACAACATGTTAGACCCTATACCAATTAAGCTATTAAAAGAGATGTTTCCAGAGGTCATAGATCCTCTTCTCAATAATATTAATTCATCTTTGTCATTAGGATACGTACCAAAAACTTTTAAGCTGGCTATTATTAAACCGCTTGTTAAAAAAACACAACTTGATACTGTCACAGTCTGTCTTGTCTCCGTCTCTTCACTACACTTCCCAGCATCCCTCTTGTCTACACACCTGCTTGTCTTCATCGTTGTCACCTGTGCATTGTAATTATCATCATTTGTGTCACCTGTTTCTGTTCATCAGTGTGTGTATTTAGTTCCTTCAGTTCAGTCTCTCTTTTGTCAGTAGTTAGTCATATTTAGCGTGTGTTATCCTGCCTGTCTGTACCTTCCTGAATCGTGTTAGTAAAGTGTTGGTATTCGAGCTTTTGGACTCCTTCGCCTTCTTCTGTTACACACACACCGTGACAGAACTACTGACCGCCCTAAGATGGATGACAGGGTTAAAATAATCATCCTGGCTCAGGAGAGCCAAAACTTTTTTTCTTTTGTGGTGGGCTTTTGTCGTCTCGCCATTGTAAGCGATTTGGAGGTTGAGGTTTTGTGCACCTTGTTCCGGATCTGGGCCAGTTTTAATCACCCGATCGACCTCCCAGACACCACTGGTCTGGACTGGAGGGAAACCGTCAGCCGGTGTCTGGTGAGTGTCGAATCCAGACTCCGAACCCAACCTGCCAAGCCTCACGTCTGCCCTACCGAGCCCTCACCGCTGGTCCCGTCCAGCCCAGCCGAGCCTTCACCGCTGGTTCCGTCCAGCCCAGCCGAGCCTTTACCGCTGGTCCCGTCCAGCCCAGCCAAGCCTGCACCGCAGGTTCCGTTCAGCCACGTCCAGCCAGAGCTTCACGTCAGCCACGTCCAGCCAGAGCTTCACGTCCAGCCAGAGCTTCACGTCCAGCCAGAGACCGTCCAGCCAGAGACCGTCCAGCCAGAGACCGTCCAGCCAGAGACCGTCCAGCCAGAGACTAACGTCAGCCACGCCCAGCCAGAGACGGTATTTCCACCCAGCCTCCCTCTCCGACCTCCTCTCATCTGCCACCTTTCAGCATGTCCACCTCTGCCTACCAGCCCTGCTGATCCAGCCTGGTCGGTGGATCCCTGGCCTCCAGCTCCAACCTCCTCAACCAGGACTCTACCTCGGCCCTTTGTCCCATCTGCTACCCCTTGGCTCTTACCTCCCTCAGCTCCACTATGGCCCCTCAGTCCCCCAGTTCTGCCAGGCTCCCTCGTCCCCCCGGATTCACTTTGGTCCCTCGTCGGCCTTCCCTCACCTTTGGACTTCTCTCCTCTGGCTACGCCTCGTCCTTTCGTCCCCCGGTTCTGTTGGACTCCTCACTCCCCTCAGTTCACCTTTGGTCCTCACTCCCTCTGTCTCCACCGTGTCCTTCTGTGTCCCTGTCTACACTTCAATCGCCTGAGCCTGCGGTCTCACCATGTCCCTCCAGTCCCTCAGCATCACCCTGTCTCGTCGGCTCTACGGCTTCACCCTGGTCTCTTCTCTCACCTGCTCCGCCCCTGTCAGTCGGCCCCCTGGTGTCGTCAGCCCCGCCTCCGCCTTGGCTCCTCCCTCCATCTGCTCCGCCTTGGCTCCTCCCTCCATCTGCTCCGCCTTGGCTCCTCCCTCCATCTGCTCCGCCTTGGTTCCTCTGCAGCGCGAGGTCGCGCTTTCCGGAGGGGGGGGTGTAATGTCACAGTCTGTCTTGTCTTCGTCTCTTCACTACACTTCCCAGCATCCCTCTTGTCTACACACCTGCTTGTCTTCATCGTTGTCACCTGTGCATTGTAATTATCATCATGTGTCACCTGTTTCTGTTCATCAGTGTGTGTATTTAGTTCCTTCAGTTCAGTCTCTCTTTTGTTAGTCGTATTTAGCGTGTGTTATCCTGGCTGTCTGTACCTTCCTGAATCGTGTTAGTAAAGTGTTGGTATTCGAGCTTTTGGACTCCTTCGCCGCCTTCTGTTCACACACACCGTGACAGATACAAACACCCTAGACAAAATTAAAAGCAAAAATTTGACTTAAATAGTATTTTTACTCCAAACCAGACGTTTTCATGTCACATGACCACATGACGTCACATCAACTAAGCTTGCCATCCGCCATTACTCGCTTTGAATGTGAAGACAGTCTGTGGCCCAGGAACTCCCTTTTAGACAAGGTAAGCATTCAAAATTGTGTTATTTGAACTAGAATAAGTGTTTTTCATTCACATTTATGGTTGTAGGCAGGATGGACAACTAGGATATTTATTTACAGACGACTGTGTTTGTGCAGGTGTTAGCTATAGCTAGCCAAACCAGCCTATCACAATATGTATGTTGCCTCTGTTTGACAAATGCAAAGTTATTTTTTATTATTTCACTGTGATGTAAAGAAAATATAATGGTAGTGTAGTGTGATAAGGCTCGTTTGTCTCTAACAAAGTTACTCAAAGTGATTGAATAAACTATAGCTCCTTTCTCACACTTTCTCCATCAACTAATCTAACGTTAGACATTGAACGCAGGAGCTGTAACGTTAACGTTATATGAGTAAGGCAAGCCAATGTCGAATCAGTTAATGTTCAATTGAGCACATGTGTGAATAGAATAGATCCGGTTATTGTTCAGCACAACTCCAGAAAAATCTGGTTCACCTTGTTACACTTGTGGTGTTCACGGTAAAAAATGACCGGCCTACATAAAATAGCTTTTAAATCTCTCATTATTCTAAAGTATCACTACATATTGGATTCAATCTTTTTGACAACTTGTTTTCTTTCATTAAGTACTGGTTTTGTATTTCTTTTTGCATCTGATTAGTCTGAGGCCCCATTTATCTGAGAGTAAGTTACACACTTTTTAAGTGAAAAAAACAACAACATTATTTTATTTATGAATCATTTTCACAATATTAAATAAAATATGAAGAAAAATGACACTGTTTATCACACTAGTGTGCTTTAATTGTTTAAAGTAACACCAAGTAGCTTTTCCTCTTCGGTCGCCCTACTGGTTGGAAACAGAATTGTCCATTGCCGCTGTCGTAAATAATTTAGCCTAAGAATGAAAGAAAGTGAAACATGTTCACATATGTACATGTGTGCTTGCAAACATCAAGCCCTTGGACCTGTGCATGTGCATGTGTGGATACATGCAGGAACACACACACGTTAATACACACACAAACTATTTTGAGTGTTACACACATTATTTTTTTATGGAGATTAATTTTATCCTACCCTGAACTGCATCTAATATCCATTCATCCATCTGACATTACCACACACACATGCATGCACAAAATGGCTTTAATCCGTGGTGACCCTGTTTCAAAAGAATCTTTATTTCATGTTCTTTGTTTCATCACAGCTTCCAGACAAAATATTATGACATTGTGTTTTGGGACTAAAATGTACTAATATTAATGTGATAGCACAGACACATAAATGCCTCACAGCGCCTTGCTTGTTATTCATTTTGTAGCAGCACAACAGTGAAGAAGCTCTCTGTGCATGATGTTCTTCATCAGATCACAGGCGATGCAGGATGAATCTTGCAGTGAGTGTGCATTAGAAGATGTATCAGAAGAAGTCACCACATGCTACAGACCTTGAAACAACTGTTGAGCAGCAGTCTTCTGATGATGAGAGCCCAGCTGATGTTTCGGTTACATTCTGGCTGAAAGATGTAACTTTATCCTGGTCTTCATCTCCACCTATGAGGTGATGTAGGTTTTCTTGTGAGATTCATCCTGCATCGCCTCCTCGTCAATAGTATATTGATCAATGATCTGATGAAGAACATCATGCCACAGAGAGCTTCTTCGCCATTGTGCTGCTACAAAGTGAATGACAAGCATGCGCTGTGAGGCATTTATATGTGTCTGTGCTATCACATCTATATTTGTACATTTTCGTCATCTTCTATGTGAGAACGTACTGGGTTACTAACGTAACCTCGGTTCTCTCTAGAGAGGGAACGAGTACTGCGTAATATCTTACGCTATGGGGAAAACTCTTTTCCACGAGATATTGAAGCCAAAAATTATCCTTAATTTTTTATTAATGTAAAACGCTTTGCAGCAGCAAGCAGACATAGGCGAGACAGCTCGCGCGCCTATTGGCTGCCCTGCGGCAATAGCAGCAGCCTATCGAGAGAGGCTCTGCGTGACGTCACGACGAATGGGGGCCTTTCGCGCCCATATCGTCACGTCCCGCCAGAAAGGGCGTGGTCTCGCCCCATATCTAGGCTCGATAGCTGCTCTTACGTTGGTTTTCATCGCCGAAGCGAACCAGAGCGTATTCCAAGCACGGCAAGATACGCAGTACTCGTTCCCTCTCTAGAGAGAACCGAGGTTACGTTAGTAACCGAGTACGTTCTCTTACGAGAGTATCTCTCGTACTGCGTAATATCTTACGCTATGGGGAACACAATGCAACACGCCGTGCTGGTAGGGATCCAACACCAAAGTCCCAGGGGCCGAAGCCCGGGGCGCATATAGTGCATAATCACCATAAACTCACAGAGAGTGAGGGAAGAGAGGCTAGAAGCATCATTCCCTGTAAATAGCATCCGAAGGAGCTGATCATGTGACAAATAGACCATACCGTCAGGGTGAACATTCAGCCTGAACTGGGTGGCCACAAGTGTGTCGACATTTTAATGAGCTGCTGTACCGGTCAGTGAGCAATACGCAGGTCAAACTCAGTATCTGAGCCGCACAGCGGCAGATAGCACTGGACTTTATACCGCCAAAAGCTTAGCTTGCAAGGCGGGAACCTCCAGGTTATAGTATTTTATAAATGTAGACGGCGAGGCCCAGCCCGCGGCCATACAATATCTTGCAGGGTAACCCCGCTAGACCATGCCCACGAGGAGGCCATGCCTCTTGTGGAGTGCGCTCCAACACCCAAAGGGCACTGTAGGCCCTTAGAAGTGTAAGCCAGCGCTATGGCACCAACTATCCATCTGGATAGGCTCTGTTTCGAAGCGGCAAGTCCCTTAGCACGGCCGCCAAACGAAACGAAAAGCTGCTCAGTCTGTCTGAAACCAGACGAGCGGGACACATAAGCCCTTAGTGCCCTAACAGGGCAAAGGAGACTCGCGTCCTTCTCCTCATTGAGAACCGGACGGGCAGACAGGGAAATCACCTGGGCCCTGAACGGTGTGTTGAGGGATTTTGGCACGTAGCCGTGCTTCGGTTTGAGTATGACCTTAGAGTCATTAGGTCCAAACTCCATGCATGACGCGCTCACTGAGAGCGCTTGCAAGTCCCCTACGCGCTTCACTGAAGCGAGAGCCATAAGAAACGCTGTCTTGAAGACAAGTGTTTCATGTCTGACGACTGGATTGGCTCGAATGGGGCACCTTTCATGGCCTCCAAGACCGTGGAAAGGTCCCATGTCGGGACTGAAGGGGGCCTGGGAGGGTTTAGCCTCCGAGCTCCTCTAAGGAAACGCACGACTAAGTCGTTCTTTCCTAGTGACTGGCCAGACACCGGTTTTACAAACGTTGCTATGGCCGCCACGTATACTTTGAGCGTGGAAGGGGTCCTGCCCTTATCCAGTAGCTCCTGAAGGAAGGAAAGCACTTCCGTAACCCCGCAGTCTACAGGTGAAAAGCTCTGCGCTTGACACCAAGCAGAGAACACAGACCACTTCGAGGTGTAGAGCCGTCTGGTAGACGGGGCTCTAGCCTGCGCGATCGTGTTTAACACTCCCTCTGGGAGGTCAGCGGGTACCCGTTGATGGCCCCTGCGTGCAGGGACCACAAATCCGGGCGAGGATGCCAAATCGAGCCTCCCGCCTGAGAGAGGAGGTCTCTCCTCAACGGTAAAGGCCATGGGGCAGCGCTGGTCAGCTGCATCAGGACAGGGAACCACGACTGGTTTGTCCAGAGCGGAGCTATGAGTAGCACTGGGCATCCCTCCCTCCTGATTCGCTCCAACACCTGAGGCAGGAGTGAGACAGGGGGAAAAGCATATAGGGGGCGGTGGGGCCAAACATGGGCCAGCGCCTCCCGGCATTTCGAGAAGAATCTCGGGCAGTGAGCGTTTTCTTGGGACGCGAACAGGTCCACCTGCGCTTTGCCAAACGTTTCCCACAGCAGCTGGATCGTCTGCGGGTGCAGAGACCATTCTCCTGCTGGGACGTTGTTTCTGGACAGCCTGTCTGGCCCCACATTTAGGTGACCAGGCACATGCGCCGCTCTCAGCGAGAGCAGGTTGTGCTGAGCCCAGACCAGGAGGCGTTCCGTCAGCCTGTAAAGGTTTCGGGACCTGACGCCGCCCTGGTGATTTATGTACGCCACCACTGACATGTTGTCCGACCGGACCAATACGTGGTGGCCTTTTATCTGGGGACAGAAGCGCCGTAGCGCTTTGTCGACTGCTATTAATTCCAAGCAGTTTATGTGAAGGAGCTTCTCCCGTACTGACCATAGGCCAGCTAGCGGTCTGCCTTCGAGCAGCGCTCCCTGCCCCGAAGTGGAGGCGTCCGTAGACACCATCTTCACACTCGAGGGGATCCCCAGACTCACACCTGACTGATACCAGTCGGTTGCTTTCCATGGTTTCAGAGCCGAAATGCACTGAAGGTCGACCCTGAGGCGAAATAGACCTGCGGTCCACGCCCTGGGGGGAACTCGTGCTTTTAGCCATAGCTGCAGTGGGCGCATGCGGAGCAGGCCCAACTGGAGTACGGAGGCTGCTGAGGCCATCAGACCCAGCCTTTTCTGAAACCTTCTGAGCGGGACTATAGAGCCGTGGCGGAAGGATCTCGCGACGTGCTGAATATTCAATCCGCGCTCCGGTGACAGGCGTGCTGTCATGGATAGCGAGTCTAACACTGTTCCCAGAAAGGAAATTCTCCGACTGGGGAGCAGTGAGCTTTTCGCCCAACTGACTGTAAGGCCCAGCTCCTCGAGGTGCTCGAGTAATCCGGCCCTGTGTTCTATGAGCTCCGTTCGTGAACGAGCTAGAATCAGCCAATCGTCCAAGTAGTTCAAAAACTCGCATGCCCCGAAGTCTCAGGGGGGGCGAGGGCCGCGTCCATGCACTTCGTGAACGTACGGGGTGCTAGGGACAGGCTGAACGGCAGGACTGTGTATTGATATGCCTGGCCCTCGAAGGCGAATCTCAAGAATCGCCTGTGATGGGACGCTATTTGTATTTGAAAATAGGCGTCTTTCAGATCTATTGACATGAACCAGTCTCCTTGGCGCACTTGCGCGAGGATTTTCCTGGTCGTAAGCATTCTGAACTGGCGCTTCACAAGCGTTCTGTTCAGCAGTCGCAGATCTAGAATGGGTCTGAGCCCACCATCTTTTTTCGGTACCAGAAAATATCTGCTGTATAAGCCCCCTTCGCCCTGAGATAGAGGTTCTATAGCCCCTTCTCTCAGTAGTTTCGCTATCTCGGCTCGAAGTAGATGAAACACTTCGCTTAACACCGTAGTTTCGACTCGCGCCGTATAACGGCGGGGGCGTCGAGCGAACTGTAGCGAACAGCCTCTCGTTATAGTGTTCAACACCCATTCTGATACCCCGGGAAGCCTTGACCACGCATCTGCGTGAATAGCTAGGGGTAGAATGAAATCTGGGCTCTGGCCGCGGCAGGACGGCGGCTCGAGAGCCCCTGTGTACTGGGAACACAACACCGTGTTTACAGCGTTCGAGGCGGGGGGCGCGCTGATCACAGCGGGCAGCCTGGCCGCGCTCAGCTTCTCTATGGCGGGACGCGCAGAGAAAGCGAGCGGGGCGAATCCCGTGAGATTCGGAGTGTCTGTGAGAAATGCGGGCGCGAGACAGCGGGCACATTTTCAGCACGGAGAACACTCGGCTCGCGCCGACTGAATCAACGCTGTGTTCACAGCGTGCGAGGTGCGCGCTAATCACAGCGGGCAGCCTGGCCGCGCTCAGCTTCTCTGTGACGGGTTGTGCATAGAAAGCGAGCGGGGGTGAATCCCGTGGGATTCGGCGTGTCAGTGAGGAAATGCGGGACAGCGGGCACATTTACTGCACTGAGAACACTGTCGGCTCGCGCCGACTAAATGTGTGTTAGTTTCGTTTTTACAGAAACCAAGGGACACGCATCATGTAGTGTAAGCGGGCATTGTATGGGCGCGTTCACTACATTTTCTGCACAACCAACATGAGTTGGTTTTATTTGTGCTAGCCCTGCACCATGGCGGGCTGTGTCTGGGTGTGGGAATGGGCACTGGGACGTGGGCATTCTTACAACACTCGTAACACCATCGGCCGTGGCCGGGACACCAGAAAATGCACTCTTTATTGGATTTATCTGGGTAGCCATAGAAACGGCTTTTGTGCGCAGGCAAGCGGGCTGAGACACCGGCTGCTTCACTGCGAAATACACTGGGACAGTCACAACGCATGGAACTGAACGAGCGAGAAGTTTTGGTGGAAATCCGGCCGCAGCGGGATCTGAACACCGTCACTTTCCTAGAGAGACTAGGAAGGCCTTGAGACCTCGGGCTTTACCTCAATCCTCGGCCGGGGCCCGCGCTGAGGGGGGCGGCGTCCAGCAGAGCGAGAGCGCGGTGTTTGATCTCGGGCCTGGCGGCGCTGCTAGTTAGCCGAAACGACGGCCTTTGTGCGCAGGCAAGCGGGCTGTGGAACCAGCTTGCTCACTGCGAAATACACTGGAACAGTCACATTGCTTGGAACTGAACGAGCGAGAAGTTTTGGTGGAAATCCGGCCGCAGCGGGAACTGAACACCGTCGCTTTCCTAGAGAGACTAGGAAGGCCTTGAGACCTCGGGCTTTATCTCAATCCTCGGCCGGGGCCCGCGCTGAGGGGGGCGGCGTCCAGCAGAGCGAGAACGTCGAGGAACACGGAGCGCTCAGCTTCCGTCATCTCGGATAGTTAGCCACAAATGTTTCTCACCATTCAGGGGGGAAAGGCGCGGGTCTCGACTGTGACGGAGCTTCGTCTTTCCCGAGAAAGCGTCCGTCCAGCCTATTGCGCGTTAGTTGCGCGAGCGCCTTTCAGTCGAGGCCGATGTAATCCACGGCTTGAGAGAGCGGACGCATCGGCTCAGTTTCAATGCCGTCTCCGGTAAGTTCGTCGAGCTCAAGTGCGGACGCGGCGGCAGACGGCGGCCACTGTCCGTCCGTGGGCGACTCGAGCGAAGCCGGCGAAGCTGGCGGGCGAACCGGCGAGCTTTGGCGGGCTGGAAATAGCTCGGGCGCGCGCTGGGCGCGGCGCTTCTTGCGGCGCGGCGTCACGGCAGGCTGGGATGCGGGCTCGGATAACGCAGCTAGGCGAGTCCGCAGAGTCACCATAGGCAAACGTTCACAATGATGGCATCCGCCGTCAGCGAGCGCGATGGCCGCGTGATCCTCACCCAGGCAGGACACGCAGATGACATGGCGGTCCTCATCGCTGAGTGGGGCTCGGCAAGAACCACAGGAAGGCATCTTTAAAAAGACGCCGCTCTTTTAGAGGGGTGGGAAAAAAAGGCAGATAATGCAATCACACACACTCTAAGCAGAGGAAAGGATATGTACGCCGGAAAGCGCAGCAGGTAAGGCGGCTGAAGGCGGCGAGGCCAGCGACTCCAGGCTCGATGGCACGTCCCGCTGAAGGCTACAGGTCGACGGCGCGGCTTCTCACTCTGGATCCAGCGATGCGGGAGGCTTCGCTGAAGAGATGAAAATCGACGTAAGAGCAGCTATCGAGCCTAGATATGGGGCGAGACCACGCCCTTTCTGGCGGGACGTGACGATATGGGCGCGAAAGGCCCCCATTCGTCGTGACGTCACGCAGAGCCTCTCTCGATAGGCTGCTGCTATTGCCGCAGGGCAGCCAATAGGCGCGCGAGCTGTCTCGCCTATGTCTGCTTGCTGCTGCAAAGCGTTTTACATTAATAAAAAATTAAGGATAATTTTTGGCTTCAATATCTCGTGGAAAAGAGTTTTCCCCATAGCGTAAGATATTACACAGTACGAGAGATACTCTCGTAAGAGAACATCAAAGTCCCAAAACACAATGTCATTATATTTTGTCTGAAAACTGTGATGAAGCAAAAAAAATGAAAGAGAGATTTTTTTTACAGGGTCAAACTGTGACTAAATCGTGTGTGTGTGTGTGTGTGTGTGTGTGTGTGTGTGTGTGTGTGTGTTTGTGTTGGGGGTGTATGTATATGTATCCACACATGCACAGGTCCAAGCAAACATGTACATATATGTAAACATGAACATAATGAACATGCTCCTGAACACTAATTTATCTTGCTTTCATTCTGATTTTACCCATTTACTTTCAATGGCTGGTCATTTTTGACCGGGAACACCAGAAGTGTGACTGTGCCATTTTTTACAAAATAAAAGCATTTCAAAACAAGCTTCCTGGTTAAAAATTAAAGTAGACTAGTGTTATAAACGGTGCATAACGGTGTTTTAAACTAGTGTTATAAATGTTTTTTTCATATTCTATTTAATATTTCAAATATTATTCACAAATAATCAAGCGTAGCGTTAGTTCTGGCAGGTCACGTTAGTCAAGCTCGCATCAGTGACTCTCAGCTGATCCACATCTACCTATAGGAATATGACGCCTATACCCGTATACATATATAAGTTCCTTCAGTATTATCAGAAGCTATCGCATTTCTCAGGAGCTCATTAGCCTCCTCCCTCCCCAGCTCCTCCTCTCACCCAGTCAGGATTTGGCATTCCGATTCAGAATAAATTCTCAAATTATGTTGTACTTTTAAAATCTTGAATTAAATATTTTTGCATACATTCATGTTGGTTCTGTTCTGTTTACAGAGTGGTTATTGCTGCTCTCCCTGCTCTTACCATGCTCTTGAAATATTTGTTACTTCAGAGCAGTAGCAGTGCAGATGGAGCAGTAAAAGGATGGTTATAAAATGGATATTGTATCCAAATATTGCATTGTGGAAAGTGTCAGTCTGTGAAGATTCAGAAATTAATGAAAATATGAGTACACAAGGCAGTTGTATCTTTTAAGATGTACACAGCATATGTTATAACTTCTTGAAAATAGGTATTATATCAAATTTGTACCAATGCTTTACTTGTGATAGTCAAGTTGCTATGAGAAAAATGGAAGTATGTGCTGGACATGCAAGTCATTACATTTTCTTATTACTAGATTTCCAATTTGTTTTTTGAGGTTTGATTGGGAGATTTTTTTTCTGTACCTATTTTTTATAGGTACAGAACACAGACACACCAGAAACTAATTTCATCAAAATAACTTTGTAATAAATGTCTTGTTTTTGTATTTTATTAGGTTGTTCAAAAGGATAAAGGATGTACACACTCAATAATAAAAAAAAAATCTTAACATAAGATCTATGTATTTGAATTGCATATAAAATTTCCATCCATTTGGATTACATAGTTTTAACATAAACCAATTAATAATCTGAATGTGATTCATATTTTTCAGTCATATATAAATTAAACATATAAGATTTATGTAATTGCATTAATAAACTGAATGTGATTCATATTTGTCAGTCATACATAAATGCAATGGGTAAGATTTATGTAGTACAAAGCAAAACGCCTATGTTAAATTAACACAGCTCAGTGTTCTTATGTGTGCACACTACAGAGTTAAAGTACCATTGAAGCAGTGTTGAAATTAATGAGATAATTAAGTGTTGATTGAGCATTAATGATGAACACCTGCTGTTAACAAGCATAATCACTGAATGAACAACTGACTTCCAGTCACAGCCTTAGGCTATGTTTACACGGAAACGATCTGAAGAGAAAACGCAAAAGTGGCATTGCGTTTTCACTTATTATTCTGCGTTTAGACGAGCTTTATGGTTGGGAAATCATATGGTGACGCAAAAGTGTGTGAAATTCGATGTAGTATGCACTCCAGGCGGCTAGGTGGCAATGTGAAGCATTGCCACACAACAACACCAAGTCCACGCGCCTGCGTACAACCTTCCTTCTACTTCTCTCCCTAGTAGCGCGAAGTCCAAAGACATGGCGGATATTTCGTACAACTGCAGAAAAGACTCTTGTATGTTTATCAGAGGTGCTAGGGCAACTTGAAGGTCCGACGTATGGAAATAATCCGACATGTTTGTTGTTATTTCCCTGTACTGGCGCATGCCTGTGACGTAAGCGCATACGTGACAAACGCCACCGTGAGCAGATCTGTGCCTTACTTTTGCGTTTTTACCCTTTAGACGGGAACGTGACGGTGGAGCGTTTTTCAGATTTCCACTCTGAAGGGTGGT
Source organism: Chrosomus eos (assembly GCA_036326025.1). Taxonomy (NCBI): domain Eukaryota; kingdom Metazoa; phylum Chordata; class Actinopteri; order Cypriniformes; family Leuciscidae; genus Chrosomus; species Chrosomus eos. The sequence continues at coordinate 7,892,575 of CM070825.1, read as the reverse complement.
TTCACTTTTTTGAGTTTTTAAGCCCCCAAAACGCTGTCACCGTGTAAACGAAAGGCACATCCGATAAAATATTTTTACGTTTTCACCCGGAATCGTTCTCATGTAAACAGGGCCTAAACAGGGCATTAGATTAAATCAACTGAAGATAAAATAAGACATTACATCTCTCAAGACCTCAGCAGAGGAGAATTACACAACACCACAAACAGATTCACTTATTACTAACCAGATTTACTTTATTTAATTTCCGGTTTAATGAAATCAATAGTTTTATTTTAAGTCACCATGATGGTGGTCAGTGTTTGCTTTAGTTGGGCTCTTGGCCCTTGTCTCTTTAATATCGCTAAACCACATACAGTAGCTCTCAGTTCCGGAGAGAGGAGGTGGAATAATGACAGTGGGCTGGGTTTTGTGTGATGTCCACCTGTGAATGCAGACGACATACATTAGGCGCGTTTCCATTACAGATTTGCGCAAAACTTTTGCGATTTTTTTCTAAATGTCGATAAAAAACTATTGCGAAATGACGGCGTTTCCATTAACTGATGTTATGCGATACAACGTCCTTTTTTTCCTCTCGCGATAAGTCATTTAAACATCATGACAACGGGACATTACACATCCACACTAGACATTATTATTATTATTAATGGAAGGAGACGTGCATAGCATTTATCCAAGCATTAATGGCAGGGAAAGACCCGTATACTGCGAACGGCATAAGGAGTTTCTGGGTGTTTTCTCTCTCATTTCTGCTCCGAGGTCTTGATTGTGGCATTTCTTTGAGGTTTAGAATCCATGTATTGCCTTAGCCTAATTATTGTTTCTTTTATGAATTTAATAAAGAACTCTGTCCAAACTCAGTGTACATTTGTTTCCATTCGTTTTTCCTTATTTAACCCGTGTTCAAAACGAAAAATTAACGGTGGTTGTTTTTTTTTTAAATGCAAAGTTGAACACCATTTTTTTTTAACTGTAGGCTACACAAATGCTGCGCAAAAATAATAATATATCGACTAAATTTCAGATGTTTGTTTATGACTTTTTGCCCCTTTATTAAACATTTATAATATTCCCAACTTAATACGAAAAAAAAAGTCGATTGTAATGGTTTTCTAAGGCCAAATTAGAACCTGGAAATTATATTTTTCCCGCAGTATACTGAATGAGAAGAGCCATATTTATGTCTCTGGAACCACAGAATACAGAAAGGTGATTTAGGTAAGTTATAGGCTAATGATAATAAATGTCTCTGAAAAAATAACGAGGCATTTTAATTGTTTATTAATAAACTATTTTTTTCTAAATCAGTGTCGGCTAAAAACCATCTCTGCTGAGGCGCGCCGCACGAATGCACCAGAGAGAAATAGGCCTACACCTTTCATACTGATTACATAAGCAGAAGGTATTAGCTTTCGATTCGAATTTGTTCGTTTTAAAGTGGACATTTCAAGCTTTAGCCCAGGCTATACTTTGTTTCAGTTCTCGCGCTCCAGTTCACGGAGATCATGAAAGCGCATGATTGTTTTATTTTACAAAAGCACAACGATTTCTTGTTATTATGAGTTTACACAAATAAAATCATAGTTGCGAATAATGTATTATTATTTTCTGTATGACCAGAAGAGTATGCCTATTTTAAGTTGTTTCTACTGTTGATAGGAAAAAGCACTATTCGCGTTAATCGCATGCCAGCTCAGCAAACACTTGGATATGCATCAAAATCTTGTGTTTATTTGTGATAATCTTAGCCCTGTATTATTGTTGTCTAACCATTATGTATGACATTTGACGAATTGCTTTGTTCCTTTTTTGGATAAAAGCGTCTTCTAAATATGTAGCCTAATAACTGTTATAATAATGATGATATTTATTAGCCTAGGCCTATTATTATTTGCGTATACCACTTACCCCAAACACACCGCGTCTTCTAAGTCAGGTGACTGTTATTGCGCAAAAACTGTTTCCATTGCAGTTTTGCGAAATATCCCTTTTTCGAATTGCCTGAAAAACCTCCTCATGCGAGCGTAAAAACTTTTTTGCGATAAATGGGAGTTTTTTGCGAAATTGACGTGTTTCCATTGAGCGTAATTTCAATTCGCAATTTCAATTTGCGCAATTTGAAGGGTAATGGAAACGCGGCTACTGAGATAACAGAAGTGCATTTACACTTGTCTTTTCAATGTGTATTTGGACAACATTCGGATACAGGCCGCATGTTAATGCCAAGTGTAAACGCAGCCTTAGTTGAATGGGCTGTGAGTAAGTTGTGATTTACAATGGCCCAATGTCATGGTAACAATATCTGATACATTGTAAATAGAAAGCAAACACTATGGCATCAACAATCCAGTGAAAATGTTGCTGCTTGAAGACGGACAGACCTTTTAAACAGTCTCCAAGAAAAGTTCCGTCAGCTTGAATTGACTTGTACCAGTATTGGTGCAGCACCCTCAGAGCACAGAGCATGTGCGATTGATGCGCTTTGCCCAACTCTAGAAGGGAAGTAGAGAATAGGAGAGCGCCAGCCCAATTTCCAGACAAGAGTCATGGCCTTACAGGGCCTGAAGGTGTCCAATACGCTTCACTGAAGTCGAAGTGAATAACAGCATTGCCTTCAGAGAGAGAACGCACAAGCTCTCCATCACAACAGGTTCAAAGGAAGAAGCCTAAAGCATGTTTAGCTCAACTAGTACAAATGTAGCACCGGATATACGGTCAATGCTAAGATAAGAGCATCAGTCAGTAAAAAGTCAGTTGACACATTCAGTAAACGTTTGTGGAGCATGGAACACCAGGTAACTTTTGATATGCAGTGACTAGCCAGTGATTTTGCTATCTCAGGTCAAAAATAGGCCATAGCACAGTACTTTGAAGCGATCAGAAAATAGCAGGTATAGAAGTCTTTCTGCATTTCACACACTTTGTACCTTTTAAACATAAGACTAGTGAGTATAATGCTGCTAAAGTGGAGCTTTATAGCCAGGGTTAGCTGTGTTCAGCACTTTGACATGCATTTTCTTATGCATTGGCTTTGAATCATGTTACATATTTCTGTTTGAGGGTCAGCTTTCTTATTTGTATTCATACATGGTGTGATGGCTTAACATGTACATAATAGGCCTACTATATTTTCTTTGTAAATTATACATTCAAGTGATTTCATCCTCTTTGCAATCACTGTGTTATATAGGTTCATTTTAGTCACTAAAATGTCATTACTTTTACAGAAAGGCCTCTCACTATGAAGCAGGTGTTGATATACTTAAAATATTGGTGTGTCATTTTGTGGAGCTGTTTGTGCAAGTATTATTACAGTACTTGACTGCAATAAGCTCACAATGTATGTACACAATTTGTTAGATTGCGCAAGCAAATAAGTACCCTTTTATTTGAAATCTTTGTAAATCACAGAGGAAAATATTTTTCTGTAGCATTTTTGCCAAACTTTTCTAGTCATTTCAAGTAAAAAAAATGAAATCAAATAAAAAAACAACAACATTTAATTAAAGTTTCTCTCTTATTCGTAGTCCTTTATGTTGCCAATGCACACAAAAAATACCATATGAATATGCTCATATTTGGTCACTGTCAGTGTCAAGCAGACATTTTTGGATTTTTTCTTTTACAAACATGAATTTACAAATCAATATACAGATGTAACAAATCTCACCTCAATTCAGCCTTCATCTGCAATTGTTAAAGACATGAATTGGAAAGAATAGTTTGATTTATAGTAAAATACAGCGGAATAGGTGGCATAAATGCAGAGTAGATAATATGATATTTAAATAGAAGAGAAATGCTATTAAAAAAAGCTTCACAGTGATTTGGTTTGTAATAAGATAGATACGTTATTTCTGGTTTCCCTCAGTGGGATTCCCCTTGGCATGTCTCTCTCTCTTACACTCCCTGAGGGTTACACAGAGAACAATATGGGTGGATTTGTTTTGCTGTCTCTGATGGAATTAGGATTGATTTTGCTGCTATTTTGCCAGGAGACTATCAGGTCTCTGGACTTCTTTAACTGTGTTTATTGGATAAATGTTTACACGCTAGTCAGCAGGACCAGTGGTTTGTTAGCCTGCCATTTACTATAAAATAAAAATCAATAATGCTAAAATGTAATTTTACATCTCTTCATTGTGAGAGAAATAATTGTCTCCAGCCACACGGGATGTGAAATGTCAGTTGCCAATCCATTGTGGGTGACACAGAGAAACAATTAAAGCTAAATACTTAATAAATAATGTAATACATTTATTAAATACTTACAGCTAAACATCTAAATAAACCTCCAACTTCACAATCTCACTCAAAAATAGTATAAGAAATGATATTTAGGGTTGATTATTTACCACAATGACATGCAGTTTAACAAAACAAGCCTCTCAAAATAAAGAGATATTGTTCTGTTTCAAAGTGCTGAAGTTGCATGTTCAACAGCACACTTTAGAAAACCACAACAAACACAGCAATTAGCCTGAATGCACTTTGAAGTTCTGCATTTCTGCCGTCTTTGACTTTGTCTACACACTCATACTGTTATTAGCATGACTTAGCATGCTACTAGAGCAGAAGATATCACTGTGAAGACTGCAGTTTATCAGAGCTGATTATTTGCTTTTTTGACCATAACTTGGGGTCAGTGCAGTACAGGAAAAGATATGAGAGCATGTAAAAGTGTTTTTTGCATATGTACCACTGATACAAAACAAACCATTAAAAATATATTAACCAATTTCAGAGAAAAGATTACTTGGCCTTCAGAATTTGTTAGAATTTGGTATGTCCCATCCGCCTATTGTATTAGTGAAAAAACAAAGTGTTTAAATAGTGTCACACATTTGGTTTAAATGAAAACAAAATCTAAATATTTATTGAACCCAACTGTATGCACTATAGGGGGCATATATGTGTGCATTTTACATGTGGTTTTCATGAATTACATATCTCAGTTGTGATACATGTTTTAGTAGAGTTCTATCATGAGTTTTAAACTGTTTTACTGTATTATTCACTGTATAACAGTATATTCACACCTACAGGCCTTTCCATCAGAGGCGTGGCTTTGTATCAGTGTTAACTTCTGCTTTAGTAGTAAGTTAGATGTTGCCAGACCCTGTCATTTGTCACTGGCACCAGGGCTAGTCCAGACAACATCTCAGTGTCATCAACACAAAAAACACATACCTAATCATCGGCTGTGGCTCAGCAATTTGAACTAATAGGCAGCTGTCAAAACAAAAATAAGATGCGTGTAATGTTTGTTGGAAACAGTATGTGATAAACTGGATAAGGTCCTGATAATTACAGTATTCAGAGAGCAACAGGCACAAGTAATGACAGAAGAGAGAACGGTAACTCAACTGTAGGCAAATAACCAGTATGGGGTTCTCAAAAGTAACTGGAGCCTTTGTTCTGGGAACATTTGTTCATGTGACTAATCACTTATCATGTGACTAATCTCATCCGTCCTTCGGATGAGACATTAAACCGAGGCCCTGACTCTCTGTGGTCACAAAAAAATCCCAGAGTAGGGATGTAACCCCGGCATCCTGGCCAAATTTGCCCAGTGGCCTCTGTCCATCATGGCCTCCTAATAACCCCCATATATATACAGGGGTTGGACAATGAAACTGAAACACCTCTCATTTTAGTGTGGGAGGTTTCATGGCTAAATTGGACCAGCCTGGTGGCCAATCTTCATTAATTGCACATTGAACCAATAAGAGCAGACTGTGAAGGTCCAATTAGCAGGGTAAGAGCACAGTTTGTGCCGTGTATCAGGATGACAATGCACCAATACACACAGCAAGACTGGTGAAAGATTGGTTTGATGAACATGAAAGTGAAGTTGAACATCTCCCATGGCCTGCACAGTCACCAGATCTAAACATTATTGAGACACTTTGGGGTGTTTTGGAGGAGCGAGTCAGGAAACATTTTCCTCCACCAGCATCACGTCGTGACCTGGCCACTATCCTGCAAGAAGAATGGCTTAAAATCCCTCTGACCACTGTGCAGGACTTGTATATGTCATTCCCAAGACGAATTGACGCTGTATTGGCCGCAAAAGGAGGCCCTACACCATGGGTCACCAACTCCGGTCCTGGAGGGCCGGTGTCCTGCAGAGTTTAGCTCCAACCCCAATTAAACACACCTGAACCAGCTAATCAAGGTCTCACTAGGCATAATAGAAACTGTCAGGCAGGTGTGTTGGACCTGGTTGGAGCTAAACTCTGCTGGACACCGGCCCTCCAGGACCGGAGTTGGTGACCCATGTCCTACACCATACTAATAAATTATTGTGGTCTAAAACCAGGTGTTTCAGTTTCATTGTCCAACCCCTGTATATATATATATATATATATAATTATCACACACCAATTGGCTTCATCACACGGTCTCCTCTCCACCAGTAAGCTGGTGTGTGGTGGGCGTTCTGGCGCAATATGGCTGCCGTCGCATCATCCAGGTGGATGCTGCACACTGGTGGGTGAGGAGATTCCCCCTTCTATGTAAAGCGCTTTGAGTGCTGAGAAAAGCGCTATATAAATTTAATGAATTATTATTATTATTATTATTATTATTACTTATCTAAGGCAGGAGACAGGGACAATATAACTCAATTATAAAAATCTGCCACTGGAAAACATCTAATAAAATGTATATGTTACTTGGGAATATATTCAGTCAGAATACACAGTTACTTTTAAATGGCTGTCAATAAAGAAATGTTTTTTGCTATCATAATGTTGTAGCAGAGCATCTACCAACAAAGGACTAAGGGGGTGATAAGAAAAACCTTTTGACCTTCAAGGTATAAGATATAGTGTTTTCTTTGCATGTTCACTAATGCTTTTTGAGAATATTGCTCAATGAAATGTCCGTCATAGACAATGTCAAACTGTTTACTTAACAGATAGGCTTGTGGATATGGTCGTTGAATTCTGGGTCCCATGACTGTATATTGCTCTGCGTCCCTGCAACACTTCCAGACCTCAATCAGCATAATCAGTTCCAGCAAGCTTGGGTGGTGTGGAAGTGGAAACTTAACAATGGGCAGAAACCAGCATCTGAGACATGGCGGTTATTTGGTATATCACATTTTTTTTATACTTATATTTGATGTCACATTTAGTCAGTTTTATATGCACTCTAAAGCACTTATTTGGAGCAGATGATTTATAAATGTTTGGATTTCATTACACATTATGTCCATAATGTACACATAAATGTAGGCTTTTGTAATGATTATTTATGATGATTATACCACAAGATTAACATTTTTAGAGTCTGTAAATTGAACATTTTTTGAAAATAACATGAAAAAATAAAAATACAACAATTAATTTAATTTAGTTCTAAGAAGCACATTGCACATACTTTTTAAAATAGACTTAATATTTCCCTGCTTACCTTTGTTCCGGCACCATGACAATTCCTGTCGATCCTCTAGAAGCGAGAGAGACAGATAGACAAAGAGAGAAGTTCCAGTCAAAACCTGTTGTTGGGAGTCCCCAACCACACACACACACACACACACACACACACACACACACACACACACACACACACACACACACACACACACACACACACACACACACACACACACACACACACACACACACACACACACACACACACACACCAACACACACACACACACACACACGTTTATATGCTCAGGCAGAGGGTGCTTATCTAATGTTCAGGATTAAATTCAGTTACCTCGAGGGATTGGGTTAGATGTCAGAAAGATAGATGGGCATCATGCTGACATACCAATGCGCAAAAATCATTTTGCATGTGCGGTGTGTGTGTGTGCACAAATATAATGCAAATATAGACAGGTATGTCCTCTCTTCCCAGGAGCATTATGTAAACAAGGGAATGGAGATGGCATCACAGCAAAGCACTCTATAACAGCCAATGAATCATCTTGAAACTTTAATTTAGTTGATTTGCACCAAAGTCAATATTAAATAAAAAGGAATGAAGTTAAAGAATTTAACCAGAAAGCAAAACAATAACATCTTTGACGTATTCTTCAATTATGACATCAATAAAAGTAAGTAAAGTAAATCAATCCATCAAATGGGTGTCTTTAATTGATGTATTTTACGCTGTTTTTAACTGCTTAGACATATTTTAAAGTAAATTAATTTAAATAGTATTTCTCTCAATATTCAGAGCATAACGGATTGGAATGTAGAATGAATTAAAGACAGCAGATATTGGGGCATCATTCATGAAACAATTTTGCAAATTGAGTTATGCCATTAAATTTATATTGCACACAAATTTGTTCTGCTTGTTATTCATAAATTAATTGTTTTTACTCAAACAAAACTGCTTACTACTAATTTAATGAAGATTCAACTTTATGCTAAAATAACTCCACATTTATTTATTCTGTGTTCTGTTTATGTTATTCTGTTAATTCCTATATTGTTGATTTCCGTAAAGCTGATGCATAGAACAAAATGAACAGATTTTTAACTAAATCTTTGACATTGTTAAGTAAATTATTATCTGTGTTCCTTAAGCAGAGAAAGAAAAAAATAATAAAAAAGGTGAGACAGGTTAGACAATTTAATTCCATAACCTCTGATTGGTTTCACTTTTGATGGTCCTTTGACACATTGTCTAAAAACGTCTTTTGATAGCAGTGTAGTTTGGTGGTATCATTTGCTGTGAATGATACAAATCCTTGCATGCACTGAATGAACATGTCCAACCTTAAGCATGTTAACGTGATATGTTTTAAATTACATTAAAGGGACAATGTGTACTTTTTTAGATATTTTATTATCTAAAATCAATATTTATTCATACATATGTCATCAATGGTGTACGAATACCACTGCCAATTATCTGACTTATCCTAGTAAACGAATAATTTGTTATCTTTATATACATGGGACGGGTAGGTCCACGGAGGCTTCCATGTAGTTTCGCCATCTTGAAAAACTGTAATAGCAGAGAGGGACAAAAAGTACTAGGCCAACGCGTTTCCACAACGCGTTTTCGCTCAGAGCCAGCGTCACGTCACTGAAAGCAGCAGAAACGGAGGAGCAGCAGTGAGAGGCGCTTAACTACTAATTACAATAGTTCATGTTTTTCACAGTCAGTAATTCATACTGTAACATTCGTTTGTTCATTGTGTCAAGTTGCAGTTTGTTTGAAATAACAAACCAAGTGAACAAACTCAACAAAGTGCTATTAGAAGACATCCTGTCATAGCTTTTTGGTACATAACGGCTACCGTAGATTTGAAAAAGCGAAGCGCTGAAGAGCACAATTTGTTTGAATGCAAAAAACTATTTCACCGCTAGATGGGAGAAATGCCTACACAATGTCCCTTTAAGATCAGATCTATAAAATATTAATGTAACAGAAAAGAGAAAGCAATATTTTCATAGAATTATTATATAGCTATACAGTTTAATATTGTGATATCACATTCAAAACTGTCTTTTCTTTCTTTCTTTCTTTCTTTTCTTTCTTTCTTCTTTCTTCTTTCTTTTCTTTCTTTCTTTCTTTCTTTCTTTCTTTCTTCCTTCACCACACACACACACACACACACACACACACACACACACACACACACACACACACACACACACACACACACACACACACACACACACACACACACACACACACACACACACACACACACCTGTGCTGCAAGGGTTCTCTGGAGAGTCTGGTGCCTGCAGTCCTGGCTGGTCATACCTTTACTGGAGAGCTGCTCTCTGCCCTCAGGCTACTGCTTAGATATTCAACTCTGACTACAATCCACAGCCTGTGCCCTTTATAATGCGCCCATTTCAAAGATACAGTGCCGTAATGAATTTACAGACCTTGGGAAGCTCTGTCTGATATACTTCAGACAAGATGAACAGAAAAGACACACTCTGCCTCTCTTTATCTCTCTCTCCTTCGTCTAGCTTGTTGAATTTGCCTACTTAACTTTATACTGGTGCGCTTGTATAAATACTTAAAATAAATTAATTTTGTAAATGTTATTTCTGTAAATAGTTGACGTACTGAAGCATAACGGGAATAGTAGGATCAAGAGGGTGATAAACTGTATGTGTCAGGGTGGGTGGTGACTGTGCAGAGGTAAATTATTTTAAGAACGGAACAGGCAGGAGTAATAAATGTAGATACACAACCACATTAACATCGACAAACCTGAATAAAGAACAGAAAGAAGTGAGAGCTTAAAGTGGATCTATTATGCCCATTTTTTCAAGATGTAAAATAAGAATGCATTTTGTATATTTTTTTATGGCATGTTAAAATTTGTACTTTTTAGGGGTGGAAAAAAACGCACCATGTGTCTAGCTTTTAATGCAAGTGAGCTAGTGCTCCCGCCCCCCTCTCAAGAAGAGGACGGAGCTTCAAGAGTTCATGCAACATCAAAACAGGACAATGTCACACACTGACAATGTCAGAAAACTGTCAGTAGCGGTGTTCAGTTCCAACCAGAGTCACATGGAGATAGAACAGGTACAGTTTAGTTTAATTATGGTTATGACTTATGTTGTCATCTTGCTTTTATCCACTGTTGTCAACAGACCCGTTTCTAATGATGGCCAAAACTTTTCTGATAAGTTTTATGAAGTTTATTGTACTTCACACAAAAGAGGAAGCATCCGTTTTCACTCTAGAAAATCATAGTAAGAGTTGAACAAAACACAGTACAAGAAGTGCGCAATAAACTCTATCAATAAACTCTCTCTCTCTTTCCGTGACCGGAGGGAATGCATACAGCAGGCGGCTTGGCCAGTTCTGGGCCAGCGCGTCCCTGTCTTTGGAGAAAAATCCTTGGCAACGAGCGTTGCCTTCTGAGGCGAAGAGGTCGACCTCTGCCTCGCTGAAGATGCTCCATATCAGCTGAACCATTTGCGGGTGAAGAGACCATTCCCCCGGGGACCTGACACCACCATGGCGATTTATATAGAAAAACCACTGACATGTTGTCTGACCGGACCAAGACGTGGTGACCTTTTATGTATGGGAGGAAAGCTTTTAGTGAAAGAGCGACCGCTCCCATCTCTAGACAGTGTATGTGTAGGCGCCTCTCCAGGCTCGACCAAAGCCCGGAGATGGGCCTGGCCTCGTGTAGGGCCCCCCAACCTCAATTGGCAGCATCTGTCAAGATTACTTACCTCTTCGAAATCACGCCCATACTCACACCGGACAGATATCAGTCGGCTGCTTTCCAAGGAGCCAAGGCTCTGACACACCCGTGGTTCACTTTGATGTGTAAGTGGCCAGATCACCATGCATGAGCTGGCACACAGGGTTTTAACCAGCACCGGAGGGGACGCATATACAGTAGACCCAGCTTGAGTACTGATGATGCTGAGGCCATGATTCCTAACATCCTCTTAAATCTCTTGAGAGGCACACAAGCACCTGCTCTAAATGATGCGGTACGCTTTTTGAAGCATTGATCCTGAGACCTAGGCATTCTAGATGGCTGAGGAGCCAGAATCTGTGAGTTATTAACTGCGCCTCCATGAGGGCTGCATCCATGCACTTCGTAAACGTACAGGGTGATAGGGATAGACCCAATGGTAGGACTGTGTACTGATAAGCCTGCCCCTTGAAGGCGAATCTCAAGAATGGCCTGTGATGGGGTGTTATCTGAATGTGAAAATAAGCATCTTTCAGATCCACTGAGAAAACCAATCCCCTGGGCGAATCTGCACGAGGATTTGTTTGGTTGTCGGCATTCTGGTCATAAGCACTTTGTTCAGGTGTCTGAGATCTAAGATGGGCCTGAGGCTGCCATGTTTCTTTGGAACGAGGAAATAGTGACTGTAAAAACCTGACTTGCTTAGGGCCCGTCCACACGAAGACGCGTTTCACTGTATACGTATACATTTTTTATCGTATTGGCGTTTCGTCCACACGGATCCGGCGTTTTCGGAGAGTGAAACCGCTATTTTTTGAAACCGGGTCCCAAAGTGGATAAATCTGAAAACGACGCCCTTGCAGTTTCGTGTGGACGGCCTATCCGTATATTTTGTGAAACGATGATGTCATCACCCCACGTGTCGACTAGTCAGACACGCTAAATCAGTAGCCATAGGCCTACCAGCAAAAACAACTGCGACTACTTGCTTGAGTTCATGCTTCAGAAGCTACTCGAGCCTCTTTTATTTATTTATTTGTGTATTTATTTTAATTATTTGATTGAATTTGATTATTATTCAAAAAACGCACCTCTGCCCCTTCATGCTCACCGGTGACAAGGCGTTCGCTCCGACATTACATTTCTCTGTACTGTATAGGCCTAAATGTTGTAGCCATTAAAGAAAAGTTAGTTTCATATTTATGATTAAATAATGTTATTTTTTTCCATTTCATATATGTTGATTAGGCCCTATAAGTGAACAGCGTGAGTAAGATGCGCAATATCGAGACACATCATTTTGACCACTTCATTAAGTTTTGTTTTGTCTTCATTAAGTTTTGTTTTGCCTTTCTTTAAAATGAATTTCGTTTTGTAAAAATTGTATCTTAATTTTAATCAATGTTTTATTAACGAATTGCATGGATAGCAGACAATAGCCTATATAATCAGGACATGAGGCGCCGACGCAATATAAATTGCAACGCACGAGAACTGGAGCTTGTCTCATAAATGAACAGAAACTCAGAAATACCTATATCTAAGCTTTTAATGTCTACTTTTAAACAAAACAATTCAAAAAGAAAAGTAACAGACAACTCTAATAATCCGTATGAAGTGTGCATTTCTCTCTATAGGCACCTTCAAAACACTGCGAAGGTGGCGAGTCAGCATCGTCACACAAAACACTAGTTTATTAATAAACAATTCAAATGTCTCCTTGCTAGGCTATTTGACACATTCATAATAATTAGGCTATTTGCCGTTTTTTTGTGGCAAGCTTTATGCGTCTGCAAACTAATCGACCATCGTGACTCATCCTATAAATGGTACAAAATAGGGATGACTCATCCCTATTTTGTACCATTTATAGTTTTTCATATTGTTCAATAAAGTTCTTGGTAAAAAAGAAAAGAAGCTACTGTGCCTAATATTACTGTATATTATTGTATACAGCGCGCAAGGTTTATGCGCAAGTTTTCTTCTCTGTTTTTAGTGTATCTGTGTCAGAATTACAGCCCCTCGTACTGGTCTGGCATATATACTACACCGTTTTCAGTCGGTTTCAGTGGTTTCGTGTGGATGCAGATATTTCTTGAGACGACCCCGTGTTTACGGAATTTTTTTTTAGAACGAGGGAAAAAAAAGATCGGATAGGGAACGCACCGGCTTCGTGTGGACGTGGCCTTAGTGATAAAGGGACTGGCTCTACAGCCCCTTCCACCAACCATTTTGACACTTCGGTGTGAAGGACATGAGCCACGTCGCTTCTCACCGATGTCTCGGCCACAGCTAGAAAGTGTGGGGGTCTGTGAGCAAACTGTAGCGGGTAGCCTCGTTTTATTATGTTCAACACCCATTCTGAACTTCCAGGGATGACTTCCCAGGCCTTAGCCCGTATAGCTAGGGGTTGAATGAATTCTGGGGACGGGCCGCTTTGCTATAGGGACCCGGCTGCCCAGCTGTTTTGATTTTGTGATACTGTGGGAACAGTACTTTTGTGCAGGGGTGCGTACTTCATAGTGGGCACACAGCCTACATTTATTCATTTCATTTCATTTTATTGTTTATTTTTACAGGGACAATGCACAATTAAACGTAATTGCACCAGAATTAGCTAATAGCTAGTTTACATCTGCTGTCCCTTGTTTTAATAATTACACTTTCAGCGCGAGCTGGAGGGAGAACTGATACTGTGGGAACAGTGCTTATGTGCAGGGGTGCATACTTCATAGTGGGCACACCGTCTACATTTATTACACTTCCGGTGCGAGCAGGAGGGCGAACTGATACAGTGGAAACGGTGCTTATGTGCAGGGATGCATACTTCATCGTGGGCACACATCCTACATTTATTACACCTCCAGCACGAGTCAGAGGGGGAACAGACAAAAAAGTGCTCTTTTCTTGTTGTATATGCATCGCCGTTAAAACAGCGTTTGTTTGCAGGCGTGCATGCTTCTACCAATAGCCTGGGCGGTTGATTCAGGTCTGTGGCGCTGCGCAGGTCCCTGAAAACTTCCGGTTCAGGTCCAGACTCGTCCATAGAGCGGAGAAGTTTGGCCTGAAAAAACGCGAGGACAGCCATAGTGTGAAGAGCTGAATTTGTTTGACCAGCTGAGGGGTAAGCTTGGCCAGCGAGAGCTGAAATAGTACGCTAAGGCTTAGATGGGTGAGTCGCTTTAGCTTCCCACCCCATAGCTGTGGGCGGGCAAAGGCCACTGTTTCTTCGAGGGGGGGAATTCTCTCATATACTTTCTCCACAGCACTGGCAACAGTCGAGAGTGTTGGGGAGGTGGAGGGTTTGAGACAAGCTGAATGCGGCACTTTCCACGATTTCGTTAGCTTGTCGTGTACCTCAGGAAAGAAGGAGCGGGTCTATGCTGAGGGCCCTGTCGGCACCCCTGCAGGAACAATTAGTCCAGCCTACTTCGCATGGGTTCCTCGGGCGAAGACCACTCGAGCCTGAGATCTTTGACGGCCTTAGTCAGCATGCTTCTTCTTGCGCGGCCCTAGCAATGGGAAAGCAGAAGGCTCAGGGTCGTCATCGGCGAAACTGGGCAGTCGAGCCGGCAGGGTGGAGAGCGCCATCTCGTCGCACTCCAGGCAGCAGCGTTTAGAGAGTGCAGCTTCAGCGTGGTCGCGGCCCAGACAGGAATCGCACAGAATATTACGAGAGGGCCTCTGCATGAGGCGCAGGTGTCTCAAGGCTCTTTTGAGGCACTTGCTCTTTTAGATACTGAGTTCGCAGCAGCGAACACACTAGCTTTGCTTTTAAAAGGATATATCGTGCCAGATGGCATAGCAGATCGGCGAGTTGAAGGCGGCATCCAGTCGAACTGCTTAGGAGGTCGCTCTGTTCTGCTGAAGGCTTTTAGACGGCGGCGGTGAAGGCTTCTTAAACCGGAGGTCAGTAAAGTGGAACTTGCTGAAGGAGATTAAATCTGAAATCTTGGCGAAAATGGGGGCTTATATAGCTATAAACCAAAGCGTGAAGCGACCTGATTGGTTCGCGCATCTTAACCGACTCGCCATAGGTTCGTGCAGTTGCCGCAGCACAGCCAATGAGCGCGCTAGACGCAGCTGCACTGCGTTTTAAAAATTTGGCTTTAATAGTCTCGTGAAAATGAGTTTTCCCATAGTGTAAGCTGGTTTGTTGTCGTGGGACGTGGATCAACTGCATTCATCGTGTGTCGGGGACTGCTCTTGATGTAAACTGTGCTCGAAGCGTAAGTGATTTCACTAAGCACTAAGCTTCGTCAGATGGATGAAAGTGAACTGATTTTCGGGTCTGTTGAATGTGCGGGATCACATTGAATTTGTCACCTGTTAATGTGCACCAATGGACTGGGCCCTAATGGTAACGACTGATCGAGCGTATATATTTGACTCTGTCACTGACTAACTAACTAATTTTCACACTGAAAGGAAATAACTTTTATGTTGTGAATCATGGGTTTTTTTCAATTGTGTTTAATTGTTTAGAAAGAAATATTGTTTCATTTTCCTTACTGCTCTACGTGTTTCAGGAGAAAAGTGCTTATCTTTAACAGGGATTTGAATTTGTCAACTTATATGCTGATTGAATACCGTTTTAAAGTAGGAAAGGAAAAAGGTTAAGAATGCTAGTGTAAAAAGCGTAAGAGAGACAAAGAACCCTTCTGAAACTGAAAAGGTGATTTATATATTTTATTTACAAGAGAACAAGTAAGTTAAATACCATTGGCTATAAGTGTTAAATCTGCATTTATAAAAAAAAAATACAGTTCCTTGTTTTTTCCCATTGCTTGTTTTTTTTTTTCTTTCTTTTAAATGGGGGTTATTACATTAATGTAAAATAAATATTTGTTCTTTTCTCCTTAACATTTGGGTAACACTTTATTTGAAGGGGTGTGCATAAGACTGACATGACACTGTCATAAACATGACATAACACCTGTCATGAACATGAAGTTGTCTTTATGAATGTTTATGACTGTTGTCATTAAGTGTCATTCGGTAAATTATGACACTTTTAATGCAAAGTTGACATTGTTTAAAATGTCTTTGTTATGACAACTTGACATTAACAAAGACAAAAATGTCTTTGTTATGACAACTTGACATTACCCAAGACAAAAATGTCTTGATTATGACAACTTGACATTAACAAAGACAGAAATGTCTTTGTTATGACAACTTGATATTAACCAAGAAATCATAACCTGTCAACCTGTCACAAATATGTCATAACAGGTCTAATTATCAAACTTCAAGCATTTTGCAGTGTAATAACCCTTAATGACATCTTTATAACTAGTACAATGTGTTCCACTTTACTTGAGGACAGGTAATATTCATGACACAGTTATAATGGTGTCATGACGGCCAAAGTTGTGACAGGTTGACAGGTTATGATTTCTCGGTTAATGTCAAGTTGTCATAACAGAGACATTTCTGTCTTGGGTAATGTCAAGTTGTCATAACAAAGACATTTTTGTCTTTGTTAATGTCAAGTTGTCATAACAAAGACATTTTAAACAATGTCAACTTTGCATTGAAAGTGTCATAATTTACCGAATGACACTTAATGACAACAGTCATAAACATTCATAAAGACTCCTTCATGTTTATGACAGGTGTTATGTCATGTTTATGACAGTGTCATGTCAGTCTTATGCACACCCCTTCAAATAAAGTGTTACCAACATGGGTATTCTGGTATTTCATTGGAGTTTGGCAAGTTCATTCATTCAACAAGTTACTGATTTCTGGGAAAATATAAATAAGAATTGTTTAATTTATAATTTTTTGTAAAAGTATTGTCTAATTGGTATAGGGAAAATAATAACTCACGACTATTTTAAAGGTGGGGTATGTGATTTGGAAAACAACCAGCAGATTTTGAAAATACACAATTCAAATGGTCCTACCTTCTTTCCTCCAACACTGGCCCTGACTGGGTCACACGCGCTGGGGGAAGGGGAGTATGGTACGACCTATTGATTGACTAAATTACTGTCCAATGATTCTAGGTGGTCTTGGAAATGATTGGCTGGAGTTTTTTGAGTCCTGCCCGTTCCACAGATGATTAAATTGCTTGATTTTAATTGCAGTGCTTCTAACTCAGTGCCTGTAAGTGGGTTAGAAATAGGATTTCAAGTTATTTTGAAAAAATGGACAAAAAAGAGAATCACATACCCCACCTTTAATTTAAAGAAAAATACAGATCAAATTCACCATTCAACTGCTGGAAATGAGGAGAAACGTTTCAACATGGTTACACTAGTGTTCAAATATTTATCCTATGACATGCCAAGCTTATTATATTTAAAAATGAAATATTGCTGCTTTTAGAGTGCAAATTTTGTTTAGAAAGTTATTCTATTTACGGCTCTCTACATTTCATACAGATTTCTGCTCATTCTAAATCAGACTGTAATAAGATTACTTAGTTTGAATGCATTAGTGAGAGAGTGCTTGCGTTTGTAAATAAGTGCTACCTGTTCAAAATGTGCTTTCACTCGATCATATTCAGTCTAGAAGGTATTTCTTTTTTTTTCTTTTTTATTTAACCTTTATTTAACCAGAAAAGCTCTCTGAGATTAAAAATCTCTTTTACAGGAGTGTCCTGGCCAAAAATGTGCAGCAGTACAATCAGTTACGTCACAGATAAACATCACACAGACAGATTGAAAACACTTAAAAGCAATTGCATGATGTTAGATCAGCTTCCATTCGCCGGATAGACAAATTCTTTGAGAACTATGATCTCCCTCTCATGACCACTTTCTCTGCGTCTCTGATATAGGGAGTACAACAAAACACCCAAGATGCTAACGAGACATTTTTGTCACTACAGCTGCTCCTGGAGTAAATTGCAGAGAGGGTACAGCTCACTCAGGGTGGGGTCTATACTCAGGGTTGTACTCAGCCACAGTACAATGGCACCAGTGCGCTCACCACACACCATCTATAGGTGGAGAGAACAGAGAATAGAGCCAATTCAATGGATGGGGATTATTAGGAGGCCATGATTGGCAAGGGCCAATTGGTGGAATGTGGCCAGGGCACCAGGGTTAGACCCCTACTCTTTACCAGAAATGCCATGGGATTTTTTACGTCTAATCCGAAGAAAGGGGCTCTTTGACAGTATAGTGTCTCCGCCACTATACTGGGGTCTTAGGACCCACACAGACCACAGGGTGAGCACCCACTACTGGCCTCACTAACACCTCTTCCAGCAGAAACCTAGTTTTCTCAGGAGGTCTCCCATCCAGGTACTAACCAGGCTCAGCCCTGCTTAGCTTTAGTGGGCAACCAGTCTTGGGCTACAAGATGCCGTTGATGCCAATGAAATTCTGCAGCAGTGTGATGACATCTCAGATCACTATCTAGTCTTGGCAAACTTCATTTAGCCAAGGCTGCACCTATAACTTCTGCCACTAAAGATTGCTTTATAAATAATCTTCCTGATCAGATTCATCATCTCATCATCCCAGATAGCTTAGAAGACCTTGATATTGCGGTAGAAATTTTTAACTGTCTTTTTTTCCAGCACTTTAGACACAGTTGCTCCTTTGCGCTTAAAGAAGATTTAAGAAAATATGCCAACACCATGGTACAACAAGCTCACTCAGGCCCTTAAGAGAGCAGCCAGAAAAATGTAGGGAAACTGGAAGAAAACAAAACTAGAGGTATTTCTCATTTCATGGAAAGAGAGCACGATTGCATACAGAGAGGCCTTAAAAACTGCAAGATCTGTTTATTTTTCAACCTTATTAGAAGAAAATAAACAAACCCCTAGGTATTTATTTGAAATCGTGGCTAAGCTAAGAAAAAATAAAGCTTCAAGCCCAGGGGTCTCATTTATAAAACTATGCATAGAATCCTTACTAAAAGTGTACGTGCGTCCGAGGTCGTCCATGCACGTGAGCGGGGAGCAGGTTTATGTGGATAGGGACAATGGAAGTCAGCGGTTAGACTGGGATCCAGAATGTCTCTGGCCTTGACCCAGGAACGCTCCTCTGGGCCATACCCCTCCCAGTCGACCAGGTATGGTAGGGTACTGCTCTGACGTCTGGAGTCTAGAAGTTCATGGACTTGAAAAACCTACTCACTCTCCACCAGGATGGATTGTGGATTCGTCTCCTGGGATCCTTCCCCATCAGGACCATCAGCGGGCTTAAGCAGAGATATATGGAACGATAGTGTTTAGGCAGGGCAAGACGAAACGAAACCGGTGTGATTTGTTGAGTGATTTTGAAGGGCCCCACATACCTGGGGGTGAGTTTTTTACAGGGGAGCCTTAGTCGGAGATCTCGGGTTGATAGCCAAACCCACTGGCCAGGTCAGTACACTGGACCGGGGCGACGGTGGCGATCTGCTTGTTCCTTTTGGCGACGAACGGCCTGTTGGAGGTGAACATGGGCCTGGTTCCAAGTCTCCTCGCTATGTTGTAGCCAGTCATTAACAGCTGGGACATTGGTGGGTTCTCCAGACCATGGGAATAGGGGTGGCTGGAAACCAAGAACACACTGGAAAGGGGTTAGTCCGGTAGAGTGATTCTGTATAGAATTTTGGGAGGCGCTTGAACCGGAATACCAGGTTACACAGAAGTTCAGCTGTTTGTAGAGCGGTGGGTAACTTGACCAGGGGTATCAGACGGCAGGCCTTGGAGAATCGATCGATGACTGTGAGGATGGTGGTGTGACCGGGAGATCGTGAGGAAAAATCGATGGCGATATGAGACCATGGCCGTTGGGGAATAGGGAGAGGCTGTAGTAGACCAGCGGGTAGTTGTCGTGGTGATTTCTGGGTATTGCAGACTCGGCAGCGTCGAATTAAACTAATGGTATCGTGGGTTAATGATGACCACCAGAAGTGGTTTCGCAGCAGTTGAATGATGGCCGTGATTCCCGGGTGACCTGAGCTGGGATGAGAATGAACCTATTCTAGGACCTGATTCCGGAGGATCTCAGGCACAAAGACCTTGTTAGGTGGACAGGCAGAGGGAATCTCGGACCGGGAGTTAATCTGTTCAACTGAACAAAGTAACTGAACAAAGACCTTGGAGATGAAGTTTCCGGCAGCTCCGGAATCAACTAAAGCTCAAGTGGAGACTTGATGGCCATTGACCGTGATCTCGATAGACACAGACATGTAGGAAATAGAAATCAATGCATCAGATGATGAACTCACCGACCTCGGAACAGTAGTACGTGGACGTGAGGGGCAGGTGATGCGGAGGTGACCAGCCTCGCCGCAGTACATGCACAAACGCTGTGCCATACGTCTCTCTCGTTCATCAGCTGACAGATGGTACGTGTTGAGTTTCATAGGTTCGGTGTCATCATCTGGCACAGTTACAAAGGAGCGAGGAGTTAATACATTACGGGGATTTGGACCAGTGCGATGATTCGTTCGTTGAGATCGTAGGAGGTTGTCAATCTGAATCGTGTGGTTGATAAATTCATCCAAGTTTCTGCCTTCATCCCGACAGGCTAGTTCAGACTGAAGTTCGTGGTTTAAGCCCCTGCGGAAGATCACTCTTAACGTGTCATTAACCCATGTGGTTTGAGCGGCAAGGGTGCGAAATCTGAGGGCATATTCTGCAGCGGTTAATTTATTCTGCGTGAGCTCAAGCAAGCGATCGCCCGCACTCTTACCCTCTTTAGAGTGCTCGAACACTTCGCGGAAGCGCTGAAGAAAACTCTCGAAAGACTGAAATGCTGTGCCATCCATACAGCCGTTATCCAATCCAACGCTCTCCCGGTGAGTAATGTAAATACAAAAGCAATTTTACCAGCCTCGGTGGTATAGAGCGTGAGTTGTTGAGCGTTGAATAAGGAGCATTGTAGAATGGATCCTCTACACTTACTTGGATCCCTGTCAAATTTAGAGTCGAGGGCTAGTGGCGGGTGTGCTCTCATCCGAACGGGCAGAAGATGGTGGGGATGGTTGCGCTGGTGGGGGCGTTTGGAGAGTTCCAACTGCTTTGACTAGTTCCTCCGTTAAAGCGGTGAGACGAGACAACTGATGATGATGAATTCAAGCTGGCTCGCTTGGGCTGTGTAGGCGGCAGACAAGGAAGATACAGCTGCTGGATCTGGTCGCGGCGAAGTTTTCTCTAGTGAGTCATCAGAGTCTGAAAGATCAATTTGCAGCTTAGTTTATTAACAAATCAGAAATGATCAAACCAAGGCTAAAGCAGATTAATACGTGGTGAGTAAACAGGCAAGGGTCACTGCAAGTGGCGAGCAGGCAGAATCCAGTATACAGGCAAAGGTCAAGGCAGACAGCGAGCAAAACAGAATCCAGTATCCAGGTAATGGACTATGTAGGCAGGCAGCAAACTGGTGTGGTCTAGGAGCAAAGATAGGGTCAAACCAGGTAGACGAAACAGAGTAAATGCTCGGAATTGATCACAGCAGTAATGCAAAACTTCGCACAGCGCTGTGTGAGTAGTAGCTATAAAGTCCAGAAGATGAGGAACAGCTGTACAAGATGATTAGAGTCAGAACAGATGACTTGAGAGGGAGTGTCCAGAATCTGTGATTGTGAATCAATCATGATAAGCAATTATCTCTGTAGTTAAAACATTAAAACAAAGCATGCCAGAGGAAAAGTGTTTGAAAGCATTGTATCCACAACAAATATTTCTATTAATTTAATATAAAAAATGTTGTAACTTCTCAGTAAAGATTTCATGTAATTTAAGTGTCTAACTCCATTATTCAGAATGGCATATTTAATCTAAATGTTTATATCAGAAGTAAACATAGTTTAAATCATTATTTTATTTATTTAAACTGTTGTGAACATGCACTGTCTTTATGATTAGGACTTATAATGAAGATTTACGGTTTTAGATAGGCTGCGTCAGTTTCACTGAACGGCCCAACGCGCTCGCTGGGCACGGACATTTAAGAAGGAATGGATGTTTGCTTCATGTGATAGGCTTGGTGAGTGAAATTATATTTGTATTATCTTTCTGTATATGTATAATTTTCTTTTAGATTTTCTGTCTAAAAGTGACCAAAAAGACATTTAACTCCAGCTCACCATCGGTGTCACCAAACTCCTCCACCTCCAAAACATTCGTACGCATGGGTCAGAGTTTGTGTGCAGGTTAGGGATGCAACGATTACAGATTTTGTAAGTACGATTATTGTCTGAGAAATAATCACGATTTAACGATTATCACGATTATTATGCATCAATTAATTTCACAACACTACTAATGTATAATATCACATGAACACTCAACATTAGATTTTAATGTGTTATTTATTGCTGCCACAGCAATACAAAATTATAAAATGACAAACAATAATCAATCTCTTCCTTTGGAATTAAAGAGAAATGCTTTGTAAACATCCAGTATTTTTCTTTTAAAAATAACTCATTAATTCAAAGGCTGCCGGGCTCTTTGATTGAAATAGATCACAAAATTATTAAGTGTTTAGTTTGTTCTAAATTTATTTTCAACCTGAGGTAGAAAACTTGAAAACAATATCTTGTTGGTATTTGACATAAAAACATAAATAATACTATAAAGGGATAATAAATCCCAATGAAAATAAGAATAAACAAAGTATTTGGCTCTATTGAATTAAATGTAAGCTAAATATTAACTTTTAATGTATTTCTTTTAAAAGAAAACAAATAGTCCAAATGTTAGCCACTCCAATATATTGTACTTATTTTAATACTCTTTTTTAATTATTAATACCAATTTTACATGTGCCTTTAGAAAATTATCTAGCCTATTATAATCTCATTATTTTGGTTTGTTTGTTTGAAGTTTATATAAAAATTATAGAAAGAAACCGAGAACATCTCTCATGCAGTGTTATTAATAACTGAAATGCAGTTAATTGGTAGTCCTAGAAGTCTACACGGCCCTGATCTTATGTGTTTTACACCGGGCATATTAAAACTACAAAGCCTAACATTTACTCAACACAGACAGGAGAAAGCAATAGGATATTAAGTTAACTTAAATGTTCACTGACTAAAACTCTTGAGAGCGCGTCACATTCTGTTTTCCACAGACTTACGTAACCAAAACATTCCGCTGTTTTTTGTTGTTGTTTTTTTTCCGTTGCACTGAAAGCTGAAAGTTGCTCGCCGCATTCTCCTTTTTCCAAAGCACTAGGGCGGTTGCGCTCCGGAGGCGTCTGTCTTTGCTCTGTTGGTTCTTGTCACTTGACTACGGTGGGCTTGCAGCATTCTGAAAAGTAGAGATGTTTTTATCTCGATGCGGCGCGGACACGCTTGGAAAAAACGAGCGCGTCCTCCCATTATGAGCGCGCATACCGCGCGTCTACATTTGAAATAACCGGAAATAACGAACTTGAGCGCGCAAAAGACGCAATCTGTGAACAGGCCCAGGCCTGTTCGGTGGAAATAGAGGTCGCTGCTGCTTAGTCCCTCTGCCATAGTGGTTGATGAGCACGGCACTTTAAGCTGGTGCACCGCTGGTGTAACTTTGTTTCCCCTTCAGTCGCTCACGTTCGACGTGACGTCGACGTGACGACGTTAGGGGATCACTTCAGGGAGCCCTATCAACTTCGAGTATCTAAAGAACAAGCCAATGAACGTTGGCGTGCGTGAAACGCGTCACGCGCCCCGCCCCGCAGCGCGGGTATAAACAGGAAGCGGACGCCGCACTCATTGTCTTTCGCTTCGGAGCCGAGCTTTGTTTGACTCTGAGTTCTACAGACTGCTGTACGTTGTATCTGTCGACAACTAGAGGGAGAAGAAAACTCTGCTGCAGTGCTGGTGTGACGGCGCGATCAGTGGTGGCCGCGAGCATCTCTAACCACAACTGCCGTTTTCACGGCACTGTTTATGTGTGTGTGTGTGTGGGTCTCGTGGGCGTTCCTCATCTGAGAGTGTACCCGATTACACCGCGGCTACCCCTGGGTGCTTCAGCACTAAAGAGTCTATTTCTTTCCTCTGTTTGTTATTTTTACTAAAAGAGCAACACAAGCGTGACCCTGCGTCCTTTTCAGGATGTCATTCCGCTTGTGCGTTTCTGGGTGCGGTCGTTCCCTGGCGCCAGCAGATGGCCACAAGAGTTGCCTCTCGTGTTTGGGCATTCAGCACGCTGAAGCAGCTTTTGTGAATAGTTCATGTTCCCATTGCGGGAATATGACTATGGCAGCGCTTAGATCGAGACTCGCTTACCTCACAGGAGGTGCAGTCCCCTCGCCTATGCCCCGATCTAGTGCTTATTCTGCCCCGCAGAATAGGCCTACTTCGGCGCATGACCAGGGTGATCTGAGGATTACCGTGAGGGCTTCCCGGTCGAGGCAATCTCCGCGGGCCCCTCACGCCTCTCATGCGCTGTTGCCATCCGCGCCCCTTTGCGATCGACTCGGTCCTTCTCCTGAACGGCCGGTCGTTTCCTTTGGGGCGCCAGCTGACGATCAGATGTCGATCGCAGCATCGGAGGGGGAGCTTCACTCCTCTGGAGATGACGACTCGGCTGCGTTGCCCCCGTCTGGGTGTGTAGCGTTGTCCGAGCCGGATCCAGAGTGGGCGGCTATGCTTTCCCGGGCCGCCGAGAAGGTCGGGCTTGTGTGGAATCCTCCGCCACGTCCCGAACCTTCTCGGTTGGACGATTGGTTTCTCGGGGCGGGCCGTGCTGGTTCTCAGTGCGCCGCCCCGGTACCTTTCTTTCCGGAGGTGCATGAGGAGCTTTCTAGGACGTGGAAGGCACCGTATAGTGCCCGAAGCCGTTCTAGTAGCTCCTCCCCCCTCGCCACCCTCGACGGTGGGGCAGCTAAGGGGTATGTGGATATCCCCCCGGTGGAGCGGGCTGTCGCGATGCAACTGTGTCCGGCGTCCGCCTCCTCCTGGCGGGGTAATCCGCGCCTCCCGTCCAAGGCCTGTAAGTTTTCGTCCGGTCTTACGGCGAAGGCTTATAAGGCCTGTGGACAGGCTGCTTCCGCCCTCCATGCCATGGCGCTCTTGCAGGTCCACCAGTCCCAGGCGCTCATGGACATGAACGAGGGTGGTTCTGACCCAGAGCTCCTCCGGGAGCTCCGTGTGGCTACTGACCTCGCCCTCCGGGCGACGAAGGAAACCGCACGTTCCGTTGGTCAGGCGATGTCCACCTTGGTGGTCCAGGAGCGCCACCTTTGGCTCAACCTGGCGGACATGAGGGACACCGATAAATATCGGTTCCTGGATGCACCTCTCTCCCAGGTTGGGTTATTCGGCGATGCGGTCGAGAGCTTCGCCCAACAGTTCTCGGCCGCCCAGAAGCAGACGGAGGCTGTCCGACACATCCTGCCCCGGCGGACCCCTGCTGCTCCCTCCTGTCCGCCGGCCGCAGACCCTCCGTCCGCTCGTCGCCGAGGCCGTCCTCCTGCGGCGTCCTCCGCTCCCGCTAAGCCTCAGCAGCAGCAGCCACCATCCAGGCCTCAGCGTGGAGCAAGCCGCAGGAAGTCGGCCACGCCCGTCCAGGCCGCTACCAAACCAGGTGGTAAGCGCAGGTGCAAACGACCCTGAGACGGGCGACCCAGAGGTGGATCAAGTTGCTCTCCAGGAGACGGTGAAGGCACCGCTCCTTCCCCCGGTGGAGGGCCGGTGGAGAATCTTTTGTTTCCTTTTGTTCCTTTTCCGCCACTGCCTTCAGTGGTACCCACTTATTCAATAAAAGAGCAATTTCTGAAACCTCTGGGTCCCAAGAGAGCGCGCTTGACGGTCGACGTTGCTATGTCTTGTCACCCTCGAGCCCCTCTCTCATCGCCAGCGAGCAGCAGTGGCTGTGTTCCGGACGCCCTGCCGCCTCCACACACTCACTCTGCCCTTCGACGGAAGCAGGTACGTGTTGCACCACACATTCAGACCCCACTCCGGGCCGCTGTGCCGTCCGAGTCGGGTCCCTGCATTCCGCCGCGCTGCCCCACCCCGGGTACGTCTGTGGTGCCGTTGATTCCGCTTGCGCGGTGTCTGGGAGCCTGGCTAGCGCTTCCCAGCCCGTCTTGCTGGCTCATCCGTACTGTCAGACTCGGCTATGCGATTCAGTTCGCCCGGCGCCCCCCTGTATTCAGGGGCATTCTGTTTACCCGCGTTCTGCCGGACAGTGCCCCTGTGCTCAGGGCAGAGATCGCAGTCCTACTGGCGAAGGACGCGATCGAGCCGGTCCCTCCAGCCGATATGAAGACCGGCTTCTACAGCCCGTACTTCATTGTACCCAAGAAAGGCGGTGGGTTACGGCCAATCTTGGACCTGCGTGTCTTGAACCGGTCCCTTCACAAACTGCCGTTCAAGATGCTTACGCAGAAACGCATTTTCAAGTGCATCCGTCCCCAAGATTGGTTTGCAGCGATCGACCTGAAGGACGCGTACTTTCATGTCTCGATTCTCCCTCGACACAGACCGTTTCTTCGCTTTGCGTTCGAGGGACGGGCATATCAGTACAAAGTCTTACCCTTCGGGCTGGCCCTGTCGCCCCGTGTCTTCACGAAAGTCGCGGAGGCAGCCATTGCTCCCATGTGCGAGCGTGGTGTTCGCATTCTCAACTACCTCGACGACTGGCTTATTCTCGCCCAGTCGAGAGAGCAGTTGTGCGAACACAGGGACATGGTGCTCAGTCACCTCAGCCACCTAGGGCTTCGTGTCAACTGGGAAAAGAGCAAACTCACCCCCGGGCAGAGGATCTCTTTTCTCGGTATGGAATTGACTCGATCAACATGACAGCGCGCCTCACCGAGGCCCGCGTCCAGTCAGTGTTGAACTGCGTGAGCACGCTCAGGCGCAGAACAGCGGCTCCACTGAAACTGTTTCAGAGGCTCCTGGGGCATATGGCATCTGCAGCCGCGGTAACGCCGCTCGGATTGCTTCATATGAGACCGCTCCAACACTGGCTCCACGATCGAGTCCCGAGATGGGCGTGGCAGAGCGGCTCGTGCCGGGTCCAAGTGACCCCGCACTGTCGCCAAACTCTCAGCTTGTGGTCAGACCCTTCGTTCCTGCGGGCAGGTGTTCCCCTAGAACAAGTGTCCAGGCACTCTGTGGTCACCACGGATGCCTCTGCCACCGGCTGGGGGGCCACGTACAACGGGCATGCAGCTTCAGGTCTGTGGACGGGGCCTCAACTGCATTGGCACATCAATTGCCTCGAGTTGTTAGCAGTACATCTTGCATTGGGCCGCTTCGAAACGCCGCTTCGTGGCAAGCATGTACTGGTCCGTACGGACAGCACTGCGACCGTTGCGTACATCAACCGTCAGGGTGGTCTACGCTCCCGCCGCATGTCACAACTCGCCCGCCATCTCCTCCTTTGGAGTCAGAAGCATCTGAGGTCGCTTCGTGCCATTTATATTCCTGGCCTGCTCAACCGTGCAGCCGACGAGCTCTCACGGCAGCAGGTGCTACCGGGAGAATGGCGACTCCATCCCCAGGTGGTCCAGCTGATTTTCAGGCGCTTCGGGACCGCACAGGTAGATCTGTTTGCCGCCCCGGACACGTCTCACTGCCAGTTGTTCTATTCCCTGACCGAGGGGACCCTCGGCACGGATGCTCTGGCACACAGCTGGCCCCCGGGCCTACGCAAGTATGCGTTTCCCCCAGTGAGCCTTCTTGCACAGACCTTGTGCAAAGTCAGGGAGGACGAGGAGCAGGTCGTGTTAGTTGCGCCGTATTGGCCCAACCGGACCTGGTTCCCCGAACTAGTGCTCCTCGCGACAGCCCCTCCCTGGCCCATTCCTCTGAGAGAGGACCTGCTCTCTCAGAGACGGGGCACCCTCTGGCACCCGCGTCCGGACCTCTGGAAACTCCATGTCTGGTCCCTGGACGGGACGCGGAGGTTCTAGGTGACCTACCCCCAGCGGTAGTTGACACCATCACTTCAGCTAGAGCCCCCTCTACGAGGCGCCTCTATGCGTTGAAGTGGAACCTATTCGTTGAATGGTGTTCTTCTCACGAGGAGAACCCCCGAACTTGCTCGGTCAGAACCGTGCTTTCCTTCCTGCAGGACGGGTTGGAGCGAAGGCTGTCTCCCTCCACCCTTAAAGTGTATGTTGCCGCCGTTGCCGCACATCACGATGCAGTTGAAGGTAAGTCGTTGGGAAAGCATGACCTGATCGTCAGGTTCCTGAGGGGAGCAAGGAGACTAAATCCTCCTCGCCCTCTCTCTATACCCTCTTGGGACTTGTCTCTGGTCCTTTCGGCACTTCAGAGACCACCCTTTGAGCCTTTGCAGTCAGCTGAGTTAAAAATTCTGTCCTGTAAAACAGTACTCCTGGTTGCATTGGCCTCCATCAAGAGGGTAGGGGACCTGCATGCATTTTCGGTCGACGAATCGTGCCTGGAATTCGGCCCGGCTAACTCTCACGTGATCCTGAGACCCCGGCCCGGATACGTGCCCAAGGTTCCTACCACTCCCTTCCGGGACCAGGTGGTGAACCTGCAAGCGCTGCCTTTCGGAGGAGGCAGACCCAGCCCTGGCTTTTCTCTGTCCCGTCCGCGCTCTGCGTCTGTACGTGGACAGAACACAAAGCCTCAGGACCTCAGATCAGCTCTTCGTCTGTTACGGAGGCCAGCAGAAGGGAAAGGCTGTCTCCAAGCAGAGGATGGCCCACTGGATAGTGGATGCCATCGCCTTGGCTTACGAAGCCCAAGGCGTGCCTTGCCCCTCCCGGGTTGAGAGCCCACTCCACTAGGGGTGTCGCTTCTTCTTGGGCGCTGGCACACGGCGCCTTGCTGACAGATATCTGTAGAGCTGCGGGCTGGGCGACACCTAACACGTTCGCTAGGTTTTATAGCCTACGTGTTGAGCCGGTTTCTTCCTGTGTGCTCGCTTCAACCAGCCGGTAACACCGAAGTTTCCACTCTTGTGTCGGCTTGCTGCGCCACTCCCCTCCTTATGGAGCGGATAAGTGCGCTTTTTGCTCCAGTCGAGTTCCCCACTCAGGCGAACCCTGTGAGTTCCTCCGCACCCCTTCGGCAGTCGGACGTTGCGGAGCGTCCGACGCCAGGCCTAGTGCTCGTATGCTTGTGTAACTTGTGCTAGGCTGGGTTCCATATGTGGTGATCCCTGCGGCGATCCCATATGAGTTTTTTTCCACGTCCAGCTCCCTGCGGTGAGCCCGTGTCTTTCCCTTGGCAGAGTCCGCTCTGCCGTCACTGTCTGGTGTAGCCTCCCCCTTCTCAGGCTGGAGCCACCCCAGTGACATTCCATATGTTGCACTGCCCTTCTGGCCAGTCCATATGTGTATCCTCCACATGTTACCTCCCTTCGGGCAGGATGTGGCTTCCGCAGCGTCCCTCTCCCCTGGAAAGGCACGCTTTCCCAGTGTTATCCAAGAGTTCACGGTGTGGGTATATGGAACAGCAGTTGAACTCCCTCTACGCAGGTCTTCCGCCCCAGCCATTGGGGGTCTGAGAGCCTTCCGTAGGGCGCTGGATGTGGCAGCAACCGATGGCGTCTTCCATGGGATCCCCTAACGTCGTCACGTCGACGTCACGTCGAACGTGAGCGACTGAAGGGGAACGTCTCGGTTACTGATGTAACCCTCGTTCCCCGAAGGAGGGAACGGGAGACGTGACGTCCCGCTGCCACAGTTGCTGACCATCGCTGTACGGCCGACTCAATCTCGGCTCCTCAGCGAAAAACAATGAGTGCGGCGTCCGCTTCCTGTTTATACCCGCGCTGCGGGGCGGGGCGCGTGACGCGTTTCACGCACGCCAACGTTCATTGGCTTGTTCTTTAGATACTCGAAGTTGATAGGGCTCCCTGAAGTGATCCCCTAACGTCGTCACGTCGACGTCACGTCTCCCGTTCCCTCCTTCGGGGAACGAGGGTTACATCAGTAACCGAGACGTTTCGTTTTGTGTTAGTTGCAAAAGTTCCGTTCCGTGCAGAACACGGTGTAGCATAGTCTTTACGATTAATTAACCGTGACGTTTTAAATCGCGGTTTATTGTGAAATCCGGTAATCGCTGCATCCCTAGTGCAGGTGCGCAAATTTTTACGTCAAGTTTGTTTTTATAAATCACAACTTATGCGTCGGAAGTGGCGTACGCCTCTTTCAGGGCCTGTTTGTGCGTACGCAGCGGTTATAAATGAGGCCCCAGATGTTTCCAAGCAGCACAGCAGTAATGACTTTATGAACTTTTTTACTTACAAGATTGATAATATCAGGGAGAAAATTATAACTATGCAACTGTCTATTACAGTATCACATTAGACAGTGTAGTGTAGTCTCACTGATGAAAAATTGGATTCATTCACTGCTATAGGAGAGGGTGAATTTTATAAACTTGTTAAATCATCTAAATCGACAACATGTAGTTAGGCTCTATACCGACTAAACTATTTAAAGAGATGCTTCCAGAGGTCATAGATCCTCATATTGTTAATACATCTTTGTCATTGGGATACATACCAAAAACTTTTAAGCTGGCTATGATTAAGCCGCTTGGTAAAAAAACCCACAACTTGATCCTACAGAATTAGTCAATTACAGGCTGATCTCGAACTACCTTTTCTGTCAAAGATACTAGAAAAGGCAGTATCTTCACAACCTTGTTCCTTTTTAGAAGAAATGGTATCTGCAAGGATTTTCAATCAGAATTTAGACCGTATCATAGTACTGAGACAGCTCTCATTAGAGTCACAAATGATTTGCTCTTATCATCCGATCGTGGTTGTATCTCTCTATTAGTGCTACTCGATCTTAGTGCTGCATTTGACACTATCGACCACAACATTCTTTTAAATAGACTTGAAAATTATGTTGGCATTAGTGGAATTGCTCTAGCATGGTTTAAATCATATTTATCTGACCGTTATCAGTTTGTAGCAGTAAATGAAGAGATGTTTTATCGGTCAAAAGTTCAGTATGGCGTACACCAAGGCTCAGTACTAGGGCAGTTGCTGTTCACCCTGTACATGCTATCCTTAGGAGATATCATTAGGAAGCATGGCATTAGTTTTCACTGTTATGCTGATGATACTCAGCTGTAGATTTCTTCACGCCCTGACAAAACTACCAATCCACAAAATTAACGGAATGCATAGCTGATATAAAAAACTGGATGACTAGTAATTTCCTACTATTTAATTCTGAAGATTCTAATTATTGGAAAAACCTCACATACTAACCTAGAATACTGTCTAACACTTGATGGCTGCTCTGTCAATTCCTCGTAGTCGGTTAGGAACCTGGGTGTGTTCTTTGATACCAATCTTTCATTTGAAAGTTATGTGTCTAGTGTCTGTAAAACTGATTTTTTTCATCTTAAAAATATATCTAAATTAGTCATTTGCTCTCAATGAAAAATGCAGAACAATGTGTTCATGCGTTCATGACATCAAGGCTAGATTATTGTAATGGTCTACTGGGTGGTTGCCCTGCACGTTTAATACAAAAACTACAGCTAGTTCAAAACACAGCCGCTAGAGTTCTTACCAGAACCAGAAAGTATGACCATATTAGCCCGGTTTTGTCAACACTGGATTGGCTCCCTATTAAACATCATATACATTTTGAAATATTGCTGATTACTTACAAAGCACTAAATGGTTTAGCTCCGCAGTACTTGAGCGAGCTCTTAACACACTATAATCCTTCACGTCTATTGCGATCTCAAAATTCTGTCCGGTTGATAATACCTAGAATATCAAAATTGACTGCTGGCGGTAGATCCTTTTCCTATTTAACACCAAAACTTTGGAACAATCTTCCTAACATTGTCCGGGAAGCAGACACAGTCTGTCAGTTCAAATCTAGACTAAAAACACATCTCTTTGGCTTAGCATACACATAACGCATGATATACTTCTATAATTCAATGTTAGGCTGCATAGTTTAGATCAGCCGGAACCGGGAACACTTCCCATAAATCCTAAAATTTTAAATTTTAACGTAGAAAATTATCATGCGCACTCCATCTAAGCAGATGCCTTAGCAACATAGACAGTAGGCCTATAATGACAGACCCTGAAGGACTCGATCAGTGATCGAATGGTCCATTGGCGGGTTTGAATAAGTCAGATGAAAGTAGGCTCTAAAACCTCTACTGCAAACAGTTGGTGTTGTGGACAGACAGACAGTAGCCTAATGATAACCATTTCCGGGGGTCTTCCCAATATTATGAAAAATACTATTCTATTTGAAGGATAGAATTTAAAGGAAACGTTTAATATAAACGTTTTATTATTTTTTATGTTTTGTCAGTCATACAATTATTTTAAAATAAGGCCTGTTTCCATTAAAAATATATAAACCATCCTAAAATATATGTTTACCTTGGTGGAAAAGATTGAATTTATTTTAAAATAAGGCAAGGATACTGAATGATTTTTAGTAATGTAATGTGACGTACTCCTTGTAACGTAGTTCGTTGTTATGGGAAGGAGGAGGCGGGAACCAGCAAACATTTTAATAACACTTTAATAAATAAATACAAAAAGTAAAAAAATTTGAAAGTAAAGATGGCAGTCCCTCACGGACGATTGCCGCCACACATAATCAAATAAAACAGTCCAGGCCTGGTCCTCTCTTGTCCATCACGATCGTCGCTCCTCCTTTTAAGCTTCCCCTCCCTGCGTGCGTCGCGCAGGTGTCGCTCATCACCAATCACGCCACCGGCCTTGCGCCGTTCTTTTACGGCCCTCTGCCTCATCCTGCTCGATCAACGCACTGCCATCTGGTCCTCCATCTGCTGGGTGAACTTCTCCGCGATGCCTGGCTGTGGCTCAGGCAAACGGTGGCTACACCTGCACTCCCTCACGGACGGCAGCCGCCCCTCCAGAACCCAGGTGATCGGCAGCGAGTTCAAATTTTGTGCAGGTTCTGGAGTACACAATGGTTTTATAAATCTGAAAACTGTTGTGCGTACGCAAAACCTAGATTTTGTGCGTACGCACACTTTTAGGATGAAATCTACGGAAGGTTTTATACATGAGGCCCCAGGTCATCTTTTAAACAGTTCAGACTGTAGTCTGGTACTCGTCCTTGATAGCTACTGGACTTGATTCACAAGTTCACACTTACAAATGATCAGAGAGTAAATGGCTATGCGTATTTGGCGTGCTGTCCAGGGGGAGGGCTCCGAGCTCGGAAATTGGGCCCGAACTCAGAGTACTCCCCCCATATCTCTGTTTAGGAAGATAATCAGGCAAGTGTGAGGAGTTGGGGTGGTGGAGGGATGCTGAAAACTGTTGAGAACTATGGGTGAGTCGACTGCGTATATGTGTAGGCTTTACTCATGCTGATTGAGTGGACCTGTTGATTACTGATTGCTGACAGCTGGTTGGAATGACTTGATTGTTGATATTATAACGTGTTCCTCCCGAACCTTGTTAATAAAACATCAATTAGTTTAGACTGTGATGTTCTGTGTTATGTTCTACCATATGTACTTCAAGAAATACATATTGTAGCTTTGTCTGAAGTTAAAGTGCAACACAAAGGTAAAGGCGCATTGTTATTTTTTTGTTTTCGGATTATCGTATAGTATAATATCATTGTTGCACAGAAAAGAGTGAGTCAAAAATTTCCAGCTGTTACAAATAAGTAAACCTGTATCCAGCTTGACAGCGGTGTAATTGAGATAAGTTGTCCGGGAGAAAAGCAGAGGACCTTGTACATTCTTTTTGACATCATTTTTCTCTAAAAGTACATCATATAAAAAAACGATACTTAGTTTTTATTCTAATTAGGTTCCAATAAGCCCAAATAGCAAAGAGAAATAAAAAATGCATGTAAAAAAACAGCTTGGGCCTTAAGAGGTTAAGCACTTTGTGTGAGACAAGGGATGGTAGTAGCACCCATGGAAATCCATATGCTTACATGGCTAATATGGAGGCTGCATTACTAATTTTGTCCACTGTAGGGCATCAGGATAAGAAACCCTTTTAGGTCTATGTTTCCCATCAGTTTAAATAAATCACCTTTTTACCATTGGTCCATGGCGATTACATAATAGGTAGGTGTGCACAGAGGCTCCGCATTCCTTTACATGGAAATCCACATTCTTTCACAGGAGGTTCATTACTCCTGATCAGTCCATCGAGGTCAGACGTCTGCGAGTGAAAACATGAACACACTGGAGAGCAGATTTACAGTTGAAAATGAAATTGTACTTCTGATGAAATGCGACGCTGACACTGTTATGTTCATGTTTAATACAGTAAAGCTGCTTTACTGTAAGCAATCTATTGTGACAAAATGAGTAAATGAACCTCCTGTGAAAAAATGCGGATTTCCCGATGTGAAAGAATGCCATGGACCAATGGTAAAAAGGTGTTTGCCAGTCGTAGCTAACTTTTCCAGAAAGTTTTCTTTGGCAAGCTGTTTCAAACTCCCAAAACGAACTCCAAACCAACATAGTTTTGGTCTGATTTTTTTTTAAATGACATTGCAATAGTTTGTTCTTTGATTTCACTTGAAGTATACTGGGGCTATAACTTAACATAAACTTAACCGGATAGCCACTTAACCCTTCTTGGTGAGACCAATCTCTAACTTAATTTGTTCTGCTCTGTTGATATTTGGTCTACTTTAACAGAGGTAATTACTTCATGATGCATAACCTTTCAGAAAATATTTTTATAGATTGGTCTGCTGCAATATGATGCATTACTATTTAGTAGGTTTCAGTTCCTTTACTCTTCAGTATATTTTTAATATTTTGATTATGGATGTTTTTTTTTCCTCACAAAATTAGTACCTTTGATAATTTACGTTTTAAATGAGAGCTGTGTGTTCTAATTCACTTTCTTTATGCTACTGATCATGGTTTTTTGCCATTCCAGTGCAGTACTAATGAGATGGAGCACACAACAAGCTCTCCCATTAGCCTTTAAGTCATAAATATGAACCTCAACTACACACACTCATGGCTGCCCAATAATCTTCTCTGACTTCTCTTTTAATTCCACAAGCAGAATGTATCTCTGGGTATCTTTGTCACTGTTACACACACACAGACAGAAGAGTGAAGTATGGTTGTGTAAATATAAAACCTCACTTCCTTCCTGGGATTGGTTGGTTCCATTATGGCAGGCAGTAGGGAAACCTAATCGTGCTGAGGCACGGCCCTCTCATCACTCACTGAACTAGATGTCAGCAGTATTCCTCTCTATTCTTCCCTCTCTGTCTCTGTTGCTCACCAACAGAAATGATGTGAATCGTCATATAGACATAGACATCACATGATATGTGTTCATATGCATCCTGCTACCCATGAATTGAAAAACTGACTTCTATCTCTGGTGTTGAAGTCTACATATATATGCCTCAATATGCACTTGTCAAGTTTGTCATCAAGTTTTTAATTCTGTGTTTTGCTAAATTTCACTCATGCAGAGTAAACAGTGTGAGCAAAAGGGTGTCAACACTCAGTTTTTGAATATTATAAGAAGGGTGGTTTATGATGCAAAATACAAACCCCTGAGAGAATTAAGGACATGTAAGTGAGAGACCGAAAGACAGTCTACATAGAGCCTATATTTTCAGTTGACCTGGCCCAGCCTTTGCTCGCTGCGATTATCTAAGTTCCCTTTTTTAGCCTTGACCTTCTGTGAGCTCAGAGTGTTTCCCAGTCAGCAGAATGCTTTATCTCTGAAAGCAACAATCAATAAGGATAATTAATGATGCCTGCTGCAATGATAGCCTCAGCAGTCATTACAGTACATTAATCCATACAGTCAGCACAGGGTCAAGGCCAGTCGCCGCTGCTCACCGGGGGTGGGGCGCAAATTAAAATCGTCTCCATGACAGGCTCCACTGTCTGCCACATTCTGATGCATTTAGCCGTCACACTTTAATTAAGACCCGCCCAATGCCCCTGCACCCGCACCAACCCCATGTTTAATATACAGCATTAACACTGCTGAGCAACACCTGATAGGACAAGTAATCAACATAACCAGTAACGTTGTTGTGATACTTTTATTCCTTAAAACATAAATCACCTATAGTGCCAATTCAAGGACTGTTCACACCAAGATAAATGTTTATCATGCATATTCAGTGCAATAAACATTTTAATTTGAATCAAAAGGCTGTTAATGCTACCTCTCAGGCCAACACAAACATTTGCATGCTATTGTCACAGGTCGGGGTGTGAGCGCCAGCGGGCCGCCCACCCCCTCAAACCGGAACACCGCCCCGAGGAGCATGACCGTGGGACATATGCGGGGCAGACACAGCATTTAAAATAAATATTCTTATTTAAAAGTTCTTAGGCCCCGTTTACACGAAGGGAAAACGCAGATATTTCCCTGCGGTTTGGCCTCTCGTTTACACGAAAACCCCGTTTTTATCACAGAAAACGATTATTTCGAAAAACTCCGGCCAAAGTGGAGATTTCTGAAAACGCCGGTTATGTGTTGCCGTGTCAACTGGGAGAAATGGGTTTTAGGTTCTCTCGTGTCGATTCTGAGGATTCTGATTGGCTTTATCCTTCTCCCTACACTGCCGCCCATCGGTTTGGCATAGTTATGATGGCGCTCGCGGCGTATTTATGCGGGTGTGTGCACGATGTTATTATTGAAAACGGAGGGGAGGAAAATATTCGTTTCTCTAAATACCCGGCTATGTGTAAACGTAGCCTTATACCCCTTCTTGAGACTCATGTGC
This sequence comes from Chrosomus eos, assembly GCA_036326025.1. Lineage (NCBI taxonomy): Eukaryota > Metazoa > Chordata > Actinopteri > Cypriniformes > Leuciscidae > Chrosomus > Chrosomus eos. The sequence continues at coordinate 7,855,825 of CM070825.1, read as the reverse complement.
CATTCGCTGATCAACTCTCTCATTCCTCCCAGCTGACACTCGTTTCTCAATCCACTTCTCCCGCGATCGGCCATCGCGTGCAAAACTGGAACCGGCCTGGTGTTTCCCCAGAAGTGCTCCCCCGGGGGACAACGCGCCAAACCTTCGTTCCGGCTTAGTCACCCGGTGACACTATCTGTAATGGTTACCAGCTAGAGTTCCCTTGAGAGCCACAACAAAGCGCTCCACATCAGACTATTGTCATTCCTCAAAAACTACATCTCCCATAATTATCTGCATAGACTTATCACCACTCATTGTTTTCACCTGTGTCTCATCTTCTTGTTTGCTCACCCTATATAAGCCTGGTTCTTTCTGTCATTCCCTGGAAAGTCATGTTTAGTGTTTCTACTGCAATTCCAAGTGTGTTTGTATCTTGTTTCTCCAGTGTCCTGGTTCTCTTGATTCTCAGCCTGTTCCCTCGGATTTCCCTGTTTGTCCGTGCACCTATTATTGTTTGGACTGATTACCCAGTGTCTTTGACCCCTTGTCTGTTTTCTGGATTATGTATTTCGATTACCCTCTGTTCAATAAAAATACATTTAGATCCTCAACCTTCTTGTCTCAGAGCAGTATGTGACACTATCAATGCCACAGATTTTTTTATGGAGAGGGATCATCTCTTTTCAATCACACTGTGACGAAAACTGTCCTATAAGATTTGCATTTTTGGTTATGTGTCAAAGCCACTGCCATTACATAAAACTATGTCTTAGTGGCACTCACGCATTTTGCTAAACCAAGTCACATTTATATAGTGCTTTATACTAAGTTATACTTTTATACCAAGTTATACAAATTGTTTCAAAGCAGCTCTACAGTGATAACAGGAAAATTATGCATTTCAGTGCAAAAATTTTTTGCTCATTGGTTGCTTTTCCTAAGCTCAGGAAACTATGTTGTGATTCTCAAATATCTCTTATTTTAGTATCAACAGCATTTCAGATGTTTTTTCCTAAAGTCTATCAAATTTAGAATCTCAAAAATGTAGTTATCCCTTAGGATAAATAAAAATAGATACAAATGAGAAGGGAAAGGGAGATGGGACTCTGATTGGCTTATTGCATGTTACGACAAAAATACACACATTACTCATTAAGAGAATGGGGACAACCCTTTTAGACCATGGGCCGGGCGTGCCGACCATTTTCTCTGTCGTTAAACTAGCAAAAGTGGATTTGGGCACATTTTAAGTGCACTTGTGCGTGCGCTTTAGACCATGCACTTAGATCGTTAAAATAGGGCCCTAAGGGTTACTAGTTTAAATTTATTTAAACTTTATTTATTTTGATGGTTCTTTTAACACATTCTGCTGACTATAAGTAACGTTGCACTTGCATGTTAATTAACATTCCATTAATTTTGTGAATTGGGATGTTTTGTCAGGGCGCAAAGAAATATAGAGCTGAGTATCGTCAGCGTAACACTGAAAACTAATGCCATGCTTCCTAATGATATCTCCCAAGGGTACAGGGTGAAAAGCAACGGTCCTAGTACTGAGCCTTGCGGCACTCCATACTGTACTTGATCGATATGATGCTTCTTCATTTACTGCTACAAATTGGTAATGGTCAGATAAGTATGATTTTGTCCATGCCAATGCAATTCCACTAATGGCGACATACTTTTTGAGACTATTTAAGAGAATGTTGTGGTCTTATAGCATCAAAAGCAGCACTAAGATCCAGTAACACTAATAGAGAGATACAACCATGATAGGATGATAACAGAAAATAATTTGTAACAAAGTTGTGAGGATACTGTCTTTTCTACAGTGACAGAAAGGGTAGAATGAATGAATGACAGCAAATAACAGCCATCTTAAAAGTTGTTGGTATGTATCCTAATAACAATAATGAATTAATAATTTTCTGCTAGTCCCAGACTAAAATGCATGTTTGAGCTGTTTTAACTGAAAGCAATTTGCACTGACATATCTAAAAATATTTGAGTGCAATTGTTTTGTCTCAAGATGCACACCAAGATGTTTTTTCTAAGGTATGATTGAAAGCTATTTAAATGTCCTAATTGAACCAAGGCATAATCCAGGCTTAATCTAACCCCCAATTTCCACCAACTGCGGAACGGCTGCAGATCCGCTCAGGAACGGCGGCAGAGTCAATAGTTTTCCATTAAAATCAATGTGTGCATTTTCACTGACTGCGTAACGGCTGCGTTCCGACTCATCCCAGCTCCGGCGACCGCAGCCCTCCGGAGAAGATACGCAGAGTTTCTATTTTTGTCGGATGCCGGAGAGCGCCGCAGGAAGTCGAGCACAGAAACTAAATAAAACATCCGGTAATTTCCAAAATAAAAATATAGTTTTCCCTTTTCCAACAAGAACAATAGTTAACTTTATTTACACAGCCTAGTACTTTCCCAATTCATTCAAAAAGGAACCCAAATAAACATTTAGCATTTTATAAGTTGATTATATTTAATTATAAATATTATAGAATCACAATAATCTCCACAAAAAAAGGAGATCAGCAGGTCAGCACAGAGTTGTATCCCCTGTACTCATCTGGATGGAAACAAACTGTTGCTGGTTTTTTGGTTCTGTTTAAAGAAACTGAATCCTGTTAAATAGCGCGATCAAACGTACATTCGCGAGATATCGTATGTCCTCGTGACTTCAGCTGTCAGTCATGGCCGCAGCCATTCTGCAACAAATCCGGATCTGGTAGGTATTGAAGGACGGCGGAGCACGGATCCGTCACGCAGCGGAGCCGATCCGCAGCCGTTCTGCAGTTGGTGGAAATCCGGGGTAAGCCTTGTCTGTGAATCCAGGCCATTCAGAAGAGGATATATACAGGGGTTGGACAATGAAACTGAAACACCTCTCATTTTAGTGTGGGAGGTTTTATGGCTAAATTGGACCAGCCTGGTGGCCAATCTTCATTCACGAGTTCACACTTACCAATGATTAGAGAATAAAAATGGTTATGCGTATTTGGCGTGCTGTCCGGGGGGAGGGCTCCGAGCTCGGAAATTGGGCCCGAACCCAGAGTACTCCCCCCGTATCTCTGTTTAGGAAGATAACTAGGCAAGTGTGAGGAGATGGGGTGGTGGAGGGATGCTGAAAACTGTCGAGGAATATGGGTGAGTTGACTGTGAGTATTTATAGGCTTTACTTGTGCTGATTGAGTGGACCAGTTGATTACTGATTGCTGACAGCTGGCTGACTTGATTGTTTGATCATTAGAACGTGTTCCTCCCGAACCTTGTTAATAAAACATCAATTCACGAGTTCACACTTACCAATGATTAGAGAATAAAAATGGTTATGCGTATTTGGCGTGCTGTCCGGGGGGAGGGCTCCGAGCTCGGAAATTGGGCCCGAACCCAGAGTACTCCCCAAAAAGCAAAGTGAGTAAAGGACAGCCGCCTGCTTAAAGACCCCCCGAAAAGAGCGCAGAGATTGGCGGGCTGGCATTTCAAGGAGAGCCTGGTAGTTTTGGCTGGGAGAGTTCGCGGTGTCCGACGAGAGTTCAATGCTTAGGGTATCGGACGGGTAAGTATGGATGTTCGAACGGGAGGGTTCTTGTGGCAATGGTCCCAGCATCAGAAAGGGTAAGCCTCACCAGTCCTAGGGAGCTCTCGCGGAGTCTGCTGGGAGATCAATACTTGCTGGACGCAGAAATGGGAGATATATATACTCGACCGGGAAGGCTGACTCTGGGTCCGCTGAGAGATCAATACTCGCTGGACGGAGAGAAGACAGAAACTCGACCGGGAAGGCTCTCGCTGTGTCCGCTGAGAGATCAATACTCGCTGGACGGAGAAAGAGGACGTATAAATACTCGACCGGGAAGGCCGTCTCTGGGTCCGCTGGGAGATCAATACTCGCTGGACGGAGAAAGAGGACGTATAAATACTCGACCGGGAAGGCCGTCTCTGGGTCCGCTGGGAGATCAATACTCGCTGGACGGAGAAAGAAAAGATATAAATGTTCGACCGGGAAGGCTCTCGCTGTGTCCGCTGGGAGATCAATACTCGCTGGACGGAGAAAGAGGAGATGTAAATACTCGGCCGGGAAGGCTCTCGCTGTGTCCGCTGGGAGATCAATACTCGCTGGACGGAGAAAGAGGAGATATAAATACTCGGCCGGGAAGGCTGTCTCTGGGTCCGCTGGGAGATCAATGCTCGCTGGAGGGAGAGAGAGAAGATATAGAAGCTCGACCGGGAAGGCTCTCGCTGTGTCTGCTGGGAGAGAAATAGAAGACACGGATACTCGAAAATGTTTTTTTTTTTTTTTTTTTTTTTTTTTTTTTTTTTTTTTTTAACCAATGAGGATTTGGTGGGCTTTTTTGATATGGAAACGATTAGATCTGATATAGGTTTGGAACGCGTCTGAAGACCATCTTCCAAGCGCTTGGATCTGTTGCTGAGAGAGGCCTTTTTGGGCTGCTGAGGTTGCTGCTCCGATGCGGAAGGAATGACTGGAGAAATTCTCTGCTGGGATGCCTGATAGTTGGAGAACAGATTTTAAGTGTTTTTGGAACCAAAAGCGTGTCACAGGTTTGTTAGAGTCGTCGATGAACAGGGGTTCGAGAGGGGATTTAGCAAGAGAGTTTCTCAGTTGGAGGTAAGCTAGTATAGTTTGGAATGGTTGAATTGGTGACGAGAGGTTGAAAATATATATGAAGTGGCCTTTTTTGGTTTGATCTGTTTTGCTTTGTTTAATCAGAAAAGATATTGTATCGCAGTCAAGCACTGAAAGATCTGAGATGTTTGGGTGGATTTTTGGGTCGAATCTGGAAGTGATTGCCAGTTCAGAGCATCTTAGGAAACCAAAAAAGGCTAGAATGAACATGGCGTCGAGTGTGCGAGAGGTATTAAGGGATCGGTAGCCTGTGCGGAGGGTATGAATGCATTTAGTAAGAATATCTAACGTTATGGGTTGTCTGGTATCCGGGCGGGTGGGCTGGGATCGTGTGATGCCTTTAATTAAGAGGGAGGTTTGTGAATTATTTATTTCCGGTGAGGGGGCGCCGTGAATCAATTTGTGAAAAAATTGGATGCCGCTTAAGTAGCTTTTGATGGATCCGACTTGAAGGCTTTTAACGCTGTTAAGGTAAGAGATGAAGGAGGTTATTGTAAGGAGGGAAAAATCAGGGAATGGTGTGTTATAAGAAAGGTGGAAGGCTTTAAAACATCTCCATGCGGTCACATAGGATTGGAGAGTTCTGGGGAAACTGCTTGGAGAATGGTGTCGAGCGATATGTTGAGGAGGGATTTTTGCGGGTGGGTTATGGGAATATTAATTCTCGAATAATGAGGTACTGGAGTTGGGAGCTTGTCTGCCTCCGGAGCTAGCATCCTGAATTTCTGAAACATAAAGCGAGACAAAGAGTCAGCAATTTGTTTTTTTGACCCAGGGATGTGTTTAGCAATTAAGATAAATTGATCACATGCGGAAATCCTGATTAGACGTCTTAAAAGTGGCATCAGTGCGGGTGAATGGGAACGGCCTTTATTAATGCACTGGACTGTAGCTTCATTGTCACAATGCACTACAATGCTGCTAGCAGTCCATTCTTTCCCCCACAGGAAGGCTGCTACTACGAGAGGGTAGAGCTCGAATAATGCAGAGGACTGTAGCGTGTCCTGTATTTGGGGGGGCCACGTAGACGCGAACCAGCGTCCTTGGTAGAACCCTCCAAAGCCAACAGAGGGGGCTGCATCTGTGAACAGCTGGATGTCGATGGGGGAGGAAATTAGATCCTTATAGAAAAAGGATAGGCCGTTCCACTGTTTAAGGAAAGTTATCCATAGCCCGAGTTCGTCGCGGCATGCTGGAGTTATGGAAATTAGATCCTCTAGTGCGTGGACTGAAGACGCGAGAGAGAGGAGATGAGAAATGAAAGGGCGGCCTTGTGGAATAATGCGCATGGCGAAGTTTAAGTGGCCGAGCATGGATAGGAGTTCGCGTTTGGAACACTTTGGACTGTCCACGAGGGTAGATGAGATGAGGATTATTCTATCAATTTTTTCCTTGGGCAGGGAGGCCTGGAATCGAACTGAATCTAGATTAATGCCAAGGAACTCGATGGATGTGGTGGGACCCATGGTTTTTTCCTGGGCGATGGGGATTCCGAGCTCGGAAAATACTTTTTTAACTGTGAGGATCTGGGCTGCTGGAATGGCGCCGGGAGGCGAAATTATTAGAAAATCGTCCAGCAGGTGAATGAGGTGAGGAATTGCGTAATTGTTTGACAAGATCCAGCAAACGGCTTCAGATAGCATGTCAAAAATTTTGGGGCTGCTTTTGCATCCAAAAGTTAAGCGTACAGCGAAATAGAATTTCTCATGCCAGCGCACGCCGAATAAATGCCATGAATCCGGGTGGATGGGCATTACTTTAAAAGCCGAAGTGATGTCAATTTTAGCGAGCCAGGCACCCCGACCCACGATTTTTATCAGGTCGACTGCATGATCTACGTCGTGGTATTTGAGAGAAAATTCGTCGAGTGGGATCAGGCTGTTAATGCTTGGGAACAGAGATTTATGTGGAGCTGACAGATCGACTATGAGGCGTTTCTTACCTGAAAACTTTCTCGTAGCCACTCCAATGGGGCTAATGCGAAAAATTTTGAAAGGAGGCTCGTCAAAAGGGCCAATCATGAAGCCTGACTCGACTTCTTTTTTTTTCAGGTTGTCTACCACGTCAGGCTCGGCGAGAGCCGATTGGAGATTATCGCAGATGATGTTTTGGGAGAGCGGACAAACCACTCCAGGTTTAAAACCGTGTTGTAGGCCAGACAGCAGATATTCGGTGAAGTCAGAGTCTGGGTGGTGAGCTAGTTCGATGGAAAGGCGAGAAATATTCACAGGAGTCGATAAATAATTTTTAGATCTTTTATTGACATCTTTATACACAGGGCATACGGGACGGGCATGAGCACCGCCGCAGAAGCTGCATATGTGTAAGTACCGACAACGCTGCCTGGTGCATTTGCCAATGTTAAAATTGTTGCATGGCTGTTTGTTGTCTGTAAGTGCTCTGGAGCTGAATTTAGTCTCGTGTAGGTTGCTAGTCGCCGGTCTTGGTGTGTAGCTGGTGGATTTGACTGGTGCTGTTTCAGGGCATGGGGAACGAAGGGGTTAACTTGGGGGCACGATGTTGTGGAATGTGTCACTGACCTGCAGACCGCGCAAGAAATATTCCTGCAGCCAAGGAAAACTCTGCTGTGTAAGTCAGTGTCTAGTGCTCCCCAGTAAGGGCATTGGTTCCACTGAGAAACCCTAACGGCGCATTTTGCTGAAAAGAGTTTGTGGTATGTGTAAAAGTGCCCTCCCCCGTAGGACAACGCGAGCTCGGCTATCAGCGCTAAATAGTCATTCAGTTCGCGTCGCCTATGAGGGAAGGCTGAGCAAATGATGTCTGTGAAGTGGCTGAAAGCAATTGAAAACTCTGAAAAAGAAAGTAAACGTGACGTATGTGTATTTTGATTTTTTAAGGTTACTGAAAAATCCCCGCAGTTTAACTGACGGTTGGAATCGGATACGGGAAGCAGAGAAAGTAAGTGTGAGAGATCTACATCCGCACCTGCCAGAATCTGTGCTCGGATGTTTTGAGTCACCGGGGGAGGCTCCAGAGCGACGGCGTTTGGTGGAACTGGCATCGGGGTAGCTGTGAAGAGAGAATATAGAGATTTGGCATTTAGAAGAGAGCTGTAAGGGAGAGAGGCCTGGGCTGCGACTATCGGCGGAGGCAGCCTCACGCTTAGGTCGGCCTGTGGGGTTTGAGAAGGAAAATTAAGAAAAGCACCAGGGGGAAAAGGAGGAAATGGATGAGATGCCTGAGCCCGTGTTGCAAGCGGAGGTGGTCTTGCACTTGCTTGGGCTGCAGGCCACTGAAAAGGGGAGGGGTTAGCAGTAGTCGCTGGAAAATGGTGGAAAGTTTGAGCCTCTGCCGCTAGCGGAGGCAACCTCACGCTAGCGTCTGCTACAGGAGCCGGAGGCCACTGCAGAGGAAAAGGGTTAGAAACAGCAGGAGGAAAAAACTGGGAAGCGGAATGTGAGCCGGCGGGCCCAGCTGTGTATGGCGCTGCGGCGGGAAGCGCCGTGTTGAAAAGCTGAGGTGAGGCGGGAGGCGAGCTAGGTCTCGTGGCGGTGGAATCTGGAGCGCGACCCAGGCTCGCAGAAATCCTGGCGCCCCGGGCTGAAGCGCGCGGCAAACCGGACCTTGCACGGGAAGGTGGCGGAGTCGGGCGTGGCGAATTCGGGGCCTCGCGAGAATTTCCCGGCCTGCTGGCCGCCTTGGAACCTGGGGTGGATTTAGGAGAGATATTTGAAGATTGTAAGGTAACATACAAATTGTAAAGTTGCGCTTTAGTCATCCTGCGCGATGGCTGGATATCGGAATTCATCAGTGCTTGTCTCAGACTCAAGACTGTCCACTTTCCAATAGGCGGAATCGTTGGCACGGCCGAACGATAGGAGGATGCTGGGGAGGAAGCTGGAGTCCTCGCCGGTGGAGGTGAGGGTAAACCTCGACGTCTTGGCGTGCGAGGAGTTGTTTGTATTGACCGGCGGCCACGAGATGAAACGTGGGGCTCGGAGGCGGGATCAAGTGGAGAGGTTGTCCTGGGGCCAGCTGATGGCGGTGGAGCATGGTTGAGCTCGTCATCAGACGGTGAAAGTTGCATTTGGGACATCTTTTTAGCAGAGCAGTACACCAAATGCTGAAAACTGTCGAGGAATATGGGTGAGTTGACTGTGAGTATTTATAGGCTTTACTTGTGCTGATTGAGTGGACCAGTTGATTACTGATTGCTGACAGCTGGCTGACTTGATTGTTTGATCATTAGAACGTGTTCCTCCCGAACCTTGTTAATAAAACATCAATTAATTGCACATTGAACCAATAAAAGCAGACTGTGAAGGTCCAATTAGCAGGGTAAGAGCACAGTTTTGTGCCGTGTATCAGGATGACAATGCACCAATACACACAGCAAGACTGGTGAAAGATTGGTTTGATGAACATGAAAGTGAAGTTGAACATCTCCCATGGCCTGCACAGTCACCAGATCTAAATATTATTGAGCCACTTTGGGGTGTTTTGGAGGAGCGAGTCAGGAAACATTTTCCTCCACCAGCATCACTTCGTGACCTGGCCACTATCCTGCAAGAAGAGTGGCTTAAAATCCCTCTGACCACTGTGCAGGACTTGTATATGTCATTCCCAAGATGAATTGACGCTGTATTGGCCGCAAAAGGAGGCCCTACACCATACTAATAAATTATTGTGGTCTAAAACCAGGTGTTTCAGTTTTATTGTCCAACCCCTGTAACTTCTGGAAGTATCTCTTTTAGTAGTCTCGCATTGCCAGACTGTTACGTGCTAGGATTTTGCTCCCTCCCCTTTTGTTATTGGTTGCTGTGTGTTGTTGGTTTCTTACTGTTTTCCCGCTCTCTGCTATCTCTGAGTTTGTAGGCTCTGTTATTGGTCGGAAACAAAAAATCATCGGCTGTGGTTTAGGATATAAGGCACTCTGGATAATGGAAGAGGAGGAACTTTGAGTGTTTGTTGGCTGTGTTACTTTTGCAGTTTGAACCTACTGACTTTGTGGTGGTTCCGAGATCAGCTTCCGAGATCAGACGAGATCGGGCGTGTCCGTTGATCAAAGATGGCGCCGATGTGTGTGGCCTGCCGTCTGTCGCTCCATCTGTTGTCTGTTTGTTTATATGTTTTAACTTGTTTTACGGTGCAGCAATGTTGTGCTTCACTAGCACTGACTTACAATCAAGAAACTCTTTTAAATTTAAATTTGCAAATCTCATCAGATGCGCAGCCATATCAACTACAGGATGGCTATCACTACACACCTCCACCGCTTTTATCATCCATACCTGTTTACCTGCGCCGCTGGCCTGGCTCTGTTCCAACCTGGAGGCGGAGGCGACACCGGGGAAGACGGGCTGGCATCGCGGTTAAGCTGAGGCTAGCATTGTTGAGGCATGGAAAGCTTCCATTGACTTTGTGTCGAGCTGTTCAGCAAAGCTCCTTGGATCCGATTCGACAATGGATAATCTCCTTGGTTCCGACTGAGTTTGCTCCACTCTCAAGTCCTCTCACTGCAAATTTTTCTCTTCGCTTTCGTCGTAGAGGAGTGTGTTTGAATCATCTTCGTTCACTACCTTGTGCAGTGCATGAAAAGGAATGCACCTCAAATGCCCTGAAAGTGAAGATGGCCTTGATAAACTCTAGATCGGTCGCAAATAAAACTTTTATTTTAAACGATCTGTTCTCTGCGCAGAGGTTGGATTTTTTTATATCTTACTGAGACCTGGCTCTGTCCTGGAGATTTGAGCCCTTTTTCTGAACTTCTGCCAACAAAATGTCGGTATTTTAACTCCCCACGGACAACTGGTCGGGGTGGCGGACTAGTGTCTATCTATAAGAAGCATTTCACCTGTTGTCCGGTGGTGAGTAACAGCTACAGCAGTTTTGAACTTCAGGTGTTTTGCTTAGAACTTGGTGATCCGCTTCTGATTGCTGTAATCTACCGACCACCAAAATATAACACAAACTTTATAACAGACTTTGCAGAGTTCCTTGGTGATGTGACTCCAAAATATGACAGGCTTCTCATCTTGGGTGATTTCAATGTACATGTATGCTGCATGAATGATCACTTAGCTAAGGATTTTATACTAAATGCCTTTGATTTTATTATTGGGGTTGATGTTTCCACACACAAAGGCGGCCACACTCTTGATTTAGTGCTCCAGCATGGAGTTTGTATCACTGCCTTGGAAGTCTGCGAAAATGGGTTTTCTAATCATAAGACTGTTACGTTTACTGTATCAAACCCTGTGGCGTCATCGCATACTGTGTTACCTCGTGGCAGCCTTTTTCGCTACATTAATCATTCTACAATATCATCTTTCCTAACTACTTTTCACAAAGTGATGCCATCTCCTGTTGAATTCTCTGGTGACACCAGGGCTGAGGTCCTTCTCTCCAGTTTTAATTCAACCTGTTCTGATGTTTTAAATGCGGTGGACCCTCTAAGGTCCTGGCGACCTAATTCTTATTCTGAACCCTGGATTGATGACTCTATTCGTTGCCTTAGACGATGTTGCAGAAGAGCGGAACGAAAGTGAAAAAAGGATAGGCTTCAGGTTTCATTTGAGATTTTAAAAGATTCTCTTCTCAAATACCAGAAGAAAAAAAAAAGCCAAATGTCGACATTTGACTAACATTATCAACAAAAACTACTCTAGACCTAAGACTCTTTTTAATATTATTAACACTACTTTAAATCCATCGACTGGTCTCTCTCCTGGGGTCTTGTCCCCATCTTGTAATGAGTTTTTAATATTTTTTGAAAACAAGATAAGGGATCTCAGACAGATTATAACTCCCTCGTCGTTTACAACTACTTTTAATTTTACTAACCATTTTTCAAATGTGTAGCTTAGTGAGTTTTGAGAATTCAATTACTGAGTCCGAATTGCTAGAAATAGCTAAGCAGCTCAAGCCTTCTGGCTCCTCATTGGACAGTCTTCCCCTTTTTTTATTTAAACAAATCATTACGGATATGGCTCCATATCTCCTGATTATCATAAATCGCAGTCTAGAATCTGGCATTATGCCAGACTGTTTAAAGCATGCAGTGGTTTATCCACTACTGAAAAAAAATGAATTTGGACTCATCTGTTTTTTATACATTTTAGGCCTTTCTCTAACCTGCCTTTTATTTCAAAATTTGTAGAAAAAATTGTGTTTTCACAGCTACAGAATTTTTTGGTTGAGAACTGAAGTATGAAACATTTCAGTCTGGTTTTCGAAAATGTCATTCGACCGAGACAGCTCTGGTTAAAGTTCTTAATGATATTTTAATTTCATGTGATTCTGGTGGTTTTGCAGCTCTTGTGCTTCTTGATCTAACAGCTGCCTTCTACACAATTGATCATACCATTCTTGTTGATCGTCTAGAGCACTATGTTGGTGTAAGAGGTACAGCTCTAAAATGGTTAAGATCATATTTAACAAATAAAAGTTTTTCAGTCAAGATGGGCGAACACTGTTCGAGTGCAGCACATTTGTTTTGTGGAGTTCCTCAGGGCTTTATTTTGGCTCCATTGTTATTTTCCTTGTATCTGCTTCCTCTTGGGTCCATCTTTGAGAAACATGGTCTATCATGTCATTGCTATGCCAACGACACACAGGTCTATTTGCCTGTCAAACTTAATTCTACAGTCTCTTATAGCATGCCTAGAGGAGCTTAAGGCATGGCTTTCTTTGAATTATTTAATTTTCAATGAAAAGAAAACCGAAATTATTATTGTTAGCCCATCTGAGTTATAAAAATCTATAAATTTGGATTTGGGTGAGATGTCCGTGTACCTGAGACCCTGGGTAAAAAATCTGGGCTTTATTCTGGATGATAATCTAAAGTTTGACCGACAAATAAATTCTGACGTTAAAACCTGCTTTTACCAACTGCGTCTGCTTGCAAAAGCTAAGCCGTTTCTCTGTTTTAAAGATCTTGAGAAATTAATTCACGTTTTTATTTCCTCTAGGATGGACTATTGCAATTATCTGTATTTAGGCACTAGTCAGCAATCATTATCCAACTTGCAATATGTCCAAAATGCTGCGGCACAGTTTTTGTGTGGTGTAAAAAAGAGGGAGCATATTACCCCTATTCTACGCTCACTACATTGGTTACCTGTGCGTTTCAGAGTAGAATTTAAAACTCTATTATTAGTTTATACATCTTTAAATGGCTTAGCACCAACTTATTTAACTGATCTATTGATTAACCTGCAAGCCTGCAACCTCCAATAAACCTGCAAGATCACTCTGCTCATCAAATCAGGCTCTATTGTGTAGGCTTAAATGTAGGGGAGATCGAGCGTTTTCCATCGCTGCCCTAAGTCTTTGGAATACCTTACCTATTAGCCTAAGACAAGCTCCATCTCTTCTGATTTTAAATCCAAATTAAAAACTTTTTTATTTTCGAAGGCTTTCGATTAACACTGTATCTTGTGTTGTAAATGATGTGATCTTATGTGATTTTTAAGCTTCTCTTATTATATGTTTAAAGTTCCTGTGTGAACTTTAGGTCTTTTTGTGTCTTTCTGTCTTGAACGTATAAACTTAGAACTTAGCTACATTGTGGAAAGCACATTGGTCAACAGCTGGGGGTTGTTAGTGCGTGTTTTGGTTTTGTTATTTTTGTTTGTTTGTTTCTTTTTTATGTTATTGCAATTTTTGCTTAAGTTCTATATAGCTGTGAATAAGTTTATTTGTTTTTGTGTTTTCATTTGTGTAAATTATGTTTTCCATATTGTAAATAAAGCGAACCACCTTCTTGCAGTTATCTCGGTTGTCCTTGCGTCATTCACCCACAGTACTCCCCAGAGACCAAAATTCTAGGAGTCTGTTAAAATTCTATTATGTACGTCTTCCTCATACCTCTATGACATCAGGGGACAACGTTTGTTTCCAGACGGACTGTTAAACACGACACGCACATCCTGTAGAATTCAACCAATCATATGACGACTTCGAAAATCCTGAAGTGTTCCCAGTTAAGTGTGCTATATGCATCAAATGCTGAATCTAATCTTTCAGTAGCTTAGTATGTATGGGGCCTAACATGCCTGTTGTCAAAGTCATTACTGCTGTGCTGTTGAGGCTTGATGTCTCATTAATTTGGCCACTGGATCAAATAAATACCTAGGGTTGTGTTTGTTGTCTTCTAAGAGAGTTGGGAAGTAAGCAGATATAGCAGTTTTTAAGGCCTTTCTGTACACACTTTCCATTAAATGCGAAATGCGTTTTGCTTTCTTTCAGCTACGCTCCATTTTCGGGCTGCTTTCTTGAGAGCCTCGTTAAACCACAGCATCAGACTATTTTCCCTAATCTTCTTTAAGCGCAAAGGAGCAACCGTGTCTGAAGTGCTGGAAAAGAGAGTCAATATTTATGTTGAAACATCAGAGATCTTCTAAACTATGTGGTATGCCGAGGAGTAGAAACTGATCAGGAAAATTATTTATAAAGCAATCTTTAGTGGTAGAAGTGACAGTTCTACCATATTTGTAACAGGAGGTTTGTTTTAGCCTTGGCTAAATGGACTATACATGAGACTAGATAATCATCTGAAATGTCATCGCTGTGCTGCAGAATTTCAACGCCATCAACATTTATTCCATGTGACAATATTAGATCTAAAGTATGATTATGACAATGAGCACGTTTACATGCACACCAGTACGCAGATAACTCACAAATATTATTGAAATAACCTGTTGTCCGGGTTTACATGCGTTGTCGGGTTATTGGTTTGCAAGTAAAGTAAACGCGTTTATAAGACTTTATTATGAAAACAGGTTATTTCTCACCAGTGCTGTCAAAACTTAATAATTTGCATATCTGACTCTGAATAATTAATTTTTAATGTTGGTTGTTATGTTAAATAAAGCATTAACAACCAAAGAAGAGTATTGCAAAATGTCAGTGGGAAACTTGCAGCTCATCTATGATCCTCTCATGCAGTTACAGATGCAGCATTTTTATTGTAACACTTCTTTTGTCGAATGAGATGAGAGCACTTTTATAATTTTTTTGGGCCAAAAAAGAGTCTGAGTTTGCGATATATTTCCTCCTTCCTTACTGCAAAATGCCTGCTCTGCCCGGATGCGCTTAAATCCAGAGTACGTATGCATTCTTGTCACATATCACACATGTGCACTTCAATAAGCCAACAGAAAGCAGGTCAATACGTTTACAGGCTGGGCAAAAGCGTAAGGGGCGAAAATCTAGCTGTGATGATTGGTTTATGCTTAAGTCGTTTATGGCCTTACTCCGATAAAGGAAAACAGGTTAAGTGTTTACATGATCACTTGCATTGTCAGGTTATTATGCATAATCAGGTTAAGAACGTGCATGTAAACGCACTCAACGAGTGTGTCCTGAAACGTATTGTTTATCTGTATTGTATCTGTTTTTTTTATTTGTTAAGCATCAATTAAATTTTTACCCTTAAATGGGTTTGGGAGTTTTCTGTATTTTTCTAGACATGGTAGACAGGGGGCTAAAGTTCCCTTTCGAGGGAACTCGCACTGCGTCATTGAAAACGACTCTTTGGGGACGCTCCCTTATCGTGCGCCTCTGAAGTATGAATTAAACTAATCCAATCCTGATTGGTGTTGCGTCATGACATAACATGTGACACGCATCAGTTGTGTGTGTATTGTTTAGGAAAGCAGCACGCACAGGCAGCTCTCGAGGGGGATGCCTGTGATCACTGTGAAGCACTTCCCATTAGAGTGCTGCGCTCCCGCTTGGCCATTTTCAGTGATGATGGCCAGGCTCGCGATCCCCGCGGTTCGGGTCCCTCGTCCGTTGAGGCGGCGTGGCGGCTTAGATAGTGGGGATCGCTAAAGGACCTTGCAGATGAAAACAAGACTGCTGAAGCACTTTTTCGTTCATCATCTGAATATTTCTTATAATGATCAAAGAGAAGGTGCTGTTGGATCACCTTATTCGTTAGAATCACCACGCTCTAGAGCCCCAGTACCTTACCACGGATCGTTGGAGTGAGAGAGATGAACGCAGACCTCACTGGTATGGACGTTCTTTACCTCCTGATGTCCAAAGCACAGTGCATGATCTGGAACAAGAGAATAGACATCAGCTATCCATGAGGGAAGAGATCTGCCAACTTATAGAGATCCAGAAAAGCATGCAGGAGATGCTGATAAACCAGTCGCAAAGCCAAAGTTCAACTCCTAAGCCTAAGTCCCAGTTCCAATTATTAACCCCTCCAGTTCCTTTGCCTAGAGTTGCAAGCAGACAGTCAGAGTCTCCAGGGCCTACACCGGCTCCTAGAGCCTTTCCAGTTCCGGCACCGTGCCACCTTTCTACACCTAAGAATACAGATCCTTATGCAGATACAGTCAGCTATGCACAGCATGCTCCTCTAATGCAGCCTTATAAAAAATGCCTTTGTTCCAGATAATGTGGCTGCTCAGATTTCCTCAGGCACTGTTGACAATCACAGAATTACGTGGGACACAAGGCAGCCAACAACAGTAAGGAGAGCTTCTATTATCTACACATCTCCTTTTCCTTGCTCCAGTCAGCCGCATGTAGCACCAGCAAACTTTCCACGGATCCAGACTAACACTGCAAGACAGGAGATAATTTATAGAGGTCCGCAGCAAACCATTCCAGATTTTACCTGTCGAGAGCCTGGTGAATTTGCCCATCTCAAACTTGCCTTGAATAACCTACTACCTGATGAAGCTACAGAGCAATTAAAGTACCAAGTTTTGGTAGATCACCTAAAGACAGTGTTGGGAACGTTACTTTAAAAAAGTAATTAGTTATAGTTACTCACTACTTGTTCCAAAAAGTAACTGAGTTAGTAACTCAATTACTCTATAATAAAAGTAACTCGTTACCAGGGAAAGTAACTATTTGCGTTACTGTTAAAAAAAAAAGTTGTTATATGTCAAAGAATTTTGATTTTTTTTTTAGCAGTTTTCACAAGTCAGTTGAAATGAGTAGAACAGACAGGTGTTAGTACATAACTTTCTATATTTATTGCACGTCAACAGACAGCAAGAGGTTTATCCTGCACTTCACTTCACTACACTTATTAACCCAGCTCCTCACTAGCTGTGTGAGCCAGGGGTGCGTTCGGATTACACAGTTTATTCAATCAATAAACGCACATAGGCGTCGATTTTGTCATGAGTCATTTTGTTTAAAAACAAAAAAATAAAATATCTCCATTTAACTAGCAGAGCATTAATTTAGTTCGCTATTAAATATTTAGCGTTAATTTAGCGTTAATTTTTTTTGGTTTTGAACTAGGGGTGCAACGGATCAAAAAACTCACGGTTCGGATTGTTTCTCCGATCAGTCACGGATCGGATCATTTTTCGGATAAGCAAAAAAAATAAAAAAGTCAAATAAATATAAGTTTTGTCTTTTTGTTTATTAACACTTTTAAATTATTAAATTAAAATATATAAAATTAACCTAAAGTGCACAAGGCATAATTGTAGGAGCCTAATTTTGCTTTTGTTCAGTGACAATTATTGCATATTATGTGTTGCATTTCAGTATTAGAATATTTGTGTTTTGATTGTAACTTTCTTTCTTTGTGTGTACTAAATAGATAAATATTCTCTATATTTACATTGAAATAATTGGCCCTTTAAGAATTTCGACTGTAAGTGAGGTCCTGTAAGTGCGTCCTTTTTAGGAAATAGTGTGCACAGTTTTCTTTACCGCATCAGTGATATTTAGGATTTAAGATTATATTTTGTTTCTTTTCTTTTCTTTGTTTGATTTACTAACGAGTTTGGATTAAAATGAAGAACTTACATGAAGAAAACGGTGCATGTGAATTGTTTTTTATTGGACACGGAGCAAGGTGACTGGAATTCTTGCGATGCGCACTCACAATAATAATATCTTCTTTTTAGAGATATTAGAGGGGTTGACTGGTTGACTTTCCGAAACAGGCCGATCAGGATGCTCTCTGTCTTACATGCGCACACACGCAAAGTCTCTCGCTCTCTCCCATGCGCGCGCTACACGGTTTAGAGCACAGTATGTTCTGTCTCGCATGCGTTTGACAAGTTTGTACCCAGCACTTCTGAAAATGCACTTCCGAATGAGTCTCTGTCCCCAGCACATATCAAACCAAACTGACGCCTGTGGTAACGCACCACATTTAACGTCCAGTAACGTTAACGGCGTTGTAACGACGGGAAAAGTAATTAGTTAGATTACCCCGTGACTGAAAAAAATAACGTCGTTACCTAACGCCGTTATTTTAAACGGCGTTATTCCAAACACTGCCTAAAGATCACCAACAGATGCTCGCCTAATCGCGGACTCCTTTTTAAATTCATCTACACCCTATTCAGATACCATGGCAGCCCTCACTGAACGATACGGTCGACCTCACCAGCTTGCCCTGAGCAAAATTGCTGCCATTATGGATGCATCAGATATTCAGCCTGGTGACAATGTAGCCTTTTAATGCTTCGCTCTTTAGATACAAGCCTTAGTAGGATTTCTTAAGACATTATGAACAGAAGGAGACATTGAATTGCATTGTGGATCCCATTTGGCTCGACTTTTGTCCAAGCTCCCTCAAGAACAAAGAGCATCCTTTCACAGGCACATGAGTTATGAACCTGGCTCAGTGTACATGCTTCTCGATCTAGCTAAATGGCTTAATTTAGAATCCTGGAGCCAAGATCCAGAGAGCTTTGGTGGATATAAGCCCCAGCAAGATAGAGCCCATTCCCGAGTGGCTACAATCCTACATGGCTGAAACGAATTATCTTCTTCAATACCACCAGTGCCAATCAAGAGTCAAAGCAAAAGTAAAATGCTATATCTAGACCGCCCTCAAGGATTCAGCAGTGTCCTTTTAAAAATGGTCAGAGTCATTCTGAAGCATAAGGGACAGAGCCTATATACTTATGCTGTTCTTGATGATGTTTCTGAACGGATTATGCTGTTACCAGCGGCAGCTCGGAGGCTGGGACTTACAGGCCAGGCAGAGGACTTAGCCTTGAGAACTATGAGGCAAGACATCACTAAGCTTTGCGGTACCTTAGTGTCCTTTCAGATTTCATCTCCATATTTCCGTTAACCCCTCGATGATAGAGTTGTTCCAGAATGTTGAGAGACTCTGGCAAGCAGATGTGATTCCCAACAGAAATGAGAAATCTGTCACTCAGTCTAAGCAGGACCAAGAAGCCCTTGACTTGCTCCAGTCACAGACTGTTAGAGTACTGATCGATCATGCAAGTTGCTATGCCACTCCTCTCATGCGTAAGAAGCATATGCCCATACTTCATGATCCTATGGATGCAATGCTTCCTAATCTTAGGAAAACACAGAGAAATGCCTGGAGGAAGACCCCAGTAAAGCAGCCACCTACCAACAAGAGATAAAGAAATTAGAGACTTCGGGCTATGTTGTCAAACTCCCACCTGAAACAGTTAATTCGCAAAGTGAGTCATAGTTCATCCCTCACCTCCTTGTGCAGCACAACTGTAAGAACCGTGTGGTTTTAAACTGTTCATTTGACATTGAAGGCCATAACCTGAATAACTATCTGCTGCCAGGACCAGCCTTGGGCACATCGTTGTTAGGTGTATTCCTGCGCTTTCATGAACATCCAGTGGCAATAAGCGGGGATATTAAAGGTACGTTCCATCAAGTTTGTCTCCTCCCAGAAGATAGGCATCTTCTCTGCGTTGTATGGCGAGACATGGACAGATCTAAACCACCAGACATTTATTAATGGCAAGTGCTACCTTTTGGAACTACTTGTAGTCCATGTGGTGCCATTTATGCCGTCCAGCGACATGTTACAGATCATAGTACTCCTGATGACAATATCAGAACCACGACAGAAATTAATTTTTATTTGGACAATTGTTTGAAGAGCCTACCATCACCTCAAGAGGCAAGGCAGCTTGTAGACAGACTATGCACACGCTTTGCCAGTGGTGGGTTCAAACTTCGCCAGAAGCGAGATCCAGCAGTACCGAATTGTGGCCATCTCAAGATCGTACCGATGCTCAAGAATCTGCACTAGGTTTGAGGTGCCACTGCAAATCAGACCTCCTTGGGTATAAAATCTGTCCTGTCAAGTCTGGACCCTTCGACACGTTTACAAGGTACTTGCAACTCAGTACGACCCCCTAGGCTTCATGACCCCTAGACATTCATCACACGAGCCAAGATTTATGGGACAAGCAACGAGACTGGTATGACCCAAATCTACCTGACGACATTTTCAGATCCTGGAGAGAATGGGAGGCGGAACTCCCTATGGTAGCATGTATTTCACTTCCCGCTGTGTCACATCTTCAGACATTGATCATTCCCACAACACCAGACAGATTCACATCTTTTGCGATGCTTCTGAGCAAGCTTATGGATCTGTCGCCTACCTGCGTACTGTGGGCGACAGTATTCAGATAGCCTTTGTACTAGCAAGATCCAAGGTTGCCCCAAAATGACGTCTGATAATTCCTTGACTAGAGCTGTGTGCTGCCCTGAATGCCCAGTTATCCAAACTCTTGAATACTGAGCTCACCTTCAAGATAAATACAGTGACACTATGGACAGATTCCACCACTGTTCTACCCTGGCTCAAATTTGAATCATACCAAGGTCATCATTCAAGGTGTATGTTGGAACCAGGATAGCCAAAATTCAAGAGCTGACTACAGAATGTTCCTGGCAAAATGTGGATTCCAGCAATAATCCACCAGATGACCTCACCCGAGGTAAAACTCTTTCTCAGCTATCAGTGCCCAAACAGATGGAGCCAAGGACCATAGTTCCTGCTTGAGTCTGAGTCAGTATGGCCTGTCTGTCCTCCTATACAACCACCAGAAATCAAAATAGAGCAGCACAAAGGAACCTTCTGTGGACTTATAATATGGACTTATAAAGTGGCAGTGTTAATTTCGTTGATGAAAATAGTGACGAAAATTATTCGTCAACGACATTTTTTCACAGACGAAAAGGAGACGATAACTAAATAAATCCTCGTTTTGAATGACAAAAACAAAAACTATGACGAAATTCTATTGACATTTTCATCAACGGATAAAATCTAGACGAAAATGTTAGATATTGGCGATTTGGGAAGCGATCCAGTCAGAACTGTGTGGTAGATTCACACATTTGTACTGTAACGTGCTGATCTACCCCGCGGTCTCATAAAATGTAAAAAAAAAATGTGAACGTCTGGGAGAATGAGTATAGCAGACATATAGATCTGAATAAGAGTGCCGATGCAAAAAAGAACTCTATTTGGTACGTTTTTTTGTGCGCACACACCGACCCAAGCGTCCATGCACAAATACAGATGACAAGATGTTTATTTGTCATATGCACAGATTTACACCATGCAATGAAATTCTTAAAGGGGGGGTGAAACACTCAGTTTCACTCAATCTCATGTTAATCTTGAGTACCTATAGAGTAGTATTGCATCCTTCAAATCTTCAAAAAAGTCTTTAGTTTTATTATATTTATAAAAGAAAGATAGGCTGTACCGAGTCTTTCCGGAAAAACCCGAGCGGGTGGAGGCGTGCCGTGTGGGCGGGAGCGCGCGAAGCTTTTGCGTGTGTTGTAAACAGACAGACTTGTGGTTTATGAGGACATGATTTATTTTTACAATAAACAAACTGACACCTACAGTGGCCAGCTAAACAAATGTATTTAAACACACAAACACACACACACACACACACACACACACACACACACACCATACACCGCATGCTCCATAGATACATTAACTGTACGTGATCATGTTGTTTACTTGCTGTGCTTAGCTTACACGCCGATAGTTAAAGCAGAATTCGGCAACATCTAGTCTTCTTCGCATGATTTTCCCTTTTGTTGTCGCATGTTTTCCCCACGAGCTCCCCCTACAGCTGTGGGCCGTATATTTCACAACACATATCGTAAAAAAAAACTCACTTGCGGCACCCTTCTCCCGCGTTCTACCGCTGCTCACGTGCATTTGTTATTATCAGAGCCGGCCAATTTTACTTGCGGAGCTGTCTACCGAGGTGGGTAATACATCATACACATTATCATAGAACATTGACATGTACATTTTGTATTCTGTTATCAACCCGTAAAGCAGTTCGTGTTTCTCGCTCGTTCTCGTTCTCGTCTCGCTTCTCACGAGACTTCCTATTTTCATTTTGCCGGGACGGTAGTCCCCATGTTGCAAGGTTGGTTTTCCGCCTGGGAACGCTGGGGGGAGCTAGGAAAGTCACCAATATCACCAGAACAGGTTGTTTAACCATCCAAATGATTTCTAGACAGCTTTATTAAGTTAAAAAAGTTACCAAGTTCTCCTTTAACAACACACAGACATTTGAAGCAGTTTTACTCACCGCCTGCGGTTCCAACGCACGACCGTGAACCTTTATCGTTGGGACTGCTCCATCTTTAAGTATTAGGCGATCTGCAAATCCGGCGTCGAACTGGGCCTATAACTATAACCGTTGAAATGAAGGGAACAAACAAGAACACTTGCACAACTCCGTTGCTGCTCTGGAAAAACAAAATCCATCCACAGATCCCTTAACGCTGGGTTCTTTGGAAATTTGTGCAGTGTTGTCTTGCCCTGGCAACCAAAAACACACTTTTTTGGTGCCATTTTTTTGATTGTAGCGCAGCCGAGCCCAGCGCTCTGACGGGCATAGGCGTACTCTCGCACACACTAGGCTACAGCTGCGCGCGCCCTTCCGCACGTTTTGAGTTAGTGCGGAAATGCGCAGAAAAACAATTCCTAACACACCACAAAACGCACTGACAAACTAAAACATATGACAAAAAAACAACAACAACAACATAGTAAGCTAATTATAAACTTCAGTGTAAAAATCTGTCACAAAGAACCGGCAAAAGTAATAATTATGAATATGTAAAATATAGCAAGGAGATATTTTAATTGTTTATTAATAAAGAAGTGTTTTCTTTGTGTCGGCTGCAAAGATGAAGTTGAGATGCTGACTCGCGATCTTCGCTGTAGTGAACGTGCCAGAGAGAAATGCACATTTCAGATTACATAAGCAGAGAGCAGTCTGCAGTCTGTTTTCTTTCGTTTTGAATCGTTCTGTTTAAAAGTAGACATGTGTGAGGCAAGTACCTTATATGCTGAGTTTCGGTTCATTTATGAGATGAGCTCAGTTCATGCGTCCTCGTTTCATGATTATCATCTGCTATTTACTTCTTATTTGTTAAATCCAGGTAATTGGTTGATGAAACATTGATTAAAATTAAGATACCATTAATACAAAACGAAATTCAGTTTAAAGAAAGGTTTTGTGCTTTATGTTTGATGTCTCTGTGAAAGTTTTAAAATATATTTTAGTGCCGCTTTCAGAGTGCTCACGTCCGTATCATTGTTTCCTCATAAATGCCAACACGAATAAGAATAAGAATATTACAAATGGAGATGCAATTATTCATGTAAATGAATGGTACTCCACATCACATCATCATCACTATTGTACGTGATATGATATTAAATGCTAATTGTTTCAAAATGCTGTAAAATAATGCATTGTGATAGGTCATTTGATCTCCACGTCGGAGAAGTTTCTCTTCTTTGCCGTCTTCCGTGTGTCCATGGCATAAAATGAGGGTGTGGGGGAAGCGGAGACTTGAATATTTAGAGGCCTGTTATTCTAATAGCCAATATATTTAAAAGATGCAAGTGTAGAAATGCATTCGGCAGAGAGACATTAAAAGCATTATAAAAAGCATATACATTGAACAATGCAAACATTCACAATGTAGTGCAAACAGTGATTAAAGTGCGAGTATGGAGTTGTCAAAAGACTGAGTCATTCAACAGCCTGATGGCCTGGCTTTCATGCTGCTATAGCGTCTGCCAGAAGGTAACAATGTGAACAGTATATGCTGAGGGTGTGTAGTGTCTCTGATAATGTTATAGACACCTATACAGCACGCAGTACTGAATTGAGCTCTCTTTCATGTCTGAATGGATAAAAAATACACACAACATTATGTATAAATGTCCATTTTGGAGAGTATTCATGTAAACTATGTTGGTTATGTCTTAAACAGTTGTGAGTGTATCGGATGTGCATCAGTGCAATTGTATCCGAAAGTCATTGGACATGATCCGATGTCTTAAAGTGACAGTGGGTAATAAACCTAATGTGGTCTGTGTCCTTAATTTTTATCAAGCAACTAAAGAAAAAGAGAAAAGCATTCACTTTTTGTTAGCTTTAATAAGGATTAATTAAATTTAATTCATACAAATAAATATGTCTACTTGAAAGAATAAAGAATGATGTATGCAAGTAGTTATAAAATGCCTATATCATTCATTGAAAAGAAGACCGTGTTCTACTTTAGGAAAAGTGGTTTTATTTAATTTTAAGATATTTTTTAAGTCACAGTAGTTAAATCTGTATCTGTATTGCATGTTCAAACTTAAAAATCATTCATATTAATAGGTTAATAGATGTTTTCTCCGGGAGTATATGGGTTTGGAAATTTTAGAGAAATTCCCTATCAAATTGCCCCTATCATGGATTTTTGAAAATGACTGTTCATGTAGTGTGGAATATAGCTCTAAGGGAATGAAAACATTCTGCAAAGATTTATATCTGAAAGTGCACTGTATATAAAGTTATTGTCTTTCAAAAGTTAGAGTCGACTCTGAGTCTTTCAAATGAATTGTTTTAGAAACGAGTCATTAGCTGTTTCGAAGTGACGTAGATACGAAACGTTCGTATATTGGCCGCGCCCAGTTACTGCGCGCGCAGATGGAAGTGTAAACTTGAAGTCTAGAACACATTCACTTCAGCTGAATAGCATCATGTCGAGAAGACGCTGTATTCTACAATGCAAAGATAGTTCAGCCACTTTGACGAGCATGTGAAGAATCAGTGGTTAGAGTTCATATTTGCAACGATACCACAACAGTATAGCCGAACCTTGTGTTGTGTTCTCATCATTTTAATGACGAATCATTCAAAAACATAAATGAATTCAAATGTGGATTCACAAGCCGGTTGTTCCTGAAGGAGGGCTCAGTACCCAGTGTATATGGATCAGCTTCATCCTCCTCCAAATCACAATCTGTAAGTATTATTAATAATGTTTGCTGTTATGTTTTCTGTAGCATGTGCAATATGTATTTTGCTGTGTTGTGTACGCTCCGCGCAGCTTCTAAGCGGGGTAAAGTTAGTTTTGTTTTCGATATTCCCCAGACATTCGCTGAAAAATGGCAATTACCTTCTAAACAACTTGCCCAAAAATTATTTAAACCCCATTGCCGCTAAAAAGGCAAGGCTAACAATGTTTCACAAGCTTAATTTTATGTATTTTCTCTCTAAATAATAAGCAATGCCCCTCAAAAGCCGCCGCAATGTGAGTTTCGCAGGGAAAGCTCGCTCTTGACGGAGAGCGAGGGACCGTGTGGATGTGTTTGCTATCAATTGTTTAGAAATATGTCTAATGTTTGTCGTTGTTATTACTTGGATTGTACTTGGTGTAGCTACTACTGCAGTGCTTTATTAATGTTTCTGTGTTGGGCTAACGCAAATTATGACTTGATTGTGTGTTTACCACCTAACTGGGGCCTATGGTCGCTAACATAAACATAAATCAACTTTTTCCCTCTCTGAGTTATTATTTTTTACAACAAAGCGTGAGACCACCATTATTATTGTAACACAATATAATCCGACAATCTCTGCCTACGGTTTACCAATCACAACTGAATGGGTCATTTGACCAATCACCGCAGATTTGCGTCACACAAAGGAGGTGTTTGGGAAAATGAATTGTTGAACGAATCATTTGGGAGTCGTTGAGCAAATCAGGTAAAAATAAATGCGTATTATAAGACAACTAAAGTGTTTTTTGTCCTTGCATGCACGTTTTTGGGAACTCCCAAAACAAAAATAGGAACATTTCAAATGCTATGATAGGGGCTCTTTAACGCATTACAATTGACCTAAACCCATTATATTTTAGTCGACTAAATCTACTGTAGATTTAGTCGACTAAAATCTTATTGTATTTCGTCCACTAAAACTAAAACAATTAAGATGACTAAAATATAACTAAAACTAAATGGCATTTTAGTCAAAAGACTACGACTAAAACTAAATCAAAATTTGCTGTCAAAATTAACACTGGGAAGTGGTTGTTCCTGACATTCCTGACCCTACCACACACAACACCTTGAGCGAGATAACTACACTGTAAAAAAAGTTAACTCATTATTTTGAGTTATCTTTTTGCATGGGTTTTTTTTAGTTTAACTAACTTATTTCGATAAGTTGAGGACAAGAAAACTTAAAATTTCTTGTTGTCTGGACAATCTAGTTAAAAAAATAAGTTTAAATAACTAAATTGCTAAAATATTTTTTACAGTGTAGAGACCACAGTTCAGGGGCTAAAAGATACAGGACCACCATCAGCAGTGGACTACCAAACTGCAGAATGGCATATCCTGCAGGTATCTCAAATGTATTGTTTTCCAGATGAATACAAACTGCTAAAAGCTGGTAAATCTGTACCTTCCACTAGTCGACCACTTGCTCTTGCACCAGAATTTGACGACTCTGATGGTCGTTTACGTAAAGCTGAATGACTAGAGCTGTCAGTTATACACCCTGTAGTCCTTGACCCACACCACTGGGTTACCAAGTTACTGATTCGAGACTACGATAGTAAACTCTGCCATCCAGGACCTGAAAGAGTCTTTAGAGACAAGGAGAAACCTTTGGATACTGAGAGGACGAGAAGCTATATGTAAACAACAATCATTGTGCAAAGACTGTAAAAAATGGAAGAACAAACCAGTTATTCCAAGAATAGCAGATCTACCACCAGCTCGACTCAGACTGCTCAAACCCCCATTCTACAGTACAGGGATGGACTGTTTCGGACCATTCCAAGTCAATATTGGAAGACGATGTGAAAAGAGGTGGGGAATCATTTATAAGTGTCTCACAACACGAAGCGTTCACCTAGACCTCCTCACATCCATTGATACTGATTCCTTTCTGATGGCCTATCCACATACATCGCGGGTCCCCTTACACGTCATCGCCATTTTGCGCCGCCATGTTTCTACAGTAGCCTTAAACAGACAAACTTCTCTACAGAGCGCGTTTCTTCACTCTCTTGTTTTTGCTTCTTCTTCGTTGGTGTTTTTAGAGGCAACTTGCACCGTCACTACATTGAATATGCAGTATTAGTAGTAGTAGAAACGTTAGTAGTAAAATTTGAACACATGAAGGACCACATGTATTATTTTGCACAAGAGCCGACAGAGCATCTATCTTCGTGAGAAAAGAAAAACATGATGTAGACAGACGAAGTCGGGACAGACAACAGCAGAAATGTTTGTGTGGCTTTTTTACAGATGGATGCAGAAAAAATGTTTTAAAAACGACCGTGAAGTTGCCTGTTTTCTGCTGGTCAGGTAAGTTAGTCCAACTTTAGCAATGTAACGTTAAGTGATAACTTGTTTGGTTTCTTTAGCTACAAAATGGGCATAATTACCACGAGAAGTAACGTTTTTCCCTTTTCAATGTTGAAAATATGTAATTGGATTGTAATTTCATGTAACTGGACCGTGTACCTATCAAGTGACCAATAATGCTTTCTTTCAGAATTTGCTTGAATAAAGTGTAACTTATTTGTTGCCATTTCTTTGTTTGTGTGGCTTTTTTACAGATGGATGCAGAAAAAAATGTTTTAAAAACGACCGTGAAGTTGCCTGTTTTCTGCTGGTCAGGTAAGTTAGTCCAACTTTAGCAATGTAACGTTAAGTGATAACTTGTTTGGTTTCTTTAGCTACAAAATGGGCATAATTACCACGAGAAGTAACGTTTTTCCCTTTTCAATGTTGAAAATATGTAATTGGATTGTAATTTCATGTAACTGGACCGTGTACCTATCAAGTGACCAATAATGCTTACTTTCAGAATTTTCTTGAATAAAGTGTAACTTATTTGTTGCCATTTCTTTGCTATGTGGACACAAAGGTGTAATTTGGTAATTCAAAAGGTTAAATGCCTATTGCAAACATTTCATAATTTTACCATAAACTCAAACGATGTTGCCTGACTGGCTAATCTCTGTTGTCTCAGACGATATGTTTGTCCTGTTTTAGCCACAATAGCTTCTTTGAAAGCGAGGGGTGAGCGGTGGGCTGAGCCATTAGTGCAATTTGCAACCAAACCGCTAGATGCCCCTAAAATCTACACACTGCACCTTTAAGACAAACCATGTTCAAATGCATAAGTCAACATCATTGTTGAGTATTTTCTCCTTAAAACGGCAGTGAACCAAATACTCAAAAACACTGTTTGAAATCGCTGGTGTTTCTGACGTCACAAACTACCTTGTAACCAATCACATTAACGTGTGATCGTCAACGAGTGGATCTCTGAGTTGGTGTGAGTGAGTGGAGGTCGGGCTAATTTGCATATTCTTAGAACTGTGTATAGTAAATGAGGCAAGGGTGTAGAGTTACATTCAACCTATTTTAAGGCATGAAAAAAAATCAAGGAAAAAAACTTTAAATATGTCATTTTGGTGATCAAAGATGAGTTTTAAGGGGTTAAAATTATTGACTACAGGGGAACTAAGTAAACATTTTCAGTACTCTTTCTTTCACTACTGACAGCTACAGTAACATAATGTTGACATAAGGCTTGGGCATCAGCCCTTTGTTAGCATTTGTGGCATCTGACTGTTTGTCAACAGCATTTGTCCTACATTACAGCGCCCATACATACATTTTTAGCTCTAGAATATTACAGACAGATTTTTTTTCTACAGGTTTTTATCTTTTTTTAGAAAGATTTTTTTTTCTTATCAAGAAGGCCCCTCAAAGTGAAACAAACCACAAGTCATCCTCTTTTCCTATTAATAGAAGGTGCAAAATCAACTTGAACTTTCCATCCAGTTGTGCAAATAAAATTAAGTTCTTGCCACATAAAGTACACTTAAGTTTTTCAACCCTGTCTTTCCCATTTTCCTCCTGTTAGAAAAATAAATTGTTACATTAGCAACATGCATATAAAGGACTGTCAATCATTTGAAATTAACTTCATAATGCTGCTGATGATTTTACTAGAGATTGGTGCAACACACATCATTAGAGGTGGCAGAGCGTGTTGGCAAGCTGAATAGCTGTCACAAAACCGTAATAAAGACAGCAGAAAATCATGATTAAAAAGGTTGGCTTTTGTCTACCTTACTCTCATGCTTTCATTTGTTCTTTCATCGCTCTTATTATGAAGTGATAGTTAATAACTATAAATGGATCATCGTTTGTCTATACCTGTCCATACTAAAACAAATGTTCGGCTCAAAAATTCTGTCCAATTTTCATATGAAATTAGTTTTTTCAGACCAATGCGTACAAATCGGAAGATGCTTGCATTAAAAACACAGCAAATTTGAATTATGTCATTGTAACTATGTGAATACATCTATTTATGCAGTTAAAATTGTGTTAATTTTAACGCAAATAAACAATACTATAGATTTAAAGTCACCCCAAGTGATTTAAAGACCCTCAAAATTTGACTATTCTTTTTTTTTTACACAGAATGTTGCAGTGTTCTCAGGCAGAGCAGAAGAGCCAATGAGATCAAGTGACATAAATGGATCTGTAGACTCATGACTGATCTGGCATGCCTCACCCATCTGAACCACTCACTCTGCATATTTTTTTTTACCCCAATCTTAACAAACGGTCCAAGGCACACCTTCCTTCATGTGATCCTCAAGGTTTGGCTAAACCTAAACCTAACAGTGTAATGGTACATATGAAAACCCGTTTGAAGGGTACTGTCCCAGTGACAGCTTTTGTACTTTTTTTTCTGAG
Source organism: Chrosomus eos (assembly GCA_036326025.1). Taxonomy (NCBI): domain Eukaryota; kingdom Metazoa; phylum Chordata; class Actinopteri; order Cypriniformes; family Leuciscidae; genus Chrosomus; species Chrosomus eos. Next base: position 7,826,357 of record CM070825.1, on the reverse strand, counting down.
AGTGTAGCTGTGTAAAAAGTGGACAACGCAGGAGAAATCCATTGCAAATAGTCTTTAATCCAATAATGCACAAAACAAGCTGAAGAAACTCAGGAAACACAACCACTTTCCATGAACGAGATTGGACAAAGAACTGAAAGAACACAAGGCTTATAAACACAAGAGGTAATCAAGTGAGAAACGGAACAGGTGTGATATAATTTGGAATAATAGAAACTAACTACCAAACGAGGAAATTAACTAGAAATCAGGCAAACAGTAACTGAGAACAAAGAAAAATAAAATCAGAATACAGAATACAACAGAATATACTTGTTACATTAGCTCCCCCTCCCGGAAGGAGTGTCCTCGTGCCGTAACAGGTAGTAGTTTACCAGAGGAACCAGGAGGAGTAAGCAGAGAGAGAGAGATCCCACGGTGGAGCCAACGGCGGGAGGAGCCAGGGTAGAGCTTTGCCTAAAGGGCTTTGTAGAACCTGGGGACTGATTGATAGAGGCAGAACCAGGGTGAGGAACCAGAGGAGCAGAGAGGCACGGAACAGGGCGACCTCTACGGCCCGGAAGCCCAAGGTGGAACTGCTGGGACTCAGCTGACTGGTGCGATGATGGAGCGCAGCTGGAAACACAGAAGTCTATGGCAGAAGCTGAGTGAAAACCGGCCGAGGTCGATCTTGCGGGACAAGGGAGCCCGGAGGAGTCCCAGGGCAGACGGTCCATGGTGGAGACGAGGGAACACAGAGCTAGGGCAGAGACGACGGGCTGACAGGCCGAGGTGGGGACATAGGGCTAGAGGCCCGAGGTGCAGCCAGTGCCTCACACTGAGCTCGATGATATCAAATCATAATTTATTGGGTACTTTCAATTGGGAGGTGGGTGTCCCTAACCCCTAAATTTCAACTTGTGAAAATGATATTGAAATATTTTTTTGTTTTGATTTTCATTGATGTTCTTTTGTAAAGTGAAGTTTAAAAAAAAAAAACATTTATTTTATATTTTATTTTTAAATCATAAAACTTTATGTAAACAAATGTGTTCCGCATTTTCATGTCACAGTGGTTTTAGTCTATTGGCTGAGACTGATTTTAACCACACCCCTAGCTTTTTATCAGGAAATATTCCTGTCTCTTTCTCTTTCTCTCTCTCTCTCTCTCTCTCTCTCTCTCTCTCTCTCTCTCTCTCTCTCTCTCTCTCTCTCTCTCTCTCTCTCTCTCTCTCTCATAGCCTCTCTTTCATTGTAGATAGGTAACATCATTTTGAGGGAAACATGTTCAAAAGTCTGAAAATCTGCGTGTAACTTTAAGGAGCGTCACTACCAAACAACTTTTATCTGCAATTAGGCAAACTTTTTTGGGTGTTATTCCATAAAATTTAGTTTTTATGTGTGTACAACTGTTCAGAACTGTGGTAGGTAACCATATGCTGATTATCATCTTTGAGTTAGGCTCAAAAGTATCTAAAATTGTCACTACCGAACAGTCATAACCGAAACATGTCATCATTGTTTTGGTAGTGACAAAAGGGAACACAAAATAATTTATTTGGAAAAAAAAAAATAATTAGTACAGTTATGCAAATCATTAGTATCTTAGTATGTTTTAGTAGTGTTTTAGTATGCGAGTTAAAATTCTGTAATGTGATGCGACCGCTACCAAAGCATTACTGTCACTACCGAAAATGGCCGTTTGGTTCAATGTGTATATACAAACTTTTACAAAGGCATTCGTAAGCTCCATTCTGAACAAATGGGTGTTTTGGGGTGTGGACTGATGGGACAGTGAACCCAATGAGTCAGTCCTAGAGCTCCTCCTGACCGATTTTAGGGAAAAATCGGGTCTATTTGAGATGTTAATAGATTGTTTAGGCGCGTCAAAAGAACACCACAAACACAGTACAATCCACATGGGATAATCTCACAGTATAACCGCAGCTGTGCAAAATATGATACACCAGTGTTTTTCCAGTTTATTTCTTTTAACTATTTTAAAACTGTTTTAATTAGGGCCCAAGCCTTGAAAAGGCGAAGGCCCTATTGTTTTCCTTAGGATTATTTTTTTTCTTTTTCTTTTTCTCTATTATTTTTCTTACGACCATTCGGGCACTTTTGGGGCCCTTAACATGCTCGAAAACTCTTGAAACTTTGCACACATGTCAGAACCCGCGGCCATCAGGGCCGGGCTGAAGCTGGTACCCAGGCGTGGCAGGAGGGCTCGACAGCGCCCCCTGGAACGCGGTCCGAAAACTTGGTCCATAAATCAAACACGCTTGCATGTAATAATATGAAACTCGGTACACATATAGATCTCATCGGTTCATATATTCTTCATACTCTTACTTTTTACCCCAGCCCAACAGGAAGTCGTCTATTTAGGGTTGTTTGGAAAACGCATACAATGGAATTTGAAATCTTCCTCCTAGAGAATTCAAACACACGGCACGAAACTCGGTGTGCATGAAGTCAAGACATTGAGGATGAAAAATTGCCAGGGATTTTTGATATCTCGAACGGTTTGGCCGTGGCGAGGAAACGAATTTATGGCGAATAATGGAAACAGGAAGTGTGTTATAACTTCTGCATACATTAACTGATCTTGATGAAACTTCAGCAGTGTGTTCGCTGTAAGAGTTCGATCACATGGATGTGACTATTGTGAGTCAAAGTTATAGCGCCACCAACTGGCAGCAGGAAGTGTGCCACTTCCTAAATGCTTTAAAATCACCCTCTTATTTTTACCCAACAGCTTCAAATTTTATGTGTATAATGTAAACACACGGCAGATGTAGAACTGTCAAAGGATTATTGATATCTTAGATACTGTTCCCGTGGCAACGCATCAAACTTTAATATTCTTGTTTGCTGCTTTTGAGACTCTTAGCATGCTTGAAAGTGCTTGAAACTCGACAGACACAGGTACGCATATTGTTCAGATCAAGCCGGACAACTTTCTAATTAACTGTTATTAGCTCAGACCAAGAGGAAGTCAGATATTTTGGTTTGAATATGGTCATTTCTCTCTCCCTCTCTCTCTCTGAGCCAATATGGCAAGCCGTTTAACATTTAATCATTTTAACCTACTAGTCTCTATTTCATGCTAATAGTACTTATTTTTTAGATACTAGTATCTATTCCATTAAGTACTAGTACTATTCATTAGCGACAATGCTTATTCTGTTTAGATTCTGTTTAGAATATTCTGTTTAGATCTGTTTAGAATATTCAAAGTGGGGTGTGAGGCGCAGTGGATAAGAGACATGCCTTTGGTGTGAGAGACCCGGGTTCGAATCCACTGTGAGACACCAATGTGTCCCTGACAAGACACTTAACCCCAAATTGCTCCAGAGGCGTAGCGACTCTGAAATATAGCAATTGTAAGTCGCTTTGGATAAAAGCGTCAGCTAAATGACTAAAAATGTAAATGTAAATGTAAAAATGTAAAGTGCTTATTCAATTTGTATGCTTATTTATATTTTCAGAGCAGAAAATCCGATTTTTCTGCTAATTCAATATTGCATCTAAAATGTAAGTGTGTGTGTGTGTGGGGTGTGTGTGTGTGTGTTGTGTGGTGTGTGTGTGTGTGTGTGTGTGGTGTTGTGTGTGTGTGTGTGTGTTGAGTGATTGTGTGGTGTGTGACTACATGACAGAGTTTAACCCTTTAAGGCCTTGTCTTTTTGGATATATATCTTTATTTTATTTTTAAAAAAGTGCATACAACCCATATATTTTAAATGTATTGTTTGCTTTAAATTAAATTAAGATTGTATGTTTGGTAATTGAACCTAAATAAATTACAAATTAATGTGCTATATTTCAGATTAATATATTTGTTTTCTAGTCTCGCTATCCTCGGTGCTGGTGCTGTCACTAGCAGCAACTTTTAGCGGCGGCGGCGGTAATACCGGCAAGCTAGTTATAGCTGGTGCGCTGTCATCACTCCTCTTCGTTTGTTTTGTAAATCCAAATTGACTGAGGTTTGGCTGCTTTCTTTTTGACATTCTTAGTAGTATCCACAGAGTGTTCCAAAAAACAAATAAAGTATGTTTTGAACTTGAAGCTAAGCTAACATTCAAATACCAACTCAGTGAGAAGTTCAAGTGGTGACGTAAACATATTAATTTCAGTGCAGCGCCGCCACGCATGGATGGTCACAGCAGGAGACAGCATTGCATTTATTAGTGGAGACAGATGTTTGGAAATAGTAATTTAACAAGCGCGAATAAACACTGACACATTTTTAAAATCATCATTTAGTTAAGGAACCTTAATGTACAGAAAATCAAAATCTATATGTGACACAAAAAATGGACAGTGTTTTAGAGCTCCCCCTAAATGTCTCAAAGTAGGCTTTCAGGGGAGCCGAGCTCCCCTTAGCTCCCCCGTAATTCGAACACTGTATATATATATATATACAGGGGTTGGACAATGAAACTGAAACACCTCTCATTTTAGTGTGGGAGGTTTCATGGCTAAATTGGAACAGCCTGGTGGCCAATCTTCATTAATTGCACATTGAACCAATAAGAGCAGACTGTGAAGGTCCAATTAGCAGGGTAAGAGCACAGTTTTGTGCCGTGTATCAGGATGACAATGCACCAATACACACAGCAAGACTGGTGAAAGATTGGTTTGATGAACATGAAAGTGAAGTTGAACATCTCCCATGGCCTGCACAGTCACCAGATCTAAATATTATTGAGCCACTTTGGGGTGTTTTGGAGGAGCGAGTCAGGAAACATTTTCCTCCACCAGCATCACTTCGTGACCTGGCCACTATCCTGCAAGAAGAATGGCTTAAAATCCCTCTGACCACTGTGTCCTGTGCTGATAAAACATACAACATGAAAGGTAACATAAAAAAATAATATTCTGGCACTTTAAGAGTAAACATTTTTAATGATTAACAGGCCTGTTTTACACATACTTACACTACTGTAAAAAAATGTGAAAGAAGCAGCATACCATTTTATAATTTATTGCCATTATTAAATAAAATACTTGCTGTTGTAACCCAGAAATAACTTCATTTCCTGTGTAAACCTGCAGCTCTGTCATGCAGAAGTGACACTCTCAGTGTAAAAACCCAACGTACTGAATGTGTGAAACAGGCCTTATCTCCAGAGTAGATTAATTTATCATAAACTATTTCTCTTGATTCTCTTAAATGATCATGCCTAAAAGTCACAAGGTGTACACAAATGAAGCCCCAAGCCTCCAGTATTCAATCATTAGTTTAGTTTATTGAAGTTGCATCTCATATCTTATTTACATACAATGCAAGAGCAAAAATCTTAGGTAAGTTTTTGCTCTCAAACTGCAGTAGCGCTTGCCAGAGGGAAGCCGCTGGAAAAGGTTGCTGTTGGGGTGGCTGTGGTCCTTGACAATCTTTTGGGCCTTCTTCTTGCACCTCTCCTGATACAGGTCTGCTATAGGTGCAAGCTCACAGTAGTGCAGTTGCCTTACAAGGAGGTGATGGCCCCTGTGAGGACACTCTCAATTGTGCCCCGATAGAAGGCACAGAGAACATTGGGGCCCATGCCAAATTTCCTCAGACGCCTAAGGTGGAACAGGCGTTGCTGGGCCTTCCCCACTATTCCTGCAGTGGCATTACATCATTACATCATCTGTTGGTTTGTTGAAATACGGTAAAACTCAACTCAAGAACTGCAAGTATTACTTAGGCCCGTTGAAAACGAGTGGCCTCAGGAGAAATGCCCTTGAATCTGTGCCTGACCACAACTGTTTAGTTAGAGTGTGATATGGTTCACATCTAGAAAGCCACTAACTGTTTAATTTCCTGCCTTACACTGAGAGCTCTCATATCTTTTAGTTAAATTGATTACAAGTTTCCTGTTATCTTCAGCACAAATAACATTCAATATCTATCTATCTATCTATCTATCTATCTATCTATCTATCTATCTATCTATCTATCTATCTAAAACACTGATGATCACTTCCTCATTGTGTGATAGCTATAAACATACAATTTAAAATGTCATTAGCGTGAGCGGCGTCACAGCCTGTCAAAAAGTCAATACTCAGTTCTTTATGTCTGTACAAACATGGAGTAATTATCCCTTTATTAGGGAGCAGAGCAGCTCGCCAATAACGAACTTCGAGAATGAGGCATTCATTACTGTCAGCCACACCTGACTCTGGGCTTATTAAAAACATTAATAATGGAAAATAAAACCTAATTAGTAAACAAATGCAATCACTCACAGGTGTGTCAGAGAAAATACGCACTTGTGACTTTGATTTTTCACTTAGCTTGTATCTCTCTTTCTTACATGCAGGCAGACACACAAATAGCACACAAATACACTCACACATAATGGCATGGGAGCAATAAAGACTATTTTCTTTCATCTAATGAAAATCAAAAGAGGAAGAGAAGGAAATTAAATAAGAAGTGTTTATATTTGTAAGGACACACAAAAAAAAGTGGGAAGAGGAAAAAACACTCCCCCTCTTCATTTCCCTCTCTCATCATTAGCTATAACACTCTCTCCATCACCACTCGCCCCTCAGCGACCAAACATTCAATTAACGTCTAATGAGGCTTAATGCATGGTAAATACATGCACCCGCTAAAGGCAAACAAGCGCTCCTGATAGGAGCGGACAAAAGAGAGACAGCCATAACCACTGCCATGAATAAATGAAGAGAAGGTCATATCACTATCGCCAGGGTCGAACCTGTTTTTAAACACTATTGAGGTGTTGGGGTCAGTTCTGCTTGACCTACGCTGTTTTATTAATAGCAATGTGTGGAGAACATGGCGTGCTGGCCTCTTGGCCGCAGACTGTTTGGAATTGGGGATCAATATCACAGGTGTTTATCTGGCATCTTGGTCAATCAGGTCCCGCTAGAACAGCGATCTTTTGGTCTGTCTTAGTCCTTGGTGAATATGTTAGAGACTCCAGAGCATAAATGTGTACATGTGCACTTCAGTTCAATTTCACATTTAAATAACTTTATAACCTAAAAGAGATTGTCAGAGCATATAGCAATTAAGACGTAATATGCAGTCAGCCGGTCATTCTCCGATTTATTTTGTGACTTTTTTTGATCACGGAATGCTGTGATTGACCAATCGGAGTGAAGTATTCCAAAGAGCTGTTTAATAAGAGCCATTAAAAGGCCATTTGATTAAAAGCAATAAATATCTTTACAAAGTTCAGGCTATGGTGTTCTTCTGAACCAAGAAATAGTAAGCAAGTAATTTGCTCTAATGTTTATGATATCTGCAGAGAATCAGACAAAGAGAAATGGAGATGGGGGGAGGGGTGCTCAATGAGTTTCGTCCTACCTTCTATGTCCCCCAAAAAACTAAACGCATGCACACACCCAAAGCACTTCACATAAGATTTATTACAGCCAAGCAGAAATATTATCTTCTGAAGGTGCCATTCATCAACCTCACTTTGAAAGCCACTGAATTATATGATGGAATTATGCAGATCAGGGATGTCTGAGGGAGGATTCCGTTTGGTAACCTTGGCAACCTCAGGTGCTCGTACCCCAGTCCTGAATACAGCCCTGCACATCAATTAATGACCACACTTTAGAGCGCCACAGAGAGAGAAAAAAAACTCCCTAATTGGTATGTAATTGTTAATGCAATATTAAAATGATGGCGTTTTTTTTAATTGAGTGCCTCTCGCTCTCCTCCGATTTCCTACAGAAAATGAGAAAATAAACCTCTTGTGTGTTTCTGAGCTGTGAAGAAGGTACAATGAATGTCTGTATAACCTATGTGATGTTGGTGTGTGTGTGTGTGTGTGTGTGTGTGTGTGTGTGTGTTATATATATATTAAATTATTGTACAATTATCCCTCTTTTGTTGTTTAAAATGTACTTAACAAAAAGAAAAAAATACTTGTTACTAAAATTGCTTTTCCCACCTTTAAATATTGAATAATTGTACTTAAAGCATTTCACTCAAGGGGAGCAGGGATAGTGCCTAATAGAACATAATTACTGAACAACACTGAACACATCCTAAACAGGCATTTTTGCTTGACTGAATTTGCGTCTTGAATGCAAGCAGCAGCTAACTCAATTAGAATGCAAGCATGCCATCTTGAAAAGTGTAGCCCATTGTAATTAAGACACACTCATACCTATTTGTAGCTTGTGTCCTGATATTATGCAAATTGTATGCAAATCATCTCAAATTATCTTGTGTTAGCTGTGGTCTACTGAGAGACTTCTAGTCATATTGTAAGCCCATCTTAACAGCACAGAGCAAAATATGGAGGAAAACCTAGCTTCACTTTCCTTCACACATATGTGTGCAAACTTCAATGATTAGCAACTCAAATATCCACAGTGGCGCTGTGTTTGTTACCATCTCCGGAACAATCCCAAGGTTTTTTTTCTTCTTTTCTTGCGCTTAAGCTTTGCGCATTAATTGCACCTGAACACTGCCACATGCTTCAATGAAAAATAAATTGCTTTTAATTTGTGATTTCCTTTCTGCCACTGCCGGCGTCACTTAATTGCATTAGCTCTGAACCTGTTGATCGCGTTCAAAGCATCAGCCGCTCTCGAAAATAAAAAGACGCAGGCTCTTTTTATTTATTCATTCATTTATTTATTTCTATATCTTTGCCCCTCCTCTCCCACTCTTCAATTAACAGAATCGTTCCCTTTCAACTAAAATGAATGTTATTGAAACCAATTAGCATAGACTGGAAAATCTCTCATTAATGAGAGCAGTGTGAGTGAGTAAACAGAAATGTAAAGATGAAATTAGAGGAGAGCCTCTTCTTGTTGGCCCAGAATAATTACACGCTTAGTCGCCTAATTGTCTGGTGAAAAGCGCTGTGGCGATAGTAACAGATTGCCGTGTTCATTAGGCTGCAATGGGCCACCTGCTGCTGGGGCCACAGCGCCCCCGCTCCCCATACACGTGTTTATCCCAGGGGGGAGGGTTTTTTGGACCCAATACTCACTGTGAAAAGCAAATGAGCCTGCCAATATGCCACAGTGATAATGAGTCTTATGTGTTTGCTTTAAACCGGTCCAATAATCCCTGTTTTCTCAGATGTTTTAGGGTCCTTTTGGTCTCACCCCTGAATATTTCATTGAATTGTTTAGGCTAAATTGTACAGAGGCTGCACAGGTTCTGCTGTATTGATCTGTGAAAATGGGGTGATGCTTATTTGTTGTTTTCCCTTCTAATGAAATATTCAATTATAGTTCTGCAAACTTATAAGGATAATGTGTGGAACGCTTATAATACTTCTACATAATTGTAAATTACCTTGAGCAGTGAATTGCTCTGGATATTTTTTAGGAATTCAATCACATAAGCATAGCACAGTTCCGTTTGTATTTTATATGTACTTGACTGAGAATCAATGACATAAGGAATGTGACAGTTGATGGTGATCGGCCTACTGTGAGTGTGTGTGTGTGTGTGTGTGTGTGTGTGTGTGTGTGTGTGTGTGTGTGTGTGTGTGTGTGTGTGTGTGTGTGTGTGTGTGTGTGTGTGTGTGTGTGTGTGTGTGTGTGTGTGTGTGTGTGTGTATAGGAGGCAAAGATTGGTTGAGGTCTTCACAGCATTTGCCTTAATTTCCTCTCATTAAAGGATAATTCCGGTATTTAGCACTTTGAGTCTATTTTCTAGTTTGTTTTGGATGAACTAGAGTGGTGGACACATAAATTTTGACGATGGGTCCTGTCTCGACTTTTTGACTCTTTTAGAATCGCCTCTGACCTCTTCAGAGTGGCTGTCTATGGGCATACACAAACATGTCCTTAAAACAACCCTTAACGTTCGTTTCAAAACTGTGCAACTCACCGAGTGGTTAGTGGTGTTCGTTGATGTTCCAAAACAAGTAGCGTAGCGAAATACAGTTTCTGTTGTGTTTTATTGCACGAGTTATTGGAGTCCTCCAACAGAAATCATGCGATTTTACAAAATGGCAAATAATTTCTCCTCAAACGATATAACAAACTATAAAAAAGAACCCTTGAATTACCAAGTATTTTTGGACATTCTTTGAAGTATATTAAAGTAAAATTTGAATACCATAGTGCAGTACATGAATATGGTAGTCCCTATTTATCATAACCATCTTATACCATTATCATAACCATCTTATACCATTATTTAATTTGAAAACTTCAACTAGAGCTATTTTATTTGAATAAGACACGCACGCACATTGTTTTAGAGAAAACATGCATTAGATTAAATACCTATTGTTTATACTTTATTTAAAAATAATATAGACCTAACTAGTTGATTTCTATGAAGTTAAACATTCAGATTTTAGATGTTAACACTGCTGTATCCCCAAAGTTAAATGTATTCTGTCTCTTTCCAAAGAAATACAGTGTTCTGGGTCAAATTCTTAATTGGTTTACCTTATGTGGAATTAGATGACCGCTCTGCGCACAGATGAATATATGGATATTTGTCAGGACAGGAGGAATTAATGTTCTTGTATGAATGGAAAGCTTAATTGAGTAATTTTCATGGAAAAAAAAAGAACAGAGGGTCGATCTCCATACTGATGAGTGTCAATACATTGTTTTAGGACTTTGGCTGGATAAGGTTCCTCTCTGTTTGGAGTCTTTTGGGGATTGGGCTGCCGTATATACAGGAAGGGGTTCTCTCAGTATAGATTATCAATGAACAGACACATTCCTGACAAGCAAAGCTATAATTACTACCTCATCTGGTTGTTTAGTAATCTAATAAAGCATGTCTAATATTGGAAACCAATGATTAATTGATGGCTTTGGAGACAGACATTTAAATCTTGCAAGACTGTTTTTTTTAACCTTGTCCTGACATTTTGTATCACTAAATAGTGCAGGTTTTCTAGTATTTTATAATTTTTACAGAAACGTTTTAGAGATTTTGTAAATAGGTTTTGTTAGATTTGCACACATCTTAACTTTTGGCCCTCTAGCATTCAAAAACAAAATGACATGCATTTTGTGGAAGAACATTGTTTTGGCTGTGCTTCGGCATTCCTTAACAAAATGCTTTAGAGTGAACTGTTAGAGAGCTACGTATGGCAATTTATCTGTTAAATAAAATATGTCTCCGCGTTGCATTTATTACGAGCTGTCTCGTTCTCTTTTTGCCAGCAGACTGTCCTCTGTTCTTGTTTAAAATGGATGATTTCCTGAAGGTTCAAGATTTTGCTGCGCCATGTCAACCTTTCTCACTCGTTGTGACAAATAACCTCTGCCACTCCCACACCAGACACGCATCAAAGTAGCTGAAACAACTTTATTCTCTATTTACAGATATGACGAGACACGCATGGGCAAGTGACGTATGTTTGCAAGTTCCTGAGAAAACCATTCCGACAGGTCTAAAATATAAGCACTTATACCACAGCGAATCAAAGACAAAAACACGTTTTGGAAGAAGGTGGTTTGTTGACTCATTATTTACATTTTGTTAATTTTGAACAAAATAATGTACCTTAAAAAATACCATTATGAGACTTTATCTTACTATTTTCAGATGTATTTCCACTACAGAGACAGAGACAACACCTGACCACTCACTGCATAATGTGAGGAATGTTAAAGGGACATTATATGGACATGGACCATCTGATGATCTGATAATCTGACGAGACGTAAACAGAGAGAAGTAGTTCCGGCTACAATGTTCTTCCGAAAGAGGCATTATTATGTTAATAAAAGCAAGTTTAATATCGCTCACTATAGCGCCAAAAGCGTAAAAAAATAATGCCTCACATTGATAAAGCCTCACAAATAACATGCAAGTATTGAGGCCCCAGACAGCAGTCAGTTAGTAATAGCCTATATTCTTTCTTTTTTTACCTTCACACCAGTGGGAATATTTTTGTTTTTGCATTTCAAATAGGGACAATTTATAGGCTACTCCTAGGCTTACGTTTATAAATTACAAAGTGCCTACTGATGTTTTTGGATTGTATTTTCAATATTAGCCTATAGGTTATTATTTGTGCATAAACATATCAGGTTATATTATAAACAGTTTGTTTGAAAACAATATATTTTGTCATCCTTGCTGCAAGCTTTCAAGAGCGATAATATCATTAAATGTGAAGGGGGCCCTAAAATATTTTCTTGGGAAAAAGGGGTCTCAGACAAAAAAAGGTTGGGAACCACTGAAGTAAATTATCACTCATTCAGCTTTGCTCGATATATCTGTTTACATGACACCGGTTTCAACTAAAAATGTTCAACTTTTTTATGCGTTTTGGCCATTCATTTACACGACAACAGCATTTTGGGTGCCTGAAAACGGGTTTCAAAGTGCAAGTTTTTGAAAACGGTTTCCGTGTAAACAACAAAAACACAAATCTCTGAAGACAAAGACAATAACGTCATGCGCATGCGTATTACGTGTTCAGTCTATAGAGTTTCATCGCCATCTAATGAGACTGCATTAGTGTCGGTCACATCAGCCCTGCGGATCGCAAAAGCTGCTTCCAAATCATCAGTTCTCATTCTCCTGGAACTGTCTGCTGCCTTCGACACTGTGAATCATCAAATCCTCTTGTCTGCCTTCTCATCACTGGGCATCACTGGAACCTCCCTCAACTGGTTTGAGTCCTATCTCACAGGTAGGTCCTTCAGGGTCACATGGAGAGGCGAGGTATCCAAAGCACATCAACTGACCACAGGGGTTCCTCAGGGTTCAGTTCTCGGACCGCTCCTCTTCTCCATTTACACCACATCACTGGGACCCATCATACAGGCACATGTTTTCTCTTACCATTGCTATGCTGATGACACTCAGCTCTACCTCTCATTTCAACCAGATGATCACACAGTAGCTGCTCGAATCTCAAGCTGTCTGGCGGACATCTCGGCATGGATGAAGGAACATCACCTGCAGCTCAACCTGGCAAAGACTGAGCTTCTTGTCCTCCCTGCCAATCCGTCTCTACAACACGACTTCACTATCCAGCTAGATTCTTCCTCAATCACCCCATCAAGGTCGGTCAGAAATCTTGGAGTAATCTTTGATGACCAGCTGACCTTTACCGACCACATTACAAAGACAGCTCGATCATGCAGGTTTGCTATGCACAACATCAGGAAGATCAGGCCTTTCCTAACTCAGCATGCAACACAACTTCTCGTCCAGGCCCTGGTCATTTCTAGGCTTGATTACTGCAATGCTCTTCTGGCTGGGCTTCCATCATGTGCAACTAAACCTCTACAAATGATTCAGAATGCTGCTGCTCGTCTTATCTTCAACGAGCCCAAAAGGGCCCACGTCACTCCCCTGTTCATCTCTCTGCACTGGCTACCACTCACTGCTCGCATCAAGTTCAAGGTGTTGACGCTTGCTTACAGATTGACCACAGGTTCAGCTCCCTCCTACTTCCACTCGCTACAACAAGTCTACATCCCTACCAGAAGCCTACGATTGGTCAATGAGCGGCGGCTCGTGGTACCATCACATCGAGCCACAAAATCACTCTCCAGAACATTCTCATTCACGGTTCCATGCTGGTGGAATGATCTCCCCACCATCATCTGGAATGCAGAATCCCTGACAGCATTCAAAAGACAACTGAAAACTCATCTCTTCCGGGAGCACTTAACATAAAAAAAAACTTAAAAAAAAAAACTTTTCTTTTCCCTTAAATCCTTGCTTGCCTGGCTTATGCTACTCCGAGCTATGTCTGAACTTTGTATTTTGAGCACTTCTTGCGTTGTTTTTGCCTCTTCACGATGACTCGCTTGGTTTAGTCCTCAGTTGTAAGTCGCTTTGGATAAAAGTGTCTGCTAAATGACTAAATGTAATGTAATGTAATGGCCTGGCAGCAGAATACAGCGTTTTTAGTTGTCTAATGCTCTTCACTCACCTGTTTGATGATCCAATAGATCCAGTAACATCCTGTGAATAAAAAACTGTTACGTTTACCTCTGTGTCTCCTCTCTTGTGTCATGACACTGTTCTCATCTGCCTGTTAAATAATGTCTATGAGCCCTCATACACAAAGCTAAAGATTTCAAGTAGCTACAAGTCTGCCTTTTCTCAAAATGCAATATATGCAAAATGCTGTTATTAATAATTCATAATAACGTGATAAGTAAAATCCAATTAGGATTACCCACCAAGTCTGCCTAAAATAATTAATTAAATTTGTTCAGCATAATCAGCGTAATATCATACAGGTATAAATACATTTTTAATTGATCATTAAATTGTTTAATTAAGGTTTATACATGCTAGTTTCCATGACAGAGTTCAAGTTAAATCTTTTCATTACTACTGGAGCTGTCTATGCCAGAGCCTGCGCAAAATTCCCTTTATCCAGTCAGTGGAAGATTGTGCGTACGTGCATCTCCACCCCGTCTCCTTCTCAAAATAACCATAAATGTAGCTTACAACGCCTCGTTTTACTATGCACAATCATCTGCATATCATTTCCCATCCATGTGATACCATGTTTAACACAAGACATTAGGAAAATATGCGAAAAGGCTGATGTGCCGTCACATTGCATTACTAATAATCATTCAGTGTCCTTAATTGATTTAGAATAAATAGGCCCTAAATCAATATTGTATCAAATTTATTTAAGATAAAGTTTTCAGAGAAGAGTTTTTCTCAATCTTTTCCACTTTTCCAACCAAACAATAGGTTATTTTTAATTTCTTTAAGAAAAACATGCCTATAAGGTAAACATATTTTAGGCTGGCTTATATATATTTTTAATGGAAGCAGATAGGTCTTATTTTTTTTTGCGGTGTAAGTAATTGTCTGACTCAGCGCTTTATTGACAAAACATTTGTAAACAAAAAAGTAAAACGTGCATATATTACCGTTACCTTCAACTAATATCCTTCCAATACAATAATTTTTTTTTTCAAAATATTGGGAAGACCCTGAAAATGGTTATCATTAGGCTTCTTGTGTGTCTGTCCACGACATCAACAGCACTGTGTGCAGTAGAGGTTTTACAGCCTACTGTCATCTGACTTATTCAAACCCGCCAATGGACCGTTTGATCACCCTTCTGGATAATGATTTCATGAAATTTCAGTGCTTAACTCCATTAATGAGAGTGGCATATTTAATCTAAATGTGTATATCAGATGTGAAACAGTTTAAATCATTCTACTTCATTACTTTAGTCACTCCATAAAAGTGTGCGTACGCACGGTCTAGAGTTTATTTTTTTATAAATCCCGATATGTGTGTGGAAAATTGCCTACGCACATTTCACTGCTTTTTTATGCGTATGGCAGTCGTCCATGAGGGGCTGCCGCTTTTCTTTAATTTTGTTTGTTTATTATTAAAGTGTTTAAAGGGTACCTATCATGGAATTTTGAAAATTACCTTTCATGTAGTGTGTAACATAGATCTAAGTGAACGAAAACATCCTGCAAAGTTTTAAATATGAAAGTTCACCGTATACAAAGTTATTATCTCTCAAAAGTAAGAGTCGACTCTGAGTCGTTGATATGAATCGATAGACGAACGATGCACTTTCGTACGTCACTTGTCCAAGTTATTTGAATAAGATACGCCCACTCATTGCATTAGGAGACACCAGGGAAAACATCATGTCGACGAGACGCTGCTGTGTTTTGAAGTGCGACGCAAAAGCAAACTTTTTTCATCTGCCCAGTGAGGAGCATTTGAAGACAGTGGCTACAGTTCATAACTATACCACAGAAGTATTATAGCCCGAACTTTTTCTGTGTTCGCGTCATTTTGAAGATGATTGCTTCACAAACCTAAATGCTATAAAGTATGAATTTGCGAGCCGGCTGATACTGAAGGAGGGAGGTTCAGTACCGAGTTTATTTGGATCAGCTTCCTTCGAATCACAATCTGTAAGTAGGCTGTTGCTTTTATGTTTGTATCATGTTCTATAATTATTTTGTGTGTTGTGTACGCACAGGCACAGCGCAGCTTCTAGCAAGTAACTTAGGTCTTCAATGTCAATTGTATTGAAATATGTGAAGTGTTTGTCGTTGTTAATGGAGTTGTCACAGGGCTCTCGAGTGTCACGCATCACGCATTGAGCGTGACAGTCACTCATTTCGGTCTTTTGTCACGCTCTCCGGCCACACATTGTATTTCTCACGCTGAAAAACTATTTGTAATATATTTAATATGCCGCAGTGCCCAAAACTCACTCACTGTGGAACCGGCAGGATTCAAGCGCGTCTCCTCCAGTGTTGCCAGGTCCGTATGCCTGCACTGTTTCCGCGGGTTGTTTGTGTAGTGCACGCTGGATTGTTTTATCCACTGGAACATGATTGTTATTGAGGAAACACCCGGGAACGCTATTTGAATATTTTTGGCCGTGATTGGGTTAGTTTGATGAGCAATTGGGCTGGTTTTGTTGTGCAGACCTGGCAACCCTGGTCTCCTCGGGTGTTGTTCGTCTGGTGTTGTTAGCCAATCAGAAAATAGCACTGTTGTATCTGGGTAAGATCTAGCGCAACAACCAATGACACCCCGTCGGCTGGGTGTCTAACATATCACCACAGATTAGCGTCACGCAAAGGCGGGGTTTGGAAAAATGACTCGCTAAACGATTCATTTGGGAGTCGGTGAGCAAATCAGGTAAAAATAAATGCATATTATAAGACAACAAAAGTGTTTTTTGTCATTGCATGCTTGTAAAACTGTTGTTGGGGACTCCCAGAACAATATTAGGAACATTTTAAATGCCATAATAGGTACCCTTTAAACGTTCGCCGGTTCCCGCCTCCTTTCTTTATCAACAAATTTTCTACCTAATAAATGGCCGGTGAGTGTATATGGAAACATTATATGTTATTTAATTTGGCCTCTGAGAAATCAAATTTTGCTTTTGAAAAGATTTAGTTTCAGCTTCTTGATTTATCGAAGAGAGATAATGAATAGTGGAAACATTACCTCAAAACAATTACATGAACTCTAGTCAAGGTAACCTCTAGAGATTTTTTTTTTTTAGTATTTACAGGGACCTATTATGCAATATTCACTTTAAAGTAACACCAAGTAAATTTTCCTCTTCGGTCGCCCTACTGGTTGGAAACGAAATTGTCCATTGCCGCTGTCGTAAATAATTTAGCCTACCGTCGCACGCACACTCGCTGTTTATCCAGCACCGGCTTTAGAATGAACGATGCCCCTTGACAAGGTGGAGTATGTTACATGATTTCATGAAAGGATGACGTTTTGCGACATCAGAAATGAAGAAAAACGAAATAATGACTATTGTAGCGCTTGACGTAAAGCAGTCGAATTTTGTAGTTCTTTTTGTGCACGGGTTCCTACCCGAAACCCGAAGTTACATAGTGGCAGTAAAAGCGATACAGACTCCGTCAGGCTATGGCAGACGAGTCATTTAAGTTATTTTAAGTCGATGTACCATCACAAGGGTCTTGGAAATATATTATGAAGGTTAAAAAAACTACAAAGTGTTACTTTAATATTGTTTTTGAACATATTTATGTGTCTGCAGTGTGTGTACACAACCACCCTATTTTGGTAAAAATCCATCCACCCCGTTTGTTTTCAGCCCCAAACCCCCCCCCCCCCCCCCAATTATCTGAAACAGTGGCTGCGTCCGAAATCGCAGGAAACCATGTAGGGAACCACTGGTTATAAATCACGTAATAGTTTATGTTTTTACTTACATATACTATTTCGTTTAAATCACATGTGTGCTGAGTGAACGATCAGCAATCAAGAGCATTCAACAGAAGTCATTTTACTTTCTTTGTCATTGACATCTAACTGAACTGTAAACTTTCCACTGACGTCTGTGAAAAAGGGATGCGCTCGAAAAGCTTGTACGACTGTCCCGCTGCGCGCTAAATCTAATGCGTGATTTTTTCTTATCAGCTTGCGCATCACAGCTATATCGGCGTTACTATATTTTATTTAATATTCCACTAATTAGATACATTTTCTTCATAGACATCTTTCTTTTTTATCCCCATTATACTCTCTGTTGTCTGTGTTTCTTTGTCTGGACACAAACACTGGACACATGCTTTGGTATCGGTTGTTGGTATTGGAACATTTTTATGAGTACGATTACGAGAACACGAGCGCAGTATCAAGCCTGATACCTATGATCGGTGCATTCCTAAATTAAGTAATTACTTCACGACTGCTAAAAAAGTATGTTCTATATAATTTGAATGTGTGTAGTATACATGTAATCTGGATATACTACATTAGTTTAGCTCCACCCCTGAGTGAGCTGTACACAGTCCGCCATGTTTATCTCCTCACCAGAGCATTTAACAGCAGCATTCAAGTAAGAAATGTATTCTTATTAAAGCTACTAAGTTTTTCAATCAAGAGCAGTGAGTGATTTTCTGGTTTTCTTTTTTTGATGGATTCAAATTTGCAGCATAATAATATAATATAATAATAATAAACTTTATTTTATATAGCGCCTTTAAAAAGTAGGCTATCTCAAAGCGCTTCACAAATATAGAAACATAATAAAACATACAATTAAACAAACAATGCATTAGTAATTGCTGACAGAGAGACGAAATAAAATACAAAATAAAAACATTATGAAGTATAGGATTAATAATAATAATACAACAATTATCTAAAAGCTACCCTAAACAAATAAGTTTTAAGTGATGATTTAAAAACACTAAGCGATTCTGCTTGCCTAATCTCAATAGGCAGGGAATTCCAGAGTTTTGGAGCATTTGACGAAAATGCCCTATCACCCATCGATTTTAGTCGGGTATGCGGAACAATTAAAAGGCCAGCTTCCGAAGAACGGAGATCACGTGCTGGTGTGTAGGGTGTTAAAAGTTCAGTTATATAATGAGGTGTCAGTCCATGCAAGGCCTTATAAGTAAGCATTAAGATTTTAAAATCAACACGGAATCTGACAGGGAGCCAGTGTAAAGATTCCAGTACCGGAGTAATGTGATCCCTCGTCCTGTTTCCAGACAGAATTCGAGCGGCAGAATTTTGTACCAACTGTAGTTTGTTAAGGGTAGCTTTTGAAACCCCAGCCAACACAGCATTACAGTAATCGATACGTGAAAATACAAAAATGTTGATTAGCTTTTCAGCCACAGGGAGAGACAACATGGGACGCAATCTGGCTATATTTCTGAGATGAAAGAATGACGTCCTGACAGTGCTCTGAACATGAGGAACAAATGTCAAATTATTATCAAATATCACCCCCAGATTTTTTAATTTAGTCTGAAATTGAAGTGTAGAACCTTCTACACTAAAAGTGGGGGAACCAGCCTTCCGTAGCTGATGAGGTGAACCAATGAGCATTACCTCCGTCTTGTCACTGTTTAGGCATAAAAAATTTCTAGACATCCATTCTTTCTAGCATAGCATATAGGCCTATAGCAGTTAGTACTGTATATTCAACACATTCTCATCTCAAGGCGTCATATACTGACGCTTTTGCCATTTCGTCTACATCGAACGCACATGGCACCCTTTAGCGTCAATATGAGACGCAGATAGAAATGGGTAGGTTTAGGTCTGGGTAGCGTTAGGGTTAAACCGCTAGGAAGCGCCTTCTGGCCCATATCTATCTGCGTCTCATATTGACACTAAAGGGTGCCATGTGCGTTCGATGTAGACGAAATGGCAAAAGCGTCAGTATATGACGCCTTGGGATGAGAACGGGCTGGTATATTATACTGCTTTCACTTTAATACACAGATCTAATATACACGTGATTTCTTTCCCTGCTGTTTACGTTCACAGACATAACAGGCTGTTTATGTGAAATTTCACAGTTTAAGCGCAAGACGTGAAAGAGAACTTAGTTTAATACTCACAGGACGCTTCATCTGACAGCCAGATTTCTCTGCGCTCAGAAAACCATATATCAGAAGTTTAAACTTGATATGGCTTTAAAATGCATGCAAATAAAAAACTTTAATGACGAAGAACTGGAATTTCACATGAGCTTGGCCGCGATAGAGATGATACTCAAAACCAAACAGATGCTTTGTTTTTGGCAGGGTCTCCGGACTGAGGCACGAGCTGTAAAGGCACCGCCCTCTTCTGGAAATGGGGGCGGGGAGCAGGAGCTCATTTGCATTTAAAGATACATGCACAAAAACAGCATTTTTGCCTTCCAATCAAAAATGGGTATTTACAACATGATAAAATAAATGAGCCGTGGTGTATTTTGAGCTGAAACTTTACAGACACATTCTGGGTACAACTGGTATTTATATTACATATTGTAATAATGGGCATAATAGGTCCTCTTTAAAGTATTGGCTCAAAAACTAATCTTTGCCTATTTAATACAGAATTTGTAAAAGTTTGATGGAGTTTTGTGTATTGTTCTATACTTAATTTGCTCAGATGCATTTAAATGTAGCATGCTAATTGAAGTGTAAAAGTAAATGTTTTGAATAAATGAGCACATAATGCACTGATTTATTGGTACATGGGTTGTTTGGGTTCCAAGCAATGTCCCTGTTTTATCTACTCTTCCTGTGCCATAAGTCAATAAAGTGCAAACACATGCACACACACCCGACAAGCAAACACACTGATCCACACGCACCGCTACTCAATTAGGGCCCTGGGCACGGCCTACACCCTGCTGTCACTCATCTGTTTCCTCTTGAAAATGACATGGTCCTGCCAGCGTGGCATGATGGGAAATGACCTGTCATCGCCGTGATAGGCCTCTGCAGTTGCTAATCAGATATGGGCGTCAGGGAGAGGCAGTATTGCAGGAACACAGCTTGGCTGCACCAATAGTCCATTTGTTGCCCTGTTTCCTCCTGAGTGGGTCCATAGTTTTAACTGACCAGACAAGACAAATATTTAGCCCCAGGAGGGAAATGTGTATTTCCTGTCACTGAGCAGAGAACAATAAATCTCTCTCTCTCTCTCTCTGAGTGTGAATGGACTGAAGTTACTGCTTTGGGTTTCTCAAAATAGCAACAATTATCACACTTCCCTTTATTATGTGGTTACTCTCATTGTCTTAGGAAATTTAGCAGTAAGCTTGAGTTTAAACCGGAAAGGCTTAACTAATAGTTTGTCTGAGTGAGGCAGCTGAAGCATACATGTAGGACAGCAAACGCAGCCCAGCTCAAGATAGAAGAATGAAAGGTCACTCACATAGCCTGTTTGGTTATTGAAGCATCAGGCTTGGGGTATTGAAGAGTCTTTGTCTCCGTAATGGCCATTTGGCAGTCGGACAATAAACAGTACTATATATATATATATATATATATATATATATATATATATATATACACACACACACACACACACACACACAGAGAGCTAACATCTGGTATAGTATTCTTCTATATCAAACTGTAGTAGTCATATATTTTGATTGAATACTGATCACATCGTATATTATTATTTACTATAGTAACTATAGCTTTTCACCTGACGTAAGTACATTTGAAATTGTGTAACTGTGGTGGACTGTTGTTGAAGAAATCAGTGCAAAATGTGCATATTCAGGATGAATAAATTCCATAATAAATTCTAAGTATTTCACAGAATGAAGTGAAAGGAGTACAGACTCATGGACAAACACAATAAGGAAATAAGGTGAACGTGATTTCACCAAGTACAACATCTTTGTTAATCCTGGAACAACAATACAAAGAACCAATTAGATTTGAGGGACAAGTTTACAGTTTATGTCAAGTTTAGGCTTACAACAAGAGATAAGTGCTTCTACATCAGTGTTATTCACCTAACATTTCCCTCTGATTTTAGAGTTAGGTTTAGTGGTAGGACAAACCAGAAGAATCTCTCCCGCGAATTTGTGGAAAGTTTTGATAAGATTTCGTGAAGATACTGGACAAAGAGTGTTTTGACACCATGCTAGCAGGTTTTTTTTTGGTTTCTGAGTTGGGTGTGTACGTCACTAAATCTAACTTTATATTACTTTAATCACTGTCTTGTTGGCTAAAACATAGCACCATTTTGAAACATTTCAGCAACTCCTAGCAACTGTTAGCTAGGCTTAAAATATTTTTTACACAGCGAGGTTAGTTGTAGCACAGTGTAACAACTAATCCGCCAAGTGCACAGTGACAGTCAAATGAAAACAGGGAGCCACACAACTTTTCAGGTTTGAGTATTTATTTATATATTTAACTTTGTTTTACTTTCACTAACAATGTTGGAATTATTTTTTTTTTATTTAGTTTACTATGCATTGATCACTTGTTTATTTATTAAAAATATAGCCTGTTTTTAATGCAAAAAAACCCTTTAAATTTTGATTTTAAGCTCGTTTTTATTATTATTATGTTATTATTATTAATAATAATATTTTTACATGCAGCTGCCACACACAAATGTAATTCAATTGCAATTACAATATTTGATGATTTTATTTATTTATTTATTTATTTAGTTTGTTTGTTTGTTTGTTTGTTTGTTTGTTTGTTTGTTTGTTTGTTTGTTTGTTTGTTTGTTTGTTTGTTTGAAAACTGTGCAGTCCTTTCCTATATCTCTATCCATGATATTGATCCATAATAGAAGGATGATTGGATGAGGGATGGATTTATGAATATCTATCTATACAGATGCACAAACAATATCAAACTATACAGATAAAATAGTACTGAATTATGTGTTACAACTAACCCCTCTGTCTGTTACAATTATCCCCGCATATGGGGTAAGTTGTAACCTTTGCAATTCTGTCACTTTCAGTGCAACTGTATGAAAATGGTAGGTCCTAGAAAAAGCTTTAAGTGTACATTTGTAGCAGAGATGTGTATGTTGCTTGTGTAAAAAAAAGATGATATAACATGCCAAAACCAAAATGTGTTAGGTTGTGCCCTGCTTACACGTTTGAGTAAAATATTTCTATTTTATTTATTATACTTCTATTTTATTTATAATAGCTACTTATATTTATTTTTATTATAACACTAAATTTATATGTCAGTATATAATATAATCATTATATCCCACTATAAGTATATGTATTATATTGTACTTATTTTTAATATTTGAAATATATATTTATATATATATAAATATTAATAATTAAAAATATATGAATATATATATATTATATATATATATATAAATATATAATATATATATATATATATATATATATATATATATATATATATATATATAATTATCCGAACCCCTTTGGTTGACATTGCTGGTCAGAAACAGGGCCCTTTGAATCATTCTCCACTTTGTTACAGCGCCCCATGCATTCCTCCCTTTAATATGAAAAGGTTCCTTTCATCTCTTGTGATTGGTGTTGTATAATGTGAAATGCGCTGTGATTAATTTGGGGAATTTCAAAGTGTGACCTTTTTTGAATTACAGCTGCCATGGTCTATGTTGCTGTCTTGAGTTCTGGCTCGGTGTTTGTGATTCGAAAGGCTCTCGGTTAAAAAGTGCTGAACACTAAACAGTAGCTGTGTTGACTTGCTATTGTCATCTTTATTTACACCTGTGATTGTTTGCTTCCCAGGCAATTCAACAGCTATTTGAGAGCAATGCATAATCAATACTTCAAGAAATCAAAACGGCGCTTGTAAATAGACTGAATGAATCAGCTCTGAATAATAGCCCTTTCCATGAGAATCAGCACATTGATTGGAATACCAATACCCCTCGGCATTGGCATGCTATCTGAATTAATTCTGCCTTGATGTGGCCTGGCAATAAATTATAGGAATTAATGTTGTTTTGATGTGACTGAAGCAATTGGTGAGGTGGGGGTGGAAATATATATATACATATATATATATAAGAAGAGAGAGAGAGAGAGAGAGAGAGAGAGAGAGAGAGAGAGAGAGAGAGAGAGAGAGAGAGAGAGAGAGAGAGGAGAGAGAGAGAGAGAGAGAGAGAGAGAGAGAGAGAGAGAGAGAGAGAGAGAGAGAGAGAGAGAGAGAGAGGGGTGAATCTGACACAGTGATAACTACACATTATAACAGTCGATTAAGATCTGGACTCCACAGTTTGGGATAAATATCATTTACAGCAACTTGACACTTCATCAAAACAAATGTTATATTTTCAATAACAAATAAATAAAGAAATAAAAAATACCAGAATTGCAATGGGTTATCCGGGAAAATTTTAAAACCAGCTAAGAGTGAATTCTTAGTAGACATTATTTATCTGCTTACATTTCCAATGAGAATAGATATGTTAGTCTGATCACAACTGAAAAAAAAAACAAAGTATAAAACCCTTATAAAAACTCTTATTAAAAATGTTAAATCACTTTCATTGGTGTGTGTGTGTGTGTGTGTGTGTGTGTGTGTGTGTGTGTGTGTGTGTGTGTGTGTGGGGTGTGTGTGTGTGTGTGTGTGTGTGTGTGTGTGTGTGTGTGTGTGTGTGTGTGTGTGTGTGTGTGTGTGTGTGTGTGTGTGTGAGAGAGAGAATAACTTTTTTTATTCCATGATCCTAAAATGAAATAGGCCATTTTGGCTCATGATGGATAGGACACACACGCGCACTGATGGAGATGTCATTAGAAGCAACAAAAGCACCCTGTCAGGTGGCATCACACACTGACAAATGCCCCGTAATCTCTTGAGATTGCCAATATTACATTTGGCTCTTTACTCTGTTTTCTCTGGGGCTTTCTGACTGGTCTGCTTAGCTATATGTCAAACGTATACATACACATATAATGCCTTTTGACTTACCTGCACATCGTGAGATAATGAAAAGATTTACATAAAAAGCATGAAATGAAGAAACCACAGGTTCTGGATAAAGAGTATTTGCATGATCACATTAGCAAATCATTTACAGAATACAGAGCATAGATAGATATCAGCCACCTCCACTGAAAAAGACACCAGTTTAGTGCCATGGACACAGATACACATAGACACCACAGCCCAGCGCATCTCTCCATCAGTAATAGCCAGACAGTATGTGTTGGCAGTAATTGTTTCATTGCAAAGTGCTTAACCTTCCATTAGTGGGGCAGCTGATCTGCACGGCAGGGCAATGGAACTTGATTTACAGAGAGGAGCGGAGAGCACCAGGAGATTTACCATCCACACACACAGAAGCTCCTCTATTGACCCAGAGAGATGGAGCCAGCTGTTACTGTACCATTCTTCCTATATCAATCCATGCACTTAACGCCACAATGGCTAAGTTTGGTTTCTCTGATACACGTGACAGTGGAAACCATCAGCAGGAAACCTTTGCACTATCATCAATTTTTGAAAGTTTATAAGTCAAGTCACCTTTATTTATATAGCGAATACAGATTGTTTCAAAGCAGCTTTACAGAGATAACATGAAAATGATGTTGTAATAATTTTGTTAAATCTAAAATTAAATGTCCCCAACTAAGCAAGCCAAAAGCCAATGGCGACAAAGGCGAAGAAAGGTGAAAAAAATTATTTTCATTTATAATGCAATCATACACATTTCAGCGAGCGCATCAGACTTTTTTTGACTCTGCTTTTCTGTGAATCCTACTTTGATGTGTATGGATTGAGAAATTGGACTGATTTGTGAAGTCAAAGAAAAGGAAGAGGTCTATGCTAGGATTTCTGACCTCTACTAGTGTATTTGTGTCCATGGGAAGGAAGGTCAAATGTGGGTGAATTTTAATGTTCTTATTCTGTAGACATTTATGACCGGTGAGATGTGAACAAGAAGCATCAGCGTCTTTGGTGTTTTATGACACCTATAACATTCCTGCAGTTATTATCTGCGTGTGTTTGGAAGCTGTGTGTTTGTGACGACATGTGCAGAACAAGCAGTGTGTCTGAAAACATTGTCTGTGTGGTCCAACTTCTGGTGTGCGTTTGTGGTTGGACTTGTGCGAGCAATGCAAAACAGTGAGACAGCAGGCATGAAAGGAGTGGTCATGAAACCTGTCAGGGAAAAAAAAATCACAATTTGAGGGAATTGCCAGTGCTCCCACTGGGGGTTGTGGGTGGTTGCCAAATAATTCTATACTCTAGATATTCTGGTTCCTATATGACCTCACCCTTATCTCTGTTTAAGTCGAAATTGTATTGTATTGTATTTATTTATTTAATTCAGTCATAACAACTCTTGGGATAATTTTTAAGACATTTTATTAATGTATGACTTGCTTCTGCTAAATGCTTAGAACATAAATTACAGGAAACATGTTGCTGCTGCTAGAGAGAGGGAAAACCCCAGAGCAGATCTAGGCAGGTGGAGCTGGGGAGGTGGAGGGGTAGGAAAGAACTCACATAGCGCGCAACGATAGTGCATTCCTTTGATGCGATGAGGTTATATAGAATAGGGGTGTAACGATACATGTATTCGTATTGAACCGTTCGGTACGAGGCTTTTGGTTCAGGAATCGGTACGCATAACAAACAGAACGATTTGTTGGACCATTTTTACTGCCGACCAAAATTCACGCTGGTGCGACCACCACAACGTTACGCAACATCAAATGGCAAACGTAATGAAAACGCAACGAAACTGCGCTCGTTATTTTGTGCTTCACGGACTGTTTATCAGTTTGGACCATCAACATCAGCGCAGCGCGAGCCGATCTTGATCAATGCGACACTGTTACTACAGCGCTGAGAGATCCAGTAAACTAAGCATTGAATTCGCCACTGAAGTAATAACATCTCTGTGAGATCTAGTGAGAAGCATTACAATTTATAATTGTATATGGTGTTTCTCCTGTTTTGATCTTGTTTATCTATCGGCCTCCTAAATCTAACCCTCTGTTCTTTGAAGAACTCACTGAGCTGCTTGCATTTGTAAATCCCCTCTGTGCATCCATGATTCTTATTGGAGATATTAACATTCATGTTGATAATCCTAGTTGTAATCATACTACTAACTTGATGGAGATTCTGGATTGTTTTAACTTGATTCAACATGTAAACTTTCCTACTCATAGAAAAGGTCATACACTTGACTTAGTGTGTACAGCTGGTGCTGATATTAATCGGCTTGAAGGCAAAGATTTGTGCATCAGTGACCATAAGCTCTTGAGCTTTAACTTATCTGTTCCTCTTCAAAAACTACAAAAGAGGGTTATAAGTTTTAGAAATCTTAAAAATATTGATCTTAATCAGTTTTCATGTATGATCAATGAGAGTCCTGCAGGTAATACTGTTGATCACTATAATTTAATTTTATCATCAACTCTGGATGTGCTGGCTCCCAGGAAGGAACGTGTTGTTTCATTTTCGAAATCATCACCCTGGTTTACTATTGAGCTCAGGGCTCTAAAAGCAAAGAACAGGCAGTTGGAACGACAATATAAAAAATCAGGGCTCACTGTACATAAACTTATGTATGATGAGCATTTGGTTCAGTACACTGATGCCCTCAAAATAGCAAGAACTGAATATTACTCTCAAATCATTAATGATGGTGCTGCAAAACCAAACAAAATGTTTAAAGTAATCAACAAACTCCTTAAACCTAACAATTCACTCATTTGTTCCACCGTGCAGCAGTGCAATAAGTTTCTGATATTCTTTGCTGATAAAATTGAGAATATTTATCAGTCTATTACTTCTGTCTCTTTGTGTGCACCTCCTGAGATTCAGCCTTTAAATTGTCCGCTTACCCGGTTTTCTAGTTTTCAAACGGTCACCATTGATTACATTTCCAAATTAATTATGACGATGAGTTCCACTACCTGTACTCTGGATCCTATTCCAACTCATGTTCTCAAGGAGTGTCTGTCATCTATCAGTCCTCTCATTTTGAACATTGTCAATGCTTCTCTTACTACTGGACTTGTTCCCCAAGCCCTTAAGGTTGCTTCCATCACACCTGTTCTTAAAAAGCCTGGGTGTGATGTGTCTGATCTGTCTAATTACAGGCCAATATCTAATCTTCCTTTTTTGGCGAAGGTTTTGGAACGTGTTGTTATGTCACAACTACATTCTCACCTGACCATGAATGAGCTTTTAGAACCATTTCAATCTGGTTTTCGATCAGGACATAGTACTGAGACTGCCTTGGTTCGAGTTATGAATGATCTCCTCGTCTCTGCTGACTCTGGTGCCCTTACTATCTTGGTGCTGTTAGATTTGAGTGCAGCTTTCGACACGGTGTGTCACTCTATACTGATTGAGAGACTCGAGACTTGGCTTGGTATTTCCGGTACAGTGTTGGAGTGGTTTAAATCTTACCTCACTGATCGTACTCAGTTTGTCACTTTAGGAAATAATAAATCTAACGTCGGACAGGTATGTCATGGTGTTCCTCAGGGGTCTGTCCTTGGCCCAATACTTTTTAATATTTACATGCTTCCTTTAGGGCAGATTATTAGAAAGCATGGTTTGGGGTTCCACTTCTATGCTGATGATACTCAGATTTATATTAGCACAAAAACTAATATCACAGGTATATCAGCACCCCTTTCTGACTGTCTGCAGGAAATTAAATTATGGATGTACCACAATTTTCTCAAATTAAATGGTACAAAGTCAGAGGTTCTTTTAGTTGGTACACCTGCTGCCTGTAATGGTAAAAATTTTAATTTGGACATTGAAAATAATGTACTATCTGCATCACCTCAAGTTCGCAACCTTGGTGTAATTTTTGATTCTCACTTAACACTTGAAGCACATATCAAGAGCATTTCAAAATCTGCATTCTTCCATTTAAGGAATATTGCCAGGATCAGGCCTTTTCTTACATTACCTGATGCTGAGAGGCTTGTCCATGCACTTGTGAGCTCGAGGCTTGATTATTGTAATGCCCTTTATCTTGGCCTTCCTGCAAAGTCTATTAAGCGACTGCAACATATACAGAACTCAGCTGCACGTGTTCTAACACATACTCCTTTTCGTCAGCACATCTCTGGGTGTGCTTAGGAACCTGCATTGGCTTCCGGTACATGCCCGTATTGATTTTAAAACTCTTATTTTAACATATAAAGCTGTACATGGAACTGCACCATCATATATTTGTGATTTAATTACGCCATATATGCCCTCTCGATCTCTCCGCTCCGCCCGTTCTTTTTTACTTAAACAGCCTTCTTGCAGACTGAAAACGATGGGTGAAAGAGCTTTCTCTGTGGCAGCCCCCAGGTTGTGGAATGCACTTCCTTTAACTGTTAGGAATGCTCCAACATTAACAAGTTTTAAGAAATTGTTAAAAACTCATCTTTTTTAAGGTGTTTGTGTCTTAATTGGTGTATGTGAATGTATTTTAATTATAAATGTATTTACTTTTGTACTGTGCTTGTAGCGCTTTGGGTACAAGAAAAGCGCAATATAAATAAAATTTATTATTATTATTATTATTATTAATTTATCCGTTATTAACGGATCAAACAGCGCTGACATGGAAAACAGGAGAAACATTGTTCCATGAATTAACTAGTTATAGGTTTTAAGACCAGAGATCAGCAACATTCACCATGGATTTAATGTAGTAACTCTCATTTGTAACCAAGAAAGTTTGGCAGAAATAGTTAATCACACATCTTTGTACAGCACTTAAAAACTCAAATATTATCATATTTCAATGTTATTTTAAAAATTAACAATTAAAGATTAACCTTCAAAGATTACCCCCATTAATAAAACTAAAAGTTTCAAGATGTAGGAAAACTCACTTATTTAAAAATAATTTTTCTTTTAAAGGGTACCTATCATGGAATTTTGAAAATTACCTTTCATGTAGTGTGTAACATAGATCTAAGTGAACGAAAACATCCTGCAAAGTTTTAAATATGAAAGTTCACCGTATACAAAGTTATTATCTCTCAAAAGTAAGAGTCGACTCTGAGTCGTTGGTATGAATCGATAGACGAACGATGCACTTTCGTACGTCACTTGTCCAAGTTATTTGAATAAGATACGCCCACTCATTGCATTAGGAGACACCAGGGAAAACATCATGTCGACGAGACGCTGCTGTGTTTTGAAGTGCGACGCAAAAGCAAACTTTTTTCATCTGCCCAGTGAGGAGCATTTGAAGACAGTGGCTACAGTTCATAACTATACCACAGAAGTATTATAGCCCGAACTTGTTCTGTGTTCGCGTCATTTTGAAGATGATTGCTTCACAAACCTAAATGCTATAAAGTATGAATTTGCGAGCCGGCTGATACTGAAGGAGGGAGGTTCAGTACCGAGTTTATTTGGATCAGCTTCCTTCTCCGAATCACAATCTGTAAGTAGGCTGTTGCTTTTATGTTTGTATCATGTTCTATAATTATTTTGTGTGTTGTGTACGCACAGGCACAGCGCAGCTTCTAGCAGCTAACTTAGGTCTTCAATGTCAATTGTATTGAAATATGTGAAGTGTTTGTCGTTGTTAATGGAGTTGTCACAGGGCTCTCGAGTGTCACGCATCACGCATTGAGCGTGACAGTCACTCATTTCGGTCTTTTGTCACGCTCTCCGGCCACACATTGTATTTCTCACGCTGAAAAACTATTTGTAATATATTTAATATGCCGCAGTGCCCAAAACTCACTCACTGTGGAACCGGCAGGATTCAAGCGCGTCTCCTCCAGTGTTGCCAGGTCCGTATGCCTGCACTGTTTCCCGCGGGTTGTTTGTGTAGTGCACGCTGGTTGACGCGATTGTTTTATCCACTGGAACATGATTGTTATTGAGGAAACACCCGGGAACGCTATTTGAATATTTTTGGCCGTGATTGGGTTAGTTTGATGAGCAATTGTGCTGGTTTTGTTGTGCAGACCTGGCAACCCTGGTCTCCTCTGGTGTTGTTCGTCTGGTGTTGTTAGCCAATCAGAAAATAGCACTGTTGTATCTGGGTAAGATCTAGCGCAACAACCAATGACACCCCGTCGGCTGGGTGTCTAACATATCACCACAGATTAGCGTCACGCAAAGGCGGGGTTTGGAAAAATGACTCGCTAAACGATTCATATGGGAGTCGGTGAGCAAATCAGGTAAAAATAAATGCATATTATAAGACAACAAAAGTTTTTTTTTGTCATTCCATGCATGTAAAACTGTTGTTGGGGACTCCCAGAACATTATTAGGAACATTTTAAATGCCATAATAGGTACCCTTTAATAAATAGGAAATTTCTCTGGCATTTCTTTCTTTTT
This sequence comes from Chrosomus eos, assembly GCA_036326025.1. Classification (NCBI taxonomy): domain Eukaryota; kingdom Metazoa; phylum Chordata; class Actinopteri; order Cypriniformes; family Leuciscidae; genus Chrosomus; species Chrosomus eos. The sequence continues at coordinate 7,795,367 of CM070825.1, read as the reverse complement.
GCTGTATCGAAAACGTACCGAACCGTGACACCACTGTATCGCGTTGTACCGAACCGTGAATTTTGTGAATCGTAACACCCCTAAAAGAGACAGATTGTAGCAGGAAGGGCTATTACCCCTCCTACTTCCTACGTCATCTTTTAGTGTTTGGCCAATGGCCAGGGTTCCGGTGCGTATAAGAGCACGAGTTACTGGTTCCTTGGCATGCGTCATTATCCGGGGTCGTGACGTCATCTATGCGCCCTGCTGCTTTCTGCTGAGTTCAGCGTAACGTGTTGCTGGTAAAGTTGGCCGAGGCTGTTTGTTCACTGGCAGTGCTGTTGGCGGGTCTATGGGCTTGTTTGGAGAGTCGGATGTGGACATTTAAGACCGGTAAGAGAAGTATCTGTATGCGGGGTGAGTGATAGATGAAGTGTATGGTTCGCTTTGACGAGGCGAGTAATCTGACTGATTTGTGTACTTAGTGTACGATTCATCGGCGCTTCAGGCCAACGAGCTTGTCGGAGATATTTGCTTCCATATATCGCATAGTCTGGGGATTCTGGGGCAGCGTGCTTGATTGTGAGTATACTGTCTGAGCGTAAGCCAAGGGAGAAGAACTCTCAGTGTAACATCTCTCTGTTTATCATTTAGGCATCCGATAAGGACGATACCGACCTTCTGAACGAGTGTTATCTGCCCTGTGTCTCACCATAAAACTTCGTTTGCACTGTCCTTCGTCAACTGCTGTTCTGTTTGGATTCTGTTTTGATTCTGTTTTGTGTATGTACTGTTTTATTACGAGTGAGTCGTCTCGAGTGAACCATTCATGTGAACTGTTCAAGTGAGTCGCTTCAGGTGAATCGCTTTAAGCGGGCCATTCAAGTGAGTCGTTCAGGTGCGCCGTTCAAGTGAACCCATTCCAGTGAGTCGTCTTAAGTGAGCCATTCGAGTGTACCATTTCAGGTGCACCATTTCAAGTGAAGGGTGACTCTGTGTCTGTGATATGTTTTGAGTTTGTATTCCTTTTTTTTTGGGTTTATTTCTTTATTTTGTGTTTTGCTTTAGACCAAATTGTCGTACCAGTGAGTTTTATGTATGTATATTTCTTTTTTTGTGGTTGAATTTAGGTGATTTTGTGTTTTTGTTGGTTTTGACTAGCGACGATCAGGTCGGGACCAAGGAGTATAATTTTCATTATTTTGTTGTTATTTTGGTTTTGCATAAACTGCTCGGTAATCTTCTTTCTTTCTGTTTGTCAGCAGGGCCTGGGCACCCGAGGGCAGACGAGAGAACAATTAGGTGATTGGGTCCTCACGTGTGCCGTGGTCCTCTTGGGCATGAGTCGTGAAGTGTGTGCTGTGCTGGGGTGTGTGCACTGAATAGAGTACTCTTCATAGAGGTGATGCCTCGAGACTGCCCTGGGGTATGCCCAGGTTCCCCTGCCGTTCACCATATGATCTAGTAAATTGAAGAGTGATTGCTGGTCAACGCTTCTTATAGAAAATAACTGTTTTTAACAAGTAATAAAGTATATATATTTTTGTCAATCACCTATGTCTCTGACTCCAACTGTGATTAAGATCTGTGTGTGCCTTAGCGTAGATGTCGTGTTAAATTCTTGGGGCGAAATTCCCCAAGTGGCGTAGTTGGAAATCGTAAACTGAGTTGAGTGTGAGCATAAATTGTTGTTCCGCCCAGTGTCATATAAAATAGAGCTGCCGCTCCCGCACCACTTTGCCACATCTGGCGTATAGCCGGCAGGATTTATCACAGGATTGGGTCAGAGATAATAGGTTTTTGTTGTGTTTGTATTGTCTTTACGTTTTTTCTTATATTTTTTTGGAAACAGAACAGCAGTTTGGTGTAAGGACAGGTGGCTCTTCTCCGGAGTGGTAAGTTTACTTAAATGTCATCCGAAATGGAGGAAGAATTACAGGAGTTGCGGGAGTTAGTAGCCCAGTTAAAGGCTGATAATGTCAGGATGCAGCAGCTACAGGCGCCTGTGGCTAGTACTTCGACTGCTCCACCTGTAGGGCCCCAATCTTCTGGTGCTAGTGCACCGGAACGATTAGTTTTTGTGCCTCGAGAGCGTCGGTGCCCAAAATTTAGTGGTAAATCCGGTATGAGTATCGATGAATGGGAGGAAGAGGCACGGGCTTGTATGAGGGCGCGATATATGGGGACCGCTGAACAAGCTTTCTTTGTATTCGACCACCTAGAGGGGGAGGCTCGAGAAGAGATTCGGTATCGCCCCGAGGCGGAACACGGAGACCCTGAGAAAATTATCAAAGCATTACAAGAACTTTATGGGTGTTCACAGTCGTATGTTGCATTACAAGAGGCTTTCTTTTCAAGGAAGCAACAGGAGGGTGAGACACTGTTGGAATTCTCCCTTGCGCTTATGGCTCTTTTAGAGAGGGTTAAGAACCAGGCACCCAATGCTGTCGCGAATTCTGAGATTGTATTGCGAGATCAATTTGTGGAGCATGTGTCCGATAATACTCTGCGGCGTGAGCTTAAACAATTAGTCCGTCGCGAGCCTACTGCTACGCTATTATGTAACCACTTCTGTATTCACTCCGACCAAGGTCGTAATTTTGAATCGACCCTGATTCGGCAGCTCTGTGAGCTTTATCACATCAAGAAGTCCCGTACCACGCCGTACCATCCGGCTGGAAATGGCCAGTGTGAGCGGTTCAATCGCACTTTGTTTAACTTGTTGCGGACCTTGCCTGGCCCTAGGAAGAGGGACTGGGCCTCGTGCTTATCGCAGGTACTCTTCGGTTATAACACCACCCCTCATCAGGGGACGGGAGAGTCTCCCTATTACTTGATGTTCGGTCAAGAACCTAGGTTGCCGGTGGATTTTCTACTGGGTAATGTGGTAGAGCCCATGGCAGGTAGTGTGCAGAGCTGGGTTGTAGAACACCAAAAGCGGTTACGGGTCGCCTTTCAGGGAGCGAGGGAACGCCTGAAGGCAGCTGCGGATCGTCGAAAGGAACGACATGATTTACGTGTTCGTGACTTACCGTTGTCAGAGGGCCAGCTTGTGTACTTACGAGATCATTCGTTTAAGGGGCGGCATAAGATTGCAGACTGGTGGAGCCCGGTGTTGTTCCAAGTAGTTCGTCCTCCTGAGGTGGGAGGTGTGGTGTATACCATTGCACCAGTGGAGGATCTGAGTAAGGTCCGACGTGTCCACCGCTCGTTATTGAAGGCTTGTGGCCGGAACGGGGTCCTGCCGGACAGTCAACCTGGGGTTAGAGTAGAAGATCAGGAAGAACCGCAGGTAGAAGAGGTAGACGAAGTTGACTTGGTTGTACTTGTGCCAGAGACCCCTTGCGTTGGTCGAGTGACGGATCATCTGGCACGTGCCGATTCTGGGACGAACCGGTTGCCATTGGACCTTCCCTTCGTAGGTGTAGTTCGAGCAGAGTCAGGGGACCAGGTCAGGGGACCTGTGGTGGGGGAACCCACAGTGTCTCCTGGTCCCCAGGATGGTAGGGTGGTCGCTCCTCGCCGGACAAGCCGAGTTGGTGCTGGTCGGCATGGGAATTTGCACCACCTTCCCCGGACAGTAGGAGAGATAGGAAGTAGGGTCATAGTCGGCTCTGAGGTAACCACTGCTGGTATTTTGTTCAGACCTTGGTCATGAATGGTATTGGTGGCTCCGCATTGAGTCCATCGGCGGGGCGCCGATGAAAAAAAAGGAGGGGAAGATTGTAGCAGGAAGGGCTATTACCCCTCCTACTTCCTACGTCATCTTTTAGTGTTTGGCCAATGGCCAGGGTTCCGGTGCGTATAAGAGCACGAGTTACTGGTTCCTTGGCATGCGTCATTATCCGGGGTCGTGACGTCATCTATGCGCCCTGCTGCTTTCTGCTGAGTTCAGCGTAACGTGTTGCTGGTAAAGTTGGCCGAGGCTGTTTGTTCACTGGCAGTGCTGTTGGCGGGTCTATGGGCTTGTTTGGAGAGTCGGATGTGGACATTTAAGACCGGTAAGAGAAGTATCTGTATGCGGGGTGAGTGATAGATGAAGTGTATGGTTCGCTTTGACGAGGCGAGTAATCTGACTGATTTGTGTACTTAGTGTACGATTCATCGGCGCTTCAGGCCAACGAGCTTGTCGGAGATATTTGCTTCCATATATCGCATAGTCTGGGGATTCTGGGGCAGCGTGCTTGATTGTGAGTATACTGTCTGAGCGTATGCCAAGGGAGAAGAACTCTCAGTGTAACATCTCTCTGTTTATCTTTTAGGCATCCGATAAGGACGATACCGACCTTCTGAACGAGTGTTATCTGCCCTGTGTCTCACCATAAAACTTCGTTTGCACTGTCCTTCGTCAACTGCTGTTCTGTTTGGATTCTGTTTTGATTCTGTTTTGTGTATGTACTGTTTTATTACGAGTGAGTCGTCTCGAGTGAACCATTCATGTGAACTGTTCAAGTGAGTCGCTTCAGGTGAACCGCTTTAAGCGGGCCATTCAAGTGAGTCGTTCAGGTGCGCCGTTCAAGTGAACCCATTCCAGTGAGTCGTCTTAAGTGAGCCATTCGAGTGTACCATTTCAGGTGCACCATTTCAAGTGAAGGGTGACTCTGTGTCTGTGATATGTTTTGAGTTTGTATTCCTTTTTTTTTGGGTTTATTTCTTTATTTTGTGTTTTGCTTTAGACCAAATTGTCGTACCAGTGAGTTTTATGTATGTATATTTCTTTTTTTGTGGTTGAATTTAGGTGATTTTGTGTTTTTGTTGGTTTTGACTAGCGACGATCAGGTCGGGACCAAGGAGTATAATTTTCATTATTTTGTTGTTATTTTAGTTTTGCATAAACTGCTCGGTAATCTTCTTTCTTTCTGTTTGTCAGCAGGGCCTGGGCACCCGAGGGCAGACGAGAGAACAATTAGGTGATTGGGTCCTCACGTGTGCCGTGGTCCTCTTGGGCATGAGTCGTGAAGTGTGTGCTGTGCTGGGGTGTGTGCACTGAATAGAGTACTCTTCATAGAGGTGATGCCTCGAGACTGCCCTGGGGTATGCCCAGGTTCCCCTGCCGTTCACCATATGATCTAGTAAATTGAAGAGTGATTGCTGGTCAACGCTTCTTATAGAAAATAACTGTTTTTAACAAGTAATAAAGTATATATATTTTTGTCAATCACCTATGTCTCTGACTCCAACTGTGATTAAGATCTGTGTGTGCCTTAGCGTAGATGTCGTGTTAAATTCTTGGGGCGAAATTCCCCAAGTGGCGTAGTTGGAAATCGTAAACTGAGTTGAGTGTGAGCATAAATTGTTGTTCCGCCCAGTGTCATATAAAATAGAGCTGCCGCTCCCGCACCACTTTGCCACAATGTTAATGGATCCGTGAAATTGAATGGCTGGGAACATTACGTACATCCGAACGCGAATAGAGTTTCATGGCTGAACTATTTATTTATTTACTGTGCAAAAGTTTAACAGAGACCTGTTCAATGCTTGTTCTTGTTCAAATATGGTTCTAACAGTAAATTTGAGCAATTTTAGCAATATGATGGCCATTTGGCTCATTCTGATAATGTTGACATGTACACACTTAGGATGCCATTGTTGTGCAAATATACTTTCACATAATGATCTATCTGTGCTCTCTACACTTTAGCATTCAATGTTCTAAAAGGTTCTAAAGGGTTTTTTTTTCACAGTGATGCCATAAAAGAACCATTCTGGGTTCCTCAAAGAACCTCAACAGTTCTTAGTTATTTTTCTTAGTATGAAGAACATTGTAACCATCTAAATAACCCTTCTCCACTATTAAGAACCTTTTGTGCAAAGTAAGGGTTCCATGGATGTTACATGTTCTTCATGAAACCATAGATGCCAATAAAGTCAATAAAAGTCACGATTATGCAAAGATAGAAAAAAAAAGAACAACAGAGGCAGGGTTTTAACATCAAACCATTATGTCTGTAGAATGACGTTTCTGTCTGTAATAAAAGCTCAGTGTCCAGATGGGCCCCTAACCTGCTCAGCCAGACCAGTGTTTGTCTGCATACGGGTTCCAGCTGTTGCACACATGCATTTGAGTCAACATACACAACATAATGTCGGAACTCTGCATAACGCTCAGAAAACTTTTCAATGTTTAATTTGCCAGAGTATTTTCTCTTTTTTTTATTCTGTCTGTCCCCTCCCCCACATCTCTCTCTCTCTCTCTCTGTTTCTCCAGCAGCAGGTGAGTGGGAGACGCCTTGGGGATATGGATGAGCCCAGTTCACACAAGCGTCTCATTAGCGAGCACTGAATTACACTCCAGACACGTCTTTATGTAGACTAATCATATTACAGCAACCAGGGAGAGAGAGAGAGAGAGAGAGAGAGAGAGAGAGAGAGAGAGAGAGAGAGAGAGAGAGAGAGAGAGAGAGGAATGATGGTGACGGGGCAGAGGTAGAGTGGGAGGGGGGGCTGCTTAACCTTTCTTGCAATCTGATTTGCCCGGAGAACTCAATGTAATCGAGAAGCAACGTCGTGACATCGCTCTGTCTATCTCTCAATCTCTTTACACATGACTCCCTCCACTTCTCCTTCCTCTCCCACTGCACAATTCCTGCATCCCTCAGGGACCCTTCCTGTCTCTCTCTCTGCATTGTGAATTCAGCCAGGCTGAATATAATCGCTGGTGTGGCGCTCGCCTCTGACCACTGTGCACAGTCATTAACCTTGACTGCCATAATTGAATTCAAGGTTGATTGCATGTGACCCCTCCTTGGCTCGGGTCCTTAATGTACATATTCATTACAGGACATCGGCTCTAAACGAAAGGCACAGGGAAAGCTGTAACAATTTCATTGCACGTGCCGGCTTGGGGTCGGGGGGAGGGGGAGCGAGGGGGCGTTTGTGGCAGCAAGGGGGCACTAATTGCATGTTGGAGAGGAGGATTGGATTATGAAAAGAGTGCACGAATGAATACAGATCTTCATGACACTGTCAAATTAAGGTCGTCTGTGTAGCGCAGCTGAACGCAGCAACAATACAAGAGGAGAGAGATAGAAAGGGGCGTATGGAAGAGAGAAAGAAAGAAATAAACACTGAGCGCCTCAAAGCGATGAGGAATCTATACACGGTCGAGTTAAGGCTGCTTAATGCAGCTTTCCGCTGACTTCAAAGTATGTCTAAAGTTGCAGTGATGTGTAAAGGGCCGGTCACACTGTTCAAATCATTGACTGGAGACCGGAATCGCAGTGTAAAGATGTTTTGCACTCCACTGTATATGAAAGTTTGAAAGTTGGGAACATTTGTATGTTGAGATGTGACCATCGGAGGATAGTTTATGTGTAAGGGTATGTTGTGTTGTGTAGAATGTCCATGGAATTGTATAAAGAAACATGGGTAACACACACTGCAAAAAAAAGTTAAATTTTTAAGTACAATCAACTTGGATGTTTGAGTCATTTCAACTTAAATTTATAAATCTTGTATAAAATAAGAGTTGAAATTACTTAACTTATTTTGATGAGTTAAAGCAATCTAAAATCTAAAAAAATGTTGTCATAACTTAAGAAACATATAATTTACAGTGCCAATAAGGTTCCCTTTGTTAACTAATAATGAACAATAATTCTACAACAATAATTAGACTAAAATTTTATGACTACGCAAGTAAAAAAATAAATTTAATTTAATTTAAAAATAAAATAAAATCATTATCTCATCTGTTCCTACAAACATGCTAAAATAAAAATCCACCATTCCTACCAGTCAAGGTTACACATAAGACATCTGAATATTGTAATCTCAATCAAAAAAAAAAATATATATATATATATATATATATATATAGGTTAACAAATGGGACCTTATTGTATAGTGTTACTGAAAACTATAATATTTTAGGATCTGTTTTAGACCATTTGAATTGCCTTTTTGCATTCATTCGATCGTAACATTGGTGTGACAATTTTTAAATGAACAAAATAGATTTCATTCCATCAGGACATGTCAAAATTATATCATAATGTATCATTTTATCATTTAATTTAAAATGTGGTTGCTGTGTAGAGATGACAAAAGCAAAAGTAAGGAATAGAATGAAACATGGAGAGGGACTGAAACAAATGGCAGACGGGGAAGAAAGCAGGGCACATTCCACTGCGCACACACACTCACATCTTGTCTCTCACACCTCCACTAAGTGTTCCACAATTGTGCCCTCACTCCAGCGTCTCTCTGACTCCACTAATGAAAAGATGGGGGAGGGGATAACCGCTTAAAGAGAAGAACCTTTAACACAACACACACACGTGCCTGTTCACCCGCTGCTGCCCTTGTATCACTCCTCTAATGGCTGTCAAATTACCATCACCCAAACAAGACAATTAATTTGTCTCGAGCCTCTACGCTACATTCTGTAGGCAGTCACTTTCCTCTCTACCTCTGTCACAGGACAGAGATTACATGTAAATAAAGTTTATGTTCTGGGGGAGAGAAGCCATCCAGAAGGAAACTGAAAAATATGACATTAGGCCTACTGCACAAAATACACCCAAAACTTGGCAGATTATTTTTTTTAAAAAGACAAATCTTTTTAAAATCTTGTTATGTGGCAAGTCACCGTAATCAAAATTGACTTCCTTTTTATTGAGTATTGCAGTGTACAGTAGAGGACTACACAAGTCCAAAAATTCAAAAGCTGGACCCGGATCCGTGCAAATCCGGAACCGTCCTGGACCCGTCTGTTATTAGAAAGCTGGACCCGAACCTGGTGGGAAGACACAGACCCGACTGGACCCGATCGTCACATATTCCACACTAAATTGCTATTAACTAGTGGTAACACTTTATTTGAAGGGGTGTGCATAAGACTGACATGACACTGTCATAAACATGACATAACACCTGTCATGAACATGAAGGAGTCTTTATGAATGTTTATGACTGTTGTCATTAAGTGTCATTCGGTAAATTATGACACTTTTAATGCAAAGTTGACATTGTTTAAAATGTCTTTGTTATGACAACTTGACATTAACAAAGACAAAAAATGTCTTTGTTATGACAACTTGACATTACCCAAGACAAAAATGTCTTGATTATGACAACTTGACATTAACAAAGACGGAAATGTCTTTGTTATGACAACTTAATATTAACCAAGAAATCATAACCTGTCAACCTGTCACAATTATGTCATAACAGGTCTAATTATCAAACTTCAAGCATTTTGCAGTGTAATAACCCTTAATGACATCTTTATAACTAGTACAATGTGTTCCACTTTACTTGAGGACAAGTAAAATATTCATGACACAGTTATAATGGTGTCATGACGGCCAAAGTTGTCACAGGTTGACAGGTTATGATTTCTCGGTTAATGTCAAGTTGTCATAACAAAGACATTTCCGTCTTTGTTAATTTCAAGTTGTCATAATCAAGACATTTTTGTCTTGGGTAATGTCAAGTTGTCATAACAAAGACATTTTAAACAATGTCAACTTTGCATTGAAAGTGTCATAATTTACCGAATGACACTTAATGACAACAGTCATAAACATTCATAAAGACTCCTTCATGTTTATGACAGGTGTTATGTCATGTTTATGACAGTGTCATGTCAGTCTTATGCACACCCCTTCAAATAAAGTGTTACCGCAGCTTCAAAAGTCCACTTGATGTCACGGTGAAGGATGACAAATGCGACTTTGCAGATTTGCATGTCGACTCGAGTTAACTTGCATAACAACTTTGACTGTTTGCTCTTTTGAACTATAATAACGATTGCTCGTTCAGTGCCATCGCCGCTGACGTTAGCATTATTTATTTGCCATCATCTCTGTGCTCTATGTGCCGAGTCTGACCACCAAAACTTTAAGATTAAACAAGACGGTTCATTCATATTATTACAAGAATGGGAGAAAGTGTAAAGCGCGGCTTGGCGGAATAAGTCCCGCCTTTTAAGTAAAAGAGCCAAATAGTCAATTGGTAAAGTCATTGTATCACTGCAGAAGCTCTGGTTGCCACACAAACATGACGCGCTTGAGACTGCACATTCGGGTTAGCTGCCTGGAGCAACCTGAGGAGCTTTTAGCGCAATTTTTTTAACTTTATTTCTCAGCTCAACTCTTGTTTGTAATTACACATGTGTGTGTATGTTCAGTTTTTGTACTTCCTTGTCGTTCGTTCATCATCTGCGCTTTATTTTTCGTGAACCATTATTTTGTTGCGCTTCTGCTACGATAAATAGACATCCACTCTTAATAACATACTGCACATTCACATGATTTGTCATTCGTCTCAGTTGTCTTGTCTACGTTATGTTAGTTCTTCGCAATTGCAGTTTATATGACGTGATTCTGGCGTTATAATACGCAATTGCGAGATATAAACTATTTGGAGACAAAAAAAAGTCGCAATTATCTTTTAACTTGTTTTATTCCGTGGCGAAGCAAGCTTTCATAGAAAATACTTAATTGCAGTTTTGGACAAACTATTAGATCTAGACAAAAAAAGTTTCAAATCAGAATGAACTGTTGTGTGTCTCTCGAGTGTCTCTTGAGCAAAAGATCATTGTGCTGTTTTGTTCCTAAATAATCAGTGGTTAGAACAAATTGGTTAAATGAATGATTCAATAATGCACTCACAAAGACATCCACTTGTCAGTTGTACTGACTTAACAATGTAACCCACAAAAAAGGGTCACAGAAAACCCCCATACCACTAACACTCAGTCTAGGCTATCAGTCTGTGCATTAGTACAAAATGTGAAACTTCCTAGTATGTTAGACTGTATATGAGCAGTTTTGGTCAATCAAATTTGAGTACCAGAACTAACAGTTCTATAAAGTCCAACCTAGTAAAGTAAAACCAAAACGAATGATTCAGAATTTATGCACACCATCAGTGGTTTTGGTTCAGGATGCCGATGTTACATTGGGTCACAGCAATCTGACCATGTTTTGAAACATTATTTTAGCTGGTAAGAATCACTATATGTGTCTGTAAATTGTGATTCCTATGTTGGTGCATTTACTACATAAATGTATTTTATACATTTGTGCCAGTGCACATTTTCTTTGTCATATTTGCAGGATGGATGGATTTAGAGGTCCTGTCTAATAACCTCATTTTTGATGATTGTGTCAGGCCATGAAGTTTTATATTCTTCTTACTGTCCTCAGAGCCAGACTAGGTTAATAGCAGTGCTCCCCAACCATCCTACTCGTGATTTAATTTTATTCTGCCGCAACATTTGGCTGAATTCCAGGCTACAACTGGTGTACATACAATGGTTTTCCAATGCTGCAGAAACAAGTGTGTGAAAGGTCTGCAATCGGATGTGGAAGTAGAAAATGGAGGGTTTTCCAACACTTAATGTGTCTTAAATGTGTCCCCTGACTCCAAACTTTAACAAGAGATCACGGGTTCTGTTACCTCTGCTCACCACACAGGAAGTGTTAGAGGCTGGACCTCCAAAAAGCCCCAGCTGCCTGAACAGCTAAAGAAATGAGTCAGAAGGGAGTGTGTGTAATTGTACGATTATATTTGTTGGTGTGGTTTTTCATTTGTGCTGTGCGAGATTGAATGGTGTACTATGCAGAATAAATGTTAGTAGTACCAAAAGTTCACAGGAAAATGACAAATATCTCCTTTCTGCATCCAGGCAGAAGTAGATCCTACTTATAGAGAAATTAGACCTTGTGCTAATTATTTTCTTAATTGCTAACACACTAAAAGTAATTCTGTCCAAACTCCATTAATTAAATTTTTAAAACAAAGACACATTTCTCGAAACTCTTCACTTGTTTAAACAGGTTGTTGAATATTAGAAGACATGAACATTTGTCCCTTAATAAGCTACACTGGTCCTTGTGCATGGGATGACCATTAGTGAAACTTGGAAACAAGTCCAGCTGAATGTGAACCGTTTCAACGAAGCATCTATTGCAGGTAACTAAAGTATAATGTAGGGATCTCACACTGCGTCAATGACACTTTGGGGAAAGCCTCAGGCATGACAGGTGTCTGAAACTGCTATCGAATCACGTCAATCCTATTGACCTGCGACAGCCCATGATGTCATCATTGTGCGACCCGGAAGTATAAAAGGTTCGCCTTGTAAACATGGCATTCACCTTTTTAGTCTTCAGAGACTGTTTGCAAACGCCAAAGAACGTATTTTTTCAAGAAGTGAAAGCCAATAGAACGTTCCATTGCAACACCAGCACCCAGCAGCAGCGCTACGCTTCCGCCATTTTGGTGTGAAAGCCACTCGGCAGTCATATATTATACATATATTTAGTCCAGTGCAGAGGTCATTTTTAGGTTGAAATAATTAGGTAAAAAGAAAAAGAAGTTGCTAACCAGGCTTTTCCCCCCACATAACTTGAGACAGTGAAGTTCAAGGATTTAATTAATTATATTAGGCTACTCTCTACATTTGAGGGTTTACTTAATTATATTAGGCTACTCTCTACATTAAGTTTTTAACGCAGGTGCAGAGGGGGTGCTAGATCATTGACAGGGGGAGCTGCGCAATTATATAGCCTATATTGTATATAAATACTATTATTAAATGAGCAATACTTCAATATTTAATATTCAATCATTTTAATTATCACAGCTAAAGTTTTAATTTTACTAAATTGAATAAGCACAACATTTAGCATTCAATCAAATATATTTAAAGATTTATTATTTATAATGTTATTTCAACATAATATCTCGTTATTTCGACAAAATATGTGCGTGTGCAACATAAACAGAGAGTAGCCTTCTTTTCGTTTGGAATAGTTTCGTTTAGAGATTTAGTTGCAAGCTTTATATTTCTCATGTCTGTGAGGCATAGGCCTATTTCGGATAATTTATGATGAGATGCGCTCAAGTTCACGTGCAATGCAAGTGACCGCGCCGACGCCTCCATGTCATGATCATATTGTCTGCTATATTTGCTTATTTATTAAATCCAGGCAATTTGTTGATTCATTTTTTAATTTTTTTTAAATTAAGATACAATTTATACAAAAACGAAATTCACTTTAAAGAAAGGCTTTCTACAAAACCAAAATCATGTATGACCCACTTCATGTCTCCCGATATCATATCCTACTCATGCTGTTCACTTTTCATAATCAACATGGGGAAAAATACATTATAATATTTGAAAAAATATGAAACTAAATGCTACACATATACAGTAGTAGGCCTACAGACTCTCTATTTTTACAAATTAATGCACATTCATTTAATTCTGAATTTTGCATGTTGAAAGGCATTTTTTTGTGCATAGTAAAACATATTCACGGCATATTCAAGTTCACAGATAATTGTGTACAAAAGTGGCAATTATAGGATAACGGACACAGCTAAAATGTTCTATAAGATCATCATGTTTGTAGCATGATCCAGGGGATTAAAACGTTCAAAATATATTTCATCCCTAGTGGAGTTGGTAACTAATAATAGTAGTAAATGTATAAAGTTGCATAAAATGGAAATACTCAATAATGCAAGAAAAAACTACCTAAAAAAACTGTTATCTGTGCTGTTGTCCATCAACTTCAGTTGGAACCTTCACTCCAAAATGGCAGCCGCGCTACCGAAGCGCCACCTAGTGGCTGTTACCAAAAAAGCATCAGAGTTTCGCCTCTTGTACTTCTATACTCTTTGTAAACGCTGAAGGATTACTGTAAGAGAAATTTAAAAAAAAACTGAAACACACGGTGTTGAAAGAAGTGTGCTGACCCGTGCCCAAAATATTTGACGCCGTGTGATACACATGAACTGTGCGTTTTCTGTCTGGGTGAAGAGACAGGCGGTTCTCAAGGGAGCCGCCTTTGCAAACTCTGAGCGTTTTTCTCTGAGAACGCTCCGCTCTCGTCTGGCCCTCTTCTCGAGTGAGAAGGGCTCAGCATCTGGACCTCGACTTGCATCAAGGGGTTCCTAGAAGGACCTCACAATCGCCTTGAGAGGGGTGTAAACCTCTCAGACGATTCGGCGGCTGACAGGGGTGAGTTGCAGGTGGATGACGAAAACTATTCTCTTACTGTTTCTGCAGCGAGTGCTCTTCAGGACCAGCAATAGATGGATAAAGAGGGTGATAATCAGGTAGATCCTGAACCCTCTCAGCCACCCTGCCCTGTGTATGCTAAAGACCACAGCAAGTTTGAATGGCAAAGCATACACGGCAGCGGGTCAGGTCGGTGCTGCCCTGCACACTATGACAGTGTTGCAGGCATACCAGGTCGACCTGCTGGGGGATCTTGACCAGGGGCTAGGGATGTCCCGAGGCAGTTGCTGTGCTGCGCCGCACCACAGACCTTGCTCTCCGGGCCACTAAACATACTGCCGCCACGATCGGTCTGTCGATGGCGGCGATGGTGGCCACGGAGAGGCATCTGGCTGACATCGGGGGAAAGAGAAGTCCTTTCGCCAGTTTCGCCCTCTGAACTTTTTGGCACCTCCGTGGTTGGAAAGTTCAGGGAGGTGAAGGTGAGATCCGGATCCACGCCCAGACAGGCGGGAGGGCCTGGCCCTTCATGGTCCAGTCTCTTTCATAAGAAGAAGTTTCTTACATAAGAAGACTTTCAGGAGGCCGGCTTTAAAAGGCCACTCAGAGACTGAGCCCCAGGACTGGCTGGCCTCAGCAGGCCGCCTGGGACTGACACCCGGATCCAGGGTTCATAGCAACCAGTTGTTTAGCTTGCTATCAGGTAGTAGGCCTCCCTGAAGGCGAGTTTCCACACAGGGTGGTTATCAGGTAGCCCGGGCTTTTATTTTCTCAAATCGCCAAACTGCACCGGCTTGTATTTGAGACAGGTGTCTGTAATGAGACAGGCCTTTAATTTTAGTGTTGAGGTGTTGTTCATTTGAGTGTAGGCCTAGAGATAACAATCCAAATAGCATAGGCTGATACACGGAAAGCATGACAGTAGGTTACCACATTATATAACGTTTCATTTATAATTCGAATGTGTTTAACAAATCAATAAATGTAAGAATTAGCCTACTATATTACCGTATGTCTAAAGGGGGACGCACACCGGACGAGAAATGCAGTGCTGCGTCGAGGACAACTCGAGGTATCGAGGTATTGCTGGCACTTTATGGAAAGCAATATTGTTATGTTTAAGGACATTATGGAATTAACGATCATGGCTCTACGATGTTATGATTGTACTGTACATTTAAATACAATCGTTGCTAAGTCTGCAGTCTGAACACTTTACCTCAGAGCATCCGTTAACTGAATGAATGGTGCTGCGCTTCACGTCCAGTGTGCGCCCCCCTTTATATTATTGGCAGGATACGAAACGATGGGACAGCCATGGGCTGAACAATACAATTTACCGGTAATATTTAATTCAGCCTATGAACTTGTTGCCCGAAACACATCAACTAGAAAGAATGAAGGCTACCCTGTAAAACAACTGCATTCATGTGACATACTGTAAAATGACCACTATCATCATCACTATCATCATCACCGCAATCCTCAACTACAAGTTCATTGGCAAATTCCTCCTCCTCGTCACTCTCCTCCACTTCTCCCTCTCCAGCCTCCACTAACTCTGCCTGCCTTTCTTGCGCTAACAGCTCCCGCCAAGATGCGCAGGGCTCTCTTGTGTGCACAATCTGCACCATAGAACTGGCTTAAACAGATGATCTGACGGGTTTTAGAAGATTAAATAAAACCCGCAAATACAGCCTCTATTTGAGACCGGCCTTTATTTATCCAAACCTGTCGCCACACCAGGCGTGTAAAAGAGACAGGCGTCTATTTGGGACTCAGCTATTATTTGAAGTTTTATGGTACCCCATCTCTGAGATCCGGCCCGAGTGGTTCACTGTCAGCTTCGCAGTCCCTCGGGTTGGATGCCTTATCTAAAGGCAAGTGTCCAGAGGCTTTGTCTCCGGACAAACATGAATTTGGCCAGACTGAAATGTCCAATGTAAGTGACACCAGGTCAGGCCTTCCTGGTGGCATTCTGGGTGAGTATGTTCCCCTGAATAGTGATTGGCTGGGGCTCTTTCGAGTTCCCTAGCCACATTCCCTAGAAGGGACCCCTTCTAAATTTTAAGCTGTGGTCCTAGGCCCTTGAGCAGGCCCAGGTAGGCCTTTCATTAAACAATGTTTATGGAGGTTTTCCTGTAGAACGTATAGCTTGGGCTTTGACCGTAGGAATGCTGTTACTGATAGCCCAGTGTGACCTGTGGATGAGTGGGTCTACGATTTCATTTGAATTTGCTGGTTCTGACAGTTGTCACTGCCAATGGGCATGCACTCCCCTTAGCATGGTGGCATGGGTATATCGTTCCCAAAGCGCTATTCAATGCAGTGCGAGTTCCCTTTCGAAAGGGAATGTCTCAGGTTACGACTGTAACCTCTGTTCCCTGAGAACGGGGAATGAGACACTGCGTCTTTTTGCCATGCCTCGGGCCTGCCTGCCTAACAATCCCTTCAGACAATAAGATGAATGTTATTTTTGCAATGTGCCCCATAATATCACTATGAAATAAATGTTTTTCTCTAGTTACCCTTATGAAGGCTTGCAATACAGAGGACAATGTCTTTTTGGAGCTTGACAGGAGTAGTGTAATATAAATGCCGTTGAGGCAGATGCACTGGGGTTCATGGATCTATTGAAAAACTTTTGAATGTTTAAATACAACTAATAATAGGGTTTACCCCCATAGGAATAGCTTGTGGGGGGAGGGGCAAGGGGGGCCTGGATTTTACTAAATATTTTTAATTAAAGGTGCTCTAAGGGATGTCACATGTTTTTTAGGCTGAAACATTTTTTGTCACATACAAAACAAACATCTCCTCACTATCCGCTAGCTGCCTGTCCCCTGAACACACTGTAATAAAACACGGTCTCTGTAGACAGCCCAGACTCCGCAAATGGCAAAAGAACAAACTGGCCTAACCCGCACCACGAAACATAACAAACTGTTCCAGCCAATAACCGACAAGAATGATTTGGGGGTGGGGGTTGGGGGGTTAGTGCATGTGCACATGAAGGGGGGGGGGGGGGTGGAGGAGAGAGAAGCATGAAGAGGGAAGTTAGCTAGAGGAGAGATGTCCTAGACAACGACAACGACTAACGTTAGAATTATATTCTCTTGAATTTTAATATGGCCGACACACGTCCAAAGAGACAACGTTCTGATGAACAAAGAGGGAAACAAAGAGGGAAAAGGAGAAGGAACCAGCAAAGTCCCGAATTTACGTCGGAAAAGCTTGTTTCAGGAAGCATGGAGAGGAGGGGGAGGGGAAGGGGACGGGATGAGGAGGAGGGAGGGTCGAGCTAGCCTCCGTTTTGTTTGACAATTCTTCGAACGTCAACAAGGAGTGACGTCACCCAACGTCGCTTAGAGCACCTTTAATAATATTTTCAAATCAGAAGTAAATATACAAAACATTTAGATATTTTAATATATTTTAAACTCTTATTTTGTAAATTTATTTTGCATCTTGGTGGATAATAGCTTAGTATAATGCTTGCCTATAGTATGGTGTGATTGGATATTCATCTTTTTTTTTTTTTTTTTTTTTTTTTTACAAGTTACAACAACTGCAGAGAAACTAAAGTCAAATAAAGCTGCCAAACCTGATGCCGATGATTTCGGACCCAGACAATCTCAGAAAGGTGATCTGCAGGATGCTGTGTTGTTAGCGGCTCTTGCATTTATGTCAGGAAGAGGACCTTTTACATCCAAATGCTGGATTTACCCC
Source organism: Chrosomus eos (assembly GCA_036326025.1). Taxonomy (NCBI): domain Eukaryota; kingdom Metazoa; phylum Chordata; class Actinopteri; order Cypriniformes; family Leuciscidae; genus Chrosomus; species Chrosomus eos. The sequence continues at coordinate 7,777,678 of CM070825.1, read as the reverse complement.
AAGCTATATCAAGCTACGCCTATGGTTTGTTCCCCTAAAAGCACATTACAGGAAATTTCTTGTTAATTTTTTTGTTAGAAGTAAAATATTATTCCAGTAATTTCCAAATAAGCCTGTGCAAATCTGTTCAAACTATGTGCTTGCCTTACTTACAGTGAGTCTAAAATAAAGATTCAGAGCTGTTCGGTTCATTTTGGCAGGAAATATCAGGCTTCCATCATTTGTCCTTGCTTGTTTATGTCATGTAGAAAGAATAGAAGATCTGGCTACTAATGTGGTAAATATGCTACTTGCACTAAGAGCAACCAAGAGTGAATCACTGTTTGAATGACGTTATGTGTTGGACAATCTGTGTTTGTTTTCATGGAGCAGAGGATGGTTAGCTGTCCAAATAAGATGAGGAATAAGCTGTGTGATGAGGAAAGGTATAAAATAAACAGACTTCACAAAAACAGTAAAAGGTAAACCTTTTTTTGGTTTTCCCTTTGTTGAAAGTAGGATGTCCATTGTTATGATTAAAAGTTATTGTTGATGAGCTGCTATCTGTTGCACAATGTGTCTTCTGCTGAGACACCAACAGTTTGTGAAAAACAGATTGTGTATCATCATGTCAAAATGGGTATTAATTCAAACAGCCATAAAAACATTGAGACAGGTCTCATAGACGTATTGTTTTGGAAAAGCAGAGACAATGAATCTAGAAGTGACATAGTCATTGTTTACAGTAACTCTGTACCTCAGCAATAATAGATTGCATATGTTTATACTGCTATCTTGCACACACACACACACACACACACACACACACACACACACACACACACACACACACACACACAAAAGTTACTAATTAAAAATACAGTAAATTGCTCCTGTCTGCCTCGCTGCCTGCTGTTGTGTGTGAGTGTGTTTGCTCCGAGGCTGTTAGCTCCGTCTAAGCCTCGCATTTCTTTCTGTTTTGAACCATCGTTTACTATCATTTCTAGTTGTTTATACTACTAATTACAGTTTACCTAACATCGCTAGCTTCCGTTATTGTTAGCACAACACGCTAGTATCTCGCTAGCCTGTTAAAGCGCCACCCGTGCGCTCAGTTATTTATTTATTTTTCTCGTGCGCGCCCGCGCATCTGAGTTCATAAAAAGCCCAGGTGAGTAAGAATCAGTCAACAAACACGGTGAGTAATGTCTTGTCCTGTTATTGTCACTTGCACATCATGCCATATGTTTACCATAGCCTTCCCCGTCGGCATAGGGTTTATATGTGATAAATGCAAGGAGACAGTCAGGCTGACGGAGAAGATTTCAGAATTAGAGACACGCATCCAAACTTTAATTGAGGATAGTAAGTGTGCTCGAGCTTTAGATACTACTTTGGATGCGCCTAGCATAGTGAACCATTTACATGATTCGGTTCCGGCTGAGTTATTGCCTGTGCAGCCAGGCAGATGGGTGACGGTGAGAAATCGCTCTAGTCGCGGATCAAAAAACCACTCTTCTGTTCCGGTTACCATAACAAATCGATTTGCCTCTCTCAGTGAAACACCCACTGAGAATGCTGTTGATTGTGCCCTGGTAATTGGCGATTCTATTACACGGAACGTGAAAATAGAGACACCAGCCACCATGGTCACATGTTTGCCGGGAGCCAGAGCGCCTGACATCAAATCAAATTTAAAAGTGCTGGCTAATGCTAATCGTAAATTCTCTAAGATTGTTATTCACGTCGGCACTAATGATGTTCGACTTCGCCAGTCGGAGATCACCAAAATTAATATTAAAGAGGTGTTTGAACTCGCAAGTACGATGTCAGGCACTGTAATCTGCTCTGGCCCCCTTCCTGTTCGAAGGAGTGATGAGATAGTTAGTAGATTGTGTTCACTCAATGGCTGGTTGTCTAATTGGTGTCCGCAACATAATATAGAATTCATAGACAATTGGAAAAGTTTTTGGGGCAAGCCTGACCTGTTGAAAAGAGATGGTATTCATCCCACCTGGGATGGTGCTGCTCTTCTCTCTAGTAATTTGGCTCATAGTCTTAGAGATAAAACATGACAATCTGGGGCTCAGGTCAGGAAGCAGACAAACTGGCTAAACCGACCGTCTGCTAGCGGCCTCACGTCACCAAGGTCAGATAAATCTCATCACATAGAGACTCTTTCACCTAGATATCATCATATAGAAACTGTGTCTGTTCCCCGAATTTGGAAATCCAAAAAACTGCCAAACCTTTCTAAGGTTAAAAATCTAATTGATGTTCAACAAATAAAAAACAGATATAATGCAGATGAGCAAACGATAAAGCTTGGGTTGCTGAATATTCGATCCCTTAATTCAAAATCACTCATAGTTAATGATAAGATTAAAGACTATAACCTAGATGTGCTGTGTTTGACAGAAACCTGGCTAAAACCAAATGATTACATTACTTTAAATGAGTCCACTCCGCAAGATTATTGTTATAAACATGAGCCTCGTCCGAAAGGCAAAGGGGGCGGTGTTGCTGTAATTTATAGTAATATTCTCAAAACCACTAAGAAATCTAGTTTTAAATATACTTCTTTTGAAGTGTTGGTGCTTAATGTAAAAATTTATAGTGTAAACAATAAATCACGTTTGAGAATTCTGCTGGCTACTGTATACAGGCCACCAGGGCACCATAAAGATTTTCTCAAAGAATTTGCTGACTTTCTATCAGAATTAGTATTGGCTGCAGATAAAGTCCTAATTGTTGGTGATTTTAATATACATGTAGATAATGAAAAAGATGCATTGGGATTGGCATTTAAAGACATTATAAACTCAATTGGAGTGAGACAACACGTGTCAGGACCTACTCATTGTCGTAATCATACTCTTGATCTAATATTATCACATGGAATAGATGTTGATGGCGTTGAAATTCTGCAGCAGAGCGACGACATCTCCGATCACTATCTAGTCTCGTGTAAATTACATTTAGCCAAGGCTGCAAAGCCGACTCCGTGTTATAAATATGTTAGACCTATCACTTCTGCCACTAAAGATTGCTTTATCAATAATCTTCCAAATCAGTTTCATAATCTCAGCATCCCAGATAGTTTAGAAGAACTTGATATTGCAACAGAAACTTTTAACTCTCTCTTTTCCAGCACTTTAGACACAGTTGCTCCGCTGCGCTTAAAGAAGATTAAAGAAAATAGTCCAACGCCGTGGTACAATGAGCACACCGGGCCCTTAAGAGAGCAGCCAGAAAAATGGAGCGAAACTGGAAGAAAACAAAACTAGAGGTATTTCGGATTTCATGGAAGGAGTGCTCGATTGCTTACAGAGAGGCCTTAAAAGATGCTAGAACTAATTATTTTTCAACCCTATTAGAAGAAAATAAACATAATCCTAGGTATTTATTTGAACAAGTGACTAAACTAACGAAAAAGAAAGCTTCAAGCCCAGAAGTTTATAAGAAACACAGCAGTAATGACTTTATGAACTTCTTCACTTATAAGATTGATAATATCAGGGACAAAATTATAACTATGCAACCGTCTACTACAGTATCGCATCAGGGAGTATATTGTAGTCTCTGTGAGGAACATTTTGATTCATTTGTTGCTATAGGAGAGGAAGAATTTTGCAAAATTGTTAATTCATCTAAATCGACAACTTGTATGCTAGACCCTATACCGACTAAGCTACTGAAAGAGATGCTTCCAGAGGTCATAGATCCTCTTCTAGATATCATTAATTCATCTTTGTCATTAGGATACGTACCAAAAACCTTTAAGTTGGCTATGATTAAACCGCTTGTTAAAAAACCGCAACTTGATCCTACAGAATTAGTCAATTACAGGCCAATCTCGAAAATGCCTTTTCTGTCAAAGATACTAGAAAAAGCAGTATCCTCACAACTGTGTTCCTTTTTAGAAAGAAATAATATCTGCGAGGATTTTCAGTCCGGATTTAGACCGTACCATAGTACTGAGACTGCTCTCATTAAAGTCACAAATGATTTGCTCCTATCATCCGATCGTGGTTGTATCTCTCTATTAGTGTTACTTGATCTTAGTGCTGCATTTGATACTATCGACCACAACATTCTTTTAAATAGACTAGAAAACTATGTTGGCATTAGCGGAATTGCACTAGCATGGTTTAAATCATACTTATCTGACCGTTTTCAGTTTGTATCAGTAAATGAAGAGATGTCTTATCGATCACAAGTTCAGTATGGCGTACCACAAGGCTCAGTACTAGGACCGCTGCTGTTCACTCTGTACATGCTACCATTAGGAGATATAATTAGGAAATATGGAATTAGCTTTCACTGTTATGCTGATGATACTCAGCTGTATATTTCTTCAAAACCTAACGAAACTTACCAATTCACAAAATTAACGGAATGCATAGCTGATATAAAAAATTGGATGACCAGTAATTTCCTATTACTAAATTCTGAAAAAACAGAGATTCTAATCATTGGACAAAAAACTTCCTCACCTAATAACCTAGAATACTGTCTAACACTTGATGGCTGCTCTGTTAAGTCTTCGACGTCAGTTAGGAACCTGGGTGTGCTCTTTGATACCAATCTTTCATTTGAAAGTCACGTGTCTAGTATCTGTAAAACCGCTTTTTTACATCTTAAAAATATATCTAAATTACGTCATATGCTCTCACTGACAAATGCGGAACAATTAGTTCATGCTTTCATGACCTCAAGGCTAGATTATTGTAATGCTCTACTGGGTGGTTGCCCTGCACGCTTATTAAACAAACTACAGCTAGTTCAAAATGCAGCCGCTAGAGTTCTTACCAGAACCAGGAAGTATGACCATATTAGCCCGGTTCTGTCAACACTGCATTGGCTGCCTATTAAACATGGTATAAATTTTAAAATATTGCTGATTACTTACAAAGCACTAAATGGTTTAGCTCCCCAGTACTTGAGCGAGCTCTTAACGCATTATAGTCCTTCACGTCTATTGCGATCTCAAAATTCTGGCCAGTTGATAATACCCAGAATATCTAAATCGACTGCTGGCGGTAGATCCTTTTCCTATTTAGCACCAAAACTTTGGAACAATCTTCCTAACACGGTCCGGGAAGCAGATACAGTCTGTCAGTTTAAATCTAGACTAAAAACACATCTCTTTGGCTTAGCATACACATAACACATTATAGATTTCTATAATTCAATGTTAGGCTGCATAGATTAGATCAGCCGGAACCGGGAACACTTCCCATAATTCCTGATGTACTTTGTACATCATAAGAAGGATGGCGTCTACGCTAATATTAGTCTCTCTGTTTATCCCGAGGTTTACCGCAGACCGCCGGATCCAGGGCATATCCAGATCTGATGAAGGACCATCACATGGACACGACGACACGCATTATCAGGGCTGTGAAGGTCCATGGACACCACCACTCATCTCCTCACCGGCCGGATGACCCTACACAACCAGATGAACTGGATAATATCGTGAAAGTTCTGATCCCATCTGACTCCTGACATTATGCTGCCTAACTCATAATCATACACTGTTCATTCGTTGGCCAAAGGAGGACTGGCCCCCCGACTGAGCCTGGGTTCTCCCAAGGTTTGTTTCTCCATTCTGTCACCTGATGGAGTTTTGGTTCCTTGCCACTGTTGCCTTCGCCTTTTGGCTTGCTTAGTTGGGGACATTTAATTTTCAATTGAACAATACTATTACAACATTGTTTTCCTGTTATCTCTGTAAAGCTGCTTTGAAACAATTTGTATTGTAAAAAGCGCTATATAAATAAAGGTGACTTGACTTGACTTGACTAAATAAACGTGGATGGACTGTGATAACCCCAGGTCACATAAATATTGATGCTTGTTTCATATTGTTTGCATATTGACTACAGGAGCACCTTCAGATCTGTGTGTAGGTACAAACACAATTCAATTCATTTCACTTTTTTTTTGTATAGCGCTTTTCACAATACATTTCGTTTCAAAGCAGGTTTACAGTGTCTACATTACAATTTAGAGTGATCTGTTATCAGAGGTGTCTGTGTCTCTTTTCAAAAATTTACATATAAAAATCACCCAGTTAGCTAACATCATGTATACATTTTAGGCAGAAACTATGAGCTTATAGAAGTATTTAATTACATGGTGTAAACACAATGATTACAATATAGAGAAAATGTAGCATTGGCACATGCTGATTCAGAGTTTGCTTCCTCTGAAGTCCTTGCAAGAGTCGTCTCTTCACAGGTGTTGGGGCATCTGAAGTATTCGTAAGAGGCTGGGAGACTTCAAGTCACTGTGAAATCAGATTTGCCCTAATTAGGGCCCGAGCACCGATGGTGTGAGGACCCTCTTGGAATTGCTCTGTTTATTATTATTATTATTATTATTATTATTATTCTTCTTCTTCTCCGCAATGAATCGCATTTTTGAGGGCCTAAACATGCACGAAAACTCACGAAAATTTGCACACGCGTCAGAACTGGCGAAAATTTACATCTGATATGCGTTTCAAAATTGGGCGGGCCAAAATGGCTCGATAGCGCCACCTATAAAGGTTCAACGGAGTGCGCCTCGCGTTACGTTTCACGTACGTGTACGAAATTCGGTACATACATGTAATGGCCCAATACCTACAAAAAAGTCTCTTGGAGCGTAGCCCTAAACACAACAGGAAGTCAGCCATTTTGAACTTCCTCTCAGATTTTTGTGCAGTTTTTGCCATTTTCAGGCCTCGTACTTTAACGAACTCCTCCTACAGTTTTAATCTGATCATCTTCAAATTTGGTGAGTGTAATCTTAAGGCCTTTGCGACGTTAAATTGCGAAGATCTTGAGTTTTCGTCGAAGGGCGTGTCCTCGGCGGCCTGACAAATTTTGATGTTTCGCCATGAAACAGGAAGTTGCTGTAACTCAGGCAAACAATGTCCAATCTGCCCCAAACTTCACATGTTTGATATAGAGTTCTGTCCTGAACACATGTGCATGCTCATATTCAGTTACAGTCATAGCGCCACCTGCTGGCAACAGGAAGTGACATGTTTAACACTGTTGTGGACTCCTGATAACATATAAAAAAGTGCCAGCAAGTGTTAAACATGCTAACAACATACTTGAAACATGCTAAAACATGCTAGCAAGCACTTAGCTAAGTGCTAAAGCATGCTATTACTGCAATTCAATAGGAATTTGCTGTAACTCAGGTATGGAATGTCCAATCTGCCCCAAACTTGACACATTTGATAAGAGTTCTGTCCTGAACACATGTCCATGCTCATATTCAGTTACAGTCATAGCGCCACCTGCTGGCAACAGGAAGTGACATGTTTAACACTTTTGTGGACTCCTAATAACATATAAAAAAGTGCCAGCAAGTGCTAAACATGCTATCAACATACTTGAAACATGCTAAAACATGCTAGCAAACACTTAGCTAAGTGCTAAAGCATGCTATTACTGCAATTAAATAGTAATTTGCTGTAACTTCGAACCCCGAAACCCCGAAACTTCACACATTTGATAAGAGTCCTGCCCTGAACACATCTACATGAGAATATTCAGTTATAGTAATAGCGCCACCTACTGGCAACAGGAAGTGACATGTTTAACACTGTGATGCAGTACTAGCAACATATTAAATATGCCATTGAATTATAAACATGTTATAAACATGTTAAAACATGCTAGTAATTCTTAGCTAAGTGCTAAAGCATGCTAATGAAATGAAACAGGAAGTTGTTGTTACTTAAGAAGACAATGTCCAAACTGCCCCAAACTTCACACATTTGATAAGAGTCCTGCCCTGAACACATCTACATTACAATTTTCAGCTATAGTAATAGCGCCACCTACTGGCAACAGGAAGTGACATGTTTAACAGTGTGATGCAGTACTGGCAACATAGTAAATATGCCATTGAGTTATAAACATGTTATAAACATGTTAAAACATGCTAGCAATTCTTAGCTAAGTGCTAAAGCATGTTAATGAAATGAAACAGGAAGTTGTTGTTACTTAAGAAGACAATGTCCAATCTGCCCCAAACTTCACACATTTGATAAGAGTCCTGCCCTGAACACATCTACATTACAATTTTCAGCTATAGTAATAGCGCCACCTACTGGCAACAGGAAGTGACATGTTTAACAGTGTGATGCAGTACTGGCAACATAGTAAATATGCCATTGAGTTATAAACATGTTATAAACATGTTAAAACATGCTAGCAATTTTAGCTAAGTGCTAAAGCATGCTAATGAAATGAAACAGGAAGTTGTTGTTACTTAAGAAGGCAATGTCCAATCTGCCCCAAACTTCACACATTTGATAAGAGTCCTGCCCTGAACACATCTACATTACAATTTTCAGCTATAGTAATAGCGCCACCTACTGGCAACAGGAAGTGACATGTTTAACAGTGTGATGCAGTACTGGCAACATAGTAAATATGCCATTGAGTTATAAACATGTTAAACATGCTAGCAATTCTTAGCTAAGTGCTAAAGCATGCTAATGCTATGAAACAGGAAGTTGTTTTTACTTAAGAAGGCAAAGTTCAATCTGCCCCAAACTTCACATGTTTGATAAGAGTTCTGTCCTGAACACATGTGCATGCTCATATTCAGTTACAGTCATAGCGTCACCTGCTGGCAACAGGAAGTGACATGTTTAATAGCATGCTATTATACCCATAATAAAGGACATTTTTGTAACTGACTTTGACATACTCCCACTATATTTATCTACTTAAATGCACATTGCCCACCGTGGTCTGTCTTCCTAAAGCCACCAGGTGGCGATGGCACGGGTGCGAGGGCCCTTTCAATGCTGCTTGCAGCTTTAATTTATGTTATTCTCCATGTACTACTACCCCTCCCAGACAACCATGTGCCATATAAATACCAATTCTTGATGGATAAAATCAAATACCCAGCTTTGTTTCTCTTTGAATATCCTGTTGTCACTCAGATATTGGGTTGTGACCACAGTTTTCTCTAGTTTATTATGAAATTGTGTATCATTATGGTGCCTTTTAAATTCAGTATTGTGTTCTCTTATACTATTCCCTATAGGTTACATATTCAAGGGTATTATTTAAAGGAAGAGATCCCAAGATAGAGTCCTGAGTTCTACGGAACAGTTAAGACCTAAAATAAGAGTCTCTGGAGTTTAAGATTAAACATTTAAAATGTTCAACTGTCTTTGTGCAGTGGATGAAATCAGTGTAGCAGACGCTTTTATCCAAAACAACTTTGTATACTTATAAATTCTAGTTGTTGTCATCCACAATGTAGAAGGATTTATGCACTCTCTGAATTTATTCCCATCTAGTTAGGTCTTCTATCATCAGAATTAATCATCACTCATCTTTGCATTATGCTTTTTGCAGGTTTCATTACACCCTGACACAATAAAATATAATTATACAATGTAAAATGTATACAATACTGACGTATACCCATTTAAATAGTATGACTAGCGGTGCAAAATCACAAAAACAAAGGTATGATAGCATCTTTTCAGCTACTTTTTTTCTCCTTTAAGGCAATTATAGAGGACGCTTTCATCTAGGCATATATTTAAATGACACATGCAGTCATGGCATAAATTAATATGTATATCAAAGTGGGGGACAATCTAATAACTCACCTGTCAGGCTTTCCCCAGATGAGTGAGAGAAAACACTTATGAAATAACTATCAAATGTTTTCCATCATGGGTTTGCTTTCTAAAAAACAAAATCGCAGACAAACTATCCCACTGGTGAAATCACTTCTATGGTGAAATGAGCAACAAGACTATTGGGTCAGATTTCTGTTTAGATTTAGTAAACCATAAAAGCTATTGTATACCATCATAATAACTCTTATGCATTTAATGGACAATCTAATGTTACCCTCTCTCTCCTGTTCCCATCATTATGATCTGAAGTTCTTGGCTAAATGTGAGCACTTGTCTGGTGAATTGATAAGGGCTTCTTTCAGGAATTAAAGATACAGTTCACTCCTAAATTAGAATTATTTACTCAGCCTCTTGTCATTTTCACAGAAGAAAGAAAATCATACCAGTTTGGAGAGACATGAGGTTTATGTTAAAATTTATGTTAGGTTAAAATTATGACTTTATTCTTAAACATACTCAGTCACACAAAACATTAAAGCTATACTATGACTCTATACCATGACTTTATATCACTTTTTCCTTTTAACATGGAAAAGGGCTAATTTTGTCAATTTTTGCTATTTTTGGCCTTCATGAACATAATTGTTTATACATAATCAAATGGAAGAGACACAATATAACTCTAAACTCAATTGTGTATTTCAGATGCTGTCTCGTATCATAACCGTGTCATCTGCTGAGAGAAACTGTCACTCAGAATGCACACATAATGAAGGACGTAAAGACATCATAGAGGATTGTGAAGATATTTCACTGAAACTTGGTCTTATCATCTACATTGTGTTCAATGTCAATTGTTATTTATTAATGTATTCAGCTAACCTCTGTTGTTAGAGCACTGTAATAATAGCTACAATCTGACATGTCAATAAAAAATAAATTACCTAATTGACACATATGCTGTTTTGTTTTAATGTACAACACAAATAGAGGCAACAAGCTATAAGACAAGGCAGATAGAGGGCTTAAAAAACATTATTCATAAATCATTTATAAAAAATAATAGTAATATTAATAACATGAAGATACTAATATATTCATAATAATGGAAATAAATATAATTGAAAATATTATTTATAACACCATAAAGGTTCTATATAGCACTTTCAAATCATGGTTCTTTATGGAACCTTATAAAAAGGGTTCTACTTAGCACCAAAATTGTTACAAGCTGAAGAACTCTAATTTGGGACTGTTTAGATCCATTTTTCTTAAGAGTGTACATGGGAAAAGAAGAGTCCATGAGGGAAAGGCCAGGGCTGATGATGCCGTGTGTGTTGATGATATATCCCAGAAACTGAATAGATGGATAGACGGTAAAAATCTCATTTTTCAAGTTTGAGGTACAAACGACGGTCACAGAACTTCAGTAGGACCTCTCAAAGTGGAGGCCATGTTCCAGGAGTATATCAGGATGTTGTTGATGGAGATTATGTCAAAGTGGTGTAGGTACTCCAAGAACACCTTGTTCACAAAGACCTGGAATACGGAGGGAGAGTTGGCTAGCCCGTACAGCATGGCCCGGTACTCATAGTGCCCTGATGGTGTGGAGGGGTCCACCCACCGTATCCGAATGAGGTTATACGCGCTCTGCAGGTCCAGTTTGATGAAGAAGTTGGCACCATGGGGCATCTCTAGGGCTGCTGTGAAGAGTATAGGGGTATGTGATAGTTCGCTGGTTGAGAGCACGGTAATTGATGCAGGGCCACAAACCTTCATCTTTCTTTGCCACGAAGAAGAAGCTTGAAGCGCCAGGGGATGTGGAAGGGAGTACGTAGCCCTGGCAAAGAGCCTCTTCCACATACTTTATGAATAGGCAACGGATAAATCTTTCTGTTGCACAGTCTCATGGCTGATATGGAGGTCAATTTGGAGGCAAGTTGCTTACTGAATACATCCTGGAATGCCCGATACTCCCTTGGTATTTTAACCTGTTTGTCCTTGTTGTGGCTTGGAGTGGAGCAGATGGTTCAATTGAAGTATAGGGAGGTTTTCGGTGGTAGTTGGCGAAGCATTAGTCCCCCCCAGGACAGAACTTCGCAGGTGGCCCAGGAGAAGTGATTGTTGTATGATGGAAAAGGAGGTCGTACTGGTAATGATCTTTCTCTGTTCTGTAATCAATCTCTCAAAAAAATATGATGTCTTCCTATTAGAACAAATGGGAATGCAAAAATTATATTTGCTGTAATGTCACATTCACCACTATAGAAGTATGCCAAACTATGACGACTGTCGTCTCCGCCCTGGCCGTCCGAAGATTTGTCTCTCTGCGCCCGAGGTGTCGCCAGCGCCCGAAGGTCGTTCCTACGTCTCCGCCATGGCCGCCGAACGAAAATGGTCGTCTCCGCCATGGCCGCCCGAATGAATGGAGTTCGTCTCGCCATGGCCGCCCGAAGGGTCGTCTCCTCCCCGCCATGGCCGCCCGAAGGGTCGTCTCCGCCATGGCCGCCCGAAGGGTCGTCTCCCCCTGGCCGTCCGAAGGTAGTCTCCGCCATGGCCGCCCGAAGGGTCGTCTCCGCCATGGCCGCCCGAAGGTTCGTCTCCGCCATGGCCGCCCGAAGGTTCGTCTCCGCCATGGCCGCCGAAGGGTCGTCTCCCCATGGCCGCCCGAAGGGTCGTCTCCTCCATGGCCGCCCGAAGGGTCGTCTCCCCATGGCCGCCCGAAGGGTTCTCCTGCCATGGCCGCCCGAAGGGTCGTCTCTGCCATGGCCGCCCGAAGGTTCGTCGCCATGGCCGCCCGAAGGGTCGTCTCCTCCATGGCCGCCCGAAGGGTCGTCTCCTCCATGGCCGCCGAAGGGTCGTCTCCTCCATGCCGCCGAAGGGTCGCTCCGCCATGCCGCCCGAAGGGTCGTCTCCTCCATGGCCCCGAAGGCTGATCGTCTCGTCCACCATGGCCACCGAAGGTTCGTCTCCGCCATGGCCGCCCGAAGGGTCGTCTCCGCCATGGCCGCCCGAAGGGTCGTCTCCGCCCTGGCCGTCCGAAGGTTTGTCTCCGCCATGGCTGCCCGAAGGGTCGTCTCCGCCCTGGCCGTCCAAAGGTTCGTCTCTGCCATGGATGAACGCGAGGATCCAGGCATCCAGGCGCATCCAGGCGCGAGGATGAACCATTTGAGGAGTGGGCGTTCTGTCAGGGTTATGTTTGTTTTTAATCCGTTTCCCTGTTTTGTTCATGTCTGAGTTTTACCTGTTCCTTTGTTTCCCACCTTTGTTCCAGTTTCCCACCTTTGTTCAGTTCCCATGGTCCCAATTCGTCATTATTAGTTCATGGGTTTCAGCTGTGTGTTATTTATTAGCTCGTTTCAGTTTGTTATTTAAGCCTTCACTCTTTGTCCAGTCTCTGTTATGTTTAGATGTGTTTGCACTGCCTGTTTGCTTGATTTTTGAGTAAGAATTAAACGTATTAGTTTTTTAGCTTTAATAAGAGGCACACATTGAGAAGTTCAAAATGAATGTTCGCCCTGTATATGTAGGACAATGACTTTGACTGAGGGTTACATGTTATGCAGTATTACAGGTGTGGGAGTTTTTAGCCTAGAGAATATTGCACAGAATGTTTACAATCTTGCATAAAGTAGTGGTTCTAGCTTGTATGGCACCCCTGGGCAGAAAAAAAACAGTAATTTTTATTAAAACATTTAAAACAACACAAATAAATAACCATAAAATGTAAAACTATATAAATATATACAAAAATACTCAAAAAATAACAGACAAATATAAAGGAATTATAAATACAAATATAACAATCAATTTATTACACATGTGGCGCAGTGCAGTGTCATGATGTTACTGCTGTCATATGCAAAATGTTCATAAAAAACACCATTCCTTTTTCTTTTTTGCCCCTGACAAGATGCAGGCCCGGGTGGCTACCGATGTCGCCATACCTAAATCTGCCACTGCTTGCATACAGGGCAATGTATCCTTGCGATCAGATGTAATAGTTGCTGACTCGCTTTTTACTGAATGTTCATAAACAAAAATTAGAACGAAAACAAAGAAAAACGTGTGTGCATGCTCACATTATTCCTGTTGGATCCGCAAAGTTCTGTGTCTTCCACACCTGGTAATTATCTGCATATAAAACTCTTATAGGCCCTTCTGGTCTGATTTAATGTTTATTCATATGTTTGTGCCCATACTAAAACAAATCACCCTTGCCTGAGTCTCCCATGCAGCCCTAATATATTCATGGTGAGAGAAATTAATTAGGCACCAATTACAACATGCTAATGGGTATGCTTTGCCTTTCTGCTGTGTCTGACTCTGTTCTGTAATCTGTAAAGTTGATTCATTTACAACAGTGTGGAACAGATTTATAGTTATTCCAATGTTATCAAATATATGGGAAAGAGAAAAACAGAATGAAAGTGAATCTACAATCTGTCATGAGTGAGTCCTGGTGAGAATGTTTTTTTGTTATCAATTTGAATATGAAAAAATCTCACTATATAGATAGAACATGGAGACATGGATAAAAGGAGGATGAAGGAGAGAATGATGAAGAGTTTTCTGCTGTGTGTAGACTGATTGACACACATGAGATGAGAAACCCTAACAGGTCAGAGCAGGTTTTCTCTCCATCTGTCTCTCTCTCTCTCTCTCTCTCTCTCTCTCTCTCTCTCTCTCTCTCTCTCTCTCTCTCTCTCTCTCTCTCTCTCTCTCTCTCTCTCTCTCTCTCTCTCTCTCTCTCTCTTTATATTATGGGGACAAAATGTCCCAACAAAGAAGGCAATATCGAAAATTCTCGTCCTTGTGGGGATATTTTTTCTTCCCCATGAGGAAAACAGCTTATAAATCATATCAAGTGATGTTTTTTGAAAATGTAACACTGCAGAAAGTTTTCTGTAATAGGCAGGTTTAGGGGTAGTGTTAGTGAAAGGAGAGAGAATATACAGTTTGTACAGTATAAAAATCATTATGTCTATGGAAAGTCCCCATAAAACATTATTTGTGTGTGTGTGTGTGTGTGTGTGTGTGTGTGTGTGTGTGTGTGTGTGTGTGTGTGTGTGTGTGTGTGTGTGTGTGTGTGTGTGTGTGTGTGTGTGTGGTTTATCATGTCATTGAAAGCATGAGTGACAGTGATATCACTGTCAAAGCTATGAGAAAATGTATGCAAAACTCAATGTGCAACAAAGAAAGAATCAATCCTGCAATTGTCTTTCTCTCTCCCTGCTGTAAGTCACTCCTGCCTCACGCATTTGGCCCTGTTGTAATTACTGAGCGGACAGGTTACATGCATTGATTTCCTTACATGTGTCTTATCACTAGGGGTCTAGCGGGTGTGCGTGATTCACAATAAAATCCATGTCTGATGCGTTAAAGATGCTTTGACAGATAAACACCAACATTACCATCCTAACAGGTCATTTGACAAAGACCTGCTGATCTCTGAGAGCAGCTTTAAATTGGAAATTATTACACATTAAACCCTCCACAAGGGCCCTGGATAGAAGAGGATCAATATTTTGCCCGGACTATAAATCAGCAGTTTTCCCTCTCCACTGCACTGCCACGGTCTGCTGCACATATTTAAATTTTCTTGTAACAAATTAATTCCAACATTTTCTCTTGATTGAATTAGGGCGAGTGCTGGTGCTGTCACAAATGTTATGCTGCTTCAGGGAGACAAATTGCTGGCCTAGACACAGGTAACATGCGCCAGTGTTGAGAGTCCCTGATAATCTTCCCACTAATTCTCTATTACAGCAAAATGAAGCCATAAATCTTCCTGACAGCTGATCGATGTAAACATTGTTTCCCCCATGATTGCCAGCACTCCCAGTGGAGGTACTGTCCACTCACCACACACTGAAATTACTCCCCACACAAGCACCAGCGCGAGCCTGGAACAAGAGAGAGATGACACGTGCGCCCTCAAGAATGATGGCAAGAAAAGCCTTAAAGGGATAGTTCACGCACAAATGAAAATTCTGTCATCATTTACTCACCCTCATGTTGGGCAGAATCTGGATGACCTTTTTTCATTCCCTGGAATAAAAAAGAGATGTTAGGCAGAATGAAACGCTCAATAAGGAGGAGACAACCAGACAGGCACATTGTCCTTGGCCCAGTGAAGTTATATGGTCTCATCACTAAAATAAATATCCCGGGCCTTATGCATTTTAGTGATGACCCTGGCCTCAGTCACCAATTACTTTTATTTATTTAGTAACTTTTTTAAGTTAAAAATAATCCAAAATAATTATTTAAAAAAAAAAAATCTTCAGCCAGTGTTCAAAAATATCTGCTTGCCGTAGCTAGATTCAAAACGGTTAGCTTGAATTAATGATTTTAATTCCAGTGGTACTGGTGGGTTTTCGCGGGAAATTCGAGCATGTCTTTGCGTCATTACGTCACATCCGTACACATAAAGGAGGAGTTTCGGCTAGCCGGCTATACTGCGCGTGAGGAGATGTAGAGATGTACAGGCTTTTCTCGCAGCACTTTACATGATTAAACTCATGGCGGATCCAGAAAGATCCAAACAACAATCATCAGTGTTAACTGGAGATTAAAACCCAAAAGACTTCGTACTTCGGATTTAAGGTGGAAAGAGAAAGAAACCATCTCATGCGAACACAAGGATACACATCGGTGGGGCTTTTGAAAGGTGCGTTAACTCCCGAAGGGGTTCGAAACGTAAGAAGAGACGGCTTTTTCTGCTGAACAAGTAAGACATTTCAATAGTTCAATCGTGTAACAGTACGTTTTCTTAATTCAAACAGTTATGGAGTTTCCTTTGTTGTGCATTTCTCGTTTAGCTATTATGGAGAATATGAATTCTGAACTGCACAGGTAATCATAAAACACATTAAATAACGTTAGTCACGCAATGCTGATGTTGTTAACATGAACAATTTGAGAACAAAGTAGGCTGTGATTTGCACGGTTGCTGTAAATCGCGCTGATTAAATCTAACGATTGCTTGTCATGTCGAATGCTTTTTCCCCCTTAGTTTATCAGAACAAAAATGGATGTTACTTAGTTGTTCAGAAGAAATTTTCCGATGAAAATTCTTATGTTGGTCAAGCTTTCAAAAAGTGAATCTGTGATTCTGAATGACAGTATCCACACAGCGCGGTGATTGACAGCAGCACTCGCCTCAAAACACTGTGTTCATCCGCGCTGTTTCATGCCGATTTACAACCCACGTAAAGATGATAATTCCGCGAATAACTGCAGTTACAGAGTTCGAACAGAGATGGTGACAAAAAAAGGAAAAGTTGCGGACTGTAGCTTTAAAAAAAATAATGCAATCAAAGAAAAGGATGATTCAGCTTTCAAGCTTTTTTTTTCATCAGCAACTAATAAAACATCTGATTAATAGATTAGGTCATATAGAATTGCTATTAATTAAATGTGTCATCATGGATTAATTACCTATCAACATCTAGTTTAACTAATAGTGTAAATTAATGTGTTAATTACCACAATGCACTGCCACTACCATAACATGCAAATAAGCAATAGAAATTCAATCACAAAAAACACCTTTCCATTTTTCTTTTTTTCTTTTTCTTTTTTTTGCCCCTGACAAATGCAGGCCCGGGGAGCTGGCCATGTCACAATACCTAAAGCTGCCCCTGCTTGCATACAGGCCATCATATCCTTGAGATCAGATGTAATACTCCCTCAATATTAATTACTGAAGGTTCATAAACGAAAGAGCAAAAACAAAGAAAGATGTGTGTGCATGGCTCATATTAACTAATTGTGTGAATAATTGTGTAAATTACCACAATGTATTTTAACTTCCAGCCGTCTGCAACCGGGATGCCAGGTTACCAGATGAACTGCTGCATGTTATCTAATGACTTGTTCATGACACAGGAATTATTCTGTTTGAAGCTTGATGGCTGCACAATTTTAGCAGTATATTCCAGGTAATAATTGCATTAATTCCATAGTAATTTCACAGTGGGACTTCTCTTGTATCTACTACTGCACTCTTGGACATTTCTTGTAAAATCTACAGTAATTTACTGGCAATTTTAGTCAGGTTTTTACAATATACTAGTTTTACTGTGATTTAACAGTATTAAAAAACACAAAAATTACTGTAAATATCATATTGTATTTCTACAGTGCATATGTACTGTGAAGGTGCCCAGCATGCAGTGCGGCATGAATAGATTATGCTGTAGAAATGTTTAATACTTGTTGGATTTATCTGTGATGCTGAACTTATTTTTGCTTCACTTTTAACAGTTTGTGTTCCTGGTTTATTTTTTAATGTTTTAAAATGTGTTGAGTGTCACCATTGTTGTGTTGTGTATGTCGAGTATTGATGTCTGTGCATCATTCAGTGATGCTTATAATCTTGTGCTGCAGGATATCACATCTTTCCAAAAATGAATCTCAGCAGTTTCTTCGCTATTATGAAATATCCATCTGCAAACAGTTATGAATTTAAATAAGTTCTAAATAAGTAAACATGTATGCTTAAATACAGCTAAAATGCTGTGAAAATATGTCAAAAAATAAAAGCAGTAAATTACTGTGATGTCAACATCGTTCTGCTGTTGATTAACAGTAATTTGTTAGAAATGACCCAACATGCATTAACGTCAATGTAAATTTCTGACTACAGTAATTTATTGTAAAATAATAGTCTTTAATCCTGTAAACTCCTGGCAATTTTAGTAGTTTTATGAATGTACATATATGTTATGTACAGGTGCACAGTTTAGGATGTTATTTACAGATGTACAATTTTGCGATTTTATGAACAAAATGTGTAATTATGAACACTGATGGTATTTGAAATCAACCCAAACAAACATCTTCATTGCTCCGCCCGCAAAATGCACAAACACAATGCAAGAGTAGATGTCTGTTCAGCTGAAGCGAAACAAGATAATGCTTTGCAAAAAATAAATGAACACATACACAAGAGTTTATACAAGCAAGAGAGTCACCAGCAGCACACCAGCTTCAGACAAACAATGACACTCAAAACTGTCTTGTTACTGTAGCTAACATTACAAGAACAGCATATCTTGGTTCAGTGAAACCAAACAAAAGCAGTGTTAATCACATATGGAGCAACAACGCAACCTTGCGACTGTTTTCAGGTTTCTCCACTTAGCTCTTGCAGCGCTGGAAAGCTTTTCTAATACTACCTTGCATGCTAAGGCTACGTCCACATTAATCCGGATACATTTGAAAACGGAGTTTTCGTTTAAAAACGCTCCGTCCACACTAGCGTTTTCAGGCGTTTTCAGACGTTTCAGTGTGGATGAGAAACTTATAAATTCACCTTACTGCGCATGCGTGAAACCTCACAAAAGCTCACTGACAGATAGAAAAATAAAGAAAGGTACCGCGCAATTCTTCTAACATGATAATTTTATTTAGCAAAATATCTCACCATTCACTGATGCGTCCAGGTCGCACTCAGTCACCATATGTTTGGTCTAAAACGCGACTGCTCTCCTGTATTGCCGCAGGACAGCAAATGTGAGTACATTTTCTGTCATCTTTGCAGTAGGCTACTGTGATATGAAGAGTGTGGAAAGTAACATATTTTAGCAACAGTGTGAAAGTGAATAGCACATAACAGGCACAATACCGGTAAACATCAGGTAAACATCTGTTGGTACAACATGGATCACATGACTAAACTTACGTCATCGTTTTCAAATACCTCCGGCTTCACAGTCCACACTACAACGCGAAAACGGAGTTTTCAAATTTATCTACTTTGGAGAGCGTTTTCCAAAAGCTACGTTTTCGTTGACTTAAAACGCCGTTTCAGTGTGGACGGAAGGCCAAAACGGAGAGAAAAACATACGTTTTCAAACGAAAACGTATTAGTGTGGACATGGCCTAAAGCTCTTGCATGATCATAACCCTTTATTTTCCAGTGATGTTCCTCTGAGCTCCTCCCCCATCGTGAGTGGCACACCCCCTACTGCTGATTGGCTACAAGTTTGTAGTGGCGTCCGATCCATTTTCAACAACAGTTCTCAGAAATTGCTTACTTCACCTTTAATCCCACCAGCCATAAATATGACAAAAATCACCAATCCTATATGGAGGATGCACTGTTAGAGTGATCAGAATGAGTTAATATTCACACGTAACTTCTACACATAGAAAACATAATATCAGAGGTAGAAAATCAATCATTTTAGAAGTGAACAAAACATGGTTGTTTAAATCAACTTACCTTTAGTCTACAGAGGAGAGCGACTGCGCCACCTGGCAAAGCGGTGAGGACAAAGTCTGTCTAGCACACGCTGACACAGAAAAACAATTAAAAACTTCTCATCTAGCAAATGAGGGGTCATTTTCCAGAGAAGGCTCTGTGTGTGTGTGGGGTGTGTGTGTGTGTGTGTGTGTGTGTGTGTGTGTGTGTGTGTGGTGTGTGTGTGTGTGTGTGTGTGTGTGTGTGTGTGTGTGTGTGTGTGTGTGTGTGTGTGTGTGTGTGTGTGTGTGTGTGTGTGTGTGTGTGTGTGTGTGTGTGTGTGTGTGTGTGTGTGTGTGTGTACTGAAAGCCCTTATAGCTGGATGTTACAAAGATAGTAGTACAAGGATTTTTTAGTTGGACTTTTTTTGGACATTTTCTTCACATTACTTCTTACTCCTAAGCTTTTTCAGTTGTATTACCTTTGCCAGTTTTTCTCCGCCATTGAAACATCAAGTTCAGTGCTGCACTTTTCTTATTAGTGTTCTTTTCTATAATGACTTATGGATCCATCTTGATGGCTGAGCTAAACTGGAAGCTGGAAGTGATTACTGTGAGCAAACAGTGTTTGGTTTAATCAACTCAGAGTTCAGGGTTAATGTTAAAGTAAGTTAAACATGCTTCTTGGAATAACCTGGAATTCATTTTCAGTAAGAGCAAGCCACTTCTATTGACATGAGTTACTGTTTGTGTCAGGATGTGGGTGTCCACCAACATAGTTAAGTTTAACTTTATGTGAAGTGCAAATGTAGGTGAAGAAAGCAGAGCTCACTGGCCATTTCTTGTCAGCTACTGTAGTGAAGTGTCTCAAGTTAATCTTTTTATTGAACAATTTCATAATTTTACACACTCAAAAGTGTTTGTGTTGCTACTTGATCCATGCACCTTGAAATGAGCAAATGCAACACAATTGATTAATTCACTAAATATTTTCATTGTATGCAATCAACTTAAATTAGTAAAAAAAAAAAAATTGTGTTGGGAAACTTGGTGGGGCATTTCTAGTTTCCAGATTTGCTCACGTGATTTGCTTTTGGGGGCAGTTGGTCTAATGGTTAGGCAGGAAAGGTGGGGGAATGATTGAACAGCGCTCTCTTCCACTCTCATTACCCACAACTTGCGTTGGGTAAACTTTGTGGAGTGTTCTGTGTTTAATCTTCTCCCTCTTTTCAGGGGTACAACATTCTGTAATGTTGACATTTTAGGGGTTACCTTTATGCTTCTGTGTGCTGAGGTTGAGGGTTGTTATGAGATGACTGTTCTGTATGTTGCTTTACTCATTATGAAATGATTGTGAAATCACTAGTGAATAGTAATCTGAATTAGATCAAGTTGAGTTGGTTTGGAAAGTGTTGTTTTTTGGGCTATATTCTATTCAGCTAGTTTACTAAGCTCAAGGTTATGTGACTGGTTCTACTCATGCTCACATCGCAGTGTTAAGGCCTGTTCACACCGGGACGAATTTCGCGCGTTATTCGCCGACGTTTAACGCCTCGTGACTAAACAAAGGGCGCCAATGTGAGTGTTCACACCGACGCGTAAAACGCCACGCGTAAAAGCATCATTTTTTTAAAAAACGCCTCGGGTTCGTTTTTTCAGTTTGACGCGCCGCGTCAAAAACTATCCGACCAATGAGATTGCCGCTTTTGCTCACGTGTCTGGAGCTTCTGAAGTTACAGTAAAACACAACTTGGGGGCGCTCAAACACAAAACGGTCTTGCCGAGCACACATACGTAATGGCGAAGAAGATACACAGTGTCCGTCTACTACACTCTGCCGGGAAGAAATAAGACGAGGAAGATGCAAGGCAAGATGAATGTAGAGCTGCTGGTCTTGTTGGTGTCTATATAAAGAGACACCAATGAGAATAAAGAACTGTATGACAAACGCGACAAACTTGCTCTCTTCTTCTGAGTGACAAGCGAGTGTCAGAAGCACTTTGTGTACCGGGGTATTTCTGTACATTTAGCGCCATCTAATGTCAGGGAATGAATTTGCATGTTCACTCGGCTCATCGTCAGCGAAAAACGCTTGGGTGTGAACACAAAAACCGCGTCGAAAAACTCTGACGAATAACGCAAGCCGATATTCGTCCCGGTGTGTACGAGCCTTTAGACACTGCCTCGTCCATGTTAGAGACAGGTGCATGAACAGATACGCTAAAGACAGGGGAGTGAGGTTTTACTTGCACAGCTCTTTACTAACTGGCCTCCATTAAAAAGCAATTTTATGTTGAGAAAGCTTATTTCCATGTGGAAACACTATCTACACACTGAATTGTTTTTAGATTGTTTTTTTTATTATTATTATTTCCAAATTAATTCAAATAGTTAGCATTTTCATAGTAAGCACAATGACTATAGCCTGACTACGTCAGACTTCCTACTTCCGCTAATTTCATTTCGCTCCTGTAGTCAGTCTGAGATAGCAGCCTATCTTTCAGTTTTCCTCCTCCCTGAAAACAGCCGGGCCAATCAACGAACAGAGAGCCGTGACGTAGTCGCTAAGCTAAGCTAAGCGCTGAGATCAGAGAAATCGAAAACGACCGCTGATATGGAGACGCGGATGCAATTCGCTCTGTTGTGGAGAATATTCCCCGCATTAGCAAACTGAAGCCCGAACAAGAAGAGTGTGTATTAAACATGTTGAATGGAGGTGATGTTGTGGCCCTACTCCCTTTGGGAATAGTTTATTTTATCAACTATTGCCGATCGTCAGCGAGAAACTGGGGAGCCTTTTGACAGGTCAGTGTCTCCTTTCTTTTCCAGGTCTTAAATACCGTAAAACTTCAAATAGCCAGGCTTTTATTTGCCCAAATTGTCTAACTGCACCGGCTTGTATTTGAGACAGGCGTCTATGAGACAGGCCTTTATAATTTAGTGTTGAGATGTTGTTCATTGAGATGTTGTTCCTAGAGTCTCTAATCTCTAAAAATCTCCAAATGCTCCACGTGAAACCGCTGTCTTCCGACCTTTTACTATCGTGTCCATTGATTTTGATTAATATTTGGCAGGGAGAGAGAGCAAGATAGCGCTCGGGTTGTTTGAAGACGTGAGAGTGCGCGCACGCGGCCGGGGCGCTCTCTCTCTCTCTCTCTCTCTCTCTCTCTCTCTCTATCTCTCTCTCTGCTAGTTTGCGCCCTGTCAAGCGCAGCAGTCATTCTATTACATCACTCACCGATCAAAAAAGTCGTTCACAGCCATGTTCACTCCGGTATTTCGCTCGCATCATCAAGTGTTTACAGCAGGTTTACAGTAGAAGTTCGATCATAGATTTGAGTTCGATGCATGATGTCTGTAGTTCGATGCGGCTTTGTCGGCGCATAACATACGTCATAAATAAACTTATCTGATTGGCTTACGGGTAACCAATGATTTTAAACTTCAGAAATCGCCCCCTAGCGAGAGAGAAAACACTTCTCTATTATGCTATTCCAGACTCTGTCTACGAAGCAAAGTGAAATAGCAGAGTCTGTTATTACCAGGCTACAATGACTAGGCTATCAGTATGAAAGGAGCTTTAATATGCTCCACCTGAATGACTCATTGTGTAAAACAAATATCTGAAGATTCCTGAGCCCTGTACCTCAAAGCTAGTCGTAGTCAGGATTAGAGGATTGGTTTCAGTTCTACAAAACCAAAGAAACCCAATTGGGTTGCGGTATTGCAATGCTCATTGTTCAGTTCTCTGTGTGTGTAGTGCACTGGAAAATAGTGACCCAGCCATTTCTTTAAAAAGGGATGATGGTCTCCTGTCAATGAAGTGGAAGGGTCACATATGCAGGTTCTTTTTTATTCATTTATTTACAGTTTAACTTCTGAACCGCAACCAAAAATGTTGTTCTCCCTTTGGTTGTAGATCCAAATTGCACAAATCTCCACATCCAATCCTTTAGATTTATGAATAAACTGTCACTTGCCCGTATACGGGCAAACAAAATTTACTTCACTATATTACTATTAAATCCTAATCTAGTCATGACAAACTATATATCGTTGGAAAGGTCTAAGACTCCTAAAGAGATATTTTAGTGTTGTTTTTTTCTTACAAATTACGAACGAACAGTAAAATATGAATTTATGACAAGAGTGCGCCTCAAAAAATCGACGTCATTACAGGAGTTTCTGACCTTTGTCACAAAAAGTTGACGCACACACTTTTAATAATTGAAACTTTGGTTTTTAGTGCTAAAAGTTCATAATAAAACATAATCTAGTATTTGTCAATAAAAAAAGATAAAATTATATTTTAAAAAGTGAAGTAAGAAGTCCTCTAAAAAGTACAATATATATTATATAAATATTTATATTTTTTTTATTATTATATCACATATTTTAGTAGTTATCATAATTTAGGTATCATTTGAAAGCTTACGAACTCAGAATTCATCCTGCGAAAACCGTTTTCAAATTGAACGTTGCATTACCATAGAAACGGTATTTTTTTATTAGGCCCCTCCCCTTTTGGGCATCATCTTTCATAATTTATTATCAAAACCTTTTCTAATCTTGACAAAACACATGTTGTCAGAAAGGTCTGAGTCTCAAGGTTCCATATTTAGTGACAGAAGTGATATTTGGATAGAAATTTATTAATTTGTTATGGCAGAATGCATACAATTAAATTCAATGGAATTCAATGGCACTTGGTGGCTATTTTTGGTATAATGCCTAAACAAAATCTCATGGGAACTTCAATTTTTGTGATATCAACTTTAAATTTGGAACACAACTTGGTTAGATATATAGCTTTCATTTTATAGTAATTTTATAGTAAAAAATATTTTGTAAAATATTTATCTTATTAAAAAATATATATTAATAAAGTATTTTTGATTTGCTGTAAATTATAACTTCCATAACTTTTTCATACTTTAATTTTTTGAAGTGCTTTCACTTCAGTAATAATTGATGATTGCTGATTGTTTTCTTTAAAACAAGACCAAACTTAGGTCTATATTCCAAAGCATTCTTGAATTACAACCATTTAAGTTTGTATAGTGCATTTTAATGTCAATTATCAAAAGGGGGGGGTGGGGGGGGGTGACAGTTAAGGGGTTAAAAACCTCATGTCTCTTTCAAAACAACTTCTTCTTCTTCTTTTACTAAAAAAGATTGTAGTTTAATCAATATTTGCCTTTAAAGGCAAATATTGATTATACTACAATCGTACAAGTAAAGGTTAATATAAATAAAAATAAGAACCATTATTGTTGCTTCCCAAAAGAACCTTTCATGAACATTTCTTAAAATTAATTTATTTTTCTGAATTGTCTGAAGTGAACGAGTCTACTAGCATTCATATTTTTATAAGGCAGGTTAAGGTTAAGACATATCTTTTTAAAGTTGCTTATCAGTATAACAATATTGTGTGAAGTTGTGTATGTATGTTGTATGTTTTTATATTACCTTCTGATTATCTCATACTTTTATTTAATTTTTTTAATATGTTTTATTTATATTATTTTATATTGATTTTGAGATTACACTGTATTGGCAATTGCTTTATTTTACTTCATGAAACCTGTCAAGATCTCCTGTCACCTTCACACTACATTTCCCATAATCCCTCCTGGCTCCCACCTGTACACACTACTTCTCAGTCTCACACATGCCATCCTTCACCCTCATCAGCTCCACTCTATTTAATCCTGCTACACACACACACATCACTGTCTGGACTACGATGGCCATAACATTGAATGTGTTACTTACCTCTGATTATAGATTATATCGCTTTCACATCAATTACAATGGAAGGTCGAAAACAAAGGTTTCAAGGTGGAAGATGAAGACTTTAGTTTCTCTGGTGCATGAATAAGCTTTCTCTCCGTTATGAAATTATGAAAAATATGAATAAAGATAATGTGCATTACAATATTGACTTAAACCCTTTTTACACAGCAAGAGGGAATTATGCTGTTGCCTTCAAAACTCAAGAGGATTGCTGGAAGTGTTAGGATTGCAGATGCAAAAAGAGGTGCGGTAAAGTATAATGCAGTTCAAATGAATGGAAAACAGGCAAAACCAAGTATTCCAGCAGTGGTTGCCAGATACAGAGGCAAGGGAATCGGGAACCGGGATAGGCAAACATCAGGGACAATTCAAAATGCTAACTGAAGAAAGACAGGGCAACTCTCTGGTTCCTCCATGCCCACAGCAATACAAGGAATCGGGATCCTTCCAGGATCAGGTTTGGCTACCGCAATAATCTTGCCAATGACCTCAATTGAGACAGGACTTTTACTTCATTACATAACCAAACCGTTGTCACAAGTTCTTCCATTTCACAATTTACATATCCATTAAATTCGAAAACAGAACTCTCTGAAGATAATGTTACAACAGTATGTCTTCTATGAAACCAACACAGATTCCAAAATTACTTGCCCCTAATCTATATAGGCAGAGATTCAGGATGTGTCAGGATTGTGGGGGGAAAAAGATACACACTGTCAAGTCTGCCCTCTTCACCATTCAACCAGTTCCAGAGGAGGTCCTAATGACAGTCTCACTAGAGGTGGAGGATATACTGAACTCAAAATGGCTTGGCTATGTGTTCAATGTTGCAGACACTGACTCTGTGCCTCTAAATAGTCTACTCTTGGGGTAACCATATGGGTCCTTATCACAAGTGGTATACCCAGAAGCCGAGTTCCTGAGTCACAGATGCTGAAGATCATAAGCACTGGCTGATCAATTCTGGCCCAGATGTACCAGAGACATGCCCTGTTTACAAACTAGGCAGAAATGCCATTCATCTCCTCCCGATTTGAGAGAAAGATGGCTATCATGGTTATGCGCTCTCAGATACTTAGAGTGTCAATGGCCATGCGAGGTCGGCAGATGTCTTCATCAAAGTCCAGGTATAAACTCAGCCTCTAGTACGGTTCAAATCAAACTCATTTAAATCACCTTTTAGTGATAACATGGGTGATTTGCACAGCTGGCTAGAATCGTTACCACCTTTACACCACTAGCAATGACCCTTTTAGTGCACCTATTGGTGCGGATGTATAAAATGCTTCAGAACAAGCAACATTTATTACAGACTTTTATTTTGATTATTATTTATACACTCCTCTGACTTGCACACAGGTGTCAGTATTTACATGTATGCAGCCATGTTGTATCAAGCGAGTTTGCTGCACTGAGAGGGTAATGCCTTTTACCTGGACATGTGTCAGGGTTATATCTGATTCTAAATACACTGAAAAAAATTAATGAAAGAATAAAAAACACTAAATCAGTACACGTAGAAAGTTACACTCTGGCCTCCTAATTTAACAGAGTCAGTGCCTGGCAGCCCTTTGCCTCTCTAATAAAGAGGAAGATAAAGCTAACAGGTGTGTAAGCAGTCATGGTGATTGTAGAATATCATCAGTTGAGACAAACACAAAACAAAATCAAATATAAAGGAAAAAAGATCAAACTGCAGCACAGTCTTGACAAGATGAAAGTAGCTAAATATATATCAAAGCCTAAGAGATGCACTGTAAAAAAATTCACATCTCTAACTCTTTCAAGTGACTGGTCACATCTTAACTGAATTTCTGTGAATTTAAGGCCCTGTTTACACGAGAACGATTCCGGGTGAAAACGTAAAAATATTTTATCGGATGTGCCTTTCGTTTACACGGCGACAGCGTTTTGGGGGCTTAAAAACTCAAAAAAGAAAATTTCCAAAGTGGAAATCTTAAAAATGCTCCACCGTCGCGTTCCCGTCTAAAGGGTAAAAACTCAAAAGTAAGGCACAGATCTGCTCACGGTGGTTTTCGTCGCGTACACGTTTACGTCACAGGCATGCGCCAGTACAGGGAGATAACAACAAACATGTCGGATTATTTCCATACGTCGGACCTTCAAGTTGCCCTAGCAGCTCTGATAAACATACAAGAGTCTTTTCTGCAGTTGTAGGAAATATCCGCCATGTCTTTGGACTGCGCGCGCTGACTTGGTGTTGTTGTGTGGCAGTGCTTCACATTGCCACCTAGCCGCCTGGAGTGCATGCTACATAAAATTTCACACACTTTTGCGTTACCATATACACGCAGATTTCCCAACCATAACACTCGTCTTTTAAAAAGTGAAAACGCAACGCCACTTTCGCGTTTTCTCTTCAGATCGTTTCCGTGTAAACAGCCTAATTTAATCAATTGTGGCAACAGTCTGTTAACAAGGGCTTAATCAGAAATAATATGTTGAGCCAATGGAAATGTAGTTTACTACCGAGTTGTTGATCCAATCATATATCTTAAATTGTAAAATTAATCACTTATTTTTTATCGCTCGTATCTGAAAGTTTAAGCAGTCTTGAAAGCTGGATATATTTACATACCACAAACTAAAGCAAAATCTACATCGACTGACACAAGTCGCGTCCTCATTATATAAATTACTTCTGTTGTGTCACTTGCCAGATGTGATGCAGGGGAACTTTGTCATTAATGTTAGTTTTTATTTACATGTTTTTAAACCTATGCAGTGCCACTTTTGAACGTTTTCTTCACCACCAAAACTTCTTGATTGTATTCAGTGTTTTTTGAGAATTTAAATGAATTATTTTTAATTATAGGTATTTTCACAAAATAACCTGTGTTGCAATTCATGTTTATTAAAGTGATGTGATAAAATGTCAACCCTGTTGTCTGTGTTCTGTATTTTGCTAAATGTATTTTATGTTTTACTTATTACTTATTATTATAGACATATATGACATGAGGAAAATAAAACTATTTGCTACCATTAGATAATTATTTGGTAACCGGGAAACACACGATCATGAAACCAATGAATGCATGAACTTGCGATTCTACAAAATGCCTTTTAAACTTTTTACCGGGTACTAAAGAAAAACTTTGGAGAATAATTTCCATGCTCAATACTCATCATAACATCTTGAAACTTGTGAAAATAAATATCTGTATTCTCTTGGAAATGCTTCAGCACTGTCTGGTTTGGCTCAGTATCAGTCTTTAAGTGTCCTCAGATTTGAGGATAAAGTATCAGTTTATCAGTTTTTAATTTCTTTATCATTACTTGTTGAGGGTACGGACAGTCATTATTCAGACTGCATCCTTTTTTTTTATGTGCATGTCAACAGAGATGATTTGATTAAATAAGACACTCTACTCTCAAATCCTTTTTTTCATTGGTTGGTCAACCCGGTGGAGCCATGCTGAAGTAGTCCGCAACGGGCCAGCACGGGATCTTGAGCCATTACTGCGAGTTTGTGTTTATGAGAACCATCCAGTAGACACCCATGGGGTGTCAGTAAAGGACAAGAGAAGTCCCTTTCAGTACAGACAGCTTCTATTGGCTTTAAAGGTTATTGCTCACCCAATTGGTCTCAGTCTGGCAGTGTCACTTGCATTATGACTTCATCACCCTGGGAAAAGAGGATGAGAAGAAAGAAAAACAGTTGCTAGCCATCCGTCAATGTCCGTCTCAAATTACCGCTCGACCAATCACTGCTAAAGATCAATAGGGAGCCAGTCGGGGAGGAGCGTGAGATGTAGCCAGCGGGGGATAGTAGAATAACTGATCAATACAGGAGGATGGATTTTGTCATCTTGGAAATGCACTGTCAGAGAGAGAGTGCTTCACTATGACAGTCCAACCAATATCAGAGACATCCTAAAAGACTGTACCACAGTTTTAGAAGAGCTCCAAGTCCCAAGAAAATGCATACTATATTGTCAGCTGTTTATCCAAACTTAAAGGGATCGTTTAGACAAAAATTAAGATTGTCTTCATTTACTCACCCCCATGTTGTTTCAAATCTTCTTTCATGGTCTGCAGAAGAAAGACAGAAAATTACAATGACGACAGATTTTTTTGGTGAAGACAACTTGAACAGTTGTAAGTCCATTCAAATTCATCTAAAAAAAAATTAAGTTCGAAATGTCTTGAAATTTGTCTGGAATAAGTGTGCTGTGTGGCCAAGAGCACTGGCCTCTGTGAAGTGTAATATTGCATGATCAGAGTAGCTCAAATTGAAAACAAGACCTCCGTGACCGCCTGATTACTTTTACACCAAACTTTATTTCTCCTGCTGTTTCTTTGTTAGTTCTTTTCATTCATATATTCATTCTGGGGTTGTATGTTGTGGAGGAAATGTGACTTGTCCTGAGGCATCTGATTATTTTAGAAAATTTCAGTGATTTAAAGTGTAACATTTCCAGACTCCAAGGTCAAATCCGTGTTCTCCCCTCCTCCTCTTTCCTTTCCCCTCGCCCTCCCAGCCAATCGATTGTTTCTAAAGAGCTCAACGGCATGTGTCCACCCTGGAGTCTTTCAGCAGCGCAGGCGAAGGGAAAACGCTGGTGGGGACGCAGGCGGAAGAGAAAGCGCTCTCCCACTTTTTCCTGAGTGGGAACGCTGGCAGCGTGACCTCAGAGTCAGGGTGAGCGGGTGTATTGGCACGGGTACAAGACGGCTAGGCCCCTGTGCGAAACTGCCCTGGCTCGCACCCTGCGCTCTGCCCCCTCTTGTGCCTTTGCCAGCTGCCAAGTTGAAAAGTTTTTCAGAGATGGATGTAAATTTCTGGAGCTCTGTTTATTAAAGCCTGATTACAAGATTGGATGCGGTCTAACTGACTCTTTCATGTTTTGACAACGCAGAGTGTTTGTTAAAAACATGAGGTCAAACAACCGCCACTCTTCAACCCAACAAATTCACCAAAGCATGCAGCGGTCAAAATGCATAATGCAGGATGAGACTACAAACGGAGCAGTTAAATGCGAGCAGTCATTCGCTAAGGCTATGGTTACCCTCACCCTTTGATAACTTGCGCTGGATCAGCTCCTGATCAGCATATTTGGCCTCGATTCACAGTTCAATAAAAGCTAGAGGCTTGGGTGGAAACAGATGACTAGGTGTTGGTGCTGACCCCGTTCCATGCCTGAGCACCAGTGCCATTTTACGGAGGCAGAGAGGACGAGCTAGTGCGTGGTCGAGTCGGGCGCTGAAAGAACACCTGCTGAGCAGGTAAAGAACTATAACTGCTACTCTCTGATCCACGGCAGCAGCGCGGCTGCTTATTCTCTCTTTCATACACCTTGACTCATGCGCCGCCACTGTCCTTGCTTTTCAAGCCCCACGGGGGGTCAGCCGTGTAAGGAACATAAAAGGCCAATTTAATTTAGCACGTCCGCAGCTCCCAAGTATTTTAATTCAGACAGCTATGACTGAGGAGTTAATATTTCACTTGTCAGAAGGCAGGTCGAGGCCACTGAATCATTGTAATTCTCATTAAGAGGCTCTCCCCCAGCAGCACCCTAATTCAAAATAATGAAAGTAAAGACTGAGAGCGATTCTAATGCCAGTTGAGTCCTATCTTTTAATATTCCCCCCTTGATGGATTAGAGAACCGGGAAATTCATCTTGGATCATGGGACCTAATTCAATAAGGGATCATTCCAGGAGTATTGCATTTTTATAATAATGTCATTTAAAGTGTCGTCTTCCATTGCGGCTGTCCCATATGTATGCTTATATAATGGTGCCAGAGGGATAAACTTTTACAGCAGGAACCACTCTCCTATCATTGTGCGCTGTCAGTCGTTCTCTCTCTCTCACACACACTCACTCTTTCTCTCTTTTTATTCAGTCTTCCTGTTTTCCTTGTCCGACCACATTTAAGTAACATTTTTATTCCATTTATGTGTCATTAAAATTTGAATCTCAGGAAGTAGAGCTGCTGTACAAAATTCATGCTATACACTAACATTTAATCCATTATTATACAGCATATTTTCTTGGTCTTGTCATGGACTCTGGAGCATGTGGATTCAGTCTTGAATGGGACTTGGCCCTTTTCCGATGTTGGTCTACATCACTGGTCCCACATTAAATATCAATCCATGTGACGTGGAAGTTGAGACAGACTTCACTCTTTCCGTTTTGTGACGTATTTTCAAGTGAAACAAAGCACTGAATAGAGGGCAGGGCTTAATTTTAGGGCACCTCCTGAGGCCTGTTGCATGAAGCCGGTTTCAGTTCCTAAACCGGTAAAATTGGGATTAGTTTGTATTCTTTTGAGCTCTTTGCGAACCTTTACATAAATGATCATTTAAATTCGGTCGATACATACATGCATTGATATAGTCAGATGTTTTAATTCTGCTGCCTTCTCAAACTCTCACTGCAGCAGCAGTATTTATTCTTGCTTTGTTTCATTTCATAATGTTCATTCACTATCATCTCTTAATCTCCAGCAGAGATGTGAATTGCTGTCACATTGTCTGCTTGCTGCACGTGTCACACTTTCAGGTGCACTCGCTTCACAATTACAAACTCTGGATTAGTTGACAGAAAACGTTAATTTTGAGCTTGCTGAACCTGACCTAAACCAGCTTGGATTTGTATGTTTTGCCAACTCTATCCTACTTTGAAGTTTGTACAGTAGCTTCATGCAACATGCCTCTGTGTTAAGCATGTTCTGCCCAAGATTAACTAACTTGCACTGCTTAACTGTTCACCACAAGACAAGTGATGTGCGCTATGTCCATTTTTATTTAATGTGGACTTTAAAACATTAAAGAGAGTTGGAAATCCATGTATATCTGGTATCAGAAAGGATGACACTGTCTGTCAAACATTCTGGAGTGTGACCTGTTAAAAGATCCCCCTATACTCATTAAGATAAGATGTAACGTTTTTAAGGCCCTCTCCAAACTGACAAAGGACTCCTCTTGTGTCTGCGCCACCTCGCTCTTGTACTCATCCCACGACAGTGAGACTCCCAGGGTTCTTCTCCTTCTATCTCTTCGGGTTTTATCGCTCACATTCTTCTGTCACATGATGCGCGCACATCCCTTTTTGGTGTTGGGTTTAATGCAGTCAGGGGCTGATCCAGAGTCAGACTGGATCCCTTCTGACTTCCCTGAGTGCAAAGGCAAAAACTGATGTGAGATCAGCATGTTTTCTTAAATAATATGACTCCGCAGAGACATGGAAAGAGCATGTGTGACTGCAGAGTCTTCATATATTATATTGTGAGAAAGAGATAATGTTCTTTACTTAAGGAGTAGTTCACTTCAGAATTAAAATTTCCTGGTAATTTACTCTCCCCACGTCATCCAAGTTGTTCATGTCTTGCTTTCTTTAGTTGAAAATAAATTAAGGTTTTTGAGGAAAAAATTCCAGGATTTTTCTCCATATAGTGACTTCAATGGTTATCAACGGTTTGAAGGTCCAAATGTCAGTTTCAATGCAGCTTCAAAGTCTCGACACGATCCCAGCCGAGGAATAAAAGTCTTATCTAGACAAACCATCGGCCATTTTCTAAAAAAAATAAACATATATTTTTAACCACAAAAATTGAAAAACGTCATCTCATTTTCTCCTCCAACTTCAAAATCGCCCGGCATCGTTGTTTTACCTTTTAGTATTTTATTTTTTTGTTGGTAAAGGCCGTTTAGGTCAGTACTAACACCTAACGGTACTTACACCTATGTCACGCTCGACCTTTCAACATGATTACGTAATTTGTGGTTAAAGTATTTAAAAAACATTTTGTTTTGGTTTTTAAAATGACCGATGGTTTGTCTAGATAAAGACTCTTATTCCTCGGCTGAGATCGTGTCGAGACTTTGAAGCTCCACTGAAACTGCAATATGGACCTTCAAACCGTTGGACTCCATTGAAGTCACTATATGGAAAAAAGGAATATTTTCCTCAAAAACCTACATTTCTTTTCAACTGAAGAAAGAAAGACATGAACATCTTGGATGACATGGGGGTAAGTACATTATCAGGAGATTTTAATTCTGAAGTGAACTACTCAATTAAGCACAGTTTTCACTGCTGTCTCAATAGTGTGATGATTGACAGCACTGTGAGTACACTTCTAAATTGTTCAAAGTGTCTTAAAGTGAACCAAAAAAGAGAGAATAGTAAGTAAAGATTACAGGTGATATACAATCTGTAGGCATGCTTGCAAAATTCAGTTTTGTATTCAGAACCAGACACACGCACACACACACACAAGCACGGGCGCGCCACACCAGCCTTGCACACATGGACGCTAATGCATGGCTATTTAATTAAATGTTGCCAGATCACTGGGCCAAATAGGTAATCCAATAGCTCTGTAGGAGCCGTGTTAAATCCTGTTCCATCAAAGCCCGCTTGCCCCTGACAGCCCCTGTGATGTTTCCCTGGAACATCATGTCTACTTAGTCTGTCTCTTTAAAGACTGTGACATAATTTTATATTGAGTAACAATCTATTCATCTGCATTATCCGCAAACCACAAGCGCACGTTCAGCTGAAATTGACCTGAGCTATTTTTATATATATTTATATTCTTGCCTGCTCGGGTTCTATAATAGCATAACCCATTAGAGTGGGTCCATTTAGGGTTTTGTTTAACTTTAAGTAAATCAGGAATTTACTCTGAGCAAGATGAATAGGTTCTCTGCTCGTAAGATTCAATTGACAAATATCACAACTTGAATATCAAACTCTGATAGGCTACTAAAGAGTGTCAGAAAACTTCTCTGTTCCTGTTTGATGCTAAATACACATTCTGAAGTTTTGCTCTCTAAATCTCTGCTTGAAGTTTTGAGAAAAAGAAAGTGTCTTGCCCTTGTGCAGAAATGGCACAGATTAGGCTTTAAGTCAAGCTTTATGTTAAAGCTGAATTTGGAACTGAAATATTATTTTTTTTCCTGGTGGAAAGTGGATCTGTGGAGATTTTTTTGCCTGGTTTTATGAATTGCCATACTTAGCCAGCTGTTTTGAGACACACTCTGTTAATTTCTGTATACAAAACTGACTTCAACAAAGCGGTAGAGTTCATACTGAGATTTGTGTAATTCAAGACTCCTAGTATAAATATCACATGACGTGAGTGTATGGTTATTGTCATAGCACATTGTTTCAAAAAATATTCCAATGTTCCTTCTTGATGAAAATATATTCAAGTCAAATAAACAAAATATAAAATTATGTTTGGTTAATTTACAACTTCAACAGGAGAGAATAACTTACAGTGGAATAACTTATCACTAGAATAAATGCACTTTTACATCTTGTGTGATTTTCACTTTGCAAGAATGAAATGCCTCCTAGTTTTGTCCTCCTTTCAGTGCCGGTTAATTGTTGTTATTCAGTTGTGTTACTGCCAGCTGCAACAGGAATTACATCGAAAATAAATAAATGCTCATAGCCCATAAAAGATTTGCTGGTCCGTCTGCACTACCTAAACAGGATGCCGAACGACAATTCCTCACTTTGTTTGACTTCATTTGGTATTGTGAAGCCTTCTTCCGAACAGATCAATTAAATTGCTGCAAGTGTTGCCATTTTCCCCAGCACTTTATTTGGTCAGTCCCATTGTTTTCATCTGCATCCCATTTGAAATGATACACACAGAATGGGTGTTTGGTTATGAAGTGTTCATACAGACTCACTCTCATAGGATAAAGCTGAGCAAAGGCTGCTTTAATTGGTCTGTTTGAGCGAGTTTTAGGCAGGTTTCTGTCTCACTTTCACTCCATTTCACACCTTTGAAGTCTCTCTTTCATCTTCTTGCTCTCCCCTGATGTTGCTTGTCTTTTGTCTGATGATGTGCACACATTTCTCTTTCGCAGCACTTAATATATAACAAAGGCAAACCTTTAGAGAGCTACCTTATCTTTGTGTTCTCTCGCTCTCTTCACCTCCTTTCATGAGTGCTTCGGAGTTTGATTCAACATTCATTGACATTTTCTCAAACACACTACCACTCTCTGTCTCTCTTATGGGCTCTGAGACATATTTAATATGTCATCTTCAGTGGAGACTGCGAACTTGCATGCTTCAGATTTCCACAATAAAACAACAGATATGGTGCCTCTGTAATGGGTAGACAGAGGCTGCTCGGAGATGACTGTTCAGCATTAACTGTCTGTACAGTGGTAAATTTAGCAACAGGTCATGAAGCTCAGATATACACCATAGACAGCTCAAGGGATGAGCCTGACCCTCAAAATGCTGCTTCACTTGTCTTATCGTCAATGCAGGGTTAACTGCTGGAAGTTTACAGGGGTTCAAACGGCTCTCGGTATCATTTCTAGGCCATACAGTGCTGGGATTCAGCGTGAACCTCCCACTCCGGTGACTCACACATTTGTGCATCTTAAAGATCATTGCAGGAGAGGAAGAGGGAGGAATGTGGAGCCGGCACAGAAAGACATGGAGCCGGTATGGTGTGAAGCCTGTTGACTGAAGAGAGTGTGGGGGAAAACGAGTGCTCTCTCTCCATCATTAATCTAACAAGTACTTCAGTGTTCCCGTCCTGTTGTCTCCTTGAGTACTTGTAGATTGATAAGACTTAACGCTGAGATATAGAGAATAAAAGAAAGAAAAAGAGGACTTTTGCACGTTTAAAATCCAAATCAAGTTTGAGTCATTGGATACGACGATTTGAATTCCTAAAATAATGCTAAAAGACACAGCGTGAAAATATTGTAAAGTGCATGTCAATTTGCTGCAAGGGTAAAACATTTGTACAGTACTGGAAAAAGCTGTTTACTGTAAACAATGTAATTTTCTGTAAATTCACCGTAACATTTGAATAATTTCAGCTGTAGACGATTAGCTGTGTCTACATTAAGTAATATCTTGTATATTTAACAGATTAACTGTAATAGTGTGTCTTCTTCAGGCACTCTGCATGAATAAATGATGCTGTTGCATTTTTATTTTTTTTACTGCTTGCTGGTTTGTGTTTGTGGCTCATTTTGTAATATTCTGGGTTTATCCTAATATAAAAATGATTTGTTTATTGTCACCATTGTCATGTTTTGTGCTGAGTGCTAATGTTTTTCAAGACTACTAGCAAATCTGCATTGCATATTTTAAAGCATATTTGGTAGCTCTTCTAATACTGTGGAGGACTTGATAAAAAAAAATGATAACATCATATTGTTCTCCAAATTTATCAGTGTCAGCAAATTGATTCATTTGAAACACTTTTGCACAGGGAGAGACTTTACAACTGGATCCCCAACCAAACTGAACACTATCGCCCTATGATTAAACAATTATTGTTAATAAAACAACACAACTAAATAGAACCAAATTTGGCAGCAACATTCAAGTTGTAGCTATTATTATGTGTTCCCTGCTCTAACAATTGAGCCAGAGGAAAAGTCAGTTAAACTGTTCCGATAAGTCCCTATGCTTGCCTAAACATGCTCATGTAGTGGCTAATGGGTTTTCCCCCATTGTGGGATCCTACAAAGCAAGGAAATGTACTTATTTTTTGTTTTTATGAAGTAATTAATAGTGTTATGAGAGACTGATTTCCCTGTACAATTCTAAACATCACGTTGTATTTTCTAAAACAGCTCTTGATTTGAACCTGTAATCTTTAGACTCACCGATCAGGGCTGGGTTTCCCGAAACCTTCTTAACGCTACGTCGTTCTTAAGTTACACCTTAAGCTGTACCTTATCGTTAATACGTGTTTCCCGAAACGCTCTTAGTTAAGTATACCTTCTGTAAGTCATACTTTCGGACGGTTGGTCTGGACCACTCTTAGCTTTACCTTATCACTGTTAAAGGTCGATATTAATATAATTCTGAAGTTTTAATACACACAGACAATGTTCAATTAGGCTAATTCAAGTGTTTTCATGCAAAGAATAAAATTGTCATTACACTTATTGTTGTTAGAATTTTAATTATATTATTATAGGCCTAGGCTATATAATAATTTTTTTATACATTTATTTTAATTAAAGAGCGCTTTTAAAGGCCAGTGAAAGCATAGGCTACTGTCAGTTAAGTCCTATTCGGACGCTAATATTGTTTATCATGGGCTCTTACGGTATTTTAAACATTTACAGGGGTAAGTCGGTTATTTTAGTGCCGTCCGAATCCATAATATCAGTGTTTTTTCTCACCCAACCCGCGTAAAAATCTCTGTCCAAATTAGTACCTACTGATTTTTGACAAACAGGTCGTGTGGTAAATTGCCGTCTGAATACACATCTCTGAGTTTACAAGAAGAGATTCAAAATTCACTGTTTAAATCCTTTTTGATCACTGCCGAGCACCGTAGCTACGTGACGTACACTTTTATTACTGAAATGCTTGAAAGTATTTACAAGAACAATATTTCATCGCAGCTCACCTCAGCGAACAAAAATGGGAAAGAGAAGAAAGCACATAAAAAATTTAAATTATTATGGCAGCAATATATGATACAATATTAAAATATGTAGGCAAGGCTATTATAGGCTGTTATAGTTCGGATTATTTTTTATAATATCCCATGAGTCCTAGTAAATGCAATTTCAACTATTTCTGAAGTGCTTATTTTATAAAGAACAGCGCGTTCTCACATAAACAGCCCCTGCACGAGTGAATAATTGATTCTCGAGTCATCGATATCAACAGATTCAGCACCATCACAACGGACAGCACCCGGTAACGTCACACGTAAGAAGGTATACCTTAAGCAGCTTTCTAAGGTATAGTTCGGGGAACACGCCTAGAAATGGTATAACCTCAGTTAAGTTATACCTTAAGAGTCTTCGTAGCGCGCTAAGAGACAACGTTATCGGGAAACTCAGCCCAGTTCTTTAACATGTCTGAATAATCTGAGGTTCAGTGTTGGCATCCCATTAGTCTCTGCATTTCACATGCTTCTACAATATAGCATCTCTCAAGGCCGGGAAGCAGCTCCAGGAACACATATCATAATATAATTACATATTATAATTTCAGATTTTATGTTGTTATTGTCATATTTACTGTGCAATTTGTTAAAGTGCTTTTTGGCAGTATAGGTCTCTAATTTAATTCACTTTATCTTCAAATCACTTTTCTAGCTCAAGTTCAAGGTCATAGCCTATGGAGACTCTCACTTATAGAGAAAACTGCTGTGCGTTTGTGGAAGAAAAGAGAAGAAAAAAATGATCTCCAATGCTCAATGTCCAAAAACGCTGATAAATGTATCCGCTTTGGAGCGAAGTGCTAATTTTGAATACCCAGCTTTCGCCCTCTGCACTGTACGATCCCCATGCATTCACAAGTTTGTCTGAACTAGACAGTAACAGGAATCAATAATTCAATAGCGCTGGCGTCCGAGTCCAACCCCGCGCTGGAGACACAAGCCCTCTTTACACACGCGTTTGTTAAAGCAGGATTAATTAATAGGCCAAAACATTGTGCTTTGTATCCAGACAGTAACCTGAGCAGACAGGTTATTCACGATAAGAGATGGCGTTTGGTATTTATCCAATTCTCAAGAGAAGCGCTTTAGATCTCTACAGAAGACTGCGAGTCATGTGCTATTTATAAAGGTACAGTCCATTTTACACATGCAAATACTAGTCAATATGTTTTTATTAGTATTTAATTTATGTTAAATTAACTTATTACATTTTATGAATTTATTTATGACCGGCTTTGGGAACAAACAAAATTATCACACAAAAAATGATATATTCAAATATGTATTCCTTTACTTTAGAAAAAAAAGAAAAAAAAATAGCCTAATTAATTTTCCCACTGTATAAAAAATAAAGGTTCCAAAGGGTTTTTTTCTTCCCCACAGGGATGTCATAGAAGAACCATTTTTGGTTCCACAAAGAACCCTTTAGTAAACCGTTCTTTAAAGAATTTTAAAAACAATTTCATTTGAATAATCTAAGAAACTTTTTCCACTATAAAGAACCTTTTGTGGAACGTAAAGGTTCGATGGATGTTAAAGGCTCTTCATGGAACCATCAATGCCAATAAAGAACCTTTATTTTCAAGAGAAGGTCAGCGCCATATATTTCACATCTAGAACTGAGAGAGGTCCGTGTGATTTTATGACAAATGTTTTCCCCAATGTAAAATGTGTATTTACATAATCATATATAGGCCTATGGGCTAATTGATTTTTGACAACAGTTTAAAATAACCTTCATTAATAATATAATGCTTAACATACACAGCAGAATCATCCAAACAAAACAGAATCGAGTCGATTTTTAATTAGGCTATTTACAATTTATAATTTAAGAGACACCGACAGCGTCAGTCCAATTCTACAAGAATAAAGTGCAAACGTCTGTTTAAACGTATAATGTGTCCATTACATTAAAAATGAAATAAAACGAATAGGCTACGTATATAGCACGATGACACAGATGCTACAGTTTTTGACATTTATTTTATGAATCGAAAACACGGTGTTTAGGTGAGCTCACTTTTCACAGTCATGATCAAATCAGAGATATCATAAAAATGAGTGCCCGCAGTCGATGCTTTTATAACCCTTATAAAACATACATTTAGAGATTCACATGGTTGTACACACTGAGAAAGAGATGAAGGAAAAAAACAGCAATGAAAATCCAGAGTGCTCCCACAATGCCCCGATGAAGCATAAAACAACCAAAATCATTTTTGTTGGTATTAACATAGGTATTTTACATGTGCCCGTACCATATCGATATTAGTCTATTACCTGAATTTGATTTATACACCGAGAATAAAAGCCTGATGTGTGTTCAATTGGGCTTTGGGCATCAATGCAATTGAAACTCTCCATTGAATAATTACCTGATATTTGATTATTATATTCACAATACACTCAGTAATTATAAATAAGTAAAGGAATGATCGTCATTTCATTTAATGTTCATTTATTTTGCTTCAGAAACCAAAGAGCATAAACTTGAACTTAAATCGTGTGTTATATTATCCGTGAGGACAGACACGCATGTTCCACACTGGAGATTTCATGTTTGGCAACAAAAGTGATTTCTGTAATATTTCACAAATATCCACAGAGAAACTTTGTTTCAAATAAAACGAGGCCAGCCTCTTTATTTTCATTCTTTACTAATAACGTAGAATTAAAGCAGAAATGTTGGCGTTGTCACACAAACAGCCGAACAATGGTCCCAGCTGCTTTATATCATTATATTCAGATTCAGCTTCTTCTGCAAAAGTTCAGTCAAAGTTCAACATTTTGTAGTTGTTCGCATCCTTCCATCCATGAAAAGATCCACGTAAAGGTGTCCACTTCACAGTTTGTGTTCTTATAAATAGCCTATCCTTTTCCCTCCTCGCGTGTCCTTCACAAGAAAACATAAATAATGAGTTTTTCTGTTGTTCACTTCAACAAGCCACCGTTGCGCGCGATGCTTTGTTTGTGACGTCACAGTCCCAGCGCCGCAGCGTGTTTTTTCGCCTTCAGTCTCAGATCCGCGATGCTCGAGTTTTTGTTGGTGGTTTTCGCGGCCGCTGCCGCCGCGACCACTGACGCTGCTGACGCGGATTCCGCCGCGAGCGTCGCGAGCGGCAGCCCGAACGGCGGCGCGGGAAACATCATGTATGGCGCGTGCGCCGCCAGGTGCGAGTGCAGGTGATGGTGCGCGTGGGCCACGGCGCTGTCCAGCTGCAGCTGAGCCTGCACCTGAAAGGAGAAGGGCGGCACGTTGAGATGACTATCCTACGGACGCACGGTGGGAAGAGAGAGGAGAAACACATTAACTTAAGAGAGACTCTATGCAGAGCTGTTACTGGGCACTGGATCAATTGCATTTAGGCTATTTATCATAATAATAAAAAAAATCATTCGGACACCTGCATTCCATTGTTTGGGTAACTATATGCTCCCCTGAATACGATTCAAATCCATAAAACAAACACAAATCTCGTCTTTATGGAATAACATTTGGCTATATTCTTTGTCTAAGACAAATGTATCTCTTATGCTGACAATGCAATATAAAGAGATATTTGAGTGTGCAGTGCGCCATAAAGGATCCACAGACATTGTGTAAAGAGTTTGGGACCCCTCTGTGTTCAGGGTAACTTGCCTGCTGGAATGGCATGCGCAGAGCTCCCACGTTGACATATGGAGCGACGCGACACGCTTCAAACTGACTCGCCGCTCCGATGAGAACCCCTGAAAAATAGTGACATCGAGGTTTTTTTACACGCCACTTTAGCTAGACAAAATTTCACAGTAGCCTACACATTAAAACATTGTAGGCACAACGTAGATTGTATTATATTAAAATATATTAAATAAACGTGTATTAAATATATATCAAATACAAGTATATAAAAAGTCAATTGTATTTAAAAATGCATTATACAAAAAACAGAAAACCAAAATAAATTGTTGATTTGTTTGTTTATTGTGTTTAAATTCAGCGCACCTTTATGTAACTGGTTTTCCTGCTTTCTGCATTTGGCCCGTCGGTTCTGAAACCAAACCTGAAAGCAGAAGACATTGATTGACAGCTGTTGGTGAGGGCATGTGTACATCCTCCCAAAAATGACAACAGTCTCAGTAAAACTCTGTATCCCCGAGGAGGACCTTCTAAAATATTCATAATGCGTAACCGCACATTTTAATTATTATATCTTTATAACGAGCGGCGCGGCCAGCTAACCACAAAAACAAACAAGATTTGTTCAAATGTTAACAATCGGAAAGAAACTGAATCTTGATGTAATGCATTTGAAATAGTGCCATAAAATATCGTCTTTCTCCAATGGTTGGATCTATCCAGGGATTAGAGTCCCAGAAGAAGCGA
Organism: Chrosomus eos; assembly: GCA_036326025.1. Lineage (NCBI taxonomy): Eukaryota > Metazoa > Chordata > Actinopteri > Cypriniformes > Leuciscidae > Chrosomus > Chrosomus eos. Next base: position 7,735,287 of record CM070825.1, on the reverse strand, counting down.
ACTGATCCTTTCATAGCAAACACCCAGCATGGGACGATTGTAATGTCAGGGGTGGGCAAAAATTGGGACTTTAATTGCCTATATCCGAAAGAAAGTTTGTTACATTTTTTTGTTTTGTTTTTTTGTTGCCATGTCATGCGCATTAGAGATTTGGAAATGATTGTGTGTTATGCATCTGTTTAGAATCACGCGCAGTTTCATTGCAATGTTTATTAATTTCGTTTCACCATAACAACACAGCGATCGACATTGCATTTGCATAATATTTCTGCTGTAAGTGAAAGTGGAAACACGATTATAAATAATGAAATGGCCTGGACATTATAATGACTTCATCCGTTAAAATGGTGTATATCCTTTGAGCCAGTAGTGTGGCCTTGTCTGTGAATACTGAATATGAAAAGAGCATCAGATCTTTATTTGGGTAAAAATGATAGATAATTTATGTAAATCCGCAGGCCTTGCTTGGGACAATGCCTTTTGGTAAGATCCCAAAGAGAGACGATGGTTTAACTTTTTCCAGGGAGGTCTTTTGAGCCCGTTTTTTAAAAAGGACCAATGTATTCAAAGAGTGAATTTTATATCCCCACCCAAGGAATGAATAGATAAAAGAGAATGAAATAAGATATTGTTTTTTTTCTCCCTGATCAATCACAGCAGAGCCAATGTCTATGTTGAATGTCATTATTCGGCTCGCTCGCTCGTCTCTGGTTACACATATATTATGTTTCTGTGCAGATGGTCTTCCCCATCCTAAAAAGCACACTACAGATGTTGCCTGCAGGGCCAATGCGCGCGAACCGCGGAACCAGCTCTGCTCCTTGTTCTGTTCATTATAGCACAGCGGCGTTTATTTAAGAGGATTATTAACACTTTTATTTTCAACAATTTCATCATTCGACACATATCCTAAAAGCTGATATCTAATTTTACATTTGTAAACATGAACTACAATATCGCCACAAAAATTGTCCATGTAGCATTTTAAAAACGACTATTTATTATAGGCCTAAATGGCTCTTTTTATTCATCGATTTATTTTAAATGCAATTTACATTTTTAATGCTTAAAAAACCCGCTACATTACAGAGTGTTAACGTTACTGTGTCATTATATTCATAGCATAGTTTAATTCCTGTGTACTCGATGCCTAATGACACACACACACACACACTGTGTGTGTGTGTGTGTGTGTGTGTGTAGCCTATATATATAAGGTTACACTTTATTTTAATGTGTCCCCGTTACAGTGTAATTATACATTTAAGTACTGAATAATAGGCCTAATAATTAACTAGCCTACATCCTACTATTATAGGGTTAGGATTGGGGTTTGATTAGTTTTTTTTTTTTTTTTTACATGTAATTATGTATAGCCTAATTTATCATTATTACTACAGTATGCTAACATAGTAGAACACTGTAAAATAAAGTGTTATATATATATATATATATATATATATATATATATAACACAAGAACAAAACAAATAATATATTATAATATTATATATACCCCCCCCCCCCCCACACACACACACACACATATTATATATATATATAATATATATATATATATATTATATATATATATATATATATATATTATATATATTCATTAGCAGGTCATTATTTTGCACTTAATTGCATTTAGCCTGTTAACATTAGCACTAATCGAAATGATTTCGTCTCTCGCAAAGAAAAGCCATCACTGCCACTACATGCGCACATGACAGCACACACACACATATGAAGTGCCTTTCCATACACACAGCGCACATGAACACACACCACACACACACACACACACACACACACACACACACACACACACACACACACACACACACACACACACACACACCACACAACACACACACACACAACACACACACACACACACACACACACACACACACACACACACACACACACACACATGGCTCTGACCTGCACTCTAGCCTCCGACAGCCCGAGTCTCTGGCTCAGCTCCTCTCTCATGAACGCGTCCGGATAGTGTGTTTCATCGAACAGTCTCTCCAGCTCATTCAGCTGCTCAAGGGTAAAGTTAGTCCGACTCCTTCTCTGCTTGATTTTAGTCTGTGTCTCATCCTCCAGCGGCTTACAATCCTCTTTGCGTTCTTTCATATCTGTGTTCCCTGAAAACAGAAATGAACGCTTGATCCAGTGATGTGAAGTGAGGGCAGTGTTTGCCCACTGATGTCGGTCACGGATGTTTTGTCCTACACACAGCTCTTTAATTATTTACACACTATACATATGCATGGAGTTTCTCTCTCTCTGCACCGGATATGCTTATGACAGAAATATTATCCTTTTGCACGTTAAAATTAACAACCTGGCAAAACGGGTCAATGTTACGAAAATGAAATCAATAAAGACAACAATTAAAGTATAGCTGTATGAAAATCACTGCTATCAAAATAATTACTAACCTCTATTCAAAACAACATGTTCACAATTATAGCTAGCCTAAAGGAAAAATAATAAGTAAGCAATACGTTTAATCGAAATGATCTGTAATTTAAATTATTATTATTTTTTATTATTATTATTATTATGTTATTGTGGCTTTATAGGCTACTCTACTGATATTATTTTAAGTTTCAGATTTGATGAATTAAGGCCTTTAGTGGGTCTCATATAAAATGCGTATTGATTTATAATAAACTGCACATTGTTTGTTTTTTACAGTCATTTATTTTTCTGTTTAGCAGTTTGAGAAGCAGGCTGTACGGGGAGCCTATATTACCTTTATCAGTCTATATTGTTATCCAAAGAATAATCTGTAATTATTTCAAGCCTATAGCTACAAACTATATTTACAAGCAATATTAATTTAAATATAGGCTATAGGCTCACATCCAACTATCCAATAAAATACAGCGCTCAATTTTATCACTTGAGAAGTTTTGATTTATTCTCGGCACTTTTGTTTTTCAGACTGCTCCATTCATATAACGATAGTGATGCCTGTCAAATTATTTTGTGATTGTTATGTAGTTTGGATTAAATCAATGCAACTTTAAAATAAAAACATATCGAAAGCGAAATTATCAACCTTAAAATACAAAGATAGGCCTATGAAAAAGAACTAGAGTGATTACATCGTTTTGATGATAAATGTCACAGAGATCTGCACCCTCACCGTCTGTAAGTTTGGGACTGCTCGAGTCTCTGCTCCTCTCGGACGCGAGCATGTCCGCGTCTCTGGCCGGCGACGAGCGCACGGAGCTCCGCGTGATACTGTTCCCCTCCTCGCGCACCGGCTCCACCGACAGGCTCTCCCTGTTCCTCCCAGACCCGGTCTCCAGCACCTCCCGGTACGTGATCACTTCCTTCTTTTCCTTCACTTTCTGATCAAACGACTTGGAGACAAACGCGGTAAGTTCTTCCATCACTGCACCCAAGAAGAAGAAAAAAACACACTCTTCCCGTTAGATCCTCAGCAGTCTACCATATAAGACATCAACAGTGCTCTCTCTCTTTCTCTCTTTCTCTCTCTCTCTATCGGCCTGAATGCGAGATGATGCGAGGAGATCTGTCACAATTCCTCTTGTTGCGGACCGTACAGACTTGCTGCCGATTCACTATTGAAGTCACACTATTTATACTTAGCGAAGCGTCTCTGCCCCTTGATCCGCGCGCGTTACCTTCCCTCTCCACGAGCCCCTTCCTCCCCATAGAGGGGGGGGGGGGGGGGGACCTTATCTGTCCTTCAGATCCACATCACCCGTCCGTGCTTGCTATTGGCTAAGATTGACAAGAGGAGCAAATTAATGTCATTAAGCTGGACTGGTTAGAGTTTGGAAACACCAGGCGTGATGATGATGAGGATGGTGATGATGGTCTGAAACTACTGTAAAGGGCACACCGTGGACATCTTATTCGGAAACTCTTTGATCTGAGCTGGAAGACGAGAAGAGCAAAGAGAAATATGCACTTTGTGATCATGGAAGTGACACACACGTCGTTAAAAATTGCATTTTGGCCCACAATTCTCTTGTAGAAGAGAAATCTAAATTTCATCTTCACACAAAACAGCTGCAGGCTTTTTGCGGGCTAATTATTTAAACAGTCTGTTTTATACAATTGATAATTAATGTAGCTAATGGTATTATGAATGAGAGTCGTCTTGCATAATTAACGTCTTTTTTAGTGATAGGCTAGTTATGAATTTAATGATAATATGAAGAACGAACACCTTGAATCGGAATCGTTTAAAGAGAATCCAAATGACCAATTTAAAAAATTGACAAGTGTATCCTATAGGATTTTCCATATTCCTGATCCTGGTCTCTACAGCAGCTTTATTATAGCCTCGTAGTCTAACATCTTAAAAGTGCTGTATTTACGTTTGTTGTGTTTATTCACAATGTCGCACAGCATTAAATAAATATTTAGCCTATTAAAAAATTACTTTTTATTAATATTTCAGCTATCAAAGGACAGCTGTTTGATGAATTGCAATTTTATGCTGCTTTAATGCTATTTAAATAAACAAACTTTGTAAAGTTATTGCATATTTGCCAATTGTAGCCGTATAAGTAAATAGGCTAAATGTAGCTTTTTGGGGATCAAGAGCGAAAAAAAAGAAGTAAATAACGCGGTAAATGATACAAAACTACACGCTTTTAATTTGCAAATCACAAAACACACACTTGTCATCACTTCAACCTTAATAATTACCTCACAAAAAATATTGATCTTGTAGCCTATATGACTTTATTTCTGTAACACTATCTTCGAGTATATCCACGCATTTATTCAAAACGCAGCAAAATAAATGCTTTTAAACATCTCACCCATCTCGTACACGACGATAGGGTAATAGCATAATAATAATAATAGGCGAATCTTCCTAAAATTATAATAGCCTACATCTCCTTTTTTTAAAATTAAATTAGCCTAAATGTTAAGTAGCCTACGTCCCTATTAGTGTGTTTAGCCTGAAAGGGTGCAGGGTTGAGGCAATCGTAGCATATTCTTGTAATCTGTTGGCTTGTAGGTTGAGTGAACACATACAATATTTGAATGATTATGCTATCTTCAAATCTTTCATTTGGTCTGAGCGTTTGTTTCTTCAAAAGGGACTGAACTATTTAAATACTAGCCTATTCAGTTTGACTTTATTTAAAAAGCATTTTGTGTAGGTAGTCGAGCTTTTACCTTCAACATTTGAGACAAACCAACAATTAATTTTTCTTTTTTTAATTTTAATTTGTCTGCAATGACAATTGTCCCATTGACAGTTAGGCTATTTTCCGTATTTCTGTCTTGCGACAGAAAAGCCTTGTCAATAACAGCCTAAATTCCGTATTAGCCAAAATATTTACCTGATCACAGAATTTATGGTATTTTTCCCTTTTTTTAAACAAAACATTTCACTCATCCTGCAATTTCTCAACAAACAAAATTAAAATAGGTATTGTGATCGTGTTTCTTTAAAAGATCTTGTCGCTAAGAAAAAAAATGTTGTAGGCTATTACCTTGTTTTATACAGTTTATATGGCTATTACGCTTATCTTGCGCTTCCCTGACAAGAAGGTGAAAGCGACTGACGATCGTGTTTGATTTGTAATGCCTGCCGGCTGTGCGCGCATCGATGATCTCAGGATCGCTTACTTTAGTCTGTTCATCGGCTCATGGCGCTGCTCTGTCAGTTGCTGTTATGACACAATAGGAGTGTGTATCGTTGCCTAGGTAAGAGTATGAATATATAGATATAAACTTCAGTTATGTTACATGCAAACGTAAAAATATATTAGCAGACGCGCTATTTGTTTGTTGTGTAACGTGTATTAGAGAAAGCGCCTGGGAATGTGAAAGAAATCGAGCTAGTGAGACTGACAACATTCGGCATGTTATCGTTACACAAACATGTAAAGGGACGCGGTTTTCATAATCGCTTTTTTCCTATAAAACCATACCTGGCAGCGTTTCTAACGCTAGTTTCGCCTAGTTTTAAGGTTATGTTTGGGTTTAAGTACAGCCTTATATATTATGAACGGTTGCATATGCGTTTTTAAACATTTCTCGTCGTAGTAGTACGACACACAGACAGTCTAATGTTATGCAGATAAATAATCACGTGTTTTATGTTTTACCGCTCTTCTCAGCTCATATTACTTCTTCAAATATGAGGAAATACGAATTTTATGTTAGAATAAATGAGTGTACTTGCATTTTCATTGAGAATGGGGTCTTCACAGCTCTGTAAACTTAGTAATCTTAAGTTTCATCCTTGTGCTTGAGCTACTGAATCACAGTAACAGCATGTAACTTAGTAGTAGTAGTGAGAAGAAAAACAAAACATTTTTGATATCTGAACATCTGATCAACATGTCTGTGTCCTACCATCATCAACACATTTTTCCTTTCCATGTCCCCATGTAACCCAGTGACCGGAGTGAACATGGGCCGCCACTCCTCCGACAGCGAGGACAACAGTCGAAGCCGGAGGAAGAGGAGACCGAAACAGCGCTCTTCCTCCTCCAGCTCCAATGAAAGCAGAGTGACCAGCCGCAGCAAACACTCCCGGAGACGCTCTCGCTCCAGGGACCGAAACAGAGTCACAGACAGGAGGTAGACAATGAGGAATGAGATCAAAAGTTTCTCCCTGTAATCTTTCATCAAAATGTAATAACTTGTTCTTCCTCTGAAACAATTTTCTTGTTCGCCTGACATCACAAGCCCTCCTATTTCTCACCCCGGACCAAGCACCTGTCATATACAATTTCTAATAGCTCATACCTGGAAAGAGTTATTCCCTTAGCATGTCAATGGCAGTTGCTCGGCTGGCACACTGATCCCGGGAAAAGTGCACACTCAGTTCCAGAAAAACGGCCAATGTGACTGATCGCTCGGAAACTGCAGCGTTGATCGGCTTGTGTGACCATGAGCATTTACAGTTAGCGGTATATTAAAACGACTTGCTCCAGGCTAGTACACGACGCATGAGCTGAACAACAGCACATTATCACAGTACAGAATCGTCTCAGTTTAGTGATCTAGACGTTTGGACCGAAGCTGGATGCAAAACATTCTGACAAAACAAACAGACACGTGCAGTTTCTTGAACCCAGACTTTGCTTTATGCAGTCACTTAGCACTGTCTGCCTGAGCTCAATTATTCATGACGCTTGCTCTGCTGCCATTATGTGTGTGATGGGAAAGAGCTGCTCTCACAGAAAGAAGGATGTCTGTGGAGGTCAAGGAGCTAAATAGAGTGCTGTTGATCAGCCATTGTTTGCATTATCCACACATACATCTGTAAATCTCTCGCTCTTCTTAAGTGGCCTGATCTGTGTAATTATGCAGACGTTTAATGCCCTCATTAACCTCACCTGAAGAGTGTGAACTTTCAGCATCGCTCTGTTTGTGATCCCGGTTATCTGTTAGTCTGACCAATGGCAGTGTGTGCGAGTGCAAATCATTTTACATTACTTTTGGTCAGACTGTACACACTATCTGGGTGTATTTCATATGTTTTTGAAAACCTTTAGAGGAAATTTCATGACTAAAAAATTAATATGACGTACCTGTACGGCGTACGCCATTATGTAAAGTATTTCACTGCTGGGATCTATGTGAGTGTACACCTCTTTCCCATTTAAAACACATTTTCAAGGTAAAACCCAAACATCATGAATTATTAATTCAGTGTTTGAAGGGTTGTCACCACTTTTACAGTCTGAACTAAACTTGCCTTGTAGAAGCTGTTAATTTATTTCTTATTAAAAATATGAAAAGACAATGCCAAATTACTTATGTTTTTCATTTCAGCATTTCATTTCTTTAATGAGGTTTTTTTTCTTCATTATGATGTCAGGAAAAAAAATTACATACATTTTAATAAAAAATTAAAACATGGCTAATCAAACAAAAGGTGTATTGAAGTTATTGTATGCATGATTTTTTTTATTTTTATGTTTTTCTGAATAAATGAAGCTTCTGTGGACATTGAGGGTTATGCGTTTCCCGTTCTCTCTAAAGCAGCACAAACGTTAAATTTGTCCTCAAATGCTGACACAATCACTGAGAGAGGCGGCCTGATGCCTGAGCCGGGTACATCCGATGCAGAAATGCATAATAAATTTAATTATGGTTTTTAGATAAACATTTTATTTATTCATGATGTGGGGAATGGGCTCGCGCTTTTGATTTAGCTTTTAAAAGTGCCTCTAAGAAGTCCTGGTCTATCAGCTGGAGTAGAGAAGAGGGAAGTTGACGGAAGCTCATTGGAGAGAGAAATAGAGTTCATTAGTTAAAATAATGCAGTCAGACTGGTCTATATCCGTGATGTCAGCCTTTCTAAACAGTGCAGAGAGTCATACTGGCGGATGGGTAGAAGCTCAAGACCGTAAACACTCTGTTGGTTTGCTTGGCCTGGGATTTTCTGTTTGTCCAAGCAATGGCTGGGCCAGTGTTCATGAAACCTATTTCAAAACTAAACTCTTGAAACATCTTATACTGACACCTGACTGTCATGAAACACTTTTTTGATGAGCACTTTTTTGTTGTTCCCGATGTTTCAGGCACAGAAAGCGCTCCAACAGCAGCTCTTCCAGAGGGTCCGTTCACAGGAGGCGGAGCCGGAGCGCAGATAAGGGGCGGAGCCACAGGTCACACAGATCTCAATCCCGCAGTCGAAATAGGAGGTAAGGACGAGCACACCGATTCATATAAATAGTTATGGTAATAATTGTTCCTTAATGCTGGTGGAATGAACGTGAGCAGGCGACGTCAGACCATTATATATATATATATGCAGTATATACACTGCTGTTCAAAAGTTTGGGGTTGGTAAGATTTTTAATGTCTTAAAGTCTCTTCTGCTCACCAAGGCTGCATTTATTTGATTAAAAATACAAAACAAACCCAGTAATATTGTGAAATGTTATTCGAATGTAAATCAGCTGTTTTCTAAGTGAATATATAGTAAAGTCTAATTTATTCCTGTGATACATTTTCAGCATCATTACTCCAGTCTTCGGTGTCACATGATCCTTCAGAAATCACTATAATATGATGATCTGATGATTATTATCACAGCTGAAAACAGTTTTGCTGCTTCATATTTTTGTGCAAACCGTGATTCATTTTTTTCAGGATTCTTTGAAAGAATTTAATTAAAAAATAAATATTTTGCATTATTATAAATGTCTTTACTGTCACTTTTGATCAATTGAATGCGTCCTTTCTGTATTAATTTCTTAAAAAAAAAAAATCGTATTGACCCCAAACTTTTGAACGGTAGTGTATAAATACGTCATATACATATGTCAATCATGCAAAGCATGGTGTTTGCTAAGGCAAGAATGAAGTATTAAACCTCATTCTGCACTATTTGTGCTGGGGACATGAATAATGTTGCAGTTTTTTCATAAAATGTAAAATTTTCTTTGCAAGAAAAAATATCACTTTTTTCATTAGCTAAAATCTAAACATGTTGGCCACATCTTCATCATCAGCAGCACCAGTGATTTCTGCCCCCCCTCCTCCTCCTCCTCATTCGGGCTCAAATGGTAACATGTGCTTGGCTAATTAGCGTATGACAGGTTGCCATTAAAGACCTTCTGTTCGCAGAGCCACTCACTCTCACAGCTGCTTGTCCTGTGCACATAGATACTCACACTCATTACAGGGGTTATTAGTGTAGATTATTATTGTTTTTGTCTGTATTAATTAAGCACTGGCACAAGCACCCTTGGGTCAGTCCACGTTTGCCTGCCCTTGTGCCTGTTTGGAGCTTGGAAGAAAAAGGGGGCACTTAGGTTGATGAATTAATGCAATTAAAATATAATTATCCATCAGCCGTTTATGTAATTTTTTATTTAAAATAAGCTCTTATGCACATCGACACTCACAGGAATAAGAACTGTAGGCTTTTTGTTTTTAAAGGTAGGCTGTTTCATTAACATTGCAAATGTGTGTAAATGAAGGAGTGTTTTTGTTAAACGCTTTAGAAGTGTAAAGATGGCTTTCATAATACGTAGAGGCTAAAGCCTTTGTTTACTTGTGTTTGGCTGTAAGAGATGCTGGCATCATTTAAATAAGTCTGGAAATTATTCATTCATATCTTAATTAGACTGACACAGATAAACAGGGATTATAGTATCTTGTCCACACTGTATTGTTGGTTGCAGTTTTCTTTTAATCCAGTATTTTACGTTAACTCTTACCCTGTGGGAACGAGATTATTTGACATCAAATTAATTGATTAGTTAACTATTGAAAATAGTAGGGATTATTGTTTAAACATCTTAGGTTACTAGTTCATGATCATCGTACCCTTGACTTCCTCCTGGAGGATCGGCCCTGTAATACTGGCGTAAGCTGACCGCGATAAAAGCATTTGCTAAATGAAAAAATACGTTTTTTTCAAAGTTTAGGTGACGAAGAAACGTGAAAGCTTTTTCACTGCTTTTGGCATCCGAGTCTGTATGATGTCAGAGTTTGGTTTTTTAGTTTGTGTGAAAGCTGTTTTCTGAACTTGCAGTGGAAACCAAGTAGTTGAGCCAGTGTCATAACAGCCTAAAATGTAATAGATTTATTAGTGTCTCAGGTTTCTTTTTAATGCAACTATGTGACCATGCTGTTAACTATTGAGGTCATGTTTGGCATGAGGCAGTTCAAGAATCCTCTATTTGAAAACAGACTGAAAAGGAACAAGAACAAGGAAAATATATAAAAATATCGGCACATGAGTTTTGAAAATCAAATGTTATGTATTCACATGTTATGCATTATGGATTTTGTCTATTTGATTATAGTTAATGTATACAAAGTGTATTTTCTAATGTGACAACATTTTCATTCAGCATTTGTAAAGTGACAGTTCACCCATAAACGAAAATCCTCATTTACTCATAACCTGTTTGAGTTTTTTTTCTTCTGTCGGACACAAAATAAGATACTCCATTGACTTCCATAGTATGGAAAAAAATGCTATGGAAGTCAATGGGGCCCATCAACTGTTTGGTTACAGACATTCTTCAAAATATCTTATTTTATGTCTAACAGAAGAAACAAACTCATACAGGTTATGAACAACTTGAGGGTGAGTAAATGATGACAGAATTTTCATTTTTTGTGTGAACTATCCCTTTAAGGTTAATATGAAATATATACAGGCTCACTACACAAATGCATCTAATAGTCAGTTGTATGTACTGTAGCAAACAATGTAACTTAAAGTAAAGTGCATGTTTAAATGACTAAATTGGCAGACGATCTTGTGTGTTTGTAGTGTGTCACATAGTGTGTACAGTGTGTTGGAGATTAAGTCAACATTTCTACAATGCTAATGAGGGCACAATAGCAGGTTTTGAATGAATGACTAGCTGTATTACAAGTGACTTAAATAGGCTAAATGAAAGCCCTTTCGTTAGTAAGCCTGTTAAGCCTTATTAGTTTTCACTATTTTTATTTATTTTGAGCCATGTTATTGCATTTTATTCATCCCAGGTTCACCCTCATCGGTGAAAACTGGCGTAACGTGCCTCAAGCGCGCGATGGGCTAGACGAGTGAAACGGGTTACCTGGGTCGGGCTAGCGATCTGTCACTGTCGCGTTAAAAAGGTTTGGGTCTAATAATGGCGTTTGGGATGAGGCAGACTGATAAATCAGGTGTGAATTGAGTGGACAGCTCTCTTTGATTGATACACTGACAGGATATGAGCAAGTGCCATACCAGATAGAGAATATGAGAACGGGAAAGAGAAGAAAAGGAATAGAGCCTAAAGAAAAAAAGATCCAAGGAATGTGAGGATATTATTCTGAAAATGAGAACAATAACTGCGGCATGGAAATATTGCAGGAAAGAAGATTAGGGCAGTTCAGTTGGGCATATTACACTCCGTGGCCGCCATAAAAAAATAAACAAGTAATGCAAGAGAAATGCATAAAGTTGTGGATTCTGGTGTGCTGTTCAGTGTTCACCCCTCCGCTCTGCTATCATCCAGAGACGTCAGAAAATAAGACCCATAGAGACTCAGTCTTTCCCCCTTGACATGTAAAACAGACACGAGTAGCTGATAAACCATTAGACGTTAATATCTATTCCTTTTGATCAGGTTTAATTGGCAGCTCATCAGCCAGGGTACTACTGGAACAAAATATTGTTGAATGCATTTCTCTTGCTTTATATAATGGGTTGGCAACTGTAATTGATGCGCATGGGGAATTCACTAAATATGTGCATGGCATGTTAGCGCAAATACATGCATCTTATTCACTAACCCACGCGATCCAGTTTAGTGGGCGCAGAAATACTTAAATGAAGTCATTGATGTGCCTTTTTGCACAAACATGCCTATACTTAAATAGTTTCAATCATAAAAATTCAAGGTGATAAATAAACACAGCATGTATATAAATATATAATCTGCATATATAAAAAGAGATGTTTGAGTGCTGGAGAAGGTGTTTTGATATAATCTGCCCTATACAGGGCTCTACGCTTTCTTTTTAGGAGCACTTGGGCAAAAATTAGGAGCACCTTCCGATCAATGACAGAACTTAACCTTCCCATTATGAGGCGATATTTGACCCTTTAAAATGACTTGCCAGGCATTTTACTTTGTAATGCACTTTTTCTAACTCTAAATAGGTAATTTATGTCAATTCAAATTTATATTATAAATTGAGTGACACAATCAGGAAGAATAAGTTTCAATCAAATGAATCATAAAACCAAATTCACAAGACATTTTTTGATGCTCTATGGTATTGAGGCAATTTGGTCTGTGATACTCGATACCCAGCCCTAGAAAGGAAATAATCACACTAAAATCACACAGCCCTAGTTTCTTTCTGTCGTTTCTGTACGGTTGCTTTCGTTGCAATGTCTCCGCTCTCTGCAAAAACATTGCAAATGTATTGTCTCGCCAGTTTTACGTCATCTGATTGGCTCTTCTGATTGGCCTTTACGAAGACCACCTGTCAAACTACACAAAGCTATTATTGGCCGATAACGTTGGGAAGGCAACTGCAGAGAGGCTAGCAATAGCAAGCTAGCTGTGAAAGCATGATCCCACCCTCCCATTAGAGCGCCTGCAAATGTAATTATAACATAATAAACAAGGCTTAAACCTCCATTTTGTAACAGACGCACATGTTTATTTGAGCACTTCCGTCACTGAAACGCAGCACTACAGCCTGTAAAGCAATAAATATCAGTAAATAATATAAGAATGTTACATATTATTTAAAAAAATTATATTTCACGACAAAGATGCGTCATATAGCCCAGCGCTCTGTGCTTTGAGAGGGATGTGGGACACGAGCAGGACAGAGACAGTCATTCTCTTTTCTTATATCTTCATGTTTTCTCCTGATCCTCAACTTGTTGTAAAAGGTCTGAAGAGGGAATTTTATCTTTCGCAGTGTCAAGACATTCAGGCTATGTTGGACTTTGTGCTGCCAGAGAAAGCGAAACTAAAATCACCCGCGTGTGTGAAACGCGCCTTGCCAAGTCTAATAACAAGCACAAACTGTGTTAATTTGATGTGCAAGCAAAAAGATATCAGTTCTATTATATTTGCATTTTTACTGTGGTAAAGTAGAAACAACGCTGTAGGACCAATTAAAAGTGAACCAAAGGAAGTAACGTTTATAATCCCCTGGAAAATGGGCGAGACGTGAGTGAAGATTTGGGAAAAGAAACGAGATATTCCAATGACGTTCCAATGGAATATTGTTAAATTCACTGATAATCGGGTGACCAGATCGCAAAACATAATACAAAGCCGACAAAGCTTAAATTTAAGCTTAAAATCACGCTCATGTGACTCATTCGGCACGGATCCAAATGTTTCCATGGCTGCGATGTAACATTTAATTGCTAACCTATTATTTATTTTGTAAACAAAGCTTTGTGCTTCACTCCTGTCATAATATTCACGTAAAGCATAGAATAAAACCGTAAAATAGCAAAAATGTGTTTTGGCGGACGCCGCCAGTGCTACTCAGTCACCGGGTGATGCGGTTGTTGAGTTTACCAGCACAGCCCTATTGCCTATCTTTACTTTACTCTCCCTCAAGTTGATCCAAACCTGTCTGAATTTCTTTCTTCTGCTGAACACAAAAGACGATATTTTGAAGAATGTCTGTAACCAACCATTTTTGGGTGAACTATCCCTTTAAGCAGCTTCATGTGTTGTAAGATGACTTGCAGGTCTGGGGCGGGTTAAATGTTAAAGGGTACCTATCATGGATTTTGAAAAGTTACCTTTCATGTAGTGTGTAACATAGATCTAAGTCAACAAAAACATCCTGCAAAGTTTTAAATATGAAAGTTCACCGTATACAAAGTTATTGTCTCTCAAAAGTAAGAGTCGACTCTGAGTCGCTGATATGAATCGATAGACGAACGATGCATTTTCTCTAACTTTCGTACGTCACTTGTACAAGTTATTTGAATAAGACACGCCCACTCAGTGCGCGCGCCAGAAAACAGTGAAAACAACATGTCGACGAGCTGTTCTGAAGTGCGAATCAAAAGCGAACTTTTTTTTCACTGCCCAGGGACAAGCATGTGAAGACTCAGTGGCTAGAGTTTATATTTACAACTATACCACACAAGTATAGCCACCTTGAGCTGTGTTCGCGTTATTTTAATGACGATTGCTTCACAAACACAAATGCTTTCAAGTGTGGATTTGCGAGTCGCCTGATACTGAAGGAACGTTCAATACCAAGTTTATTTGGATCAGCTTCATCCTCCGAATCACAACCTGTAAGTACTGTTAATAATTGTTGCTTTTAATTGTTTTGTAGCATGCTCAATAAGTGTGTGTGTGTGTGTGTGTGTGTGTGTGTGTGTGTGTGTGTGTGTGTGTGTGTGTGTGTGTCAGTTACGCTCAACGCAGCTTAGGTCTCCAAGCTGTGTGTGTGTGTGTGTGTGTATCAGTTACGCTCAGCGCTTAGGTCTCCAAGCTGTGTGTGTGTGTTTTTTGAAATATGTAAAATGTTTGTCGTTGTTATTGGAGTTGTCATAAAGAATAGAGCGTATTGTTGTACAGCAGTGCTTTATCAATTTAAGCTTTGGGTTAACGCGAAAAATAACTGACTGGGTCATCTGACCAATCACCGCAGATTAGCGTCACGCAAAGGCGGGGTTTGAAAAATGAGTCGTCAAACGAATCATTTGGGAATCGCTGAGCAAATCAGGTAAAAATAAATTCATATTATAAGACAACAAAAGTGTTTTTTGTCATTGCATGCATGTAACACTGTTGTTGGGGACTCCCAGAACATTATTAGGAACATTTTAAATGCCATAATAGGTACCCTTTAACCACGCACATTGTTTTTCCCACAATTAACTGCAAAATTCAATTTGTAGTAGAAATGGCAAAAAGGTGGAAAATAATTTAATTCCCTGGCCTTTTAAGGTTCAAAAGTTATTAGCCTAAATATCAGTGCCTTTGGTGGCTCTAGAGCAGGTGTGCCCAACCCTGCTCCTGGCGATCGACTGTCCTGCACAGTTTATCTCTGACCCTGATCAAACACACCTGCCTTTAATTTTCAAGTAATCCTGAAGACCTTAATTGGTTGTTAAGACCTTAATTGAAGACCTTCAGGTGTGTTTGATTAGGGTTGGAGATGAACTGTGCAGGACAGTCGATCGCCAGGAGCAGGGTTGGGCACACCTGCTCTAGAGAGACTGAAAAACTGACCCCAAATTTGGGACTGACCTCTTTATTCTCAGGGTGTATTCACACCAGGAAAGTCCGATAGTTCACTTGCTTTGGTCCGGACCAAATAAATTATTATTTTTTTTTTTTTGATACGGTTCGCTTTCACACTGCTCTTTTTGCAAGTGAACCAAAATTTGTAAACAAAACCACACGTGTGCTAAGGTCGTCCATTCATTGGACAAGGATTCTCAAGTAGGGAAATCAGGAAGTGCAAAAAAGGCTCAGCATGGAGATATTTCGTACTGCAATATTTGAGGAGCTCTTTTCCAAAACGCGATAAATCCATTTCAATAGCTTTCAGGAAAATTAAATTTTTTACCTAGACCCACACATCTTGTGAATAGGCCTTTTCAATTTATCTTGTTAAAATGTTTTTTCCCCCTCAGTCTGAACATGTTGAACAATGATTATTAAATCAAACAACAATATTGTTGATGATAAATTCAAAGTTATTTTTTTTTCTTCAAAACGCTATAAATCCACACAAAAAAATGGATGATTTTGCCCACTTAATTAAGTTTTGTTTTGTAGAAAGCCTTTCTTTAAAGTGAATTTCGTTTTGTATAAATTGTATCTTAATTTTAATAATGTTTTCATTAACCAATTGCCTGGATTTAATACATAAGAAGCAAATAGACAATATAAGGTAACACTTTATTTGAAGGGGTGTGCATAAGACTGACATGACACTGTCATAAACATGACATAACACCTGTCATAAACATGAAGGAGTCTTTATGAATGTTTATGACTGTTGTCATTAAGTGTCATTCGGTAAATTATGACACTTTCAATGCAAAGTTGACATTGTTTAAAATGTCTTTGTTATGACAACTTGACATTAACAAAGACAGAAATGTCTTTGTTATGACAACTTGACATTAACCGAGAAATCATAACCTGTCAACCTGTCACAAGTTTGGCCGTCATGACACCATTATAACTGTGTCATGAATATTTTACTTGTCCTCAAGTAAAGTGGAACACATTGTACTAGTTATAAAGATGTCATTAAGGGTTATTACCCTGCAAAATGCTTGAAGTTTGATAATTAGACCTGTTATGACATATTTGTGACAGGTTGACAGGTTATGATTTCTTGATTAATATCAAGTTGTCATAACAAAGACATTTCTGTCTTTGTTAATGTCAAGTTGTCATAATCAAGACATTTTTGTCTTGGGTAATGTCAAGTTGTCATAACAAAGACATTTTAACAATGTCAACTTTGAATTAAAAGTGTCATAATTTACCGAATGACACTTAATGACAACAGTCATAAACATTCATAAAGACTCCTTCATATTCATGACAGGTGTTATGTCATGTTTATGACAGTGTCATGTCAGTCTTATGCACACCCCTTCAAATAAAGTGTTACCCAATAGAATCATGACATAACCGAAATTCAGCGTAGCCTATGCCTCACAGCAGACATGAGAAATATATCTATATAGAAAGCTTGAAATGTCTTTAAACGAAACAATTAAAAACGAAAATAAATAGCCTACTCTCTGATTATGTAATCCATTACACGCATTTCTCTCTATAGGCGTGTTCACTACAGAGATGCTGATCGTCAATTTCATATTTGCAGACACTGACACACAGAAAACAGTTGATCAATAAAAAATAAAATAAAAAATTCGATTTTCGAACGATATTCGACTTTTGCTCCTTGATCGTCGAATGCCATTTTTGGCAGAAATTATAATATAGACAGAAACCTTTGGCAGCAGCATCTACCCCCAGGTGTAGGTCTCACTGGCTCATCAAGGCCATCAAAAGTATTATCACCGTTTAAAGCACTCATTTTGAGGAATTAATGAACATGAACAAACCTCTGTTCAGCGCGCCGATGTTGGATTGCGTAGAACGCTCACTGAATTGATTTTAAGAGGATTTTATCGCTTAGCAAAATAGGTTTGGCGCTTATCGCGGTTTGAAAAGAACTGCATATCTTGCAGTACATTTTAAACAAGGAAATATAGCGATTTGACATGAAAGGTTCAGAACACAGCAAAATGACATGACAAACTCAATTTTTTTTTTTAAATGTCGTTTATCGCGTTTTGGAAAAGAGCTCCTCATTTGTTCTTTTACTAATTTTGTGTTATTCTGTACAAACGCAATATGAAGAAACTAATGAGTATCATATGATACAATATCATCTATACGATGTTGTAATTCGGATTTTGAGAAGACGACGATGTGCTGCAAGACGGTTCCGGCGGAGAGAACATGCTCTCATGTGCGCCGGCCTTGCTGACAGTGGCACTGCGCAGAAGACGGATAATGTATAAAGTTTTCATTCATGGAGAGGGGCTATGTTCACAGATTCAAATATGAATTTTATTGTATAACGAGTGCTGTCAATGTTAACGCTTGCGATACAGTTTGTCCAGTTTAACGCAGCATCATCCTTGTATTGTAACTATCGTTATATTATATGAACTGCAAAAGCTTTGTTTGCATCTATGCACGATTAGACTAAAGAGAACGCTCTGTATGTGAATGTCCTGATGCACACTCATTCATTAATTCCATTACAATGATGCACACACAACGCGCAGAAAGACGCGCAACACTATCGTGTGGCCAGACAGCGCGCCGGAATGGAATGTAGTAGGCTAAAACAGATCTTTCTTGCAATTGGGTCGGTTCATGTTCAGACCGTAAACGAACCGTACCAGAGTTCGTTTGGAACCGTACCGAGACCACCTCTTCAGCTGGGTCTCGGTTCGGTTGTTTGGTCCGCACCCGAGTTCGATTGCTGTATTCACACCTGCCCAAAAGGTCCGCACCAAGGGGGAAAACGAACTAGAGTTCGATTCAATTCGAACCAAACAAGGCAGGTGTGAATACACCCTCAGTGTCAGTGTTCAAAACTATTTACCAAATGTTTCTATGGGCTGCCATAGACTTCCATTCAAGAACAATAATAAAAAAACGAACAGATTTATTCTTTTTGGTGTTGTTTTAATTATTTTGTCATTAGGTAAGAAAGCTGAAAAAGCAAAAGCTTTCCCTGCAAAAAGCAAAATATAATGTTTACATTTTTAAAGGGTACCTATTATGGCATTTAAAATGTTCCTAATATTGTTCTGGGAGTCCCCAACAACAGTTTTACATGCATGCAATGACAAAAAACACTTTTGTTGTCTTATAATATGCATTTATTTTTACCTGATTTGCTCACCGACTCCCTAATGATTCGTTTGACGACTCATTTGTCCAAACCCCTCCTTTGCGTGACGCTAATCTGCGGTGATTGGTCAGATGACGCAGTCAGTTATATTTTGCGTTAGCCCAAAGCTTAAACATATTGATAAAGCACTGCAGTACTACAATACGCTTCACATAATTTCACATATTTCAAAAAACAAAAAAAATGACATTGGAGACCTAGAAGCTGCTGAGCGTAACTCTCTCTCAACGCACGCACGCACGCACACCCAACCGCCACACAACGCACCACACACACACACACACAACACACATAAAAGCAACAATTATTAAAGTACTTACAGGTTGTGATTCGGAGGAGGAAGCTGATCCAATAAACTTGTATTGAACTTGTATCCTTCAGTATCAGGCGACTCGCGAATCCACACTTGAAAGCCTTTGTGTTTGTGAAGCGATCGTCATTAAAATAAGCGAACACAGCTCAAGGTGGCTATACCTGTGTGGTATAGTTGTAAATATAAACTTAAGCACTGAGTGGGCGTGTCGAATTCAAATAACTTGTACAAGTGACGTACGAAAGTTAGAGAAAATGCATCGTTGTCTATCGATTCATATCAGCGACTCAGAGTCGACTCTTACTTTTGAGAGACAATAACTTTGTATACGGTGAACTTTCATATTTAAAACTTTGCAGGATGTTTTTGTTCACTTAGATCTATGTTACACACTACATGAAAGGTAATTTTCAAAATTCCATGATAGGTACCCTTTAATTAAGCATACTTATACTTTTTCTTTTGGACAAAAAACAATTTCTTAAATCTCAACTATATATTTGAAATTGTTTTGTGCTTAAAGTAACACCAAGTATTTTTTCAACCTTCATAATATACTTCCAAGACCCTTGTGATGGTACATCTACTTAAAATAATTTAAATAACACTTCTGCCATAGCCTGACGGAGTCTGTATCGCTTTTACTGGCACTATGTAACTTCGGGTTTCGGGTCGAAACCAGTGATTAAAAAGAACTACAAAACTCGACTGCTTTACGTCAAGCGCTACAATAGTCATTATTTAGTTTTTCTTCGTTTCTGAGTTGCAATACATCATCCTTTCATGAAATCATGTAACATACTCTACCTTGTCTGTGAACATCTTCATTCTAAAGCCGTGCTGGATAAACAGCGAGCGTGCGTGCGACGGTAGGCTAGATTATTTACGACAGCGGCAATGGACAATTTCGTTTCCAACCAGTAGGGCGACCGAAGAGGAAAAGTACTGTTACTTTAAATTTTTATTTTTCCGGCGGCAGGGCGGGTGCATGAATGAATAAGTGAATAGAAGTCCTTTCACCCCAAATTCAATAGAAAAGCATACGGTTCATATTTAGCTTTTCTCCATAAGTGCAAGCCTACCTTTACCTTCTGTGAAGAGAAATACTTCTCTAAATGACAGCACAGGCATACACAGTAGTTAACTTAAATGACATTAATTAGCACTTGTTCATATGAGGATTCAGGCTTCAGACATGACACTTCATCACATGTTAGAAAATTTTCTGCACCACAGCGCTAAAGATCAGTGATCAGCTGCATATGATAGCAGTGATCTTTGTGTGATATTCAGCTCTCTCCATAACACTTTTATTGTTGCTGTGTTTTTTTCTTTGAATGGCGAACATTGGTATTGCATGCATTTTGTACAGTGGAAGCAGGAAATGAGCTCGGTTTAGTTTTTTTCTGTGGGATCTCTCCTGTGCTTTGCTCCTGGGGCTCACAGTGGGGGTTAACGTCTCTCCATAACCCCTCTAAACACGCTGGCGTACTTCCAGAACAATATTCACATGCACATTATTATCTGACTCAATGCAAACCTAAGCCTAACCTCCTTTTAGCATGTGTGTTCTGGCGTGATTCAGGTGTGTGTTCTGCGTTTCATCAAATCAACATGCTTCAGTTTCCTCAATCTAAGAGACAGCTCTCCTCTGCCTTTCTTCTCTCCTTCTGTCCCGAGTGTCTGCTTTTTTTATTATCTCCTCTAAAGGCTAGTCAAACGCTGCTGGCCTTTGTTGTCAGAAACTTTTATTTACCAAAGAGGGGCGTAAGTGAGTGACATGGCAAGGGTCTTTTATCCGTGGCTAGCCGCAAGCGCAGCTCTCTCTCACTACCAACAGCAAACCTCCATCACCCCACCCCTCCATCCACAGATTCCTCCAGCCGTCTCCCCTGAGAGCCTGCAAACACTGCCTTACACATGGACACACCATTCACCTGCTTATTTTTAGACATGTACAGACTGGGGATGCACATTTATAAACAGTAACTGGTTAAAATCGGTTAACCGACAAGCTATAAGATCACAATAAAACTAACGATCAGACAGACATGATAAAGGCTATGGTCAGCCTTCACTGGC
This sequence comes from Chrosomus eos, assembly GCA_036326025.1. NCBI lineage: Eukaryota > Metazoa > Chordata > Actinopteri > Cypriniformes > Leuciscidae > Chrosomus > Chrosomus eos. Next base: position 7,713,960 of record CM070825.1, on the reverse strand, counting down.
TGAATTTGAAAAACACTGACCAATCGTTCAGAGGTTTCTGTCATTTTGACTGAGCAAAAAAATTAAAGATCAAAGAACAATGTATTGAGTATTTTTTTAAACACCGAATCAGCATATTAGAGGGATTTCTGAAGGATCATGTGACACTGAAGACTGCTAAAAATTCAGGAAATAATGTCACACCAATGTAAAATATATATATATTTTATTGGAATATTTCACACTTTTACTTTTTTAATGCTTATTATAATTTTGATGAAAATAAATAAATGCAGCATTGATGAGCATAAGAGACTCATTAAAACACCTTACCGAACCCATACTGTGGGGTAGATGACGACTGAAATGATATAGGCCTAAATTATCCCTGAAAATGAATAAAACACATTTGTTTTTGACTGAGCATATGTGGATATGTTCGCACACACATTTGCACATATGTCTGGATGCTATGAGCTGTAAAGTAGGCAAGGAATAATAGACCATTGTATTAGCCTATTGAAAATGAATGCAAAGTAGAATGGCTGTTGTGAAAGATTAATTTTCAATAACATTCCTGCATTTTTAAGAGATTATTCAGGTGTTGGTTGCAGATTATGCCAGGTTGTGGCGGTCTGTCATGTTTCCAGCTCTATACCCTGAGAAATGCTGGTGAATTTGGTAAATGTTGTTTATTTAGACGAGCCCACTTCGTTATTAATGGAAATTTAATAAATGATGCATTAAAGACAAGATCAAAAATGCCAGACTGCATTAAATGCTTAAATGATCACGAAACCCTAAAACACAAACAATGAAAGCAATAAAATGACATGTTATTTTGAAAATGAAGGGAAAGTGTTTAATTTGTATAATTTTTTTGTCATTTCTTTGTTCCGGTTTTAAAAAAACTGAAAGGTTGATGTATAAAAGTCATACTCGTAGTCATGATTGATGCACAGAACTGCAGGAACAGAAATATGTCATTAGATTCTGATCTCCACATTATTCATGAAAGGGAATGCCCACCGATTGATTTCCATCCAAAACAGCGGAGAATATTAAAATAATACACACACTCGTGGAGCAGACATGAGAGTGGTTTCTGCACAGCAAGCTGAGCATCACATGCAGAGCGAATTACAGTGTGTATCCAGACATGCAGCGAGCACGTTTAAAGAGAGACTTCACATAAACATTACTTTAAAAATGTCTCGGTTCTTATTTTTACTCCATACTTGTCCAAGAAACTTTTTTTAAAAATGATATGTGCTATTTTTTGAGTCTCTAAGGCTGGTCAAATGCTAGTCAACACTCATTTCAGCAGCAAACATAAAAACGTTTGATTTCTATGGTTGTATTCGATCATCTGCAGCAAAAGGATATTTTTAAATTTAAGGAGAGTGACAATTAAAAAAAAAGAAAGAATTAGATTTCAAACAGTGTCATCATTGTCTCTGACTTGCCCCCAAGAAATTTCACATCCACCTATATTTACAGAGATATTCATAATTAAAAAATAATAATAAAAAATGACACCTATGTATTTTTACCTAAATAAACAGTCATTGTTTGAGGAAAGTGGCAATACTAATAAATAACGATTAGATTGCAAAGTGTCATCATTGTAACCATTTTTTTTATAAATAATTGATGAAAAGACTTTCAGATATTCAAATGAGACATAAAATATATATATATATATATATATATATATATATATATATTATTTTTTTAATGCCAGGCTAATGTTTGCACCTTGTGTGAAGAGCTAAATCCATTAATGCTATTCAAAACCAAACATTTATTTTTTTACTTGAAACCGTGAGGCTGATAAAAGGATCTGTGGAAAGAGACAGACTTTTAATAGTTATTTAACACTAATTAAGTGTGTTCAGAACCGACCTGAACAACTAGTGTTTAATGACGTATTCAGACGTGCATCAGAGATGATGCTCTCTTCTCCATGACTGGTGCAAGAAAATAACCTTTTTCTCTTTTTACACAAATCTGCTTCTTTCTATTGCGCTCACCAGCCCTTTGTCTGTGTTTAAGTTTTACATCTTAAACAAAAGTCAACTGGGTCTGACAACATAATCCTAAATAAACCCAAATTAGACCCAAACATTGCACTCTGCAACTGCACATATTTATAAACCAGATTATGTGGAATAAAAGTCTCAAATGAGTGGACAGGGCAAAAAACAGTGTTAACCATAGTTTAGTTAAAATTGACAGACAATATGCATATTTGGCCACTGATATTATTACTTTGGTCAAAAAGAGTGACAACAAAAGGGTTAAACTTCATGTTTCTTGTTCACAGTCCTGTGATGCGGAAAGATTGGTATGATTCTCACTTGCATCACTGTGATTTCGGGAGTCCCTCATTTTCTTGTAATGTCCATTTAGGAAAGTCAGTTCCAGGATCTAAACGTGATTGATTTGCAGTGTGTTGCTGACCGTCCTGAGTTTTCCTGGAGCATGCAGTCGTAAACACTGAACTGTGTGTCTAGTGTACAGGACAGGATTAAGCACTAAAGGGTGAAGTGATAACTGAATTTAGCTTCTGTGAATACGTATGCGTCCAGTGGGTGAATTATCAAAATCTTAATAATAATTAAATCTATGGGTGATATTTCACAACACTGGGTTTCCAGCATACTAGTTAGACCTCCTGTCCATGTATCATCATTTGTGAGAATGCCTACAATGATAGCTAGCATAACCTTTGAAGAATGATTGTGTTGTATCCGTCACGTGAGCCTCCATTGAGAGCATTGTGTTGTGGGAATTAGAGACATGGCTGGCTGCTAATTCACCGTGAGCTCAGTTTATTTCATCCTATTCAAAGTTACGTGTGGTGGCTGCCTCCTTTTCAAGCCTCTGCTATTGGAAACTAATATAAAATGAACTGGCCTCTCTTTCCCACTATCCATCCCCCATTTAAGCCCTTCTTGAAGTTCTTCCAAATTACGTTTTAAATGCCAATTAGGAGGTTGAATGTAGTAAAATAAAAGCCAGTGCTAGTAGAATGGCCTCACCTTCTGGCTGACCAGGCTTCTGAGAGCACATGCCGAATCTTTGGCTCCGAGCATGACTTTGAAAGAAAATATCCTGCCTAATGAACACATTAATTAGAACCATAACTATTTATAAGATGATAATTAGAAACGAAGCGAGGTAAACTGGGCTCTTCCTGCAATTAATGGTGGATTAATTACGGGCCATAATTAAGTGGCGTTTTGAAATGCATTAAGGTGAAGTACAGAGGCATGCAATAGCTTTGTGATCACTGGCATAATTATTCGCTGGCCGTTTGAGCCCCGCTCACTCTGAGCCCGCTAATCAGCATCATTGCGTCGTTATATGTGCACTTAAAAAGACTCGCCACTGCAATAACTGCCTAATTATTTCTAATTGGCAGGCCCAAATGTAGTCTCTGCATCGATGGGAATGAGTTTAGCGATTGCTCCGAGAGGAGACCGCATCTACCCAAGGGCTGAAACGTACCTTCGCTTAGAAATCTGTGGCATACTCTCACTGACCTGTCACTGTTTCTGAAGAGAAATGACAGGCTTTCGTTTTTATAAAACGCTGAAGAAGTCATCTGCAGTGCTAGAAAATAAAGCTTATTGATAAGTCTAATTCTCTGTTTTTTCAGCAGTCTGACCAGGCTTACAATCAAAGGCATTTTACAACTAGTTTTGCCCACTGTGATAAACCGGGAATAATCAGCTGTTTTCAATGGAGATCTACAACACACGTCGTCGTACACATCCATTGACAAATCTTAAATCTCAGATGGAGTGGGATCAGTTTGGCTGTGAAACCAGGAAAAAAACATGCATACAGTATATTTCCCTGTCCTTTATGATGATTCTTTAGCCTGGTTCTACCAGACTCTCGTACATTTCATTTCATTTGTACGAGTCTGGCATCGCTCCATTGACAAACGTTAACTTCCTTGTAGGCGGGAACTCTATTGAAGTCTAAAACTATTGGATCTGCCCAGAGTCACTCTATCTGCCATAACCAATCGCTAACGTTTGGTCGTGACATATGTCTTTTCCCAACCACGTGGGAGGATGGCCATAAACACAAAACTAAGCAAAGATTGTTCTTGCTCCGGCTTTAACTTCTTGATATTCGGCAGCGTTGCCACAACGGTCCGAATGGCTTTGCTCGCATCTTTCTTATTTTGAACTACAACTCAAAATAACGCACGAGTCGACATCAACGTCATCGTTCTCAGCCACTCCCTCTGTTCGCTGATTGGTCCTACAAAAAATTGATTTCTGGAAACCGAAAGTCTACAGCACAATCCCAGACGTAGTACTGAAGGAAAATGAAATTGAGCGGAAGTGCGTAGGAGGGCGGAGCCAGGCTAATGATTCTTTGCCAGCCTTCAAAAAATGTGGTTGTATAACAAAATCTTGTTGAAGTGTGTCAGTGATTGCTGACGTTGCATGTTGATATCATTGCGATATCATTGGTATTACCAGCCCTAATTGTATGTGGCCACTGGTGTATTTTCAGTTCATTTTTACTGTGAGAAGCCTAGATTTTACACATTTTTACAGTTTAATCTTTTAATTTGCTTTATTTACCTATGTCTTGCCTTTGGCTTGCTCAGTTGGGGATATTCAAATAATTAACCAATCATACCATTGATCAGCTCTACCAAACTTGGATGTCTTTTTTTCCAGTAATAAACAAACATTGTTGAGTTGTTTTGATTGATACTGTAAAGCAGCTTTGATACAATCTGTATTGTGAAAAGGGCTATACAAATATATTTGACTTGACTTGACTTGACTTACAATAAAAAAAGCAAATTACATTGTCTCTTAACCTTACCGGAAATGAGAGGCATTATGCTTTTGTAAAAAAAAAAAAAAAAAAAATACAAGCAAATAGACAAAATGACTGGCTGCTGTGGTTGCTAGAATAATGCAGTAAAAATATATAAACATGTTTACAGAAAAAAATGTACATTTTTTACTTTTAAAACTAATTTAGACACAAAAAACAAAACGTACGTATTTGATATTTTACTTGCGTATACTGGCTTCTCTCATACCACATGATAATTCAAAGCTAATCACAAGTAGCTTTTCCACAAGCTGAGGTAAATACTAATATAGAAGCTGCACTGTCACACACACATGCACGCACACGCACACGCACACACGCACACGCACACACACACACACACACAAACACACACACACACACACACACACACACACACACACACACAACACACACACACACACACACACACACACACACACACACACGTGACACTAAAATAATGCAATAAACATTTATTTAACAACATAAGATGTGACATAAAACCCTGATGTACATACCTGATGGCAAAAAAACAACAACAACTAAGAAACCGTTAATAAAACAAAAATCATCAAATGTGAACGGTCACACAGGAATTCTGGGAATGTCAGTGTACGGCTTTTCTCTGTAAATTATAAGATGATTTATTTATTTATTTACCTAAAAAATGGTTCTTTTAACAGTTGCATGCACTGATGCACATTATACCATCTCGTATATTATTCATAGTACGTTACACAATCCACACAGATCTTGAGACAGCTATAATACACAAATACATGTACAAATTATTTACATACACACATTTTTAGAGTAATTTTATCGGTGATATCTAAAGACAGGTTACTCTCATGTTATGGATAGATCACATTTGTGTCTGAGACTCAATCTTTTATGCCACAGAGACGTTTACATGAATAAATATGAGACACAGATGAGTCCTCGATGTACTATACTGTGAGAAAACGTCACATCCTGTGATGTTGAAAGTTTTGAAATAGTCCAAAATAATTAACCAGTTTTCTCCTACGTTTTAAATTAACGGATGCGTATGTCATCTATATGCAACAAGACACTTCTGTTAAAATCATCAAAAAGTCAACATTTGAAGTCGATCAAAACCTTTGATCAAAGTTAAACATGAATTTTGAACAATACCCGTTCTTGTCTTAAGACAACTTTGATCAACTTTTTTGATCCACTTTGACTACTTTACTCGTATGGCATTGAGCACTCCTTGATTCTAGATGTTACCAACCACACAGGACAGTCCTTCATGCACCTCAGCAGACAATGTGTGCTAGACATAAACACTTGATCATTTTACAGTTTCATTTATATCCATCAATTGAATATGAAGCTCATCAAATATAAATACACCGAAAGTGTTTTTCATTCATTGCCACAGTCGCTTTTTAGCTCTCTTGATGGGGTCATGCTGACAAACATAAGGCATACACTGCCCCCCAAAAAATAGTTTTTATTTAAATAGGCTTAAGATTCTATGACTGGGTCATTATTGCAGTGATTATTATGTTTCTAGCACGTTCTTCTAACCCTAATGATGGAGTGTGTAGCTTTTTATTTCTTAAACATCCATTTAGGAAGACACACCATGGCCATATTCCAGGATGACAATGTCAAGATTCATCAGACTCACACTGTGAAAGAATGGTCTTAAAGGGATACTCCACTTATTTGGAAACAGGCTCATTTTACAACTCCCTCAGAGTTAAACAGTTGAGTTTTACCGTTTTTGAATCCATTCAGCCGATTTTCTACTATGGAAGTCAATGGGACCATAAACTGTCTGGTTACTGATATTCTTTTTAAATATCAGAAAATCGGCTGAATGGATTCAAAAACGGTAAAACTCAACTGTTTAACTCTGGGGGAGTTGTAAAATGAGCCTATTTCCAAAAAAAGTGGAGGATCCCTTTAAAGAGACGGCAGCCCAATAAACCTGCTGCTGTCTGCGCGATTTAATGTTCATCAAACAACAAAATAAAAGACAAAATCACACACTGCTTGACTGAATTACTTCAGTTTTTTTTTTAAATTGGTGTATAGTCAGTTTATAAAGTGAAGACTATAAAGTGTTTTTTTACGTTTGATTTTTTTAAGGTCTTGAATGCTACTGTTGTTAAATATAACTAAAGTAGTTTATTTGTTTTAAAATTGTTTTAAAATTAATTTATGAAACAATGAATGTGAAGTTCTGCCATATTATGCGGTTACTTCTACTGTTGTTTTGGTTATTTTCCCAGGGATCTATTCAGTATTGGTATCCAGATATTTCAGTCATGTAGTGTATTGAAGTCATAATTTCGGTATCGTGAAAACACTAGTCACTTTATGACCTGCCGCACATTACGCGGATCTAACGCATCCTATTTTCTTACAACTCTATATTCATTTAAAACTTTTTAACTCATTTAAGGCTGTGCTTACGAGGATACTCGACAAAATGGGAATTTTGTGTGTTTTTGTCAGTTGAAGCGGGAAAAAACTTTTTTTAGCCAAAGTTTACAAATGCGTATCATTACAAATCTAATGAAATGCTGTAATCGTTTAAGCAGAACTGGCAGATTTTATTTTGTACTTAAGCATTTTAATTGTTCTTAACTTGAAATGTTTGAGTACACTAATTCGTACGTTTAACTTAAAACTTTCATGTAATCTCAATGTGAACACTTCTATTAGTAATAACTTAGCTAGCTTTAACAAGCTAGTTTGATAACATGCTAATTTATTAACATCTTAACAATAGTATGTTGTACAGCGGCACTTGCTGTATGAGTGCAGCAATGTAAAGGTTTTATTTGCTCTTTGTTTGCAGTCCTTTGATAAGGACACAAAGCCTTCGCACTTTTGATTTTAGTTTTCTTTGTAAGCAATGGCGCAAAACACAACATTAAAGATCTTTTATGTTTTTAAGAGAAGTTTAAATATATTTTTGGGCCATCACAGTGTAGTTAATGAATGTGAAGCACTGAAATCTATTTGTGGTGGTCAATGTTGATATTGTGGCGGGCCGCCACAGATAAATCAATGTATGGGAAACACAACATATATATATATATATAATAATAATATATATGGAACTGCAGACATTTGTACTGCAATATTTTTCTATATTATATAAAGCGCTATAAAAATAAAAGTGACTTGACTTAAATTCATTAATACTTGATTGTATTAGTTAAAACATTAAAAGAAAGAAGGCTTGGTGAATTATTTTTCTAGGCTTCTTTCTGGTTACATACTAGTACTTACAGTACATAATTGTCAGTTAGTACAAAAAAAAAATATCAGGAGGAGTGATCATCGAAGGCATTTATATATATAACTCCATTCATAAAGCTGAGCGTGCCTGTGAGTTCTCAGCTCATGTTTGAGCCAGGAGTTCAGGAGATCCACTGACCTGTAGAAGTGCTCATTTCTTTCTTCAAAGCCACGTATCTGCCATCACCCTCTCCTCTCAAAAGCACTTTAGCAAATTGTACTATAATCAGGTTCACAGTGAACCTGCACCTCTGGATATGGATCCAGTTTCATGCTCAATATTTAAGTGTAAGGAAGAAAGAGGGAACACAAAGAAAACTTAAAGCTGAATTATGTGCTTCTTGACTGAAACTGTGACACCCCTTGGAAAATAATGAAACACTTTCCTCTTTCCTGATACTTGCAAGTCATTTTTCTAAAATGTCTAACAGAGAAACACAGGGCCAAAACTATGGCTCCAAATCTCATAAGTCAACCCTTTCTAACCATTGTAGGAAAAAGAGAGGAAAAAAAAACACACACTAAATCTAACTGCTGTTACTTTTAGTACTGTGCAACAGAACATAAACCAGTGACAAGCGGTGTGTGTGTGAGTGTGTATCTATGAGAAGAATAACAATAAAAATGTGTGCAGTCCTTCATACCTATTAATCAGTAAGGACTGCTTTATGCATTGATGCCTTTCTTGTGAATTTAGTTTCTCAGCACCTAAACACACACTCTTTGTGTGACGGATGGGCTGGTCAAGTTAAATCAGGTTTAATTTTATAGCACTTCCCACAATATCACCCAAGCTTTACAGATTGGATAACTATTACTGTGTTTTGATATGCACCAAAACCATAATAGAAAATGACCCACCTTGTGGAACAATATATCATGACCCACCTCTGCGTTTTATCAGCTGCTCCAAGTCTGTAGTTCATTACTGTCTGGCACCTCACATTTGTAAAGAAGTGACATTTCCCATACTCCTTATAGTTTGTCGTCATGCATTACTAAATTAGTTTTTTGTAGTGAGGCACCGAAATTAAAATTCTGGGCCGAAACCAAAAATGTAGGATGCATTTGGCCTAAAGCCGATAATGGCTTCTTTTAAAAGCGTATACTATAACCAATGTTGTTTTGTGGTACTCCTCATGTTCAATTGGATGTCATGATTTCAGGTGGTGGTGTATCAAACCCGCTGTCAAAAAGTTCTTTGGCATCGCACCCCCTCTTGAGATTTTTGCAGAACTATTGTTACATATTGCAACTTTGGTGTCCTCATCTGAAACTTTAAAATACTTCCATCCCGCTGACATGCTTAATTTCTGATAGGCAGATGCGTGATAACAGCTCGACCGTGAGTGAGACCTAAGTGCCTGCGCACAGATGGGACGGGCGGGTGACATTCGTTTTCGGTTTACGTTTTCGGCTGTTTTTTTTAAATTTCGGCCCGAAACCGATAATGCCATTTTCGGCCGAACATTTTCGGCGTCCGAAATTTCGGTGCACCCCCAGTTTTGTGTGTTGTAGTTGTAGTTATTTTGTTAGAGAAATGGAGAGTAATGTGAGGTAGTTCTTGGGTTGTGAGGGGCTGTTTACACGACAACGATTTCAACTAAAAACATACAACTTTTTATGCGTTTTAGCTGTTCGTTTACATCACAATGGCGTTTTGGGTCCCTGAAAACAAACGGGTTTTAAAAGTGCAAGTTTTTAAAAACTACCTCGGTGTAAACGACAAAAATGTGAATCTCTGAAGACGATGACGTCATGCGTGTGCGTATTACATGTTCAGTCTATAGTGTTTCATCGCCATCTAGTGGCCTGGCACAGAATACAGCGTGTTTACTGATCGTTTTGACAATGGTGTCTCTGTACGCGGAAAACTCAAAGTAAAGGCTTTCTCAGTTTTAAGCGTATCATTGTCGTGTAAACGCACACTTAGACACACAGGCCATCCTGTCCTGACTGTTTCTCTTGATGGTTGGTGAAATCTGATGAGCATCTCTTTCATGGCCTCATTAGAGATGGACTGAGCTGTGATTACACACACAACTGATAGCTTAGCTTTGCCATCGGGATTCTGGGAGAGCTGATGTTATGTATAGATGATCAAACACTCCTTTTCTGACGCTATTTTTGCTCTGAAAAGACAGGCTTAATTTATGGATTTTATGCAGGTGCTGTTTCAGATGCTCGTTTAGTGTTTAATTAAGTGTGGTTTTTCTTTTAGTAGTGGAATGAGTGTCTGCTCTCTGTCACAGTGCTGTCTCTGGGCTGTAGTTTTATGGTCGGTCCATTTAGTCTCAATATTTATGCGTTTTCTTGTGCGAGTGCTTAAATTGAAACATAACCCTCCACATTTAAACAATAAAAGTCTTTAAGGACCGACCTTCAGATCTACCGTCACTTCATAAATACCTTATCATAAAAAGGAACAGAAAACCATCATCTTTCCCTTCGAGAACACCTACTAATTAAAAACACATGCTTCCAACATCACTTAAAAATTCACTCTTCTTTTGCCCCCAAACTCTCCAAAATAACCTTTATGTGAAGTCATAGAAAGTCATTACTAAAGATGTTTTTTTTTTTTACTTTTCTGATTATTTATCATAATGGAAAAATCTAATTATTTTTCTACAGATGTGTAATGTACTTGAGAGCATCATAAGCGTGTGGGTCTTATGATTGTGTGTGTTGACAGTGTTGAGTTAGCACTTGTTGACCTCTGACCTCTTGCCTCTCGTTGACCTCTGCTTGCGGTGTCCTCTGTGCCACTAATAGAGATCTAATACAGTCTCAGTGGTGCTAGTTAGATAGGAGCGCTCAGGATGTCACTGTTGTTGTTGAGTGATGGCGCTCACACATGCTTTTCACAAATCATTAAAAAACAAAAAAAATACAACCCTAAACTTTGAAACAAATTACTTTGTGTAGATCCGAGCACTCTCACTGGAGACCTTTGAACTGGCCTGAAAGACACAGCCTTGCAAGTGTGGGTGGCCCGAGTGTGAGCTGATTTCTTTTCCTCTCGTCTCAGAGATTGATCTAAGAAATTTCACTAAACTTTATTCAAGTGTATTTGCTACACGCTTCATGTAGTTACTATCGAAATAACTATAAATTATGCATAATTTCAGACAACTAACCCTAGCCCGACTATAGTAAATATACAGGTATGTAGTTAATTATTGTTACTCAGTACTTCAATGTTATTTTATGTTCAATGTTAATTACACTGAAACATGGACACCTTAAAATATATTAAGTGTAACCGAAATTTCCTTTTTTCATGTACTCTTCAAATTATAAATTACAGATTAGATATCAGTTGTTATTTTAACTCTTTTCCTGACAGAATTTGTGAAAAATGTTGCAAGCCACTGCCAGCATTTTTGTAAATTCCTTTTTTAACAAAGTTTTCATGGCCTCTGAATATTTTGTTGTATTAATATCTGAAAATGCAGTATATCATAAGAAAGAACAGACCCTTGTGCTAAAAAAAAACATCATTTTATTCTAGCTTCTTTTCTATGCATTTTCTATGCATTCTTTTTTATGCAAGTTTCATAAAAATAAAGCAACATTTTGAGCAAAAAGCTGAGAAAAGCTGATTTTTGTCAAAAAAATAGATCAAAACACAGATGGTGTAGATCGAGTCCATCAACACCCCCAAAGCTTCAGTCCTGCAGCTCGTCCTGGGTCGATGTTTCAGTCAGTAACATTAGGCAGTTTTGATTTATATGCTGTTTAATGTTATTTTACATATGCGTCTGCTTACATTTGCTATCACTTGTTTCTGCTTCTTCTTCACCTGTGTTTTGATCAGGAGATTCAGGTCTCTTTCAGAAGATGTGTAATAGCGCCCCTACCGTATAACAGTGAAAACATGGAAAGCCAGACATTTAAGGAGTTAATAAAATTGCTTATCAAATTGGTGCTAACTAGTTTAAAACAGACAACCATTAAAGGAAAATAAATGCAAAGCACTAACACTTCCCTTTATCTCAGAAGATTTTTCTTATCATTTATTCTTCGACAAAAATACAAATGACCAAAATCTGTATGGTTGCTGTGATATTAAAACAGTCAATTCCAATACTATTAATTTGTCATTTTTGACTTTACGTGATAAATTGTTGCGTATATAAAAGAGCAGTGAACATAAGCAGAAAGAAAACAGCTCTGGAAATGTTCTCATGAGCTCTGGTAATTAGAGGAATCTCATAAATTACACTTGTGTTGTGTGGCACTGCATTTACAGTAAAGAGCACTCTGAAATAAGGCATTCTGAATTGTTAACATTTTTCATTACGTGGAGCGCTTGGGAACAAGAAGGAACAGCTGTTTGGAGCCTGTAGGAAACCCTTATTGCTTATTCAAGGTGAACTTCGGTGCTCTGGAAAAAAAGATATTGAGAACTTCTGTCACACTAATTAAGCGGAAGCTGTTTGTTGGTTCTTTCCGTTAGTCAACTAGAAGTTGCTTATATATATATAATTTTTTTCTCACACTTTCTTTTTTAACTGTAGCTCTACTTTTACAATGTAAGCAGAACAACAAAACTGAATGTTTTATTTTAATCATGAAAGATGACTCCGTGTCAGTGTACACAGGGACACTGTGTTCAATGAAACAGATCGTTATTTATTATTTGATGTTTGCTACACAGAAATAGCAATAGTTTGTGAAGCTGTTTCAAACATACAGCTTACATGACCGCTGCTCTCTCTTGTCAGCTCCCGCGCGAAAGCAGTTTTAAAAATTCCGGTGTGATCGTAATTTCAAAGGTTTAGAGGAATATCCAGATGCAATCTTTTAATCAATAATCCCGAATACATATGGGTCTATATTAGGGCTGGGAATCGCTGGGTACTTCACGATATGATACGATATGCGATACATTGTTCACGATACCGATAATATCACAATATGGCGATACTGCGATAATCGATATATTATCAATAATAACTCACAATATATCATGTTTTAAGAAATAATTATTTTTTTTTAATTAGGAAAATTAATCTCCATTTATTTTTTTGGATGAAACACAATCACAAAAACAACTTGTGTCTTATCAGTGGCAACAAAACAGTCACAGACACTATTTTAATGCAACATTGCTGCAATCAGTAGTAATAAAAATGTTGACGCCGGGGTGTGTCGACTTCGAGCCAGCACCAACCACGGCTTTCTCACAGAGCTCTGGGTGATGCCGTGTGAGGTGTCTGTGCATGTGGTCGTGTTTCCCGAGTAGCGAACTTTTGCAAAGCCAGACATCACAAGTCTCCCGGAAGTTTCGGGAGTCTCCCGCATATTGATAGCGTCTCCCTGATGCCTGCAAATTAGTTCAAATCTCCTTGAATCTAGAGCGTGCATGCGAGACAGAACATACTGCACGAATAACATAGCTACATAGCGCGTGCACGGCAGAGAATGAGAGACCTTGCGTATGTGCCTCATGATAGTCAACTCGGATAATGAATAGAGCGTTTTATAACGGCTTTTAAGATCAATACTTGGCAAGCGCGCATCGAGAATCGATGCGGGAGTAAATATCGTGAGATATCGCCATATCGATATTTTGGCGCACCCCTAGTCTATATAGCCTATGTATTTTTGTAGGCTATGTCATATTTGTACCAGACCTCAAAAGTAACCCAGGCGATTAACGATTTCCACTGTTTCACTCTAATGTAAATCAAGCACCAAGCACCAAGCACCAAGCACATGGTATTCACAAATACCACGACTGATTTTAAAGTAATCACTTTAGCCCGCCGACAATGTTAAATGTTGATTAAGATCAAGACTCACAGTGATAAAAATTATAGGTTAAGCTTATCATTTCCCCTTTTTTTCTGTTCTGTGCCTCAGAGTCAGAACGCTATCCATTTTATTCATAGACTTAATGTGAGGGGGTGAGTGGAAAGTTTGAAAACTCAAATCATTTCCTTTCATAATTTTTAACATATTTTTTTATTTTTTATTTATTGATTTATTTGACAGGGACAGTGTACATTAATTAGCATTACTGCAAATGTACCGGAGTTAGCCAAAAGGCTATTTTTCATCCATTGTCCCTGGACAGATCTTATTGTCTACCTTAAAAAGAAACAGCAATTAAAACATTACAAGTAAAATTCAAAATATAAAAATAATAAAACAACACAACTAGTTAAATCCTTTAGGTAAATATAGTGTACAAATTCATACAATTTTCAACATTTGGTTAAAATTAATGTAAAAATGTTGAACACAGTTACTCAACAGGGACACAGATGGCAGCACGATTGGGTAGAGAGAAATTATAAACTTATTAATGCTGAAATGATTGGTGTATTATGAACCAGTTTTTTAGGTGGTTTTTAAACAAAGTTTAAGTTGTAAGTTCTCTAATATTCTGAGGAACAGAGTTCCAATCTTGTGCTGCTGAAACTGAAAAAACATGCTGGCTGAATGCGGTTTTCCGCAAAGGAACAACACAGTCTCCTCGGGCCGACCCTCGTGTTACCCGCTCTGAGGGGTTCCTGATCTTTACAAACTTACTGAGTGGGGGAGATGACAGACCATGAATTATTTTATGTAACAAACATAAGTTAGAATATTTGATAACATTTTCCCAGCATTTTATGCTTTTGTAATATGACACAATGGTGAAATCTAAAAGGTTTTTTATCTAAAATTTTGATTGTTTGCTTGTAAAGTGACTCTAACGGTTTTAAAGTTATTTTATTTGCTTGTGACCATGTTGTAAGGCAATAAGTAATGTGAGGCAAAACCATACTGTACATGAACATTTTGGCAGCCTCAGTAGATAGGTGTGATCTTATAAAGCGAAAATTTGCGATATTAAATTTAACTCGATTACAAACTAATCTTATCTGCGATTTAAAGGTCAGTTTAGAGTCTATTATGATACCTAGATATTTAAATTCAGGCACAACTTTTATTTTTCCCCTGACACATAAACATCTTGCTGATTATTTGTAGTGTTTGATTTGGAAAAAAACATTGAAACTGTTTTCTTTACATTAAGTTTTAAGCAAGATTGATTTAACCATTCAGAAACATGAACCATTGACTGTGTAAGCTTTTCGGCAACTTGTTTGCTGTTTTTACCATGGGTATAAATAACTGTGTCGTCAGCATACATTTGAAGGCAGACGTCTGGACAAACCGACGGTAGATCGTTTATGTAAAGTGAAAATAAAAGAGGTCCTAAAATAGAACCCTGAGGAACCCCCATAGACATGAAAAGGGGCGGTGAATGGCAGTCACTAATCCTGACCGACTGTTGGCGATTCGATAGATATGATTCTATCCATTTTATAGCACCTAACAAAAAATTTAATTTATTTAATCTGCTTAATAATATTTTATGATTAACAGTATCAAATGCCTTTTTTAGATCGAGAAATACAGCTCCAACCACACCCCCCCTATCCAATAGATGTTTAATATTTTCCATTAAAAAACAATTTGCAGTTTCCGTAGAATATTGAGTTCTGAAACCAAATTGCATAGAATGAAGAGAAAACGTAGTAGTATTTAGATGTGTTATTATTTGTTTGGAAATCAATTTCTCTGCAACTTTTGATACTGTAGGTAAAATGCTGATTGGTCTGTAATTATCCACTAACAATGGATCTCCATTTTTAAAAACTGGTACAACCGCAGCTGACTTCCACACCCTAGGAAATACTGCCTCAATGAAGGAGAGATTAACAATTTTAGTTACTGGTGTTAACAATGTGGAACTGAGTTCTTTCAGCATGAACTCAGCATGCATATATATATATATATATATATATATATATATATATATATATATACATATATTATTATTATTTTTTTAAGTTTTATTAAAGAAAACTTTCAAATAATTATTTCGGCTCAATGGCACCTCCCTCTCGTACGGCGCCCCTATGCATATCGGTTGTGGGTACCGGAACATTTTATTGAGTGTGAGTACATGAGCGCAGTATCGGGCCCAATTATACTGCATCCCTAGTTGAATGACACTTATTTGTCTTGTAAAAAGATGATGATGCACTTTCTGCATGAAAACAAAGTTCTGTCATGCCCAGATGGTACAGACTGATAGGTCCTTAACTCAGTCTGCTTGCAATTACATCATTCTCTATAAGGCACAGTTGATTGGTTCCTGCTGTATCAGTAGCCAATGAGCAGCAGCAATAACAGTAACAGCAGCAGCAGCAAAAGCAGTAACAGCAGCAATAACAGTAACATCAACAACAGCAGCAGCAATAACAGTAACAGCAGCAAAAGCAATAACAGCAACAGCAATAACAGTAACATCAATAACAGCAGCAGCAATAACAGCAGCAGCATCAATAACAGCAGCAGCAGCAGCAATAACAGTAATAGCAGCAGCAATAACAGTAATAGCAGCAGCAATAACAGTAATCAGCAGCAGGCCCAAATAACAGCAGCAGCAGCAGCAATAACAGTAATAGCAAGCAGCAGCAGCAGCAGCAGCAGCACACAACAGTAATAACAACAGCACAGCAGCAGCAGCAGCAACAATAACAGCTAATAACGAAGCAGCAGCAAGCAGCAGCAGCAGCAATAACAGTAATAGTAGCAGCAATAACAGCCAGCAGCAGCAGCAGCAAACAGTATAGCAGCAGCAATAACTGTAATAGCAGCAGCAATAACAGCCAGCAGCAGCAACAGCAATAACAGTAATAACAGCAGCAATAACAGCAGCAGCAGCAAAGCAGTACAGCAGCAGCAATAACAGTAATAGCAGCAGCAAATAATACACAGCAAACAGATAGCAGCAGCAAACAGCAACAGCAATAACAGTATAGCAGCAGCAATAACAGCAGCAGCAGCAATAACAGTAACAGCAGCAGCAATAACAGCACAGACAGGCAATAACAGTAATCAGCAGCCCGCAGCAAGCAATAACAGTAATAGCAGCAGCAATAACAGCAGCAGCAGCAATAACAGATAGCAGCAGCAATAACAGCAGCAGCAGCAGCAGCAGCATAACAGTAACAGCAGCAATAACCAGCAGCAGCATAACATAATGCAGCAGCAATAACAGCAGCACAGCAATAACAGTAAAGCAGCAGCAATAACAGCAGCAGCAGCAGCAATAACAGTAAGCAGCAGCAATAACAGCAAGCAGCAGCAGCAGCTAACAGTAATCCGCTAAGCAGCAGCAGCAATAACAGTAATAGCAGCAGCAATAACAGCAGCAACAGCAATAACAGTAATAGCAGCAGCAATAACAGCAGCAGCAGCAATAACAGTAGCAGCAGCAATAACAGCAGCAGCAGCAGCAGCAATAACAGACAGCAGCAGCAAATAATAGCAGCAGCATCAGCAGCCAGCAATAAAGTAACACAGCTAACAGCAGCGCAGCAATAACAGTAGCAGCAGCAATAACAGCAGCGCAGCAGCAGCAATAACAGTAACACAGCAGCAATTTTAGCAGCAGCGCGCAATAACATAACAGCAGCAGCAAAAACTGTAAGGCATCAGTGGGCCATCACCGATCCGATACTGGAGCTGTATCACCCGATACGATTACAGGGTCTATTTGAAGACTTCTATTTATCATGTAGCATTACTTATTATTAAACTATATTTAACAACAATGTACATTAAGTATTACATTTAAGAGAAGACAATGTATCATGAATTGACACCTGTGTATTTATTTGCAAGCAACATGTCCAGCATATTAACTTCACAGCCTGTGCTTGGTTATTGGGAGCAGCTTAGGGCTTGACATACAACTTTCCTGTAGAATATAAAATAAAATAAATAAAAGACAGAACATCTGAGTCTTTAAATTTAGCTTTAGACTACTTTAAACTAAAAACAGCAACAAAAAAGGCTATAGCCAAAATAATGTTTTGAGTCATTCAGCCATCAGTTTTTCTAATACACTTAAAGGACCACAGGTAGTAAAATGCACAGCAATAAAAAATACAAACAACTAACAACTTCCATATCTGTATATCTATAACTTTGCTTTTTTCTGGGATGCTTACGGTAGTCAGATTTTGTGGGCATTTAGAGAGAGGTAGAGAAAGAGAGAGGGGGGATAGAGATTATTAGATTAATTTCTCTCAATTTCTTGGTAATGTTTTTTTTGCAAGAACCCTTGCAAAATTATTTTAAACAGATTAAGAAAGCCACCACCACTACTGGTCACATGGTTAGATTGATTTGTTTAGATCCAGTGAAGTCTGTCCGACCATTTACCTAATATAAATAAATAAAACATCTCCAGTTAACTAGCAGATCATTCATTTAGTTCGCTATTAAATAAGAAATCTAGCGCTAAAATGTGTTTTTAAACACAAGCTGCCCGCTCGTTGCCGCGGCGATCAGTTGCATGCAGTGTTCTCTGTGCCTCGCGCAGTCACTCGGACGCGCGCTTCAATCTATCGTCATTGCATGCTCTCTATATTAATTCCGGTGAAATCACAAAATAAAACACAAACGTGTCCCTGCTTGATATACTAGTCTGTAACCACTGATGAACATATTCAGTTTTGATGAGAGAAAAAATATGCACGAGTGCAGATTAGAACCCGTGACCTCTGACACGCTTGGCAAACGATCTCCCACTAGACTATTGAAGAACTCAGTCTCAAACGCAGGCTACATTGCGGATCGATGGATTTATTTACATGTTGAGCAGAGAGGCTGCACAGTTTGACAAGCGGCCGCGGCATGGTAGGCTACACACATTGCATATGTGATGCTAATGAATTGTCTTTTTCACACACCTTGTAGAATTGCCAGACCGGTGAAGCCATTTTTAACAGGGCGTAAAAAAATTGTCTTTTGCGTCATCTGATCGGCTTTTCTGGATCGGCCTTTTATCGGCCGATTATGATCGGCGACCGATCAATCGGAGCACCCTTAAATAACAGTAACAGCAGCAGCAATAACAGTAACAGCAGCATAAGCAATAACAGCAGCAGCAGCATCAGCAATAACCGTAACATCAATAACAGCAGCAGCAGCAATAACAGTAACAGCAGCAGCAATATCAGCAGCAGCAGCAACAGCAATAACATTAACAGCAGCAGCAGCATAATCAATAACAGCAGCAGCAGCAATAACATTAACAGCAGCAGCAGCAATAACAGTAACATCCGTAGTAGTAACAGTAACAGCAGCAGCAATAACAGTAGCAGCAGCATAAGCAATAACAGTAGCAGCAGCAACAATAACAGTAACATCAGCAGCAATAACAGTAACATCAGCATCAACAATAACAGTAACAGTAAAAACATCATAACAGCAACAGCAGCAATTTCAGTAACATCAGCAGCAATAACAGTAACAGCAGCAGCAATAACAGTAACAGCAGCAGCAGCAATAACAGTAACAGCAGCAGCAAAAACTGTAACAGCAGCAGCAATAACAATAACATCAATAACAGCAGCATAAGCAGTAACAGCAGCAGCAGCAGCAGCAATAACAGCAGCAACAATAACAGTAACAGCAGCAGCAATAACAGCAGCAGCAATAACAGCAGCAGCAGCTATAACAGTAACAGCAGCAGCAATAACAGCAGCAGCAGAAATAACAGTAACATCAATCACAGCAGCATAAGCAATAACAGAAGCAGCAGCAATAACCAACAGTAACAGCAATAACAGCAGCAACAATAACAGTAACATCAATAACAACAGCAGCAGCAGCAGCAGCAGCAATAACAGTAACAACATCAATAACAATAACCAACAGTAACCTCAATACCAGTAACAGCAATAACAGCAGCAGCAATAATGGTAACATCAATAATAACAGCAGCAGCAATAACAACCGCAGCAACAATAACAACAGCATCAGCAATAACAGCAGCAGCAATAACAGCAGCAGCAGCAATAACAGCAGCAGCAGCAATAACAGCAGCAGCAGCAATAACAGCAGCAGCAGCAGCAATAACAGCATAGCAGCAGCAATAACAACAGCATCAGCAATAACAGGCAGCAGCAATAACAGCAGCAGCAAAACAGCAGCATAAAGCAGCAGCAGCAATAACAGCAGCAGTCAGCAATAACAGCCAGCAGCAGCAATACAGCAGCAGCAGCAATAACAGCAGCAGCAGCAGCAATAACAGCAGCAGCAGCAGCAATAACAGCAGCAGCTACAGCAGCAGCAGCAGCAATAACAGCATAGCATCAATAACAGCAGCATCAGTGTTATATATTGATTTACATCATGACTCCCAGTGATACAAATTATAGGTTAAGCTTATCATTTCCCCTTTTTCTTTTTTTTGTTCTGTGCCATTTTTTTGCCGTCTATCCATTTTATTCATAGACTTAATGCCAGAGGTGGTCAGAGTGGTTGATATTTTTATATATTTTTAACAGTAACAGCAGTAACAGCAATAACAGCAACATTAATAACAGTAACTGCAATAACAGTAGGGCTGCATGATATTGAAGAAAAATGTGATATGCGATTATAACTCATTATAATGTGATATTCTATATGGGATAGGATAATGCTTAAAGTGTGTAAAATAAACTTAAATTATCTTAAAAAATAATTTTAAAATGATATAACCTACATACGTGTTTCTTTTTGTGACAATACAACATCTCTACAGCTTCTGAAAGTGAACATCAGTGTTTTACTGTCGCATAAGAAGTGTTATTTTAACATCAGTGTAAACCACAGGGTTTAGGGTTTCAGGAAGGCTATTAGGATTATTTAACAACAGAAACTGAATAATCAAATGTAAAAATAAAATTCTGCTTAGTTTTCACTGTATGAATTAAATATATATACTGATTCTTATTAAAGCTACCAAAGTTTTTCTGCCAATAACAGAGAGTGATTTTCTCTTTGTCTTTTGTTCATGACCCCAGTTATTGCAAGCTGTTGCAATATGCATATCACGCTATACATTTGCGATATTTCGATAATTTCGATATATTGTGCAGCCCTAAATAACAGTAACATCAATAACAGTAACATTGATAACCGTAACATCGATAACAGTAATAACATCATCAGCAGCAGCATCAGTGTAGCAGTTCTGCCAAGACCAAACATATCATTGTCATATACATTACCATGTTATAAATATTATTGTTATAGTTTAGGTAAAATGGTACAGTACAGTAATTGTCTAATATATAAATATATATATTTTTTTTTTAATTATATTTATCATTGACTTTTGTTGAACATTGAACATTTTCTTAGTAACAAAGTGCAAAGAGAAGCATGGTGATTTGGTGGTCGGAACTGACGTTTTTTGTCTTCTCTTTTATAGCAGGTCTTTATAATAAATTAGTGTTTACAGTGTGACTGTGTTACACCATGGACTGAGAGTGGAATGTGTGTGTGTGTGTGTGTGTGTGGGACTGAACCGCAGAGAAGAGCAGAAGAGAGAAAAGGCCACGGCAGGAATAAATAATCATTTGGCCAGGTTAGGATTCCAGTGGTGTATCTTACGTCTGTTAGTTGCACTAGTGCTATCATTCGCCACCATTAATATCCAATTTCATATGAAGCAAGAAACCTTGTTTAGCAGGAATATAATATGGTGTGATAACAGCAGGACACCATCCTGCTCACATAATTACCCAAATGCAGTGCTGGGAGGGATCAGATCCGCGGCTGGGCAGGGGGCATCAGCGATAAGCGCCCGGTGCGCTCCCACACACTGGTAATTACTTTATTGATAATTTGCAGGGAAAATTGCCTTAGCCAATCGTTGCTGCTAGATTTAATGGATTGGAGGTGTGGTGGGGGGGGGGGGGGGATAAAAAAAAGATCTTTCAAAAGAATTTTAAATATTTTTAGGCCATAGGGGAAGGCTTTTTCTCCAGCGATAATAGCTGAAAGTCATGTAAAATAGCCCACTCTTGGCATGATGCTGCTGGACGCATGTGTGCTTGTGGCAGGGGATGTTTATCTGGCCATCCTGCATTAACACATTTACCCCCTCGCCTTAAATGAGGTCATAATTCTCTAAGGGTAAGGCCTTGGTAATGAAATTGACATTTAGCAGCCGCACCACAGTCTATTAACTACAATAAATTTAATTTGCAACAGGCCCAGAAGTGAGCTGGGCTGCAGAAAGAGAGAAAGAGATGAAAAAAGAGCAAACCGTCGGCCCTGGTGTTTATTACATGCGCTGGCCACAAGTACATTTAGCTAAAATAAGACCTCTCGTGTTCTCTCGTGTAACTATAACTGCTTTTGCTCTGCCTGCTAAACGATCAGATAAAACAATGTAAGAAATAGAAGTACAGCAGATTTAGTGTTTCCAGACTCACGTTTTTCAAATAACGATCAGCTTCTAGACCCTATCTCTCTGTAATGTCCAGAATATTGTTAAAGCTGAAACAAGGTTGCCAACATCGCTCATAAAAAGATTTTGGCAGCCTTCCCAATGAAAATTGTAAAATTGAGTCACCCTCGTGTTGTCCCAAACCTGTATGACTTTCGATCAATCACCAATCAATCAACCAATCAATCAATCAATCAAAAATGTAATTGACTCAGAGGCAAGGAGTTGTACTGCCATTATTTCCACCACACTAAACAATATTGTCCTTAATGAATTTGATCAAAAGCTAGTGTACTTGTTTACCAAGGAGACAGTGAAGAGCATGCTGGAGATGAAATATGAGACAGAAATGTTTCTTGAGCAGCAATTCATCATATTAGACTGATTTCTGAAGGATCATGTGACACTGAAGACTGGAGTAATGATGCTGAAAATTCAGAATAAATTACATTTTAATATACATTCAAACAGAAAACAATTATTTTAAATTGTAATCATATTTCACACAATTACTGTGTTTTTCTGTGTTTTGGATCATGGTGATCTTGGTGAGCATAAGACACTCTTAAAAACTATTTTTAACATGATATTATATTTGTCATTATTAATGTTGGGAAACATTAGTGTGTTAGTGTCGGTTTATTGCGAATTTTACAGCATTTGTCGTGAGTTTAGGATCATGTGACTTGAATCTTTGAGTGGGGATGTGATTTTGTGATCATGTGACTCTGTATGTTTTAAGATGACACCTGGATTGTCTAAGACCAATGGAGAACTTCAACAGTCCTGTCATCATTAGTCTGTTGGGTAACCTGGTTAAAATATGTCTCATCATATGATATTCATGTGATTTTATAATCAGGTGACTAGGTATGGTTCAACTGACTCTGATTTTGACTTAGTCGTGTGACTTCATGATCCAATTTTGATAAAGGGCTCTTCTGACCAAATATTCAACATTTTCAGTGTAAAATACACAGTGATATGAACTGTATATGTTAGTTTTTAGCTATAGTGGTGGTGTTTCAGGTTTTATTATTCTTTTGTCTAGCTGTCAAGCAAGTCATTTCAGGAATTCTTACATAAATGTAAAAAAAGAAAAGAAAAGTAATGTCATTTACAGTGCTAGTAAACAATGCATAATTAATTATTTAACAATACATTAATTAACAATGTAAATTGCATAGTGGTAGGAATTTTCTTTCAAAATATTAAATTCTCTTTGGGCATTTCTAGTGGACAAATTAACTAGTGAAATGTGTGTTGTAGGAGATTTTTTTTCTACAAACTTGTTTACAGTAAAAGTACACAAATCATGTGTTGTACACAGCTCAGTTTACTTTCTAGCATGTTGTGTGTTTCTGTACCGGTGTGTTTGCGTGAGCATGTCTGTGTGTCGCAGTGTGGATGTATGGCTCTGGAGTCAGTTGCTCTGGTAAGTAAAATCCTTTAAATCTCCGGGCACTCTCTGGCCTGTCCGTAAGGATCAATACAGCTTGTGTACAGTCATTTTGAGGTCCTCCCTAATGGCCACTTCATACAGCCAATAGGGATTTGCACGAGCACTACTAAGTGACACCGATGATCGATCATCAAAACTGATCGTCATGATTGTGGGCCGTGAATTTTTACTGAATTCAATTATAATTTAACAGCTTTACACGTGTGTCAAAAAGTGGCCTGTTTTTCTTTATTTTGTTATTAGTTATTATAACAAGATTTTCATTATGGTGTGCAAAAAGGGTTTAAAAAATGGCCCATTTGTTTTCGACACCAATACAGCAATCATGTCCTTCCAAACGTGTATGACTATATTTCTCAGAAGACCACCTGAAAAGTGTTTTTTTTGTTGTTGATTTAATCTAAGTCAGTGTCACCATTGCTGTTTGGTTACCAATGTTCTTCAACACATCATCTTTTCCCACATCATTGTAGCTGGACCTTCTTTTCTTCACTTTTAGATGTGACCGAGATAAAAGGATGAATGACATAACCCCTACATTTCTGGCCAAATCTAAGTCGCCGCTCAAAATATAAACCAATAACTTAAGAAGTTATGTTGTGAATCAAAGGAGTGCAAAATCACAGTTTTTAAGAATAAAAACAAGGTATTTAAAACTTAAAATTAAAACATGAATGTATATTTTTTTGTTTGTAATGTTACTCTTCTATCAAGGTCTCTAAAATGTATATGCGATACACTGAAAGACACTATGAAAAGGTTCCCGCCTTGTATAGATGATTTCAGGTTTTACTATTCTTGTGAAGACATTTGTTCACTGTAGTATAAGTTAAATCTTCACTACACACACACACACACACACACACACACACACACACACACACACACACACACACACACACACACACACACACACACACACACACCCACATGGACAGTAGGAGATGTGAATGGCATAATTGCTTATGAATATGTATCTGCATCTTTCAAGCAGCGTCCATGCTGAGTTAAAAGTTTAATCAATCTTGATCAATGCCACAATGGTGGCGTAATCTTTAGGCCAGTCCAGCCTGGATGTTTACTACTACTTAGGGCTAATTTATTTGATATGCTTTTCATGTATTTTTGGTGTGTGTGTTTCTTGAAGGTCTCGTTCCCGTCACCGAAAGTCTCGCAGTGGCAGCAGCGGCCGGTCCAGCAGGAAGCGCAGTCGCAGCAGAGAACGAGATCATGGCCAGCGCAGAACCCGAGACAAAGACCGGACACGAGACAGAACTAAAGACAAAGAGACCAGCAGAGCCAAAGACAAGGACAAACAAAGGTAATACTTATTTTATGAGCCATTTGGATTTCTAAGCTCTCTCTTTGTTTTCTTTAGCACGCGCACACACACACACACACACACACACTCCCGAACTGTTCCAACTGTTCCATAAATATATCCATCTCATGTCTGAGCGAAATCTTATAGTTTAGATTCAGCTGAGAGTTGAGCTCAATCGTGTGGTAGGCCTCATCCATCCAGCCTGATATCTGCCCTTCAAACTCAGTGTATACACCGTCCCGCTGGGCGTCTAATGCGTTTGCTTCTCTCTCACTGTCTTGATTTATACCCCAGTGTAATATGCGTGAGCAAGAGCTAACTGCATTTCCATCTCCGCTCTCCTGTTTGCCCCCCTCAAACTCCACCTTTACTCTAGAGAGATTTTACTCCAAGACAAAGCGTTCTCCTTTCCAGTTCCAGTGACAACAGTCGGCAAGACTGAGCATATTTACACCAGTAATTATAGACACATGCAAAATCTATTCAAGATGTTGTGATTTCTGACATTCTGATGTTTGGGTGATTCTAGAAACATTTCCAAATAAAGGTATACATCTTACTAAATGACAGCAGTAATTATTACAAGGATCATTAGGTGTAATATGTTATGGGGCCACTTCCCTCGCGAAGCCCCTGTCCATTAAAATTGATTGGCTATGAAGTAACCCACTAAAGAATACGTAGTCTGGAGAGAAAGTGTTGATTAGTGATTAGTGACATGATAGAGACAGGTCTTGTTTCCTCAAGGATACATAGCACCGCATCTAGGGCCTGTTAACCATTACAAAAAGTGAAACAAATGTATATGGATAAACTTATTAACATTTAACTAGGGGTGGGCTATATAATTATAGACACAATAAACCAGTAGAAATTTGACAACTGGCACAAAAATGGTCTCGGTTACGCGTCTGATGTTACAATGCCTGTCATCACGAAGGTTTATCATTTGCTTGCATTTTTAAGCTTTGCCAGTTTAAACATCCAACAATTTTAAACCAATCGAGTCTAATAAGCTGAGATAGAGAACTCGCGCCTGACAGACTTTGTTTTGTGCTCGCACACCAGTATTCAATTGTGTTTTTTTATCGCAGCTTATCGTGTTTAAGCAGTAAAAGAGAATAATGTCAGTATACCTGTGCTGGGGAGTGTTCACATAAACACAGATGGTAATGAATGAAGTAAGTTAAACAGCGGGGGAAACTGATGTGTGTCAGTGTGTGTGTTTGCAGTGTTTACATTAATCTCACGTCAGAAAAGCACATTCTCACACTCAGCCGAACGAGACCAATCTGCTGGAAAATATCTATTGGGAAAATATTGGAATCGATCCATCGATGTATTGTCCAGGCTCAAAAAAAAAATAAAAAAAAAAAAAAAAAAAAAATAAAAATATATATAATATATAATTTCTTTCTTTTTCTTTTTCTTTCTTTCTTTCTTTCTTTCTTTCTTTCTTTCTTTCTTTCTTTCTTTCTTTCTTTCTTTCTTTCTTTCTTTCTTTCTTTCTTTCATGCACTACAATCTTTAAAAAATGCAGTATTTTGCTTTATGGTGTAATGATATCTTCACTGTTAGTTCATTGTTAATGAACTCAAGTCTATGATTTATTTATAGTCAAGTACATTTACAGTGGACAGATGTACGTAAACACTGTAACTTGAGTAGCTTTTTACGTGTGGTGAGTAGGGGTGTGCGATATTGGCAAAAAATTATATCTAAATTTTCTGGGATTTTCTCGATAACGATTATCAGACGATATTTTGCAGAGTGTGTTTATTGTGTTGGTACTTTGGCAGGTTTAGGACTGTCGTGGACAGCCGACTCCTAAAGTTTTTGATATTCTTCATACTCTGTGTGGTGGTCAGGTCACAGCAGGGACAGACATGATTTCCAATGTTTCAATTGATTTTTACCTAATATGGGCATTATTACCTTTAGAAAGCCATTTTTTTTTAACTTAATTATATGCATGCATCATCTTTTGTGTCAGTGTCAAATGTGTCAAATTTTGTCAAATTCAATTATAAAAATAAGTGACAATAGGGCTTTTACCAGTCAAATGAAATCAGTATCAACAAAATTCATCTTTGCAATATTGATATTTAAAATGATTTAAAACAAGAAAAGATACTTTAAATGTGATATTGAGAAGCATTCGACTATCTTAATCTATCCTAGTCAAAAAGCTGATTCACTCAGCTGATTGAAACACCGCTGTGTGTGGCTTTGTTTTGAACTATTTTCATGGCGAAATTGAGCAAAAACAGACTATATTGTGTCTAAAATGTAAGTCACTTAATATGAACTTCTTGTTTATTAAACAAGAATATAAAATCAATATCACATTTGTTATTATGCCGATATTTGGAGAAAAACTGCACTCTTGTGATATTTATTGCTAAATGATATGACTAAATCGTGCAGTGAAAGCGTACTCTAAATGCGCACCCGCACAAGTCTAATCTACAAGACTGCATCCACTCTCTGTGTGTGTGTGTGTGTGTGTGTGTGTGTGTGTGTGTGTGTGTGTGTGTGTGTGTGTGTGTGTGTGAGGGATAGGCTATACTCCATAATGTCAAATCGCACATCGTTAAAACAACTTAATTGCGCACCCCTAGTGGTGCTTAGACGAATCAATCGCAGAGCTCGATCCTTCAGGTGATCTGGTGAAACTACTGGAAGAGTCATGTTTTAATCGAATTCAATAAAAGTGTTTCTAAATCTAACAAAGAACTAGTGATGAATCTGTGTAGAGAGTAAACACACATTTTGATCCCCAGACACTTTCTGCTATTCTCTGCAGCTTATATGTCCTAGGGGAGTCAATACATGTAATTGTGGCTGTAATTAGGGGATGTGGCTGGGATGACATTAACATAATGGAGGGACAAACACAAATGAGCAAACACAGGGGCCGTTATCTTAAACACTTCAGACCCTTGGGACCCCCTGCCTTAATCTGAGCTACAGTCTCCAATAACTCCATTCACTCACATACACTGCTGTTTATAAGTTTGGGGTCGGTAAGATTTGTAATGTTTTTAAAAGAAGTCTCTTCTGCTCATCAAGGCTGCATTTGTTTGATTAAAAATACAAAACAAACCCAGTAATATTATGAAATATTATTGCAATGTAAATCATCTGTTTTCTGTGTGAATATATAGTAAAGTGTAATTTATTCCTGTGATCAAAGCTGAATTTATCATCATTACTCCAGTCTTCAGCGTCACATGATCCTTCAGAAATCACTATAATATGATGATTTGATGCTCAAGAAACATTTATGATTATTATCACAGTTGAAAACAGTTTTGCTGATTCATATTTTTGTGCAAACCGTGATTCATTTTTTTCACTTTGAAAGTTCAAGATTAAAAAGTATAAAAACATAAATATTTTGCATTATTATAAATGTCTTTACTGTCACTTTTGATCAATTGAATGCGTCCTTTCTGAAAAAAAGTATTTATTTATTTTTAAAAAAAAAATCGTATTGAGCTCAAACTTTTGAACGGTAGTGTATGTTTGTGCACTTACACACTTTCCTGTAGGACACATCGGTCTTCACTTTCTCAACTATCTTTTCTTATTAGCAGTTTTTATTGAATATGTATTTAATATCAAAGTTGGTCTACTGTCATTTTGCTCTAATGACACACATTTGATGGTCTAGAACAGGGATTTTCAACTCTGGCCCTCGAGGTCCACTTTCCTGAAGAGTTTAGCTCCACTCTTGATCAATCTCACTGGCCTGTGTCTTTCTAGTAATGCTGAAGACCTGATCAGCTTGTCTTTGATTAGGGTTGGAGATAAACTCCTCAGGACAGTGGATCTCGAGGGCCAGAGTTGAGAATCCCTGGTCTAAGAAAGTAGATAGGATTGTGTAGAACCAGTTGCTTTTCTATATGCAAGCATTATGCAACCCGATACAGACGGCAACTGTGAGCCAGTGAAGTGAGCTAAAGAGGTGTAACAAACCGAAGACCATAAGATCACAGGTATGAGCATGAACAAGGTCAGGGTGATGTGAGGAAGGGCTTTGGGCCAATCATACAATTCTACATGTTTACAGTAAGGCTGTTTTTGTGTTCCACTGCGCTGCTTTTTAATTGTTTTTCAATGTAAACGTGCTAGACATCATTCAACATTATGCCGCTTCTTACTGCTTTTTTAGTGCATAATGCATGTTTTGTTTATTTACTAATTGATGGATGGATAGAAAGATAGACAGACGGTATTTGTTTTAAATGAGGAGGTAGGTTATTGTACTAATTTCCCAAGCTTCATTATAATTTGAATCCCATCCTAGTTGACTAGCTTAGTAATTGTTCCAGACTTTTTCCTGGACTGCACTTTCATGTTCCAGTAAAAATTACAGTGCATTCTATCATATCTTTAGCCTGCATTCATCGTGGCGCTGGACATTTGTGTGTCAAATGTGCCAATAGGGGAATTATCACACTACGTCACACTGACGTCACGCAGGTGCAACTGCGCATGTCGGCAGCAGAAGCTGGGCGCTGGGCGCTGAAACAAACCCGGGAAAATGTCGTGTTGTGCAGTGGGTTGCCAGAATCGACCATCTGTAAACAAAGGTCTGAAGTTTTACCGAATAGACCCCTTATCAGCTGACGTCACAGTTACGTCACGGCGCTAGCTGGAATCAAAACAAACGGAAAACTGCAGGCGGCTAATACAAACCAGCACAGATTCGGCTACATAATAAGGAGCTTAAATTATTATTATTATTGTTAAATGTCATCTTGATGTGTTGTTGGGTGCAAGAATCAATGAAAAATGAGTATGCTGTATCTGGAATTTTTATTTCTCGAAAATATTCACATCATTAACATTGCACGTACTGTCACTGTTTACATTGTCGTCTTGTCGGCGCTGGCTCGGCAGAACTGCGGATCGTACACACAAGTCTTGTACATGACCATTCAGCACATAGTTATAGTCATCTAAAGATTTATATGCCCTCAGTTTCTCTTTACGCTCGGTTTCTCTATCAGGTAGGTGTAGAAGTCAGGCCACTCAACCGGAGGTAGCGTTAATCCTGTCAGATCGTCCATTGAGTGAGCGTGTACGGGTCAGCCGTAAAACGTTTTCTACGTCTGGTTCCGTCCGTTAAAATTAACTTTTGCAAAGAAAAATCGCGGTCCTGGACACTGAGTGACCTTGCACATTAAGATAAAACCGGATTTTCTCCAGTCATTGTTAAAAAACAAGCTAACAAAACTTGCAAAATAACGTTAGGGAAGCGGCCAGAGGGATCGTTCTGCAGCCAACTAAGCCCCGCCCACAGAAAAAACGTCACCATGTTTACCAACTGATAAGGGGTCTATAGAAATGTGACTTTGAGAAACCGACTATCCTTAAGTAAACTGTTGCTATATGTATCCTAATATTAATGCTGGAAAGCCTATGCACTTGGCAATTGTGATTTATTTATTTTATAATGGTCTATTCTTTTCTATTTCATCATTAAAATCTATTTTCGTTCATCTTGAGTGAGGGGGCTGGATATACAAATATATCAAACTGCTGGTTTTGGCGAGTATTGATTTAAACGGTTTTGTCTGAAGTGAAGCCTAAACCGGAGTCCTTAATGTTAATCAAACTACAAAACATACAAATAAAATCATTGCTCTTGACTGAGTAACTTTAAAAGCTTTAAAAAGGGTTCTTACAAGGAAAACTATTCACTGTTATTTTACATTTTGATAATGTTTTTAAATTTCTGTCGGTATTCTTACCTGAATACTACTTTTAGACATACATGACAAAACTAAATCAAGTCAAAAGTCAAAGAGTTTTATTTGTTATTTCAACCATAAACGGTACAGTGCACAGTGGAACGAGACAACGTTCCTCCGGAGCCATGGTGCTATGTAAAAACACAGAACTAATTAAGAAATAAATATTATATCAAATATAAAAATAAAAATTCTTATATAAAGTGCACGTGCAGAGGCGTGTGCAGAGTATGGGACAGTACAAAACATTTTTAAACAGTGGTCATAACAGAAGTGACACTGGGACAGTGTAAAATCACTCTTTATTTCATTTGTCCCTGTGTTCTATTGTATTTTTTAATTCTTATTTATTTGTTCTTATTTACTGTTAGATTTTTATCTATTGTAGATTGTCAACTAAAATCTTATGATATTTAAAGGTACAATATGTAGGAATTTTCGCTACCAGGGGTCGCTAGCCTCTTACAATAACAATATTGATGACGTATATTCTGCATTAAGCGTAAGTATGGATCTTGTCGTCGAGCTGATGGATCTTTTATGGATGAGTGAATACACTGATGTTTTTAACATGACTGTGGTGTGAAGCACGGAGCGAGTGCTAGACGTATACCAGCGCCACACGCAACGCCAGTCCCGCGGATATAAAGGAATAAGGACATTTCATTCTACCGAACTACACGCAAGTGCTGAATTAATACTCACACAGGTCAGTTTATTAGACGAATGAAACTTGAGGTAACGCAGCGCTGTTTCACTCGCTCTAACAGTTACACTATCACACTAAACGCATTTGAGTGTGTTGAGTGTTAGTTGGGTTGTTTGTTGGCTGTATGAGACTAAGTAAGCTAGATCAACATTAGAATAACATACAGATCATATTCTAACATTTCATCATGAACTAAATAACATTGCTTAGTTTTATGTACATTTGCTCACCTGTCTAATAAAGACAACACTCGCGTCTCTGTCGAGTGGAAGTTAGTCGCGGACGTGGAGCTCTCGGCATCTCAAAAGATGTTGATCTTCGTTTTAGTCCTCTTTTGTCTCAAAGTCTGCTTGCCATGGTCCATAATGTTTGAACAAAACAACAATAGCGTGAGCGTCCTGCTAGGCATAACTGGCATAACCCAGTTGTCAACGTCTATCGCCATGGTTACTATTGCAGCACGAGCGGAAACGGGGGTAACGCGGATATGACGTCATTGACTGGCGACTCCTCACCACTGCTCACACGCCCCGTTTCCTTGGTTAAAATCACAAGTTTCACATAGTTGGAAACATTTGGGATATTGTAAGTAAACAACTAAACAAAATATATAACATTGGCCTAGTGGTTTTTGGATATTTTACTGCAAAATTCCTGCATAATGTACCTTTAATTGACTAAAAACAATTCAGGTAACTAAAATATGAAATGACGTTTTAATCTACGACTATGACTAAAACCATATCAGAATTTTTTCTGTCAAAATGAAAGCTGTGTATAATTGGTCGGGCTTTCTGTTAAATATTGCAGTACAGGGTATATAGGCTGTGTTTATTAAACGGGTCCTGCACACGACTCTAGATTATCCCGTGCAAATCGATGATTTACATGAAAGTTGAAAAGTTGGGTATAATTGCATAGAGTTCCAGCACATGTGTTACAATATCAGTAGGCACATAATAGTATGTTGGCTCGACCAAGCGGTTGTTGGGTAGTCAGGATAGTTGCTATGCTGCCAGGGAGTTCTGGACAGTTGCCAGGGTGTTGCTATGTGGTTTCTGTGGTTGCTAGGACGATTGGTAGCAGCTGCTAAACACAAAGCCAGTTGTGCGGTCTACAGGAGAGAGTTTGCCTGTTGTGTGAGAGCTGTAACTGAGTCTGTGTGTGCAGTTATGCTGTGATCAGAGATGAGTTACCGGTCAAACATCATTCATCCTTACTTTTGCAATTTTTTTAAATATTTTTTTTCCTGATTACATATCTTGATGGTGTTCATTTTATTTTGTAAGTTAAATATTTTTGTGTTATTTGTTTTGTTCTGCAGATAAAGTGAAACTGTATTCTGTATATATTTTGTATAGGCAGTGATTTCTCTTATTTAAAAAAATATTCAATCTTTTAATCTGCAGTTTAATCAAATGTTTGCCTGTAGGTTATATATCGGCAGCTGTTTCTGAATATTCTGAATGTTAGTAGTCTACTGCAGGGTTTCCCAGATGAAGGTTTGCACGCTGCGCTGTGTGTTTCAGAGTGAAGCGCTTCACTGTGTCGTTTACACGAGTGCAGTTTATGATCTGTGTGTCGGAGTGGCACAGTTTGCAATAAATGCTGCTTCACGCAAATTTAACGTGCATTTAGGGAAATGAATTGTGCTTGAAACACTTTATTTTCACATACCCATCATTTCCAAAATTTTAATGTACGTACATTTTTAGCATTTTACCAGATAAAAAAAAAAAAAAAAAAAAAAACTGTTGACAACTAAACTGAGCCTTGAAGGTCTTTCTGCAGTTTTACACCAAAATAAAAGCTTTTTGAAAGTGAAGAATTTGAGAAATTAAAACTATAAGATCTATACTATTGTAACTTGAAGTGTAAAATAAAATTATTATAATTATTAAAGGGCCTATATGCGTTTTTCTGAAATTTAAACTCGCGACTGACACCTGTGGCCAAAAAACAGAACTGCTCTTCCTTTCTGCTCGCTCTTGCAGCCAGGGTTGCCAGGTCTGCACAACAAAACCAGCCCAATTGCTCATCAAAACTAACCCAATCACGGCCAAAAATAGTTAAATAGCGTTCCTGGGTGTTTCCCCGATAACAATCATGTTCCAGTGAGTACAACAATCGCGTCAACCCGTGCATTACACAAACAACCCGCGGAAACAGTGCAGGCATACGGACCTGGCAACACTGCTCGCAGCGCTCGTACGTGCGTGCACACTTCACAAGTCATCTGCTGCAAGGAGGTCAACATTATGTTTACAGAGGTAAGAACAGTCAAAAACATACATTGTTTGAGATAAGTTTGCGAGTGTAGGCTACTTGCTGACTAGCGGTGGTGGCAGAGTGATCTGACACGTTTAACATGAACGCGCTTGACGTCACATCCGCAGACAGCGCGGGAAAAATCCGACCCGACAGAAAATAGGAAAAATAGGATACAGGCTTATAGGTGCACCCACTGTGAGCGGACAAGGTGTCAGTATGCTCAACAGGAGATGTTTGAGTCATAAATGATAAAATAAAAAGGCTATTGTTACGTTTATTTTGGGGAAAAAGTTCCATAAAGTCCCTTTAAATATTATTTTTGTTTTAAAGTACAATTGTAGTATTTTTATAGTAATTTTTATTGCATAAGCTAATGTAGGTTTCTGGAAAGGAAAAGAAAAGCAAATTATAATAATAATTATATAATAGGCCCAATTTCCTTTTTTTTGCAATTGTTCATATTTGTATAATTTTCATAAAATACTAATACAAAATCAATCTTTGCACCATGTTATTTTGTTTTTGTGCTCATTGTAATCAGGATCATCTATTGTGAAATTGTTTATGTTCAGTCTTGGGGTAACGCATTACAAGTAAACACGAGTTATGTAATCCGATTACTTTTTTCAAGTAATGAGTAAAGTAACATATTATACAACAAAATGTCCAAGTTACTTTTTCAAATAACTAACGCAAGTGAGTTAGCTTTCCGATGTATTGACTGACAGCTGTGAGAGAAATCAGAAGTGCAGAGGTGTTGTGTGTGTTACTGTAGATCTAGAGTAAAGTGCATTTACTCATCTCATAAAAACCTCAAAATGAATAAATACAGTAAATGCAAACTCAGAATATGATGTAAACCTGGAATAACTAAATATGTTAAATAACACAAATATACTCTCACTTTATTAACCAATGCTGTTGACCTTTCTATGATTCAATTCAACCATACTAATAAGCAAAACTGACGTAAGATAAAACATCAAACTTGTTTAGTATTCCTCTGGATAGAGTGATTCTGGATTGCAGAAGAATAGCCTTTTCCTCTGTGATCTGGAATAGCAGTGAAAGGTTTGTTTGAGCTGTGCCCTCTACTGTACAGGCCTGCATGTGCATTTCCTTCATCCTGAGGCGGATTCATTCACTTTTGGTGGGAAAGGGCCTTTATTTTTGACAAAACTGCTGCTTTTTGGGTTAAAAAACAAACAAACAAACAAGTCCTGCCCTGGGGCCTGATGCATAAAAATGATTGTGTTGTGTACACCACACAAAAAAGGCATTGAAATGAGTTTAAGCTCTTTTCATTTTGAGACACACATTTGATGAAATATTCCACTGTTTTGATGGAGGAAAGGCATTTTCAGCAGGTTCTGGCGTTCATGGTTTTATAAATCTGAAAACTGTTGTGCGTACGCACACTTTTAGGATGAAATCTACATACAATTTTATACATGAAGCCCCAGGTGAGAAAAGCAAAAGTAATGTAACGCATTGCTTTCCTTAAAAAGTAGCCTATTAATGCAATGAGTTACTCTTCTAGGGAGCAACGCAATATTGTAACGCATTACTTTTGAAAGTAACTTTGCCCAACACTGTTTATGTTTGTCATACTTATACATACAGCAGGTGATCATGAGTAAAATGAGCCAGTTATTGGACAGATACATATTTACTGTACTATGCATCAGTATATTATCTAGTGCGGCTTGATTATGACAAAAATCATAATTGTTGATCATTTTCCTTGCTATTATTAATATGCTGATCAATATTTTTTTGCATTAGGGAACCGCGTGGCATGTGCACATTCAAAAGCTGAGATGAGTTATTAATTATTGCTGTTATGCACCAGTTAGACAAGACAGCAACTAAATGGTCAGTTTAATAACTTTTTTTTTAATTGTTAATAAATGATATGCAGAAAGTGAGCAAGGATTATATCTGTGTTATATGGAGAGGGATGCAGATGATATCTAGGTGTTTTTTTAATTACCATAAAGAGCTGATAAGCGATATAATGACAACAGTATAATGTTGTGAAAACTACATGACTAATGAGGATTATGAAATATGATTAGGCTAATGCAGAATGTGTGTGTGTGAATCACAGACCCATCGATCACTCTTAGGGTTTAGAGACTGTTGTGCTGCGCTCAGGGACATATGCACATTAAACACACTTCCCTGGTGCTTCCTGGTGGCTTTCCTCCTCAAATAGCCTTTTCATTTTTCCTGCTGTATTTTTGAGCATGTTGTGGTTTGTTAACCTGCTGTATGCACTCTGACACACACACATTTGAAGTGGTTGATAAGTGATTTGCATCCACGTTGCGGGCCGTATGCGTGTGCGGATCAAAGGGGAGCGTGGTGTAGCGGGGGGGCTTACAGACACACGTGTGGTGTTGTTTTCATGAAAGATTTATCAGACCTCTAGGATGACAGCAGCTTCTCCACACCCAGCACAATGTGTTTTCATGCAACATTTATTGAAAAAGACAACGCATTGTAAAGCGATCTTACTGCCTTTTAAGGTTAAATTGGTTATTGTGGTGTGTGTGTGTGTGTGTGTGTTTGCCTATTTAATGGTATATGGGCGACAAATTTGCACTTAGATAGATTCTTCTTTTAGGGATCATGTCCTAATTGATGCATGTGTGTGTGTGTGTGATGCACAATATAGTACTATGAAAAGTAAGTGTGTGTGTGTGTGTGCATGCACAATATATAGTACTATGAAAAATAAGTGTGTGTGTGTGCATGCACAATATATAGTACTATGAAAAGTAAGTGTGTGTGTGTGTGCATGCACAATATATATTATTGTGAAAAGTAAGTGTGTGTGTGTGTGTGTGTGTGTGTGTGTGTGTGCATGCACAATATATAGTACTATGAAAAGTAAGTGTGTGTGTGGTGTTGCATGCACAATAGTACTATGAAGTAAGTGTGTGTGTGTGCATGCACAATATATAGTACTATGAAAAGTTAGTGTGTGTGTGTGTGTGCATGCACAATATATAGTACTATGAAAAGTAAGTGTGTGTTTTGTGCATGCACAATATATAGTACTATGAAAAGTAAGTGTGTGTGTGTGTGTGTGTGTGTGTTGAGTTGTGTGGTACATGCACAATATATAGAATACTATGAAAAGTAAGTGTGTAGTGTGTGGTGTGTGTGTGTGTCATGCACAATATATAGTACTATGAAAAGTAAGTGTGTTTTGTGTGTATGTGTGTTGTGCATGACAATATATAGTGCATAGAAAAGTAAGTGTTTTGTTTGTGTTGTTGTGGTGTGTTGTGTGTGTGTGTCTCATGGTGCATCACAATAATAGTACTATGAAAAGTAAGTGTTTGTGTGTATGTGTGGTGTGTGTGTGCACAATATATAGTGCTATGAAAAGTAAGTGTGTGTGTGTGTGTTTGTGTGTGTGTACATGCACAATATATAGTACTATGAAAAGTAAGTGTTTGTGTGTATGTGTGTGTGTGTGCATGCACAATAGTACTATGAAAAGTAAGTGTGTGTGCATGCGTAATATATAGTGCTATGAAAAAGTTAGTATGGTAAAAATAGTTCATATATAATTTAGCAAATGACATTTGCATGTATTGTAATGATTTGCAGAGCTTAAGTTTGTTCAGTGTTTTAGATTTGGATGCTGGTGGCTTCAGAAAGAGTTTAAATATGCTAAAATAAATATATATATATATTTTTAAAGGTATAAGTGTTGTGTTTTTGTGCTGATATGAATAATGATGTTTAAAAATAGCTGCAATCAGCAATATCATGATCATAAGAAGCCGAAGCATGATGACATGCCTTGTCCAAACTCTTACGTTTAAAGGAACTCCTTGTTAACCTTGTATCTGCTGAAAAGTGATTGTCTGATAGCAGACATGATCCTCAAGATACACAGCTGTCCTCATGGAGAATAACAGCAGCTCACACATACACAACTGTACATCACACTACACTACATCACAGTTTTGAAGTCGATTTGAGTAAATCATGAGGACGCTTTCTGTCCATCGCTTCATTTTAGCTCCTTTGGGTTTAGTTACATTGTGATTTAATTTTAGTTCAACAATGAGAACGAAGTAATACAAAATGCTTATGTTTTACTAAAATGAAGTAAGGAATTAATAAAAAGTGCTCAATTATATTTTCAAATTCATGGACAGAGATATAGGCAAATGTTATTCTACATGTCATTTAAAAAAAGGATAGATAAAATAATAAGTGCATGTATGACCTGTTGAAATGCGTGTTGCTTTATTAGTGAATTATTAAATGTAAATTTTTACTTTTGTATTTGTGACAAATATGAAATAATGTGGTGATAATATTGGCTTATGGCTTAGAGACCAACTACATTGCTTTTAATGCTGTCACTTTTTCTTTATTTTATGGCAAGAATAATATAACATTTATTCTTAAAATACTTTCAAATAACAAAACGCATTTAAGTTCAAAAGATTATGGAGACTTAACTACTGCATTTTTCTTAGATTATAGATGACTGTAACCATTAGTCATTTCGTTAATGAAAACTATGATGAAAAATGTTCGTCGACTAGCTTTTTCCCCATGATGATGACGAGACGACACCATTAAACATCATTAAACATCTTTAAACGATAACTGTGACTATATCAAGAAGCAATATCGTTGACAAAAAAATAAAAAAATGTAAAAACATAAAATCATACTAAAATGTAGTTAAAACATAAAAACTTTACCAAAATCTTTCTGTATTTTTGTCGACAGCCTTTTCTACGATCTTTCATGTTAGTGGTTGCCAGATGTGGAGAGTTTAAATCCCCCAATCAGAGCTTTTCTCTTAAAATGATACATTTACTCGATCTCTGGCTGTTGCACACACTCGTCTCTACACTGCGAGTGATCTGACAGACGTGTAAGCTGGAGTTCATTTCTGCTCAAATGAAAGTGTCATTCAGTCAGTGTGTAGTTTCACGAGCCGCTTGCACTGTTTGCTCTGAATAAATCTGCCATCAAATTGTAATACTGAATAAATGCACTTACACAGCTCTGTGTGACAATACAAAGCCTTTCGCTTTTTGTTAGTAATAGAAAAACAGTAACGCAACTTCGAATCATTATTAGGAATTTCACTGTTTTAATTTCTGAGAGAAGTTTCTAAAGTAAGTAAAATAAACCATGCGTATGAGTTTGTGCTTCTAGGTGAAAGATGTGCTATAGTTTATTTCTCAAATGACAACAATTATTGCAGCAAAATGATCATTATTATCAGTTTAACCATAATGCAGCATGACGAGTTTTCATTTACTAAAACTAAACGAAATCAGAACAAGGTTTACTAAATATGATAAAAACTAAAAAGTACATTTGACACAGGACTAAAACTAAAACTAAATAAAAGAATTACACTGGTAGTCGTGAAATCTTGGGTTGACCATGTTTGACCGCTACTTGTAAAGATGAGGTTTGATATAGCGCCACTTAGTGGTCAAAAGCTGCAAATGCATTTATCACAGAAACCGCGCCAGTAACTGCGGCA
Source organism: Chrosomus eos (assembly GCA_036326025.1). Lineage (NCBI taxonomy): Eukaryota > Metazoa > Chordata > Actinopteri > Cypriniformes > Leuciscidae > Chrosomus > Chrosomus eos. The sequence continues at coordinate 7,674,467 of CM070825.1, read as the reverse complement.
ACTAAATAATCATTCGAGTGCCATCTGTACTCACAATTTTTTTGTCAAATAAAGTTTAACATTAGCTTGTTATTGTTATAAATTGTTATATTGCGCTTATTAGAATTATGCGGCTATCTTTTTAAAAGAGACTTTTCATCTGAGTTTCAATTGTCGCATTTACAAAGCACGAAATGCAGGTTTTCCCGTTTTCAGATGTTTAGTGTGTTTGATATGGGGGTGGACTGTGTGTGTGTGTGTGTGTGTGTGTGTGTGTGTGTGTGTGTAAGGACTGCTCTGGCCACTGCTAATCACAATGGAAACACCCCATGTGAGCAAAAGAAAGCTGGAACAATCCACTTACTGGCCTCTGTAATCTGGTTAACCATTAGGAGGTGGTTAAATCTCTCTCTCTCTCTCTCACACACACACACACACACACACACGCACACACACACACACACGCGCCCGGAGCTTCTGGGCTGTAGGACGGGCACATGTTGTCAAAGGTTGCCAAGCTTTTAACATGTTAAGCATTTTCTGATTATGTTCACAATTCTTGTTTTACTGCCTTGTAGGGGTTTATTAGTTTAGTTTAATCACAAGCACAATCACAGTCACTCACACACACAGAGATCCAGCCCTGGAGCGTGATGACGGCGCTCGGGCAAAACCAAATGAAATCCCACAATCCAATTAAAGTGATCTGCTCATGCTGAGCGGTGCAGTCGCCATCCACAACAAACTCATATCTAATCAGTAGTGCCTCACTACGGCCCTCTTTTACGGGCGTTTGCAGGGCCGCGCACACGCTGAGCCGGGGCTGATGGGCCTGTAATGTGTTTGCGCTGTTTTATGGGCCAGACAGGCAGAGGGAGGACTGATTAGAACCGGAACAGCTGCTTATGAGATCCCGACATGACAGACCTCTTTCTGGATTTAGGAGCGTTATGGAAATGTGCTTGTCAACACATCCACTTCCCCGTTTAGCTACAGTGTGTGTTTATTTCACTGTCTCCTGTCATATTCTCTCTCTCTCTCTCTTTTCCTCTCTCTCTCTCTCTCTCTCTCTCTCTCTCTCTCTCTCTCTCTCTCTCTCTCTCTCTCTCTCTCTCTCTCCTCTCTCTCTCTCTCTCTCTCTCTCTCTAGTGAAATAACACTTCACGTCAGTTCACTCCACCTTCAACAAACAATCATTTGACGTTTTAAGTTCACTTCAGAATTAAAAATTCCTGATAATTTACCCACACGTCATCCAAGATGTTCATGTCTTTCTTTCTTCAGTTGAAAAGAAATTAAGGATTTTGAGGAAAACATTCCAGGATTTTTCTCCGTATAGTGAGTTCAATGTTATCAACGGTTTGAAGGTCCAAATTGCAGTTTCAGTCTCGACTTGATGCCAGCCGAGGATTAAGGGTCTTTTCATATCCAAACTATCGGTCATTTTCTACAAAAATAAACATTTATATACTTTTTAACCACAAATAACCGATGGTTTGTCTAGATAAGACTCTTATTCCTTGGCTGGGATCGTGTCGAGACTTTGGACCTTCAACCCCATTTGTTGGACTCCATTGAAGTCACTAGATAAAATCCTGGAATATTTTCCTCAAAAACCTTCATTTCTTTTCAACGAAAGAAAGAAACACATGAACATCTTGGATGACGTGGTGGTGAGTAAATTATCAGGAGATTTTAATTATGAAGTGAACTACTCCTTTAATATGTATAAAGGTTCAGCTTAGTTGTTACTCTGTCTGTTACCACAGTAAATCATTTAGACAAGTATTGAATATTTGGCATTTTTTTGTTACCGGCATCAGTCGATAAGTTTTCTGTTTGGTCCACGTGTCAGAAATAGGGCTTTTATTGTGACAGCTTGAGAACGCCTGCGCCTGAGTGTTCATTCTTCAGTAGTTCACCCTCTTTGTTCATAAATTACAACTGGTAAACAAAGAAAGTAAACGGTATGCAAAAAAAGTATCGTGGCATTTGGTCTTCTATTATTAGTAATAGAAAGGCTATCACTTATAATACTTTCTCATTTACTGTCAGTATGCAGCAAATAAGCATTTTGTCTAATAAACATTTAATTTCACAAACCTTGCAAACTTTCTTGAATCCCGTGTACAGTCGGGCCGTGTGAATTTAATGTCTTTATTTGAAAAAAACAACAACACAAAACTGTAGGTTACAGCGCTAACTTCCTTTTGTATTGATTTTTTTTATATATAATTATTTGTGAAAAATATTTTAATAGGATTACAGAAATTACCGTCTGCTTTCTAAAATATTAGCATTGTCGATAAAAAAAAATCAATATTGACAGTTCAGTTCATAGAAGTTTACATCGTCCAAAACCTTTTTCTCAACACATGATTATTATATGTGATGATTGTGAAACTGAGCATGAAAATGATGCGTCTAACGGATTTAATTTCACTGAAGCTGTGTGTGAATATGAATTCCAGTATTATGACAATAACTTAATCAATAGATGCTCTAACAAATCAGTGTTCTTATTCTTGTAATAAACATAGACCAGATCAGAATCAATGTATATCCACAGCTTATCAAAATGAGAAAAAATTGCTCCTTTTTTTTACATTATTATTTATGGGTTTTAACTGTATAGCAAACTAGCAATAATGGGACAGTTGTTCTCATCTGTCAGATTTTCCTCCCACAACGCCTCGTTTTGACTTTCTCCTAGTCGTATTGTGTGCAATTTGATTGATATGAGATATTGAGATCCATATAGTTTTTATTTACCTCATACTGTTTAATCATGCGTTATGTAAACAGCTCGGCTGGTCCTCTTGTACTTTTCTTGTGGCGCGAGTGTACGTTTCTTTAGAGATAGACAGATTGTTGACATCACTCACTGTGTTACAGCTTTGAAAATGTAAGAGTGTTTGAAAGCTGTTTAATTTGCAGCTGTACACACGGGCAGGGAAGTGTGTGGGTGCCATGTTTACCATTCAGACCCAAATCAATCAAGTTGATGAATTATGGACAAGAGATTGTTATGACTTCCCCATTAGTCAGTTTGCTATTTTCACCAAACTGCCCAATGTAGACCTTTGAAAGGCTTATTAGAGGTGAAGTAAAAAAGCAACGCACACTTTTATCATGATTGTGTTTTTTGGGTGTGTTTTCATGTTTTCATTCAGTGTGATTACAGTGTTTCCCACAGGATTGTTTTCAGACTGGCTCTCAACCCTTTTCATTTCAAGGACCCCACTGTCCAAAAGACAATATTTGAAGATATTTCTCATAGTTTTGCTATACTAAAAAACTGCTCATTTTCAAACTTTTGGCAATAAAAGAATTCCAGTAATTGTTATTATAATTAATACATTTAATAATTAAAGTAACTCAGTGTTCTTCATGGTTTACACTGTTTATTATACATTTAAACTGTTTATTTATTACACTGTTTATTATAAATTTATAATTATGAATTTACATGACTTTTCTAGTTTGTAATTTAGTTTTTTTTTTAAAGGTGGGGTATGTGATTTTCTTTTTTGACCATTTTTTCAAAATCACTTGAAATCCTATTCCTAACCCACTTACTGGCTGTAAATTAGAAGCACTGAAATGAAAATTAAGCAATTTAATCATCTGTGGAACGGGCAGGACTTGGAAAAACTCCAGCCAATCATTTTCAAGACCATCTAGAATCATTGGACAGAAAATGCGTCAATCAAACGGTTGTACCACACACCCCTCCCCCACCCCCCTCGCACGCGTGTCCTGTTCGTGTGCATACTCAAAGCTCGTGACCCAGTCACAGGAAGTGCAAGTCCCCCCGGAACAGAGAGAGAGAGAAAGAGCGCATCTGAGTTTTCGCTCGTGCTTGATTGCGCGTCCATGTTTTTCGAATGGGTGGAGTCAGGGCCAGTGTTGGAGGAGAGAAGGTAGGACCTTATGAGTTGTGTATTTTCAAAATCTGCCGGCCGTTTTGCAAATCACATACACCACCTTTAATTATTATTAAATCACAAATAGCATTTTTACCCAATACAATAATGCATGTAAATTCCTTAAAAATGTAAATGATGTATGAAAAAGAAGACTTATACTTAATTTTTAAGTTTAGAGACGTGCTCCAGAAAAAAAGGTTCACGGTGACGGAGAGGCAGAAAGCACATCCCTGTTATTTTCTTTATCTTACAAAAGCACAATGTATATTTCGATTTTAAATGGACACATAAAAAAGTAGACATTTAACAGTTTATTTTTTTTTTCATATTTTTAAGTCTGTATGACCAAAAATGACAGAGTATTTAAAGTCTTTTTTGCTGCTATGTGAAAAAAATCGAGCAAAACGCGCTGGCCCGATAGCCGACCCCAGATGGTTAATTGTCTTGACCTGGAAAGGTATCACAGTTTTAAAATTCCCACCTACAGTACAAGTTGTCCAAGAGCTAAGACAAATAATGGTAGCTGTAAAAGGAGAACTCCGGGCAAGTTTTAAGTTAATCTTGATCGTTAGACCTTTGTGAGTACTGTCTATAGAAAAAAAAAAAACGAACCGGATTGGTGCTTGCGACGCGGAGCTGCGACCGCGAATGCCCAGAGCTCTCACTCAGCTAAAACGGCAGCTCTGGGGGCATAACATAAAGAGTGTCTTTTGTGCCTCTTAACAGACACAAAATGCGATTAAAATGTCTGTCCACCTAAATAGTGTAAATAGGGTAAATAGTGGGTAAATAGGGTAAATAGTGTCCAGGTGGGAGGAGCGAGACTTCAGCGCGAGACTGCAGCTTGCCGTCTAAAACACTGTTTAGGTGAATTTAAACCATGGCTAAGTTGCTAAACGCATCTTGTTCACAGGTAAGGCCCCTGTTCATGATGGACAGACATTTTAATCGCATTTTGTGTCTGTTAAGAGGCACAAAAGACACTCTTTATGTTATGCCCCCAGAGCTGCCGTTTTAGCTGAGTGAGAGCTCTGGGCATTCGCGGTCGCAGCTCCGCGTCGCAAGCACCAATCCGGTTCGTTTTTTTTTCTATAGACAGTACTCACAAAGGTCTAACGATCAAGATTAACTTAAAACTTGCCCGGAGTTCTCCTTTAAAAGGAACAAATTACATTAAGAAAATATGATTTCATCTTTGCATGTTGATTTTTAGTTGAATGGTTTTGTCTTATTTTTAGACTGAAGCTCCCTTGTGGGCCCTGGTTGAGTATCGCTACTTAAGGGGGTGTTTTTAGGGAGCTAAACAATTTGAATACTGTACAGTAGTCTTCATTTCTTCACTTGCAAGGGTTAATCACTCACGCTTTTAATGTGGTGGAAAACTGCAGGGAGAGCATTAAAGGTCACGGATGTAGTTTCTGCAACACTAGTGGCACCTAGCGGAACTACACAATAAAGCTTATTTTAAAACAAACTCCTCCCCCAACTCAAACATAACAAAAAACATCAAAATAAAGGTTCATATTGGGAATATTTTAGTGTGTAGTTATGTGTCAAGAGTAAGCACTTGAGTTGCTAATTCCGCTTGTGCTGTCATTTTACATTTTAAATAATTTACCTTTTAAATTTTTGATAATTTTTGCACTCAGTGTTCAGTACCTTTTAATTGAATTTGAACGTCTTTAAATGTGTGATTATATACTTGAATGTTTGTACACTGTGTAATTTTATGTCGCCTTCCACCTTATCTAGGCCAGGTCGCGGTTGCAAATGAGAACTTGTTCTCAACCAGTTACCCTGGTTAAATAAAGGTGAAATAAATAATACAAATAATCTGGCTCTGCCTGCTACATCAGCCACGCACCAAACTCTGGAAAGACCGGACCGGTCTCAATGTTTAGATGGTGTCTGGGGGGCTCAATGTTTACACTTCTGGAGGAGATAAACCCATGAATGAACTGGGTTAAGAGCATGCATTTTAACATAAAATTACATACTTCAGCTTTAAGTTTATGTGTTTACTTAATGGTTTATAATCACTTCTCATTACAAATATTGTGAAATACTGTAAACTTTAATCCACAAAAAATAAACCTGCCGTAAGTTGCGTCCTCATATGCACGTTTAACTCGCAACACATGCAGAGATGCAGTTTAGTGTGAAGCGAGCCGCTCGTAAAACACCAGATCACCAGCTGTACGCATGCAAATGAACACGGGTCTGCGCTTCGCTCTGAAACACACACTGCAACAGACTATAATTACTTATGGAATTAAGTCACAGCCTTTCTCGATTTGATTATCGCACTAAGCAATATCACAATTTCTTTAATATTTTAAAATCTATGCCAAAAATATTTGCGCTTCTCTATGAAACTGACGTGATGGTATTTTTTGGTCATTGCATTCAACACAGATTGTCTTTAGCATAGACCTTATTTTCTGTGACAACCTGATCTATTAAACATCTCCTCTAGAGTGTATTTGATGATTTTCCATTGTAGATTATAAACACGTCCTTTTATTTATGCAGGCTTTTTCCTTTGTAATTTGAGCCTGTATGGGATCAGTAGCCCATATTGTTCTGTAGCTCTCTTTGCATCACCAAAGAAACACCTCTCAGCCTTCCACATGAAGTCACAGAGCAAACCCCAAAGAGCAGACGCCACATGGCAGCATAGCGCTCGAGGCCAGATTGGATTTTTATCCCCCTACCCTGAGGAAAGAGAGAATAGGGGTCTTACTGTCCCTTCCAGCAGGGGACAGCGGAGAGATATTCATAAAGGTGTGCTCAGATATGAATAAGAATCGTGAGTCCAGCTCTGATAACCCACGGGTGGCCAGCGCCCCTCTGCCCAGTGCTTGGTTCCTGACAAAGACGGCTTTGTGGCCACTTATCCAGTCTGTACAGTGGTGGGAGCTCATACGGATAATCGCTCTAATCTAGTTAAGGTTAAAAGAGGGCCATGACTGAGAGCTGGCCTTACACATACAAATCTCTGCGCGCAAATCCGGTTTTAGGCCCAAAACGAGAGAGGTGTCGTATTGATTATTCTAATAGGAAGCTAGCAGCGCTGTTTACCTCCAGCCAGTCACTTCAGACAGATGGGACGAGAGAGGCAGAAGGAGAGAAAATAATCACTAGGTTAATGCATTATGTGTATTCATGTATTACATTAGTATATATATTTATAGAAATAGAGCAGAGATAATTGAGTAATGGGGCATCTTCCTGTATTAATGCCATCTAAATCCCCTAGTGTGTGTGTTAATGAGTGGCATGAGTGGAGCTGGTGGCCGGAGCACCAGCCTCATTGTTTTTCCTGTCAGTGCTTTCAGTATATAGGTGGTGCCAATAACGGTAACATTTCACGGTTCTCTTACGAGAGGTTCTCTCGTATTGCGTAAGCTAGCTTACGCTACGGGAAAGATTCCATCTTTCTGAGAAATTGAAGCCAAAAATTATCCTATAATTTTGTATCCATTGTCAACGCAGTTCAGCTGCAGCAGACCATGAGAAGGCTAGCTAGCCGCTCATTGGTTCGCTCACGGAGAACTGCTTAAGCCTATGAGGGAGCGCGGATGAACCCGCGACCAATGAGAGTCTGACTCGCTCTCATTACGTCACCGCCCCCGAAGCGGGCGTGGACGAGGCTATAAATACCCCGAATAGGCTGAATAAATCTGATTTTTTCATCCTTCAGCGACGCACCTGCATCTGCTGATCCTGAGAGAGAAGCCGCCGTCGTCGAAAAGGCACCTTCTAGCGAGCGTTTGGGAGACTGAGGAAGCCGGCCGTCTTCGCCACCTTCAGCCGTCCTGTGAGCTAGCGCCATCCGACGGATTGTATCCTTTATACAAAAATGCTTCCTATATATTGTTGTATCTAAAAGAGCGAGCGTCTTTTTCAAGATGTCTCGTAAATTTTCTGGCGGCTTTTGCCGCGCTCCCCTCGAGGCTGGGGACCGCCACCTCTTCTGCGCTCTCTGCCTCGGATTGGAGCACGCCGATCTCGCCCCCGCTGTGGCGGCTGCGAGCTCTGCGAAACTATGCCATTGTTGACCCCGCGGGCTCGACTTCGGCCACTAAGATGCTTCCGTGCCGCCTCTGACTTCGCCGCGGAGAAAGAAACGCCGCTCTCAGAGGCCGCCGGACCCCCAGCCGGAAGCGTTCATCCCGCCGGAGCCTCTCGCTCCCGCTCTCCATCTCCGCCGCTTCCGGACATACAGCTGCCGCCGAGTGGCCGCTCTGTTGCCTCCGTTGACGCCGCGGACACCAAGGAGACATGTTCGCTTCTCGCTTCAGACGGTGAGGATTGGTCCGATTCTCACGCCTCCTCGGCCCGAGAATCAACCGGGACCCGCGCAGCTACTTCCACCAGCGTTCGACTCCCGCCGCTAAACGGGCTGCGCCCTTTCTGCCTGATCTGCACGCAGAACTCACGAAGTCCTGGAACGCCCCGCTCTCTGCTAGAACTCGCTCTGACTCTTCCACCCCGCGTCGCGTTGTGGACGGAGCCGCAGAGAAGGGCTTTATCTCCATTTTCCCTGTAGAGGACCTGGTCGCCGCACGTCTATGCCGCCCTCCGCGAGATGGCGCTCATCACCTGTGCTACCCGCTAAAGCCTGCAGTCCGACTTCAAGCTTTCAGCCGCCGGCCAAGCAGCTTCTGCACCCCATGTCTACTACAGAGTGAGGTACTTCGTGAATGGGACGAGAGCGGGGGAAAAAATCCCCCTTCAGTCGCGGATTGAGGATTTCCTGCGAATTTTGTTCTGCCTCGTCGCGCTAGCTCCTCTGCAGGCCGCTCACGTGACCAGCCTCCTGCACGAGCCCCACCCTAGCGCCTAGCTAAACACAGTCAGACTTCTCATCGACACCAGGGCGGCCGCCCTCGCTCGCTCTGACAGCCGCCACAGACCGCCGCCTCCCCGGGGGCCTCGGCAGAGGATCGCGCTGAAAACTGATTACTCGAAGTCTGCCTAGCGTGGTTGAGAAAAAGACGGCGCTCTCCCCCCCGCGGCCGGATCGCCGTCAAAGTTTCGCCCTCTGTTAGTCCCCGCTCACGCGGCTACTACAGCAGTGTACCCCGCCATTACCAAGCCGGTATCCCTTCCCGCTTGCATGAGCACAAACGCCGTGTTTACGGCGTCCCAGAGAAATCTCAAAAAGAGCGTAAAAGCCTCTTGTGTAGAAAATGTGCCCACAACACTGTGTTCACTCATACACAAAACGCCGTGTTTACGGCGTCCCAGAGAAATCTCAAAAAGAGCGTAAAAGCCTCTTGTGTAGAAAATGTGCCCACAACACTGTGTTCACTCATACACAAAACGCCGTGTTTACGGCGTCCCAGAGAAATCTCAAAAAGAGCGTAAAAGCCTCTTGTGTAGAAAATGTGCCCACAACACTGTGTTCACTCATACACAAAACGCCGTGTTTACGGCGTCCCAGAGAAATCTCAAAAGAGAGTAAAAGCCTCTTGTGTAGAAAATGTGCCCACAACACTGTGTTCACTCATACACAGACACTCCTGTTCCCGTGTCTCACACAGGGTCCACTCTCATAAAGCGGTCCCAACCCGCTCGAGTTTCAGAGTACATAAGCGCGCCCACGAACCCGTGCGCGCGTCCCACCTCTGTTACACGGTCCATAAACTTGTGTAGAGAATGTGCCCACAACACTGTGTTCACTCATACACAAAGACACTCCAGTTCCCCTGTCTCACACAGAGTCCACTCTCATAAAGCGGGCCAAGCCCGCTCGAGTCTCAGAGTGTATAAGCGCGCCCACAAGCTGGGCGCGTCTTACTTCTGTTCACTCTGTTACAGGGCCCATAAACTCCCCTCCGAGTGTACGTCCCGCTGTTGTAAACACTATCAGCGCGCTCACGCAGCCCGCGAAGTGCAGCGACGGGGACCATGTAGCCATTCACCCCCTAGCGTCACGCTTCAAAGCGTGGGAAGCAGTGGGTGTTAAACACAATAAAGCTAGGCTATCGCTTACAGTTTTGCCGCCGCCCTCCTCGCTTCCGAGCGCGGCTAGAAACTACTGTGAACCCAGAAGCAGTGACGCGCTGCTCCGTTCAGAGATAGCAATTCTGTTGTGCAAAAAGGCTATAGAGAGGGTGCCTCTGGCTATGAGCGAGTCGGGGTTTTACGGCCGTTATTTTCTTGTCCCCAAGAAAGACGGCGGTCTCAGACCAATATTAGACCTCAGATCGCTGAACAAAGTTCTCATGAAGAGACCGTTCAGAATGCTCACTATCAGAAAACTCCTCGCGCACGTGCGCCAGGGGGACTGGTTCATATCACTAGATCTGAAAGATGCATACTTTCAGATCCAGATAAATCCCCTTCACAGGCCATTCTTACGTTTCGCCTCGAAGGCCAGGTTTATCAATACACCGCCCTACCGTTCGGCCTATCCCTAGCACCCCGTACGTTCACGAAGTGCATGGATACGGCGCTCGCCCCCCTGCGGAGTCAGGGGCTGCGAATACTGAACTACTTGGACGACTGGCTGATTTTGGCACAATCTCAGAGAGAGTTACTGTCTCATCGTACAGTTCTCCTCGACCATCTGAAAGTTTTGGGCCTCTCTGTCAACTGGACAAAGAGCGTACTACAACCCAGTCAGACTATCTCCTTCTTGGGTATAGAGCTGGACTCGGTCACGATGACGGCGCGTCTGTCAACGCAGCGCGCGCACCGTGTGCAGCGTTTCGCCGCATCTTTTCAGATGAACAGACTCACGCCTTTGAAAACATTTCAGAGAGCGTTGGGCTGTATGGCCTCAGCCTCCGCGGTGCTCCAGCTGGGGTTACTGCGCATGCGCCCGCTTCAGCTTTGGTTGAGGAGCCGTGTGTCTCACCGAGCGTGGACCACGGGCCACCAGCTGATAAAAGTAACGCAGACCTGTATCACAGCTCTGCAGCCATGGTCAGTGGTAGAATGGTTTCAGCGGGGCGTTTCCATGGGGACAGTTTCACGCCGAAAAGTCATCTCGACAGACGCCTCCAACACGGGTTGGGGAGCGGTCTGCGAGGGCTCACCGGCCTTCGGCCCCGGTCAGCTCAAGAGAGCCTCCTACACATAAACTGTTTGGAGAGGTTGGCGGTCGAGAACGCGCTCATGCGCTTTCTCCCCGCGCATTCAGGGCCACCACGTGATGATCCGTTCGGACAATATAGCCGTGGTCTCTTATATAAACCGTCAGGGCGGAGTCAGATCCAGGAATCTTTTCCAGCTGACAGAACGCATCTTAGTTTGGTCTCAGTGTCACCTGCTCCCGCTCAGGGCGACGCACGTGCCGGGACATCTGAACGACGGTCCAGACAGCCTGTCCAGGAACCCCATTCCCCCCGGGGAGTGGTCCCTGCATCCTCTTACAGTCCAGAAACTGTGGCGTCTATTCGGCAGAGCAGAGGTGGACCTCTTTGCCTCGGCGGAGAACACCCACTGCCCAATATTTTTCTCAAGGAGCGTGGACGCGCTAGCCCAAACCTGGCCCAGCCGCCCGCTTTATGCCTTCCCTCCGGTCTCTCTGTTACCACAGGTGCTTCAGAGAAGCGCAGCACTCGGTGCTCCTCATAGCCCCGCACTGGGAGGGTCAGACTTGGTTTCCGGAGCTCACGCAGCTGTCACAGACAGCGCCGTGGCCCATTCCAGTCAGAGCAGATCTCCTCTCCCAAGCTCGCGGCTCGATCTGGCATCCCCACCCAGAGCGCTGGGCGCTTCACGCGTGGGTGATCAACAACTACCCGTTGCTTTGCCAGAGGGAGTGTTAAACACGATCATACAGGCTAGAGCGGCTTCTACCAGAAGGCTCTATGCGTCAAAATGGTCTGTGTTCTCGAAGTGGTGCACAGATAGGGGTCTGGACCCGCGGTTATGCGAGGTTCCCTCCTTACTAAATTTTCTCCAAGAGATGCTGGACAAGGGCAGATCCCCGTCCACTCTTAAGGTATATGTGGCAGCCGTCGCGGCGTTTGCTGAACCCCGACGCGGCCAGTCACTGGGCAAAGACGGGCTGGTAGTCCGCTTCCTCAGGGGAGCTAGAAGGATGAATCCCCCGCGCCCCCCTTCGGTGCCGATTTGGGACCTTTCCATAGTTCTTGATGCTATGAAAGCTCCCCCATTCGAACCGCTAAGCACCGTGGACCTAAAGTACCTGTCGCTAAAGACCGTTTTTTACTCGCGCTCGCGTCAGTAAAACGGGTGGGAGACCTGCACGCGCTGTCGACCAGCGCGTCCTGTCTTGAGTTTGGACCTAATGACTCATTAGTCGTTCTCAAACCTGGGCATGGCTATGTTCCCAAGGCGATTGGCACCCCGTTCAGGGCACAAGTTATATCCCTATCGGCTCTGCCTGCTTCCGATAGCGAATCAGATTCTAATCTCCTATGCCCGGTCAGGGCTCTGAGATTATATGTCACTCGCACAGCTCCGATCAGACGATCCGAGCAGCTTTTTGTTTCGTTCGGCGGGCGCACCAGGGGGTTTGGCCGCCTCGAAACAGTCCCTATCCAGATGGATTGTTGATGCCATTGCAGCAGCATACGCATCGAAAGACCTGCCATGCCCTTTGGGCATCAGGGCTCATTCCACTAGAGGCATGGCCTCATCGTGGGCATGGTCCAGTGGGATTTCCATTCACGACATTTGCGTGGCAGCGGGATGGGCTTCCCCCTCCACCTTTGTCAGATTTTACAATCTGGAAGTACCCGCCTTGCAGGCTAAACTACTAGCAGTCTAGTATGTTTCAGCTCTTCTGGTTGAGCTGCACTATAGGGGGTTAATTCACACAGACCGAGTTCGCTCTGTCCCTCTCTTTTATGTGCTTATGTACTACACAATAATCCGGCCCGCTCCGCTGGCCGTTTGTCACAGATACATATATTCATTCCCACTTTCGGTGTTCCCCGGGATGCCCCGCGGGACTAATAGTGGATGCTTAGCACGCACGGCGTTGACCATGGGTTCCCGTAGCGTAAGCTAGCTTACGCAATACGAGAGAACCTCTCGTAAGAGAACGAATCGGTTACCTAACGTAACCTCGGTTCTCTCTAGATGAGGGAACGAGTATTGCGTTCCTGGCCGTGCTTGTGCTACTGGCGATGTTCGCTTCAGAATTGAAAAAACCAGATTTATTCAGCCTATTCGGGTATTTATAGCCTCGTCCACGCCCGCTTCGGGGGCGGTGACGTAATGAGAGCGAGTCAGACTCTCATTGGTCGCGGGTTCATCCGCGCTCCCTCATAGGCTTAAGCAGTTCTCCGTGAGCGAACCAATGAGCGGCTAGCTAGCCTTCTCATGGTCTGCTGCAGCTGAACTGCGTTGACAATGGATACAAAATTATAGGATAATTTTTGGCTTCAATTTCTCAGAAAGATGGAATCTTTCCCGTAGCGTAAGCTAGCTTACGCAATACTCGTTCCCTCATCTAGAGAGAACCGAGGTTACGTTAGGTAACCGATTCGTTCTCTTTACCAATTTCGGTTCCAATGCAAAAACAATTAGAAATTTAAATATTTAATTTATATATTTGAATTTTTTTAATTGAATTATTAATAATGCTCATTATAATAAGTAAATAATATATTAACAAATACAGCATATATATATATATATATATTAGTGCTGGGCCGTTATCGGCGTTAACGTGCTGCGTTAACGTGAGACTCTTATCGCGCGATAAAAAAAATATCGCCGTTAATCTAAGTTGGGTTGGGATCATAAATAGCATTTTCGATTATCGTTATTTTCGCGCAATTCTAGTGTGTAGTATGACATACATACTTGACGCCGCGCCTACTGTCACAGATCGCGCAGCAGGGTATTTTCCTGTCAGGGACACAAGGTGTACTTTTACTTTGTTATGTTGGGCGACGTTCCTCTCGTTACTTTATGTTAATGCAATACGTTGTTAAATGAGTTCATTCCAAGTGCGCCGTATCCTTTGTATGGGCATGAGCGATGCTCATTTACAAATGAATCACTCTTTTGAGTCGATTCTGTTCAAAGACTTCAGCTGCATCCCAATAAATAGTATAATAGTATAAATAAATAGTATGTGACATTAGTAATTTTCAATACTATTTAGGGTATTATAGTATGCACATTGGGACGCAGCTTTCATCAAACAAGTTGTCAGATCTGTTAAATCGGTTCGCGAATCAGTTGATCTGTTCAGTTCCTCACGCACTGAATCGTCTGAACTCAGAAGCGCTTTCAATTCACACTCGAGGAGTCGTAAGTAACAGGAAGATTTAAGAACATCAAGAGCGTTGGATGAAGTGGCCGTGGATCTACAGTTTAGTCTAGTGAAAGCAAATCTGCAAATGCATCATATCTTTGCCAGCGATGAAGATCTTTATTAGTTGAACATCTTCGTAAACTGTCCGTGAATGAATGATTCCACAGGACGATACATTCGAGTTCATTTCATTCAGGTAATACATTTTACAACCAAACAGATTATTACGCCACGATAGCACTACTAAAAAGTATGACATTATCCGGTTTTTGGACATAACAGTTACATTAATTTATAGGCTACAAAAAAACGCTTCAGGGCGTCGGTGCACTGGTTAACAGGTTTAAATAAGCTACCATTGTCCACTGTTTATGAAATGAACACCCGCCATCCCACGGTAATGTGTGTGTATTACGCAGTGGCATAATCACACGAATAGTTTACATTGATTGAAACTAATTTGTTTAAAAAGGAGGCTATTGCAGTAACAAGGCAGGTTTACATAAAATCATTATGACATATGATGACATTATTTTTTGATCTAACGAGCATTGGCGATGCAAAAACGGACTGTCGTGCGCATTGTTTTTTTTTCTTCCAATTACTATGTTAAAAAACCCCGAAGAGAACATGTTACTTGTTCAATTAATAAACAGTTTGTTTGATGACAAATCGCTAAAGATGAAATTGGCCTCCCTTTCTGTCATTGCGTTTTTTTTTTTTTTGTTTTTTTTTAACGATATTCGACTTTTGCTCCTCGATTGTCAAATGGCATTTTTGGCAGAAATGCACATCCCTATGCGAGGTGAACTATTCTCAAAGACTTACTTTTAGTCATTATTTGGGTAGCACACATATTATAAATGCCTTCGGGAGAATTCAAATGAGCCATTTTAATCTAGATTAATCTAGATTAATTTTAAAATTAATCTAGATTAATCTAGATTAAAAAAAATAATCTATGCCCACCTCTAATAATATATATATATATATATATATATATATATATATATATATATATATATATATATATATATATATATATATATATATATATATATTAGTCGTGCCCAGAATTAATCATACCCCTGGTAAATATGATCAAAAATGGCTCTAAAAAATAAATCTGCATTGTTTATCCTTTTGATCTTTAATTAAAATAATTGGCAAAAAGCTAACCTTTCATTGAAGTAAAAGAATTGAAAATGGGGAGGAAAATCACATTATAAAATAAATATTTTTCTCCAAAACACGTTGGCCACAATTATTCATACCCCTAGATTTTTTTATGAATAAAATATCTATGAAGTATATTCCCATTAATATTTACCTTTTTTATCACACCAGGGAGACTGGGAACATGAAATTGTCCAGCTATAACTTCTTGTTTCACAGGAGTTTAAATATGAGGAAGCACAAAGGGCCAAATTCCCTTAATCATCCATTACAATGAATAAAACCACAGAACATGGTTCTGATGTGCAGCAAAAGATTGTTGAGCATCACAAAATAGAAAGTGGATGTAAGAAAATAGCTAAAGAATTGAAAAATCCCATTTTGACCATCAGGGCAATAATTAAGAAGTTCCAATCATCTAAAGATGTTACGATTCTTCCAGGAAGAGGACGTGTGTCTATATTTTCTTAATGGACGGTGAGGAGGAAAGTTTGAGTGGCCAAAGACTCTTCAAGGATCACAGATGGAGAATTGCAGAGATTAGTTGAGTTTTGGGGTCAGAAAGCCTATTAAAAAAAAAATCAAACAACCCCTACATCACCACTTGTTGTTTGGGAAGCTTTCAAGAAAAATGCTCCTCGCTCATCCAAATACAAACTCCAGCATATTCAGTGGTCAGACACGACTGGATCTTCAAACGGCACAGGGTTCTGTGGTCAGATTTTTGGCAGCAAACACACTAAAATGGGTTTGGTGCACACAATGATAAAAAGTATCCCATGTGTACAATTTAATATACCATTGGATCTTTAATGTTGTGGGCCTATTTTTCTGCTGGAGGTCCTGGACTTCTTATTCAGATACATGGCATTGTGGATTCTATCAAATATCAACAGATAAAAAATCAAAACCTGACGCCTTCTGCTAGAGATCTTATAATGGGCCGTGGTTGAATCTTCCATCAGGACAACGATCCAAAACAAACATCAAAATCAACACAAAAATGTGTTAGGCAGCACAAAATGAAGCTTCTGCCATGACCGTCCCAGTTCCCTGACCTGAACCATATAGAAAATGAGTGGCTGAACTGAAGAGAAGAAGCACCAATATGGATCTGGGAATCTGCAGGATCTGGAGAGATTCTGTATGGAGGAATAGTCTCTGATCTCTTGTCAGGTGTTCTCCAAACTCATCAGGCATTATAGGAGAAGACTCAGAGCTGTTATCTTGGCAAAAGGAGATTGCAAAAAGGTATTTAATAAAAGGGTATGAATAATTGTGGCCAACGTGTTTTGGAGAAAAACATTTATTTTATAATGTGATTCCCCCCCCCCCCCCCCCCCCCCACTTTCAAATCTTTTACTTCAATGAAAGTTTAGGATTTTGCCAATTTTTTGAATGAAAGATCAAAAGGATAAACGATGCAGATTTATTTTTTATAGCCATTTTTTTATCATATTTACCAGGGGTATGATTAATTATGGGCACGACTGTACAGCATGTATTTTACATTTTCACGCCCCTAAATATGATGCGGAACAAAACGAACTGTGATTTCTTTGTGAAATTGCTTTATATGTCCTTGGCCAATGAGAGATCGAGATCGGAGACGTGACAGCCAGCCAGCTGTCCAGTCCAGTTCTGTTCACACAGCGCAGGTTTCTGAGAATGTACAGGTATGAGTTCGGTTATAGACTGTGATTGACACTCTCGTTAATAACTGATCTGTGCGTGAACGTAACTGTAAGGACTCAAATACTGGACTCACAAAACAAAATGTGTTCTGTTGCTGTGTGAATGTGGCCTAATTCTCCTGTGGTTCCCTCAGGATTTTCATATGGGTTTTTATAAGGAGGTTTTTCAATGTAGGTGTAAGGTCTGTGGTAAACATACTGTAAGTTTACAATACTTGGACATTTTGTTCTACAGCGTAAATTACACACACTCAGTCACACCCCAATTGTTCTTATCTAGTTACTTAATTAGAAATGTTTTTTTTTTGATTCACAGAAAAGCTTCAGAATTTGTGTTTTTGATTTAGGTGTGTGTATATCGTGCAGCCTTATCATATTCAGCAAAACACAGAACAATATAATGCAAGCACTGTAAAAGGTTTTGCTCAACACTGATCACAGTCATACTGACATCGCAAGACAGCTTTTCACCTCAATGAGAAATATCGTCAGATTGTATTATTGCGAGTTCTCATGGGACGAGATCTCGTCACACCCTCCCTTATCAAAAACTCTGGTATTTCGAGAGGTATTGAGTGGATTCCGACTTGCCTAAACTCGTCTTATTGGCCATTGTGTTCACGCACTTAACATTGTCTACAATGCTTCAAAAATCCTGCTGTAAATAGAAACCTTTGATGCTCTTCACAGAGCGAGCTCACTTATTCATCTGTTTTCAAACTGCTGCCTAACACTGAGTACCAAGACGAGTCGGTACGAAAAAATAATTATCATTACGGAAAGAAATATCATTAAATTTTTTAAATTTCATCATTGATTTGTTACTGGTGCCGGTTCTTTTAACAACACTATAATAATAATAATAATAAACAATAAAAATAATGACCTAGTTCTAGATGAAACTCTAGATGGCGATGGCTGTTTTTAACTCATTTGGTAGCGATCACATCATTATCCACATGGCAAAGCTAATTGGTTGCTACTGCATCAACGTCTAATGAGCTGCGGCTCAACATTTACCCCACATGGGACCCCCTCGAAAACAAGATGATACATCTCAAGGGGTTTATCCTAATAATAAACACATTTTGACCAGTGTGTCGCTACCGGTGTGTCGCTGTTATCAGTATGCAGTGGGCTTTCAGAAACCCTCCTCCTTCCCCAGCTCCACCTGTATCTAATGCACGTTACATTGTATGTTTCATGTGCAGCAGCAGTAGCAGCATGTGTTACACTCTCACAGCAATGTCTGTGAATGTATTAGCAGTAGCACGTCTCTGAAGTACTTGCTCTGGAGCAGCAGCAGTGTAGCAGATCAAATCCGCCAAGACCAAATACATTAACATTGCCATATCCATTACCATGCCAATCTCTATTACCATACCAATCTCCCGAGAGTTATCATGACAGAATTAATGCTTCACTTTGTGCTTTCAGACTCTCCTTACCCTCGCAATAAACAACTGTTCCATCAAATACTACAGGTCATCGGTGTTGCTAGCGTACTAATGAGAATCACTATATTTGGTTTGTCGTTTTTGAGCTTTATTGTCTTGACTATGCTACGGCTTTATGAAAAGAAAAGATGGGAGATAGAACAGATGTTTTAGGAAAGAGGTATACAGCCTTGTGTTCTTCTTAACAGTGTGTGTGTGTCAGGTTGGAGATGTCACATTGCTGTAGAAAGTCGGTGGACAGATGTCTATATTATTCAGTAATGTGATGAAGCTGATTACCTTGTTAACTCCAGTGTCTAAGTGCATGGGTGCCGTTTGCAAATGAAGTGCTTGTTTCTCCCTTCTCAATTCCTCTTTGATGCTGTTTTTATTCGGTGCCAGCACCATCTTTTTACATGCTGCCATGACAGATGCCATGGCATTGTCCAATTGCAGTGTTGGCAGCAAGAATATTTCCATGAGCCGTTTCAATACCTCCTGCCCTGCACATTGTGCTCTAACCAATTCAGCTCTGCCTCAGAAGAAGAAAAAACTGCAAGTTTAAAAACAAATTGTCATTCCATACAGAAACTTTTACATTTCATTGTGATTATTTAAATAAAATTGAGTGAGGATGTAAAGAGAGTACTGGATTTCTGTGTCCACCCACTGTCTTTCTCCTGCGATACATTATCTTTTTTCCTTTCAACCAGAAGTCTTTATTTTATTCAAAATTGTGGCTTTGAAAATAAATGTGTTTTTGTTCAGAGTGGTCTGAGGCACAGATAAAGTGTAATCTATAAGTTCCTTTAGTGACTGTATTCAAATCCCAAATAATTATTTTATCAGTTTTATATTATCCTAATGATAGTTCTTAACAAAAATGTGCAAAATCATGTGTTTTCATCTTCATTGAGAAAAAAAAAATTCCCAACAATTTATATATGTTGTACCATCTTTTAAATATTTAGTTGTTTTAGTATGATACTGATTTTAACTTTCATTGCTCAATACCCGTGTGGTTTGTTGTCACACCATACACGTTATACAATGGTATCCCTTGAAATAATTTGATATGGTATTTTAGGAAGAGTTTGTTCTGGCTAACAGGAAATAGTTAAATATCAGTGAATAATAATTGTAATTGCTAGTCACCATTATTAGTTACTAGTGGTGACTAGTATTAGTATTTTTCACACTATCTTAAGGAATATTTATTCCAAAATATTATTTATTCTCTGTGTTACGTCCAGCGACGTATTCAATCAGTTATTTATCTAGTGTTACGTCCAAGGACGTATTCATTTATTTATTTGTTTATTATATGTATTTTTTCTCTGATCCTTTTTTGATTTACTTTGTTTCTGAAAGTGTGGGCGTGGTTATGTGCCCTGTGTTTGCTTGCTGTCTCCCGTTCTCTCTCTCTACTCTCTCAGGCTTAATCATCAGCACCTGTCCCTCGTTTGTGAGTGTGCCTGAACGGAGTGTATAAGGATGCAGTCCAGCGTTTGCAGGGGAGACGCATTTCTCCCCTGCTCCAGATTGAAAGCTGTAGCTTACCTTTTCTGCTGTTGTTACTTATAGACTGCAGTTGAGAGTTAGCAGTGGTTAACTCAGTTTACACCTAAAAACTAAGCAGAAGCAATTGTGTCTTTGATTTCCTAATTACTGTTGTAAGGGAAGCTGTAGGGGGTGAGTGCCTTTTTTGTTGAATACTGTTTTGACCCTGTTTTTGGTATAGCAAGGGAGTTGAGGGAAGTTTTGTGTTGTTTATTTATTTATGTTTAACCCTTCGTAGGTTAGTTAGGACTCCTCCCAAACTTAGTTAGTGGGATGTTTTGTTTGTTATTTTAGGCCTTGCTCTCCCCTGAGCCAATGCTTCCTAGTATCATTTGATCTGTTCCTTATTTTCTCTTTTTTGCTGTAAATAAAACCTTTTCTTTGATATAAATATCATCTGGACTTGTCTTCACTCTGGGACAGAGGATTGAAGTGTGTTCTCGCTTTTATTTTGTTTTATTTTCTTGGTTACCTCCCCTCGCACCCCCTAGACGGTGAGGGGAACGTAACACTCTGTCATGTCATTCCAAACACGTATGTGTCACGGTTGTGGTGCAGATGAAAGGCACAAAGCTCCAATATGAACGATTTACTTATGAACAAAACAACGGACAGGTACAGGCAGGTAGATGGGCAGAGGGTACACACACAAAACACTGTAACATTTACACTAGTAACATAGACGAGAACCGACAAGGACTGACTGAACAGAGGGAAAATAAATACAGATACATATGAACACTAATGAGGTGAGGACAGGTGACATAGTGACGATGAACAGGTGGGTGATTGAGGGAGTGAGTTTAGGAGTGGAGACAAGAAGGATTCTGGGGAGTGTAGTGCAGACTAAGACAGACGGGTGCAGACGAAGACTGTGACAGAACGCCCCCTTCAACAAGGCGTGACCTCACACCATAGAACATCAATGGGGTGGGCGCCCTGGAGGCTGACGAGGGGGTTGCCGATTTAGGAGCAGGAAGCGGAGCAGGCGGCCGGGGCGGAGCAGGACGAGCAGACTGCCGGGGCGGAGCAGACCCTTCGGGCGGCCATGGCGGTGAAGACCCTTCGGGTGGCCACGGCGGTGACCTATAGCCCCCACCGAAAATTTTCTTGGGGGAAGTGACAGGGACAGGCTCAGGAACAGGCTCTGGCTGGGCAGACGGGACGTGAGCAGGCTCTGGCTGGACGTGGCTGACGTGAAGCTCTGGCTGGACTGGCTGACGTGAAGCTTGCGACGTGTGACGTGAAGCTCTGGCTGGACGTGGCTGGACGTGAAGCTCTGGCTGGACGTGGCTGACGTGAAGCTCTGGCTGGATGTGGCTGACGTGAAGCTCTGGCTGGACGTGGCTGGACGGAACCAGCGGTGAAGGCACGGCTGGGCTGGACGGGACCAGCGGTGAAGGCTCAGCTGGGCTGGACGGGACCAGCGGTGAAGGCTCGGCTGGGCTGGACGGGACCAGCGGTGAAGGCTCGGCTGGGCTAGACGGGACCAGCGGTGAAGGCTCGGCTGGGCTGGACGGGACCAGCGGTGAAGGCTCGGCTGGGCTAGACGGGACCAGCGGTGAAGGCTCGGCTGGGCTGGACGGGACCAGCGGTGAAGGCTCAGCTGGGCTGGACGGAACCAGCGGTGAGGGCTCAACTGGGCTGGACGGAACCAGCGGTGAAGGCTCAGCTGGGCTGGACGGGACCAGCGGTGAAGGCTCAGCTGGGCTGGACGGGACCAGCGGTGAAGGCTCAGCTGGGCTGGACGGGACCAGCGGTGAAGGCTCAGCTGGGCTGGACAGAACCAGCGGTGAAGGCTCGGCTGGGCTGGACGGGACCAGCGGTGAAGGCTCAGCTGGGCTGGACAGAACCAGCGGTGAAGGCTCGGCTGGGCTGGACGGGACCAGCGGTGAAGGCTCAGCTGGGCTGGACAGAACCAGCGGTGAAGGCTCGGCTGGGCTGGACGGGACCAGCGGTGAAGGCTCAGCTGGGCTGGACGGAACCAGCGGTGAAGGCTCGGCTGGGCTGGACGGGACCAGCGGTGAAGGCTCGGCTGGGCTGGACGGAACCAGCGGTGAAGGCTCTGCTGGGCTGGACGGAACCAGCGGTGAAGGCTCGGCTGGGCTGGACGGAACCAGCGGTGAAGGCTCGGCTGGGCTGGACGGGACCAGCGCTGAAGGCTCAGCTTGGCTGGACGGAACCAGCGCTGAAGGCTCGTCTGGGCTGGACGGAACCAGCGCTGAAGGCTCGTCTGGGCTGGACGGGACCAGCGGTGAAGGCTCGGCTGGGCTGGAGGGGACCACCGGTGAAGGATCGGTTGGGCTGGACGGGACCAGCGGTGAAGGCTCGTCTGGGCTGGACGGGACCAGCGGTGAAGGCTCGGCTGGGCTGGAGGGGACCACCGGTGAAGGA
Organism: Chrosomus eos; assembly: GCA_036326025.1. NCBI lineage: Eukaryota > Metazoa > Chordata > Actinopteri > Cypriniformes > Leuciscidae > Chrosomus > Chrosomus eos. The sequence continues at coordinate 7,652,047 of CM070825.1, read as the reverse complement.
TCGGTTGGGCTGGACGGGACCAGCGGTGAAGGCTCAGCTGGGCTGGACGGAACCAGCGCTGAAGGCTCGTCTGGGCTGGACGGGACCAGCGGTGAAGGCTCGGCTGGGCTGGAGGGGACCACCGGTGAAGGATCGGTTGGGCTGGACGGGACCAGCGGTGAAGGCTCTTCTGGGCTGGACGGGACCAGCGGTGAAGGCTCGGCTGGGCTGGAGGGGACCACCGGTGAAGGATCGGTTGGGCTGGACGCGACCAGCGGTGAAGGCTCGGCTGGGCTGGACGGGACCAGCGGTGAGGGTTCTGGACTGGAGGTCTCGGCGGGACGAGACTCTGGGACTATAGCCTTCCTGGCAGCACGTGCTGATATCAGCGGGGGCTCGGCTACACAGGAAACCAGTCCAGGACGTCCATATACCGACCCGGTGGCTGGTTTGATGGTAGGCGTGGTGGAGATGGCTGGAGATGGTGGTTGAGTGGCGATGTCATCAGCCTCACCTACGATGAAGGCTGAGCCACTCAACCACAGCACATGGTCCAGGTACTGGGCAAATGAGCCTGAGATTGCCGCAGCTGGAGCTTGCTGGTATAGGATATCATCCAACCCACACCAAAACACAGTCTTTTGGACATCATCTGTCCAGCTTACCCCTTCAGAGAGTTTCAGGAATTCGGTCACATATTTCTCAATGTGACGACCATCCAGGAAACAGGTCATAAGAGGGTTGGTGGAGTTGGAAGCAGTGATGAAAATGCGCATCCTAACCTGTAGTTTGCGGTCGGTTCTTCTGTCACGGTTGTGGTGCAGATGAAAACAGGCACAAAGCTCCAATATAAACGATTTACTGATGAACAAAACAACGGACAGGTACAGGCAGGTAGATGGGCAGAGGATACACACACAAACCACTGTAACATTTACACTAATAACATAGACGAGAACCGACAAGGACTGACTGAACAGAGGGAAACTAAATACAGATACATATGAACACGAATGAGGTGAGGACAGGTGACATATGATGATGAACAGGTGGGTGATTGAGGGAGTGAGTTCAGGAGTGGAGACGGATTCTGAAAGGATTCAAGAAGGATTCTGGGGAGTGTAGTGCAGACTAAGACAGATGGGTGCAGACGAAGACTGACAGTATGACTTGGAACACAAACAAATTATGTTCTTAGGAATGTTCATACAGCATAAAAGCTCCAACAAGGTCAACTAAAAATGAAGTTCTATTGCACTAAAACAACACATTTTCTCAAAATTTGGGTTGAGCTGGTGTAGTTAAGGCATTGGTAATGCCTTTGTAGGACAGCCTGCCAAACATGTTGCTTTACAGTGCGTTTTGTCAAATTGGACGCAAATCATTGAACACATGTTTTATTTGTATTTTTTTTATTTTTGCTTGACAGCTTCAGTTCCCACACAATTTTGTTTTATGGAAAGGAGCAGTGAGAGCATTCTTTAAAATATTTCCTTTTGTGTTATCTAAAGCCAACAATCACTTACACAGTCACATGCCCGTAATCTGAGTCCTGTTGTGTAAAGCTAGCTGAACAAATGTGTGAGTTTCAGAGTAGGTTTGGAGTTGACCAAACCAAACATATTAAACCCGGTTTCAGCAGTATCACTATGCTCACTATAAATGTTCTCTGTCACCTTAGGGTTTATTCAGGTTTTTGATTAACTCTGGAGTGTGTGACATCTGAAGCGAACATCCAATCACATGAAACATGCGATGTCAGTTTGATTCACTTCTTACGAGAGTCATGCAATTCACTCTGCTGAAGATTAAGAAAATCATTCTACTATAAATAAATAAATAAATAAATGCATTTAAAAGGCAGGAAGAAACACCACTGCTGCAATGAAGGTTTGAGAAGTGCATCAACTGAATTTATTTAGTTAAATAATTAATTAAAGCTTTATTTATAATTGTATATAATCCTAAAGCTTTTATATGTATATATTTGTAATAATTTCAATTAAAAGCAATTCAATTTAATTAAATTAATTTATTTTTTGCCAACATATAATTGCTCATGTGTGTAATACACAGGGGCGTCGGACTGGGGGTAAAACCAGTACTGATTACCAGGGCCCCAAGGGGAGAGAGGGCCCTTGAAAAGTCTGGAATATATTTTATTTTACTTTGATATTTTCATTTCCTAATTAAATTTCATAATGAATGTCAGATGAAATATAAAGTTAGTGTATTAACTGAATAACTTGGTTGATTGATTGATTGACGGTCTTATGGTCCCACCCCTTGCTAATGCGCCAAATGGTTTAGTCCATCTGCACGCATTTTGTAATGTTAGTTGAGCTGCATCTCGTTGAGCGCTGTAGAAATATCTTTCTCAAAGAAAGCTAAATCAGGCCACCAAAAAAGAAAGGAAAGACAGGAGAAGGAAAGAAAACAAAATGTGGGGAAACAATTGGTTACTGACTTATTTTCAAAGAAAGGTGAGCACAAATCAGAACACGAAATTTATAGTGCTAAACTGCTTGAATATCTCCGCGATCGTTAGTGCTAAAAATGAACTGAGACAATCCAATGAAAGAGCAGAACATTTTTAATTTTTCAAGTTTCACTGTAGCTAGAGATACCAAGCTACATATGAGTGACACTGATTAGCCTATTATTGATAATGTTAGATATTATAGCCTATTAATTTAAAATTAAACATGTTTCAAATTAGGCTATTATAATGAAGTTTTGTATGCAAACAGCATTATTAGTGTACAGTTTATTTATTTAGCCTTTACCTCAGATTACATATAACCAAATTATCATCTGAAAATGTATGTTCTGGCAGAACATACATTTTCAGATGATAATTTGGTTATACATGTAATCTGAGGTAAAGGTATACCGGTAAGTCCTTTATTCAGTATAAGTCATACATTTGAGGAAGCTTTAGCATGTAAGCAATAGCATTTGTTTCATTTTGCCTTTTTTTCTCCAGATAAAAATGACTAGTGACACAAGTTTTGTTTGTGTTTTATTATGAATAGAGCTTTTTGTTAATGTACAAAACAAAAAGGGCATGTTTAAGATTTCATTTTTTTGGGGGGGGCCCATAAGGACTGCCTATGCATAGGGTCCGGGATCTTGTGCTACGCCCCTGGTAATACAGTACATCAGGTGTATAATATAAGTAATATATAATCATGTAAAATTAATATAATTAATAAGGCAATGTAATTGAAAATCTGGCTGATTTTCTCTGTAAAACTCTTTCACTGTGAACTGCTTTAATTTTGCACTTGAGACCCTAGGGCTTTAACCTAGAGCTTTAACCTCGCACGCGAGCAGATCCGTTTCCTCACTAGAGAAGCGTTCAGTCTTTCCGTCATGTAAATAGTGAATCCGCCATGGCGCGAGCGTAACTGGCTTTTAAAGGGAATGGGAGATGTGACTCTGATTGGTTTATTGCACGTTACGCCCCAAAACACAGCCATTAATCATTAAAGCAGAACTCGGCAACTTATAGTCTTCTTCGCTGATTTTCACTTTTGTTGTCGCATGTTTTCCCCACGAGCTCCCCCTACAGCTGTGGTGCGAATATAACACAACACTTGCGGCACCCTTCTCCCCCGTTCTACCGCTGCTCATGTGCATTTGTTATTATCGGAGCTGGCCAACTTTACTTGCGGAGCTATATCTACCGGGGTGGGTAATACAGGGCTCCAGACTGCGACCAAAATTTGAGAGTGTGCGACTGAATTTTACATCCAGTCGCACATGTGCGACCAGTAAATGTGTTCCCCTTTTTTTTTTTTTTTTTTTTTTTTACACATTACACGTGGAAGAGGCTTATCAATGAATCCGGAATGTGTACCAATGAGTGTGAGAAGAATAGGATGCAAGTGTAAGTGGCTAATGTGTGGAGAGGGAGGGTTCTAGAGATATCTGAGCGCGCGTTTGTTTTAAACGTCTGTGGGAAGGAGACGGAGACAAATATCACAACATGTGCGTCTGAGCAATGAGCAAGCAAACAAACTATTCTTCCGACCTGCGGCTAGTGTGCCAGTTAAATTCACTTGCTGGCTTCCAAAATAATACATTACAACAGCGATAATCAAAAAAACATGAACAAAATGACTAAACACTGTTCACGTGAGTGCCAAATGCTCGAACATGACCTGTCATTTACGCCGTCATCACCCGGGAGTTGATAGCGCGCGAGCGCAGGGAGACCTGAACTGCAGACGTTACCATCGGTGTTTAAACTAAACTCATTTAAGCTTTACCAATGTAAACATTCAAGAGCAAGACGCGAAAGAGAACTCGCGTATAGAAGATTTGTGTGCGTGTGTGTGTGTGCGTGTGCGTGTGTGTGTGCGCGCGCACGCGATCGCGTGTGTATGCGTCTGTGTGTATGTGTAGGCTACTCATCTCAGACAGCCATAGATGTATGACAGCGCGCAAATATTGAGTTCTCTTTCAAGTTTTGCACTTGAATGGACAAATTCACATCAAAAAGTAAACATGTCCGTCTTGATGAGTATCCTAGCAGACATAGTCTGTTTCTGTTATGCCTTAAGTGAACTTATCTATTGAATCAGCTCTGAATTGAATAGCTTTTGTAACTTTAATAAGGATTATTATTTAATTTATACAGTCAAATATGCAATGTTATTTTACATTTGATTATTTTTATTCAACTTCTGTACCTGAAAACTAATGTTAGATCTACCTGAAAAGCATAAAGTCATAGTTTATTTTATTAGTATCTTTGCTCTATTGTATTTATTTGTGCTTTCGCTTGTTGTTAGATTATTTGTTTCTTTATTTTATTTGACAGCAGTCTTTTTTCCCCTGAACATACCACATACCGAATCATACCTAAACCGTGAACCTAAAACCGTGATACAAACTGAACCGTGAGCTATATTTGACACGTTGCAGCCCTAGTACAGAGTCACAGTTGGAAGATGATTCAGAGTGAGAAGTTTGTGTGGCGAAAAGGCCACTGCAAAGGCATTGTAATTTCTGCATCTATTATCAAAGTATTTATTAGTAACTAGTAATATACTGGAAATTAGTTGAAATCTGAATATTTGGTTAGTATGTTGATTTACGGTGTGTGCTCCTAAATTTTCTGGTTGTGCCCCTAAAAATTTCAGTTGGGGCGCACGTGCTCCTAGTGAAAAAAGTTAGTCTGGGGCCCTGTAATAAATCATACACATTATCATAGAACATTGGCATGTACATTTTGTATTCTGTTATCAACCAGTAAAGCAGTTTGTGGTTCTCGTTCTCGTCTCGCTTCTCACGAGACTTCCAATTTTCATTTTGCCGGGACGGTAGTCCCCATGTTGCAAGGTTGGTTTTCCGCCTGGGAACGCTGGGGGGAGCTAGAAAAGTCACCAATATCACCAGAACAGGTTGTTTAACCAGCCAAATGATTTCTAGACAGCTTTATTAAGTTAAAAAAGTTACCAAGTTCACCTTTAAGAGAATAGGGACAACCTTTATAGACCATGCGTCGGGCGCACTGACCATTTTTCCCATCGTTAAACTAGCAAAAGTGGATTCGGACCCATCCTAAGTGCACTTGCTTTAGATCATGTGCTTAGATCCTTAAAATAGAGCCCCTATACTTAATATTTGGCAGCAAAGCCTTTGGTCAACATAACTGCGATCAAGCACTACCTTTAACATCGGAGAGGATCTTGAGCCTCCGTACAGCTGTTTTTCTTTCCTCTCCTGTGCAAACTGCTTCAGTTCTCCCATCTCACAAGGGTGCCTTCTCATATCCACTGTCAGATTTGGGTTTTAGATCTGGACTCATTGCTGCAGAACAGTGCAGTGTTTGTGTTGAACCATTGTTGGGTGCTTTGTGAAGTGTGTTTGGGGTCATTGTCCTGCTGGAAGACCCACGACCTTCGATGACGTATCTGCTTTCTGACACTGCATCCAACATTGTGTTACAAAGCCTCCATGTCCGGCTGTAGGGAAGGTCTCGTTTTCTGTGAAAACTTAATTTAGTTTTAAACTTCTTCACAACATTATGTACAGTCAAAGTCTCTGGAGATGCTCCTGTAGCCTTGAGATTACCCAAGCTTGACTACAGTTTTGTGTCTGACCTCTTCAGATTATACTCTTCTGGGTTTCTTTCATTTGTCCATGCTTATTGCAGTACACACAGAGACACGAATCAGAGGAAATAGTAATTTACTCTTATTAAACTGGTTGAATATGTGGCTTTATACTGCAGGCACTTTCAACTCACCACAGGTCCAAAGTAAACGAGAATCACTTTCAAATTATCTTAAACTACTTCGAGAAGGTGCCAGCAATATTATTATCCTTTTAGCATTTCATTGTGGAATTACCTAAGGTGTAGTAAAATTGTTATAATCTCAACAGTTTTCTAAAACAAATAGTTGACTTTGAAAAATTAACAGTGTCAACGTTTTTGCTCAAGACTACGTCACTTTACTCAAAACAGATTGAATTTTGGTTTGCAATCTAGCAGAATTAAACTTTCTCTAGAGTAGCCGTGTAGCGTGAGTTACAGAAGTCATGAAGACCAGCAAAAAACTATCCACCTTCTTGAGACGGATAAACAAGAGTTTGCTCAGACTAAACTCAAACTTACGGAGTACCACAGAAAGCGGCTTCATGCAACAGGCCATAACACGCTTTCTTTATCTTATTGTGGCACGATCCAGACTGTTGGCTTAGTTCATTATTTAATATGTTAGAGTAACAGTTTAATACTTTCATGTAGGTATTGGTAAGTTCTTTTAATACGTATTAATAATATAACAGGCTCACTGATGCAAGGAAAAGCAACTTCTGCAGGAGCCTGAGGGCAGAATATAAAGTTAATGTCAGATAACACTGCAATTATGCACTGGTGTATTAGCCTAGTTTTACTGTTCACAAAACTCGTGTTGTTCAAGCAATGAGCCTTTTTAATAGGCTGATAAAACTCAACTCAATCTTTATTTATGAAGCACTTTCAAAACTACCAAAGTGTTGTACAGAGATGTTTTTTTATTTTTATTTTTACATAAAACATTGCATAAAAGAAAACAAAAAACTAACCTAAATCATAATATTCATTATTCAAGTCATCAAAAAATAGTATTTTAAAAGTAGTCTGTAAGACTTGCTCTGTATACAATGTCCAAACAATATGTGTGATTTTCTGAATGGAAAGCAAAGTTATGATTTGGATTTGTATCATATTGGTTTGGAAAGACACAAGGGTGTGTAAATAATGATGTACGTTTTCATTTTTTAGATAAAATGTTCCTTTAAATAGACAGTTTTTCCAATAGTTAACATTTGGTGTCCATTTACTCATGCAATTTTTTTCCAAATTCAAAAACAAAATAAAGAAAAAAAAATAGAGAGAGAAAGAAAAAAAGTCTTTACAAAAGTCTTGGTAACACTTTACAATAATGTCCAATTAGTTGACGGTAGTTAATGCATTAACTAACAATGACCAATACTGTTGTTACAGTATAAATTTATTTTTGTTAACATTTGTTATTAAAAGTATATTCATTGTAGCTCAGGTCCATTAAATAATTTTATTAATATTAAATTATGAAATATTAAATAAATAATATTATTTGAATCATGCATTAGTAAATGTTGAAAAGAACATCGACTAAGATTAACAAATACTTTAGAGTATTTTTCAGTTAGGTGGTAAAGTGAACAAATGTAAACTCTTGTAAACTGTGGCCATGTTTTTTGTGTTCTGAAAGAGAAAGCCCATATGCATGTTGACAATGACAAGAGGGTGGTTAAACCAAATAGTAATGTTTAGGTGAACTATGTATTCATTTTTAAACTCTCATCTGGCTCTTGAACACTTGTCTGCCACAGAAAGAGCATCTCTGACCACACGCTGCCCTCTATTCCTCTATTCCTCATGAAGACAGAAGAAAGCTCCAGTCTTGTGTTCACAGCCGACCGTGGCAGAGTTGCCATCTAACCCTCCAGTCTTTCTTTCTCTTCTTTTGTGTCCGATGAAGAGTTTTCTTGGTTTCTAATGGATTTTGAATCTCTGCTGTGCTAGGATTATGCTAAGAGCCCAGTTTTGTTATTTATAAATCTCTCTATCCCACCCTCTGTGTTTCTCTCTCTCTCTGTCTCCCTTTTTTAGGGACTTGAGCTCTTAAAGAAGGAGGTTTTGATCTGATTAAAGACTCACTGGCCAGCCTTTGCTATTATCAACCTACTTATGCTGAAATGTGACGGTGGCAGCCTTACCAGCACACTCGTGTGTGTGTGTGTGTGTGTGTGTGTGTCTGCGCGCCTTAACAGAGAAATCAAAAGGGCTAGCAGTGCTATACACTCAGGAACACAATTTCAATTTCAATCCAGTGCCGCTGCTAAGTACGTGATATGGAGATGACAATCAACCTCCTTGTCCTCCATTTTATTGCACAGCCAAGTCTATCACTCTGCCACGCTCTGCTCGGCTCTGCTGTCATTCCCCTGCCACACAGGAAGCCAGAGAGACATTGATGAGTGGATCATATGGATGAAGGATGCATCTCTCCATTATCATCACCTCCTTTAATAAACCCGCCATAGTTGTTTTTAATCAGGCATTGGACAACATATGAGCACTCACTGACACATTTGATGATGCATACTGTGACTTGCTTGATCTTGAACTTTTCTTCATATTGCTCTCTTTCTCAGTCTATCTTAATGACAACCTTAAGGGGTCATTTTTAAAATAATAAAATGTTTTTGAATTTTCTTTTTGTTTTAAAAAAAAGTCTAACATTCATAATACATCACCATTTTCTGGACTAAAATGCTCAGTTTTGCAGCTGTTTGGCCTTTGAAAATACCATTCAATTAAATACCCAGATTTTTACCACAAGCATCTAAATGAAATCCACATTAACAAACTTAAAAAAGCTCTTACTTCACACAAAAGAGACTATATTCATCTTTCACTATTGACAAAAAATAAAATAATTTTACCATAAAATATTATTTATTGGTAATTAAATAATTAAAATGGTCACTTCACCAAATTGTTGTAAATTGAACAAAACCTCACAGGTTTCAGAATTGTCAATTTCACCAGATTACAAATTTATAACTGAAATTAATAACAAATTGAAACTACAGACCTTACCCGGATACATACAGTACACTCACGTAAGCGCTATGTATTATATAGCAGATCTCTTCTACTTGATTGTTTATATATCATTTAAAAGAAATGTGAACTATATTATTGCCCAGTGATATATTAAAAGTTGGATACAAATACATCCCACTTTACCTACAAACAAACAGTACACACTCACGTAAAGTACTATATAGCAAATATTGGCTGCTTGATTGTTTATATTGTTGCAAAAATGTAAACTAAACTTCTAATTCATGAAGATATAAAGATATTTTAAACATGATATTATGTAAAGCTGCTTTGAAACAATGTGAATTGTGAAAAGTTTTAAAATTTAAAATTTTTAATTTGACCTAACTTGACTTAAACCAGTTCAGATAAAATTAATATGGCAAATGTTGATGTAGAGCATAACCATTGAACCAACATGTGTTAAGATGAGATTTACATGGTATTTGTAGTGAATTTTACTGACAAATATCTGAAAATATACATCCATATTATATAACAAAATATAAAATAAAGGCATTTTTATAACATGTCCATAGTTCATGCAATGAGCAACACCTTTGTGAACTTTATAAATCGACTAAAAATTGCCTTGACTCTATCTGGTTAAAAACTCTTATCTGAAAAACAGCCCAGTTTATAACTACTTTTGTGGGCCAATGTAGATCACATGTAAAGCTCATAAACAGCTGCGTATGATCTTGACCCCGGGCCACCGCTGATCGAATCGGTGCCCTGTGCAAAATAGCCGCTTTCCAGGGGTCACCTTCGGTTGAAAGGCCCCTGCAGAAATGATATGGTGCCCTCCTCAGGATACGCCGGAGACTGCTTTGACCTGTCTGTAGACACCTGTAAGACACTGGCAGGGTTACAGTGGGCCAGAACAAAACCACTGCCTACCGAAGCTGTGCATTAATGCATCTGTGTTGAGCGCTGGGCTAAAAGCTTGACCTCTGCTTTTCACCGACTTTTCCAAATACAGGAAGATTGTCTGAATACAGGAAGATTGTCTGAATACAGGAAGATTTTGTTTTGGAGGTTTACATGCATCAAAGGTCAAACAAGGTTTATTAATTGCACATCACCAAGTTTTTCAATGATTCTCAAACGACTTGATGGATGAATCAGTCTCTCTAAATCCCTTCTTTCCGAGAGCTACTCTGCTGTGATTGGTCAGATGGCCCAGTCTGTTGTGATTGTAGTCTACTCTGCTCTGATTGGTCAGATGGCCCAGTCTGTTGTGATTGGTCTACTCTGCTCTGATTGGTCAGATGGCCAGTCTGTGTGATTGGTCTACTCTGCTCTGATTGGTCAGATGGCCCAGTCTGTGTGATTGGTCTACTCTGCTCTGATTGGTCAGATGGCCCAGTCTGTGTGATTGGTCTACTCTGCTCTGATTGGTCAGATGGCCCAGTCTGGTGTGATTGGTCTACTCTGCTCTGATTGGTCAGATGGCCCAGTCTGGTGTGATTGGTCTACTCTGCTCTGATTGGTCAGATGGCCCAGTCTGTGTGATTGGTCTACTCTGCTCTGATTGGTCAGATGGCCCAGTCTGGTTGTGATTGGTCTACTCTGCTCTGATTGGTCAGATGGCCCAGTCTGTTGTGATTGGTCTACTCTGCTCTGATTGGTCAGATGGCCCAGTCTGGTGTGATTGGTCTACTCTGCTCTGATTGGTCAGATGGCCCAGTCTGGTTGTGATTGGTCTACTCTGCTCTGATTGGTCAGATGGCCCAGTCTGTTGTGATTGTAGGTGTCAACTCTTTCTTTTTTGATTGGTCAGATGGCCCAGTCTGTTGTGATTGGTCTACTCTGCTCTGATTGGTCAGATGGCCCAGTCTGTTGTGATTGGTCTACTCTTCTCTGATTGGTCAGATGGCCCAGTCTGTTGTGATTGGTCTGCTCTGATTGGTCAGATGACCCAGTCTGTTGTGATTGGTCTACTCTGCTCTGATTGGTCAGACGACTCAGTCTGTTGTGATTGGTCTACTCTGCTCTGATTGGTCAGATGGCCCAGTCTGTTGTGATTGGTCTGCTCTGATTGGTCAGACGACTCAGTCTGTTGTGATTGGTCTACTCTGCTCTGACTGGTCAGATGACTCAAGGTGTGTTCGACATCGGCTGTTGCTGGATGTAACTGATCGGCGAGAGTTGCCGCATGCAGGCGGGGAGGACCCAGTTTATTGTGATTAGTCTACAGCTTACAGATTACCAGAACTGAACTTCAGCTCCGGAGACTTCCTAAAGCTCAGCGATTGTACACACTGTAAAGACGTCGTAAAGATGATGACGTCGATTTTACCATCATAAAAAAAAGATGTCATTCTTACAGGTTGTGATTTTGAGGAGCAAGTTGCTCTAAATAAACTGGGAACTGACCCATCTTTAATGGATAAGGATTTTGTAAATGCAATTTAGTCCTCATGGAGTTTTGAAAAGCAGTCATCAAAAGGTTATACTGCTGGTAATTTTAACCACTCACTCCTCACATCCTCATTCTTTGGAAGTGTTTACAAAGAGAATTTGCTTTTGCAGCAGAGAAAACAGCATCTTCTCGACATATACACAGCACCAGCTACAGCATTTGATGACAGGTCAAAGTAAAACATTTTCTTGGGCTGCCAATGAAGACCATAGGCGGGCATTAGGCAAATGTGTTACCCAGTGACATGTAGCCATGACATGTAATAAGTGGGATTCAAATTACTGACGACTCGTTTAGGCGGTTCAAAGTCTATTCTTTCTTTTAAGAGACAATAACTCTATTTATCGCGCACTTTCGACTTCACAACTGAACAGATCATGTACATTCACGGACAACTGTATTACACACTGCATGAAAGGGAATATTTGAAAAAGCATAATAGGGGCACTTTAATTCTGTCATGCCTGTGCAGAAGACAAGATGATGGACAGAGAGAGAGATGAGAACAGGGTCTTTCAGAAGAAAAGGATAATAACACATGGATACGATGCGGTTGGGAATAAACACACACTCAGAGAGACGTCAGTCTTGAATTTGACAGATTGGTCAGACGTTTCCTATTTGGCACTATTGACCTGTAAGCAAATGGCTGGCATTGCATCGAGCTCTGTTAACACTTTGACTTGTTTGTCCTCTTTTACTTAATTAAGTCGAGATAAATAATGACCTCTTTACGGGAAGCCATGAGAGGGAACATTTTTTTCCCCGTCCTTCATGCTGACTCCTCGTTCATTGACCGATTTCCTCTTTATTAGCTCTCTTTGTTTTTCACTCTTTCCCTTTTATTTTAGTCACTTTACAGTTTTAAAGGTGAAGTGTAGGAAGTGTACTGCAGTTCCTGTCCAATTCAAATTTGGATCATTTGAAAGGATTGGTCACCCAAAATATTTGCTTACCCTTGTGTCATTCTATACCCCACATGTCCCACATGTCAAAAATATGTATTGTTTACAACAAACCACAAATTACCAATTTGTTCCCACCACTTACTAATACGTTAGCACTAATTCATTCCCTCGTTTTACTAAATCCTGGCCATGTTGTAATAATTTGTTACTGGCTATTAGGGTTGTAACGGTAAACCACGGTTTATCACGATTTTAACATGTACAAAAATCATATTGTGAACATTTGCTTATCCAAGGTTTTGGAAATAAAGATAAACAGATCTCACCTGCGCATATGCATCTTCTTTCCACTTGACTGCGTAGACTTCACCCATACATGTACAGCGGAGAAAATGTATTCTCTATCCCCCGCCGAAAAAAAAGAGGAAAATCTACAGTGTGGGAATACTTTGGGTATCCCAAAACCGAATGCGGGGGTTTCCTTGAAGATGGATATCCAGTTGTGTCCAGAAATGTGGATGAAGAGTGGCTGCAAAAAGAGGAAATACGTCGAACATGTTCTCCCATATTCGCGAACACCATCCTCCCTGCAGATAAAGCTCAATGTATAACTTAAGGCCGTGTTATTTACGTGTTGCTGAGAGAATTTACAATATAACGCAGATGTCACGTAACATGCGTGATTTGATAGATGGATGAATAAATCTAAAATATAGCTGTGCAATAAATCAAATCGCTATATAAGTGTGTCTTAGGGCTGCATAATTAATCAGATTGTGATCACGATTTTAGATCAAATTCTCGTGATCGAGCGATATTTAAAATGTGTCATTCCGTTCACAAAACCAATGTTTTTTTTTTTGCGAAGCCGATCTAGCGCTCCGTAAACCACTGTCTGGTCACGTGCCTCCATGAGCCAATCAGAGTTGTTCCCTGCACCGCGCAGCTGAGATTGGACAGAAGTGAAGTACAAAAGTGTATATATATGAGGCATGGAAGTTCGATTAATGGAATAATCAGTGCTACAAACGTCTTGTTTAATAAATATAAACAATTTGAGCACACAAACTTTCATATGGAGGATTAAATAAGATTCAATTTATGCAGTAATATTTCACAACTAATCACGGACACTGTACCACAACCAGGCTTTACGTTTCTTAAGCATCAAATAACAATGACTGAATTTTATCCATTAATCGATTTTCCATAGTGCAGTTCTGCCTTGACATTTTCTCATTTGGTTACATTCTGTTATGGAATATTTGTTTTTATTGATTATATATTTTGAGTTTTATTCACATCCATTATGCAGGTACAATGCAAGTTTATATTTGGCTTCCTAAAATATATTTACACAAAATAAAATGTAAAATAGTGCCCTGTTGAAGTTTTGCTACATTTTCTTTGTTGTTTTCTTTATTTTTCTTTATTCTTTAAGGAGATGAACTGAATTTTGGTGAATAAGAGGACCTGTTTTGATGCACAAATCCGTACATTAGCAGGAATGTAGCACAATATGGATGTGAAAGCAGTTATAATTACCCTATGTGACGACAACATTTTAGGTTTTGGTTAAAATCAACAAATAATCGTTATAATTAATCGTGATCTCAATATTGATACAAATAATCGTGATTATCATTTTGACCATAATCGTGCAGCCCTAACACTATTCAAAACTGAATTATTTCATTCAAATCGTGCCTAAATAAAATTACAAAACCATTCCAAGTTTTGAAATTTGTTCTTTTTGAAAATGTTGTTAGGTTTGGTATTATTATATAGAGCTGACCAGTGCGTATATCTTCCACTGTTGCGCACTAGCCAGTGTTATGGCTGGAGTAGGTTTATGTTTATTAAGATCATCATAAGCTAATATGTAGGTTTTATAGCTCAAGGTCAACACTGATATGGTTTCATCTTCCACCACTGTCCATTTAAACAATATAAAATGCTTCATGACACGCTTCTCTCGCACACAAATTGTAAACCAGCCAAACAACCCCTGACACATTTTCAATATTATTACATTAAACCGAGTTTGATTGATAATGTAATATTGGGCTAAGACAAAACATCGATCATGGCAAGTATATTAATTATTTAATATTGCACTGTAATTCAGAAATCGATGCGAGCATGTTCAGGGCGTCCGGAGAGAGGGAGGGATGGGAGATCGCTGCTCCCCGCAGACCTGCAGGAAATGGACAACATCTGTACAGGAAAAAAACAATCAAGCTAAAAAAAAAATGAAAAGGTGAAGATGTATCAGTTCAATAAAGATGTATATTCATTTGTCAATAATGTCTTCCTGTGTCTGCACTCAGCAGTGTTGTGATTCGGTTTGAAGGTTATAATTGAATCGGGATGTTTTTTTTCCAGCACAGACGTTTGCCACAGAGAGAGACAGATACAATTAGAAGAATACAGTCGTTTAGCCATAGACAGGGGAAGCTGCTAACTGACAAAAAAAAAAGAGCGAGAGAGAGAGGGGGGTGCAAAGATAATAAGCACTTGTGAAATTGGATAAGTGATTATAAAAAGAAAACAGAATTAGTGTGATGAGGGGAAAGAAAAGGCAGTGTCAAGAGGAAAGGAAGTCATATTGTCTCTTTTGTGAGTAATTGTTTTCTGCTAATTGTTCTTATTAAAGGATTACAGCTTTCTGTCACCACGGTAACCTGTTTTTAGCCAGTGCCCCAAACCCCTGACTCGTGTGTCTCAACCGTTTGTGTTTTACATGAGGATGTTTGTTAGCTTGCACTGGCCTTTCTCTGCTGAGATGTAGATGTTCCCCCTAAAAAACAATCATCAGGAAGAGACAGTTTTTGTAGGAAGCAGTGAATCGCTCCTGGAGAAGGAGAGATGTGCTGGGACATCAGAGGGAAGAGTGGGAAGAGTGGGTATCACATGGGCTTTTGTGTCCCTGATCACTGGAGCCATTTCTGGACTGCCATAGGCTAGTGAACGTCACGCTTACAAACTGTTCTGCTTTGTCTCTCTCTTGTCTTTTTACCTCTGCTTCACACACAACACACACACAACACACACACACACACACACACACACACACACACACACACACACACACACACAGAGTATGTAGAGGCTGTCCTTTTCTGGCCAATGGTTTATTTTCAAGTAATAATAATAATTTTTTTTTAAAAAATAAAACGTATTATTGCTTACTTATATAATGACACTCTCATTATTAAAAAAACCCTCAGAACAATACTATAGTATTTTGGGTTAGACTTTATTTTATGGTGTAATTGTTACAGTGTAATTATAAAGAAATACCCCATGCCTCTTAATACTCCATGTTTGGGGTCTCTGCAATTTCCAGTCTCAGTCTATTGACACTGAGCAGAGAAATAAAGAAGAAAAGAGGCACAATAAACAATTTTCAATAAACAAAACAAATTTCATGGACTGTGATGATGCGTTTCCGCAAATCTAGTAACGTTTTTCACATGTAATACACGTTTCTAATGCTAAATATTATGTTATTTAACTTTTTCATATGGTAAAAATGCTGCTCCAAGAGTGTTTGTAAAACAACAGCTGAGGGAGTGACGGCAGATTTCACATCTTTCTCTCTTCTAGCCAACATAATCAATCTCTCTGTATTTCTCCCTCTTTTGTAAAGTCGCGGAAAGTCTTATACAGATTTTTTTCTTATGCTTTCGGAGCAAATGGAAATGCAAAAATTATATTTGCTGTCATCTCGCATTCCCCGCCAAATAAGTTTATGACGACATTAAGTTTATGCTCACCAAGACTGCATTTTTTTTATCGAAGTTTACCCAATTATGACGGCTTTTGCTAATGAGAACCACAGAAATGTGCTTTTTTTTCCATCACAATTGCAATAAAAACGGTAATATTATGAAATATTATTTTGGTTTTAAATAAATGGTTTTAATTGTGATATTTTTTTAGGTAATTTGTTCATGTAATGGCAACGCTGAATTTTCATCATCATTACTCCAGTGTTCAGTGTCACATGATCCTTCAGAAATCAGTATAATATGATGATTTTGCTGCTCATTTATTATTATTATCAATGTTGAAAACAGTTATGCTTCTTAATATTTTATTTTCAGGATTCTTTAATTAGAACGTTTAAAAAAACATTTGAAATTAAGTAAACTTTTGAACAGTAGTCTCTCTCTCTCCTCTCTCTCTCTCTCTCTCTCTCTATCTCTTATCTCTCTATCTCTCTCTATTCTCTCTCTCTCTATCTCTATCTCTATCTATCTACTATCTATCTATCTATCTATCTATCTATCTAATCTATCTATCTATCTATCTATCTATCTATCTATCTATCTATCTATCTATCTTACTATCTATCTATCTATCTATCTATCTAACATCAAGTCAAATTGTTCAAAGTCAAAGCCTAAACAAACATGATGGACAATTAAACTACAGTCGCTGATAATGTACAGGTTTAGCACACAGAAGACTAAATAGAAAATGTTTGAGCTCACTGAAAATAACTGACTGGTTAGTCCTTCCATTGTAAAGGCATATTAATGCCAAAAACATGCATTTTAAAATAAAAATAAACATATCTCTATAAACTCCTTTCTATCACCTCAAATACCATATTGAATATTTGTCCCCTTTTGTCAGGTAAACCGATTCAGCGACACACACTGCATGAATGCTGCAAACTATTTGACACACACTGCATGAATGCTGCAAACTATTACTGTTCCATACTTTGAGCATGTAAATGAATGTATTAATGAGACACAATGAATGGTTATTTAATGTAAACACACACCCACACAGCATCTGTGTGCATCATTATTCCCATGAAGACCAGCTGTCTTTAACCGCTGTCACTTTTGATTTCCACTCTTACTCTTTTCACTTGTATTGTGTCATCATTTTAAAAGACGCATAAGAGCCCTTCTGAAATCTTTCCCTCATGGAGCTGGGTAAATGCAGTACAGCGTTAAACGCAGTGATTATGGGTGGAGAAGTGAGTGGGAGCACAGGGTGATGAGACGCTTGCTGTCTTTGCGTTATTTACAGTGAAGCAAATTTGTTCTTCTGTTGCAGGGAAAGCGGAAACATCAAAGCTGGATTAGAACATCTGGTAAGTTGTGCTTCTTTCCCCCTTCAGTGTTTCCTGAAACTTTGATATCTGCATCCAAAATGAGTGTTCAGCGATTGCCTTGGAACAGCAGAGAGGTCTTTCTCTGACTCCCACACGAGTGCCTGGGATTTCATAACTTTTACTCTTTCATTTGTCCCATTCCATTTTTTTATATTTCCTCTATAATTTTTTGCTTTTGTCTTTTTACTTAAAGGTGTTGTTTGTTAGTTCCCCACCTGAGTTGAGTCAGTTGGGCAATTCAGAAAAAGTAAACACAAAGTCACCAGTGGATTGTGTATCCTTTGATTTGTATCCTCAAGCTGTTGAATTTCCAGTTGAATGTACAGTTCACACACTCATGTCGAGCACACATTACGTCTGAACACATCTGGAGAGATCACAGTGTCTTCTCTCTTCTGCCGTCCTGCCTCCCTCTCTCTGGATGTAGGGCGTGCTGTTGGCCCTTAAAATGAGCCCTAGGGAGGGTTTAAAAATGTAACGTCCAACATTTCCTGGGTTTTCTGCAGCCTTTCTAATACAGGGTCAGAGTGCCATGCACTGGAGTTAAAGGGATGCTTTTCTCCTCCTGGGTGGAATTGAGTTTCCATTTCTATTTTTTTTTTTTTTTTCGAAGGGATGAATAATGGAGAGAGGTCACAGTGGGGTCCTGACTCTCTGAATGTACACTCACCTCCCTGAGCTCCACACCCTGAATATTAAACGCACGCCTGGCCCTTTAAGGGTCACTCTACACACCTGACCTTACTCCTTATCAATTATCATGCTTATATTCTAAAATCAAATCTTTATCACATATTCCCGCTCATTCCTTCTCAAGATCTCTCACTGTTGGTCCTGTTCAGAAGCACAGGCATTAGTGTTTGTGTGGGACATCATCAGTGTCATGTGGTGCATGGGGCGGCTAGTGTAGCCTGACCTATAATTTTGTGGACAAGCATAGATACTGTGTCCTCTTCACTATTAAAGGTGCAGTAAGCGATTTATGAGAAATGATGTTGAAAGTGGATCAGACATCACAATAAACTTGTAGCCAATCAGCAGTAGGGGGCGTGTCCACTCATGATGGGAAAGAGAGAGAGTGAGCCAATCAGCAGTAGGGGGCGTGTCCACTCATGATGGGGAAGAGAAAGAGAGTGAGCAATCAGCAGTAGGGTGCGTGTCCACTCATGATGGGGAAGAGAAAGAGAGTGAGCCAATCAGCAGTAGGGGGCGTGTCTACTCATGATGGGGAAGAGAGAGAGTGAGCAATCAGCAGTAGGGGGCGTGTCCACTCATGATGGGGAAGAGAAAGAGAGTGAGCCAATCAGCAGTAGGGGGCGTGTCTACTCATGATGGGGAAGAGAGAGAGTGAGCAATCAGCAGTAGGGGGCGTGTCCACTCATGATGGGGAAGAGAGAGAGTGAGCAATCAGCACAAGGGGGTAATCCATCGACCGGAAGTTGAAGTCAGCCGGGTGCCGCCATCTTGTAGCAGAACTTCACTTGCGTTAGCATTTCCATTGACTCCCATTCATTTTGGTGTCACTTTGACAGCGAATAACTTTACATCTGAGGCGTTTAAAAACTCCATTTGTCCATTATTTATTTCTAAAGACACACGACAATGTATAAAGGGCTCCATTACCTTCTATGTTACAATATGGCCCCGTAGAAACAGTTTTTGTAAAAATAGGTTAATGATTGCGTCATAACCACTCGACTCTCTGTTGCGCTGTACAGTAATGACCGTACAGACAGGAGGAGAACCTTTCATGCAATCGGGGGACGTCCCGTCAAGGGAGAAGCCCATAGATAATGAGTCCATAAAAGCAACGGGGCAAAATATTTCAACAACGTTTTGGGGGAATTGGAAATAATTCGGTATGAGAACTCTTTGCTCAAGTTCCCCGTCTCTGCAAGATTAACGTTAGCAATTTTCACGCACAGCTACTAGAAGATGTACGTCTGTCAGACAGGTTGCTCACGTCATCAAGCTTAGTTTGAGTCGGTTTGAGTCTGCGCGTCAGGAACGGAAGTGCTCAAAAATCGCTAAAAATGGGCTTTAACTGTCTCAACTGAGTTCCAATGAGATGACTCTGAACACTTCTTATACTGTCTATGAATCAGCAGTAGGGGGCGTGTCCACTCATGATGGGGAAGAGAGAGAGTGAGCAATCAGCAGTAGGGGCGTGTCCACTCATGATGGGGAAGAGAGAGAGTGAGCAATCAGCAGTAGGGGGCGTGTCTACTCTTTATTGGGGGAGAGAGAGTGAGCCAATCAGGGGGCGTGTCCACTCATTATGGGGGGAGAGAGAGAGAGCCAATCAGCAGTAAGGGCATGTCCACTCAATATGGGGGAGGAGAGAGTGAGCCAATCAGCAGTAGGGGGCGTGTCCACTCATTATGGGGAGGAGAGAGAGAGAGAGCCAATCAGCAGTAAGGGGCATGTCCACTCAATATGGGGGAGGAGAGAGTGAGCCAATCAGCAGTATGGGGGCGTGTCCACTCATTATGGGGGGAGAGAGAGAGAGCCAATCTGCAGTAAGGGGCATGTCCACTCAATATGGGGGAGGAGAGAGTGAGCCAATCAGCAGTAGGGGGCGTGTCCACTCATTATGAGGAGGAGAGAGAGAGAGCCAATCAGCAGTAAGGGGCATGTCCACTCAATATGGGGGAGGAGAGAGTGAGCCAATCAGCAGTATGGGGGCGTGTCCACTCATTATGGGGGGAGAGAGAGAGAGCCAATCTGCAGTAAGGGGCATGTCCACTCAATATGGGGAAGAGAGAGAGTGAGCAATCAGCAGTAGGGGGCGTGTCTACTCTTTATTGGGGGAGAGAGAGTGAGCCAATCAGGGGGCGTGTCCACTCATTATGGGGGGAGAGAGAGAGAGCCAATCAGCAGTAAGGGGCATGTCCACTCAATATGGGGGAGGAGAGAGTGAGCCAATCAGCAGTAGGGGGCGTGTCCACTCATTATGGGGAGGAGAGAGAGAGAGCCAATCAGCAGTAAGGGGCATGTCCACTCAATATGGGGGAGGAGAGAGTGAGCCAATCAGCAGTATGGGGGCGTGTCCACTCATTATGGGGGAGAGAGAGAGAGCCAATCTGCAGTAAGGGGCATGTCCACTCAATATGGGGGAGGAGAGAGTGAGCCAATCAGCAGTAGGGGGCGTGTCCACTCATGATGGGGGAGGCGAGCGAGTGAGCCAATCAGCTGTAGGGGGCGTGGCACTCATGATGAGGAGGAGAGAGAGAGAGCAAGAGGGATATTTGAACTAAGACTGTAGAAAGAGAGATGGATGAGAGACATTAAAAAAACATAGATGGGGCACTTTAAAGGCCTGCTAAATGCTCTTCTGCCAACAAATGATAGTTTAAACTTGGGTAGTACAACCACATTCTCAGAACTTGGTCTAAGTGTACAGGGTGTAATAATTCTGTAACATATGAAGACATGCATCAAGGATTCTTTAAAACAGTTTAAAATAAAGGACTGGAGAAAATCCAATTTTGTCGGAAAATAAAAGATCACACTGTCCGGAACCGCGCTTGTTATTTGTAAAAGTTAACTTTAACGGACAGAGCCAGATTGGCCGACCAGTACACACTCACTCAATGGATGGACGATCTGACAGGATTACCTCCACTGCACTTATTGCAACTGTAGAAAAAGAGATGAGACAAACAGTTTCCTTTATGTTTAATTCAATTCAATTCAAGATTATTTGTATAGCGCTTTTCACAATACACATTGTCTCAAAGCAGCTTTACAGAAAGTGCATTTCAGAAATGTACAAAGAAAAATACAGTTAGTTAATCATGTTTTATAAATTTAGGCATCACATATCGCCGGGTTTAGTCGTCTCTCACAGCGTCTCGAGTCGTCTCTCCACAGGCGTTTAGTCGTCTCATCACAGGTGTTGGGGCATCTGAAGTCTCCGTGAGAGGCTGGATACAAACTGGAGCTGACGAACGCTATTTACCTCGGGACTAGCGTCCCGAGATAACAGCAGAAAGACAGATGGGAAATAATTAGCATAGCTGATGTTCATAATATTAATGCATTCGAACTGATTCAGAAGTAGTATAAAAGGTAAGCATTAAGTGAATGCTTGGTTAAAGAGATGCGTCTTTAATCTAGTTTTAAACTGGGTCAGCGAGTCTGAGTCTCGAACAGTATCAGGAAGGCTATTCCAAGTTTAGGAGATAAATGTTTAGTCTCTGGCCATTAGTTAGCAGTTACCTAACTGCAAGTTGTACGACTATAAAAGTTAGATAACTTATGCTAAACAAATTAGCATTATATGTGAGATGACTTAACTTTTTTCCCAATTTCTGACTATCTCTAGGTGGGCATGCACAGGCATTCTTTAGACATGTAACCAAAACATAATACCAACAAAAGACAATAGTTTATTAATATGAAGTGTGCATTGCAAACGTGAGCATTGTTGATGATGGTTTCTGTCCAGTCCGCTTGTTTTATTGCGTTTAACCACAGTAGGCTTGCTACGATAGTCAGTGTTACTGGTGTTACTGGTGCTGGCAACACCGGTAACATCACTTGCCCACCGCTGCACCGCCCCCTCCGTCGATTTAATTTATTACATTTTTTTTATAAATGATTTAGTTCAGTTAGAGATTTCATTTATCATGAGAGTGATGACCTGACTGACAATATGACGAAATATTTGGTGTTAAAGCGAAATGTATAAACGCCTATTTAAGCAAATTTTCGATTTGTATGTTTTGTTGTTGTGCAGAGCGAGCAGAACAGATTCAGATTTCGCTCAGCAGAACAGAGGAGTGTTTTTCCATAGGAATGAACTGAAAACGCTCGCTCTGTTCTGCTCGCTCCGTGCACGTGAACACGTGTGACTGTGCATTTTGGTTTAGCTTTCAAATTAGCGCCAATTCGGAGGTGCATTGCTTGAATGGTGAGTTCATTAGCCTATTATTCTTATTGGAAAACACAACAACAAAACAGTGCTTCTCTGCACCATTATGAATGCCCGTGTGGACGTGCACATTTTACTTTTACCTTTAAATTAGTGATTTAAAAACCCCTCCGGTGTTGTCACACGTCGTTTAACCGGTGGGAACATATCCTCATCATCACATCCCTAAACCACGGCTGTCGGCATACACGGCAGACACGGCTGTCTGGTCTTTTGTCAGGCAAAAGGCGAGAACATTTCTAATTGGAGCGTGTACTCTGTCGATTCAGGCCCCCAACAACACGGCAAGATGACATTTTAAGCGTCTTATGTAGTCGACTATATTAATAGCTGACAAACTAGCTGATTTATATTGGCCGCCTTCAGTTTTCCCTTTGTTTTGTCTCCAGTTTACGCTGTGACGTAATAGTGACGCCGGCACAAAACGGGAGTCATATCTTTTAAAATAACGTAACGTTAGTTCAATATCCTGTTAATGAAATCTGCAGTAATTCACAAGGCAATGGCACTATTTCCAGAGAAGGAACCATTTTTACAGATTTTGACTGCGTCACAGGTTAATGTGTTATTAACTTGTCTTCATTTGGGGATAGCGATGGACAGATGTAGAGGGAACAGAGGATGAAGGGAAAGATTGTGCCGGACTGATTTGACAGAGGAGAGAGTGAAAGGGGAGGAGAGTTTATGAGTGCATCCATTGATCTACAGCTGTATAAAAGGCACAGTGAATTATTGAAAAGAAGATTACATGCGTAACCCTCTTGAATCAATAAAAAAGGGTCTCTATACAATGTGCCAATCCTAGAGAGTAGACACTATCAAAGTTCATTCTCAGACTTTTTAACATTCTTTCAACAATAGGTTTAAATGACAATTAAAAAGCCTATGTACTCTCACAAACACACAATACATGTAAAAGTTCTCTTTTTATAGTTTATTATTTTAAACTGCATTTCCATTTAAAGGTTTTTTTGTGAGGAAAGGTTTAGCACTGAATGTTTACTGTTGCTACTTTTGCTACATTTGTTGATACAATTATTCTTTTTTTATCATTAGCAAAAAAATGTGTCAATACTTTTCATTGAGAAAAAAATGTGCTTTAATGTACTGTAGTTTTGACGGGGACACTTAAGATTTGGGTTTATTGACATACACCCCTATATGTACAGTGTGTGTGATATGAATTTCGTTGTCATCACATTATGTGTATGCCTTAAAAAATATTCTTTAGCCTTTACAAACTTAAATCGCAGTGTTGTTTCATCAAAGCACTGAAAAATATAACTGGACTTGTATAATGCCAGGATGAATCAATATTCTGAAATTTGTTTACTGTATCATAATTATTTATAGTACCATGAACTGTATTTTGCTTATTACAGTTGA
The DNA here is from genome assembly GCA_036326025.1 of Chrosomus eos. Lineage (NCBI taxonomy): Eukaryota > Metazoa > Chordata > Actinopteri > Cypriniformes > Leuciscidae > Chrosomus > Chrosomus eos. The sequence goes on along the minus strand of CM070825.1, from coordinate 7,628,125 downwards.
ATGAGCCGAATCATTTTGGGGCAGTCTTTGTCAAAGTGCAAGTGTCTTTGACTAAATTTTAAAAGGCTGATTAAAGATCGGTGGTATTTGCAAGATTTTTACTGTTTTTATGACCACTTAAATATTAAATTTAATTTTGCTTTTGCATTAAGGAAGTTGCATGCAGTCCTGTCAGGTGTCCAACTGCTCCATTGTATTTCCTAATATAATAATGTGTGTATTTAAAAAAACATAAAATGCTAGCTTTGAAATGAGCCTCAACAAAATACAGGCGTTTAAAATGGCTTAAAATTGATTATCTTTGAGGCATGTACAATGTCATTGTTAGTAGACAGATACTAAAGAAAAATTGAGAAATTTTAATTAAAATGTAACAGTGCTAGTTGTGTTTTGTAAAACATGCAGATGCGTGAGTCTACCAGTGTTCAGCTGTACGTTTCCTGAAAAATTTGAATATGTGAATATTGTCCCTGAGAATTTATCGCTGCCTCGCTCTATAAAAGCGTTTAGATTGCATCGTGCTCGTCAGACACCAGGTGCCGCAGTATTTTATTAAGATTTGTGCCGGCGAGCAGTAAGTATACACCTCCCCTAAAGCCATACGCATTTACCCAGTAAACATGAGCCATAAACAGCCACATTTACAAGCTTCAGATCTACCAATGTTAAAAGATGGCAAACTTTACAAAGCCTAGTTGGAGGCAGCTTGATCAAACTTTCCGTAGCGGCTTCTAATCTTGTGTCGCTCACCCTTAGCTCCAAAAATATCAGTTACTGAAACTTAACTATATTTTTACAACATATTCAAGAAGATGTTTGTAATTTTGCTGAATGGGGAACACTGTTGTGTTCAGATGGCAGATTTCATTTAACCTGGTTTCTTTGGGGGACTTTTAATGGTGGTGCTTCTTAGCTTTGTGTGGGAAAACTAAAACTGTTTATTTGTTTTTCTGTTTTTTATTGCTCAATTGTCTCTCTTCTAGCGTTTTTCAGTCTTCGAGAGGCCTGAATCTAGCTAGTCACAGTAAAAAAGTGACTCTTTTTGCATTGCCGTATCCACCGCGTGTGCTGTATTGGCTCATTTCTAGTCTTAACTTTCTTAATCTCACGTCCATCCGCTTTAAAAACGAAGAAATGATATTTAAAAATGATTTCCCCCATGGGTTTTGGCTTTTGATGCCTTGTTTATATTTAATGAATTATGTATGGTTCACATTAGGACAAGCGGTTGCGAGAAACAGCTCTGTTTTGGCTCTGCCAGATCTTCTGGTGCTTAATAATAGATTTATCCCATAACATCATCAAAAGCACCTGTCTGTCTCTCTCTCTCTCCCAGAACGAGGGAAGATCAGGGCCGGTGAAATCAATAGAGTGTCAGAGAGTCTGCAGCGTCCAGCACCCATGATCCGTCTCACTCCCTCGCTCCCGTGTTTGCCAGTAATTTGATTGTGGGATAAAGAGGTGATCTGACAACACCTCAGCAAGTGTCAGCTAAATGAAAGCCGAGGAGCTGCGCAAGGATAATTTGCTAGCAGATTTACATGCTTATTACACTAATGATTTCATCAGATTGGAGGTGTCTGGGAGTCTGCCACGGGCCTCCGTCTTCCTCCATTTGTGAAATAAGCTGCTTTGCTAAATGATGGAGTCATCGGGCTGACCTTTGACCTGACGCCTGCCCAAACATAATTGCATGTCATACTGATAGAGGGGACGAGCGCCGCTTTCATATCCCACTGCTTTATCTGGTTCTCTCTTAAGATCCTGTGCTCTCTGCATCAGAGATCTCGCAACACGAGTAGAGGAACAACAACAACCACGAAATATTGCATATCCATTTCCAAATGATGCTGTTGAATTTAGTGTGAGATATATATATAGATCACGGTGGGCAAACCGGTCCCTTACTGTATACATATTATCTAAATGGTATCTCTGAATGTCAAGGGCATAAAGGAAATTAAATCGGAAAGTGCAGATAGAGCAAAGGCGATTTTATCTCCTGATGATTGCAGTTTTGATAGGTATTCCAGTGAATTTCATTTTCTCCGGATGGTGAGGAGATGAGTTAGCCGCCACATTTGTTCATTTTTCTTCTACATGATTTATGTGAGTTGAGTGTGAGCCCAACGCCCAGCCTTCTCTGGCTGTAAACACACACACACACACGTGCATGTCAAAAAAAGTCTATTAATACAATTGCCTTTCATTTTGGCCCGGCTCGTGTGCGTGTGTGTGTTTGGGGGGGGGTCTGTGAATCGTGTGTTTGAAGGCGAGGACCGCCGCGGTTAAACCTCTGTCATCACTCACGCTTGTTTACATTCTAAATACGTAATGAAATCTTGTTGGCAATAATCAAGGAAATAAAAGTTTGGGGAAATTGTGAAAGTGGTGAAGTTTGAGAAATGAGCGTCAGGCGGCTAAATAACATTTTGGGGCAGGAAAGCTTATTATTATGCAGCGGCAGTGCCTACTGTAGACACAAAGATGAACAGCCTCTGCTTTCCTAAATGCTGTTAGCGCCGTCCTGAAGTATGGCACATTGTAAAAAAGGCCTCCGATTTCATATTGAGATTATATTTAAAAAAGATATCCATACACAACATTATATTTTATAGACGCCCGGCCCAGAACTCCTGATATGCAGTATTTGTTATAAATATATAAATAAACATATTGCACTGGAGCCCATCTCTACCCTGATCTTATAGACCTGGATATTAAAAACTGAATATTGCATTTTCTAGGGGGATCCTGTAACGTAATGCTGCAGTCTTTATTTATTTATTTATTTATTTTTGGGTTAAGGAATGGGGCAGAGGTGGAAATAACAAATGAAAAATGACTATCAATGAGGATGAAGAAGTCAGATGAGATGAGATGAGTACAGTAATGAGCAATGGAATAAACTACATATATATTGCCGTTCAGAAGTTCGGGGTCGTTTTTTATTTTTTAAAGAAGTCTCTTTTGCTCACCAAGGCATCAAACATACTGTAAAACAGTAATATTGTAAAATATTATTACAATTTTAAACAACTGTTTTCTATGTTATATTTTAAAATATAATGTATTCCTGTGATCAGCATCATTACTCCAGTCTTCAGTGTCACATGATCCTTCAGAAATCACTCTAAGACATTTCTGATTATTATCAGTTTTGAAAACAGTTTTGCTGCTTCATATTTTTGTGGAACCTGTCATACTTTTTTTTTTTTAAAGATTCTTTGAAGAATATAAAGTTAAAAAACAGCTTTCAATTTTGAGACTATATGGTAAAGCCTTAACTGTCACATTTGATTAACTTTTGATCCGTGCGTGCTGTGTGTGTGTGTGTGTGTGCTTGTTTTTGTGATATATGAGGACACAAATGTGTATAATGACATGCATATTACACTGGTATTACAACTTACACATGATATATGAGCACATGCATACGTCCTCATATTTCAAATAGCTTAAAAAACATAAAAAACAATGTTTTTTTAAAAATGTAAAAATGCAGCATGTCTCCTGTGATGGGTAGGTTTAGGGACAGGGGCAGTGTAGGGGGATAGAATATATAGTTTGTCCAGTATAAAAACCATTACGCCTATGGAGAGTCCCCACAAAGATAGCGAACCAGACGTGTGTGTGTGTGTGTGTGTGTTGTGTGTGTGTGTGTGTGTGTGTGTGTGTGTGTGTGTGTGTGTGTGTGTGTGTGTGTCTTTCATGGCTTGTTTTCCACTACGCCTCCTAGGATTGTTTATGTGGATGTAAAAGGTTTGTTTTACTGTACAGTGTGTGTGTTTGGGAGAGTAATCCGTTACAGTGATGATCCAATATGTATGTTATTACTCAGTTTGTTGATATTTTTTACTCAAGGACACAGAAGTGTTCGGGATTCATAGTAGATATTGGAGACGGATTGCTTCTTGTTATGTCTAAACGTTGACTGTTCGAAATTTTATGGAAATGAAAACAGGGAAGAAATGCAAATATCAGAACTCGAGATTTATGGAAAACAGAATCCCAATTGCAGCCAATTAAGATTCTCCACCCCCGTCCTTCCCAAAACAAACGGGAGTAAATCAGAAATGTGGTACTGCTAATGTCTGGTCTAAACAGCTGAAGTGTCTCCGGGCCGGATGGACACAGAGCTCTAGGTGTAGACAGACAGCGAGTGAAGCAGCGTGGACCTGGAGCGCTGGGTGCAGTAATTGAGATAATTGGTTTGGCTCAGTGTGTGTGTGTGTGGAGATAGAGACGGCTCAGGACCGTGGGATCAGTGCGACTCTGAAGCCCATGAAGCCTGGACTCATCATTTCTCTGCTACACAACGAGCTCAGAGCTCAAATACTGTTTGTGTGTGAGAAACTGGAACAATCCCGATACTACATTTATCACACATTGAGTTTTATTATTGGAAAAGCCCTGATATCAGCCAAATATCCCAAATTATCACATTTATTTATATCACTTATCAATATTGTTAATTTATTTTGCAATACTGTATCACTTCGGATCCTAGTTTGGAATAATTACTATTACTCCAGTCTCAGTGTCACATGATCCTTCAAAAGTCATTCTAATATGCGGATTTGTTGCTCAGTTATTATTGCTGCTCAATTATTAATAATAGTTATCATCAATGTAGGAAACCGTTTTTGCCGCCTAATAATTGTGTGTAAAATGTGATATATTTTTCAGGATTCTTTAATGAATAGAAAGTTCAAAATAACCGTATTTATTTAAAATACATTCTTTTTGGTGACATTATAAATGTCTTTATTGCTGAATAAAAATGATTTATTATTTTATTATATTTACTGCTGGATAAAACTTGACTGCCTCACTCATCTCCTGTATGACCCTTTCTCTTCACACAGTGTAAGTCATGGCTCCCAACATTGCAGAAATAGAAAGAAATACAGATTTTAAATGACAAGATGATGATTCAATTTGGGCAGAATTTTCATTTTTGTAAAACTATCAATTGCTTTATTGGCATGACTGTACATCATACAATATTGCCAAAGCTTGGGATAGAATAATTATAAAGACATCAAAATAGTAAAATATTATAACATACTTAAATGTAAATGTACAAATTAACAGTATAAAAAAAAGAAAAAGAGCAGTTTATGAACATTTCAAAATTCTTTGAAGAATTTAGAATTCAGTGTGTAAGGTGTTGTTTCGTGTGTGTGTGTGTGTGTGAGCGCATCACTGATTTGTCGTCGACTCTCTTTTTTGTGAAAGCATCACTGTATCTGGCTGCAAGTTGACTAAACCGATCTCTTCTATGTTGTCTGGACTGTTGACTGGACCAGTGAATATCACTGTGAGGGCTGCTTTAGGAGACGTTTACCTGGGTAATGTCTCTGTCCTGCAGGCTGTCAATCATGATCGAGTCATGAACCGGTCAGTTCTGTTAGTTAGGATGTGGGTTATAACTAGATTGAATAGTATGTGGGCGTCAAACCGTGTTTTGTAGCTTATTTGTATTATATCTGTGTCAAGTTTTATCAGCTCTCTCTTATTGCTCAGTGTTTGCCAGAATGAGGCCTGTCTCATAATTTGACAAACTTATCTAATTATTAATCCGCCAGCCATTTGTCATCCTTTGAAACTAATTATATTTTTCTTCATATTGACGCTCGCCCCCCTCCCCTTCATATGTTTTCTCCCTTGTCTAAACACTTGGTGGTGTAATATCACCGGACACTTGCCTCAGGGTCACTTTAAACAAATGCAAATGCAATGGTATAAATGTGATAATAAACTGTAACTAAGATGATTGCGCTGGCAGCGATGATCCCTGTGTTTAAGTGTGTGATCCGCCTGTTATTGCGGCATGACTGGGTGTTATTGTAATGGCTGAGAGAATAGAAGATGGCTTTGAATGGGAGGAGAGGGGGTTTATCTGAACATTCAATAATCCTTCCTTTATTTCTGTCGGCTTGATTGATGCCCTGAAACGGTCTGATATGCTTCTGATAACAATATAAAGGAGGGAGGGAAAAACGAGCATGCTCAAAATACCACAGAGAAGAGGAGCCCGTGTTTTTTTAAAAGTTATCGAAAGCGAGGTGTCAAAAACAAGCAGATTTCCAAGAAGAGCTTGATGTGTTTGTCATCTAAGACACAGCGGAGTGACAGTTTTACATTAAAGCGGGTCATTATATTTCCCTGTCATCACCCCAAATGACATTTTTAGAAAGTGACACCTTTACAGTTTGATAAATCGAATTTGTGCTGAATAATGTGCGTTAGTGCTGTCAGCGACACCCACTTCTCCGATGAGCTACGGCGAGCCTTGCAGGATCCACATTTAAATTTCCTCCTATTAGCATTTAATTTCTCTGTAATCCTACACACCTTCATAACACCAACACACACCAGGCTTCCCCGCGCTCGAGAGCAATCTATAGCCCGTTATAACTTTCCCCTCATCATTCTTCTTTCTTGACAATTAAGAGTGTGAATCTAATAGTGGAGGTGTTGGTGTTATATCCGAGCCTCTTCCAGAGCCACTGCCAAATCTCAACCTGTTTAGCCCTCGTGCACATGTTTACACACACACACACACACACACACACACGCGCGCGCGCACGATCTCCTGGGATTTATTGTCATTTGTACATGACTGAAGATGTGATCTTGAGGAAATTATTCTTTTTGTTTTTAAGCCCTGCCACTGAAGCTGCTCACACTGGTTGTGTGTACTGTTTGACTATGAAGGTTGGAGTTGTGTTTTATTATCTTATTTCCTCAATTTTATAATGACATCCTCTGTTTTTTCCAGACACCCGCAGAACAGGCCAAAGCTCGACTCCAGCTGGTGCTTCAAGCTGCAGGTACCAGTGCATTACTCAGTTCTGTACCTTACTTACACACCACATTTGCTCAGACGTGCGGCATACTTTATTTTAATTATATTGCCACATTTCATTTCAATGTGTCTGAACTTCCATTTCTAGTGTAAATGAACCGAAAATAGCAAGTGGAAACATCTTATACTTGACTAGTTATTTAATTGAACTGCCGTTAGTCTCTGAGTTAAACACGTGACCATGATAACAGTTCAGTGTAGCCTTACTATAATTTTAATAAGTTGTGTTCTGCTTCACATACTGCAGTATATTTAGGAAAAGAGTAGTCAGTGTGCTGTACATACTGTATGCAAAATATGCCAACACAATATTGCACCTTATAATACAATTGTCAACTAAATACATGCATACGCAATCCATCAGTTTTCTGCCTTTAACGGGATAGTAAATAAGTAAGGAATAATTGACGACAGGCCATTGAATTATTAGAAAAATAATGCACACCCGAGGTGGTAATGCGGTCACGACGCGAAGCGGAGTGGCCGTTACACCTCGGGTGTGCATTATTTTTCGGATAATTCAAAGGCCTGAAGTCAATTATTCCGCTTATACTACAGTTACCACACCTCAAAACATTGTTCAGATGATGCATTTCAAGACGTTTGTCAAGTTTTTGTCATTAAAACGCTCTTGTATGTAGGACTAATTTCTTACGCATCTAATCCCATGCCTCCGTTGCTAATTCCAAAACGTCATTTTAGAGTTAGTAACGGAGGTTTGAGCCACTGATAGCAGAATAATGATGGACACACTTACGACTCGCTGAAACATTCGAAGACTGACTGTTTCCATTGACTGTAGCAGGTCTTAAACACCGACTGTGAACACAGACTGAACGCGCTGAACATGCGTTTAGGCATGATCAGTAATAAGTTTCAAATTACATTCATAACTGGCCTTGACTTAGTGTGTCCCGGCTTTATACAGTTATTAATGCAGTTATTAAGAGAGAGAGAGGAGAGAGAGAGGAGAGGAGAGGAGAGAGAGAGAGAGAGAGAGAGAGAGAGAGAGAGAGAGAGAGAGAGAGGAGAGAGGAGAGAGAGAGAGAGAGAGAGAGAGAGAGAGAGAGAGAGAGAGGAGAGAGAGAGAGAGAGAGAGAGAGAGAGAGAGAGAGAGAGAGAGAGAGAGAGAGAGAGAGAGAGAGAGAGAGAGAGAGAGAGAGGAGAGAAGAGAGAGAGGAGAGGAGAGAGAGAGAGAGTTGCAATAATGAGACAGAAAAGCATGTGCGTCAATATTATTATTTATTTATTTATTAAAATCGTTTTAATTAATTCGTTCATTCTTGTTTTCTATAATTGACAGTAGATAACTTAATAAATGAAACACACAAAGCTCTTTTAACATATTAATAATTATTTATTTGTTATATTATCTGGAATAATTACGAAAAACCCGTGCAGCAGGACTATCAATTTATTTATATAGCCTATATTCAGTTTAATTTTCTATTTAGCCTGTTATAGATAGGACTATACATACTTTATTTATTAAAACTAAACTGTATGTGTCCATTGATTGTGAAGTTAGACATTGAAAACTGCAGATGAAGCGCATGGGGCCGCATGTTTTTTCTTGTTATGAATTGTATCCTATTTTCCGTTATTAGTTAACTACGCGCAGTGATATGGAACTGTAATGCGGTCAAACCCGCCTGGAACTACTTTAGCCGTGCGTTTCCCTGAAAATAATTGCACACCTCAGAACGTTCTCAACCAATCAGAATCAAGCATTCAACAGCCCTGTAGTATAAATGTATTATATTATATTATACCATTATATTACATTATTCAAAGAATGCTTTCTTTAGGAGTTGTTCATGAAATTCAAAATGCTGTAAATTCGAGTCAGCAGAAATTAAAACCATTGCTTTTGACTCAACATGAGGAATTCAGAGAATCACATTTGTTGATCATACGGTTCAAAAGTTGTAAGCAGAAACCCTTAATTTAACCATAGTTTACATCGACATTGACCTTTTAATGTGTGCCAAACTTCTCAACCTTTTTCCGTTTGTGTGTCTGAGACCAGAGACTGTACACAGCAGAGACGGGACACTTGTTTTACAGTGAATGAGAGGAATAGGCGTTATGCCGAGCGTCACGTGACCAAACCGGAAACCATGTGTCATTGCATCCGCTTGTCAGAGAAAGTGTTAACGGCCGTAAGAACTAACTACGATATCTATGGATTTTTAAGGTAATCAGCTAACCTACTAAGTTCACTTTGTTATTGGTGTTTTATGCTATTTAAATATCTAACCGTTAGTGTGAAGAAGAAAAATGAAAAAACTTTTAAATATCAATCTGCACATGCGAGGGACATTGGTTATGCTCATTTTGCTTGCTCTTTTTAAGTTATCTTGAGTAAAACCGCAAAAATTTTCATGAAGCACATACAAAAGACCTGAATCGGAAGCGATGCGATCTGTTTTCCGGCTTGGTCACGTGACGCTCGGCATAAAGCCTATTGTCCCAATATGGCGTCTCTAGTAAAATAAGTCCCACCTTCAAATTCAGCCATTGCTTGGATGACAGATAAACACAAATGTGAACTTGAAAAGCATTGTTTTTTTGTTTTGTTTTTACATGTTAGGTTTTTTTTTTCTCATTTAAGTTAGATGGGATCATAATCTTTAAAGTGTGATGTCACTCGTCAACATTTCCGGGTCCAAACGTCCTATAAGATGTTAAAAGCAGACAGCTAACGGTGCTAATGTACACTGATGTAGATCAGGATCAGATCTCAGATGGCCATACACTGATTCATCTGTTCTGAATCTGTAAAACACCCAGAGACTGTAGTGTACACTGAGAGTTTATTAAATAGACGGTGGGCCGAGGGGAGATTTCGTGTTTTCAGACGATCTGTGGTGAGGGATAACCCAGTTTTTTATATGTAACCGCTACGCTTTTCAACAAAGCAAATAAAAATTGTTGCCACTCACATACTTTGCACATTATTATAATATCGGTAACTTTCTCCGGGTTATTTTCCCGGCGAATAGAGCAGGCAGCTACGTGTGGGGTCCGGAATGCGTGACGTATTTGTTGCCTTCATCCAATAGCGTGCGTGGGAAGGTGTCGGTGTTGGTGACGCGTTTGTCAACACACTGCCTGGCACGCTCCGCGCTGATATGAAGCTGCTGTTTGTACACATTTTTTCGATAAGGGATTTTAGTAGGGCTGCATAATTTATCGAAATTATCGCAAATGTATATATCGCAATATGCATATCGCAACAGCTTGCAAAAAGTGGGAACATGAACAAAAGAGAAAATCACTCACTGCTCTTGCCTGAATAACTTTTGTAGTGTTAATAAGAATCAGTATATATATATATATATACATAATTTATTTCATACAGTGAAAACTAAGCAGTGTTTTATTTTTTACATTTGATTATTCAGTTTGTTAAATAAACCTAATGTAGTCCTACCTGAAGCCCTGTTCACTTTCAGAAGTTGTAGGGATATTTTCGTGTCATAAAAAGAATAAGAAACGCATATTTAGGTTATAGAATTTTAAAGATAATTTTTCTTTATTTTACACACTTTAATCATTATCGTATTGCATTATTTAATGAGTTATCACATTTTTATTCAATATCATGCAGCCCTAGGTCTAGCCCAGGAAATATTGAACTTCACTCATTTTACCCACTTATGCTACATACTCAGTTTGACACAAAATGTGAAAGTAGAGGTAACATTGTCCATTCTTACCATTTTTATTTTATGTAACTATCTTTTGTCATACGATGTCCTGTCATTTCTTAGTAATCTTTAATAAATTCACCATTCTGATTTCACACATTTGATCCATGGTATTGCTTGGAAACACAACGTCATAAAAACGAGCCAGACAATACTGTTTTTCCTGCATGTTTACTGGGAAGAAATGGCAAAACATGAAGTGCTGCATGCATATATTTGAGGGAAGTATAGCAGAAAAGACAGCACAGGCATACAAGTTACAAAGCCAGGAACCTACAAACCAGTTAGTCAAACCAGCTAACACAGGGGGTGCAACAGCCATTTCATGAAGATAAAACGAGCACAGAGGAGAGAACGCAGTATTAGCTGAAGAAACGGCAAAGGAAGTTTGGTATTATATTGTATAGACAAGCGGTGCAGTAGGCCTATAAGACAGTGCAGACAGTAGTATACGGTTAATTAAGTAGTATGTAATAGTAGTAATATAAATTAAATATAAATGTTTAATGTATTAGCAGTAGCCTTATGCAGTGTAGTAGCAGTAACAGTATAAGAGTAGTACAAATAATATATACAGTGTATTAACAGTAATATAATAAAAAAATACCCTGCAAAAATTTACCCTTCCAATTATGGCATCTTTAACATCAACAAGGCCGGCCGGACACCTGAACGCTGTGAACCTGGTCTATTAGCCATGTTAAGGGAACAGGTGGAACCAATACATGAAAGTTACAAACCATTTCTTTTTAATCAGTGATGTGGGGAAGGGTGCAGAACCTAAGTGGTAGAGGCAGAGAATGGAGAGGCAACTCCAGTAATAACCCAGGTTCTGAGGCCTTGCGCACGTGATCGCTACACTTCTAAGCGGGCAAGCTATCAGGCTGCAGTACACCGGTGCCAGACATTCCTCCTCCTCCTCCTCCTGTAAATCGTAGCTGGAAGATGGTAGGATATTTCTATGGATTGGACTGGATGACACTTCTGCCAGCTCCAGAGGCCATACTGGAACTTGTGCACTGCTCGTGTAAAAAAACAAATTGTGTTAAGGGTAGATGCTAGGGATGCTCTGATCAGGATTTTTTGCAGCCGATACCGATTTCCGATTTCTTGTCATGGTGATCGGCCGAAACCGATGCTTAATCTAAGACAAAGATAAATACAAACAAAATGGAGCAGTCTGATGCAGCCCACCAGGTTTAATTAAACATTGTCCAATAGTAAACTTTGGAGGACAAAATAAACATTTAAATACCTAAAATAGAGAAGTCTGATGTAACTTAAACCTTGCACAAGTCTGAGCAGGACAACATTAATAATTATGTTTTAATTATTAGATTAATAATTTAAACTCCTAAAAGAACAAATTAGAGTAGTTTGAGTGCTTGTCAATACTGCCCTACAAAGGCAAAAGACCTTAACTCGCTAGAGTGTGGAACTGAGAAAAATGACTTTAAAGACTTTTAGTTGTCCCGCCGAATTAATTATAGGTAGGACACTGGAAATCTGGCAATTAGATGTTTAAGTAATTAAAATTATCTACATAAAAAAAATCTTGAGCTCAAACTTGATTTTTGACCACTATTTTAAAGTTACTGTACTCAGCCTTTGTATTTTCAGCAAAAAGTGAGAAGTCATGCCAAGGCAAAAGGCAGTAACTTCCACATTATCAATTTTTGGTTGCTGATCATCATTATGCGAAGATGGCGTCAACAGCACCAACTGCATCTTTGCAGCCAGAAAACTCTAGTTTATTTATAAACAATTAAAATGTATAATGCTGCATAAACATTACTTTTGCCGGTTATTTGTGGTAACGTTAAGCTTTATGCATGGGCTTGATATGCGGAATATCGCCGCTACTGCTAGTTAAACGACACTAACGAGACGCTTACATACGTTTGAACAAAGTGCACAAAACAAACATTTTATAGATATCATATTACATTTAATGAATACTTACAATAACACAAAAATGTCCTTGGCGATGGTCAACGTGATGCCGCAGACGCTGCTCGTTGTGTCTGATAGATAGTTGATCATCCGCGGAACAGCTGTTCTAAAGAAGCTACATCTGATTGGTTAATAATAATCCTTTGTCAGTATCTTGCCGCGCTATTGGCTCCACTGATATAGTAGGCAACAGCGTTTGCCTGCATATTTACGGTTCGTGTATTATGATTTCGGGGGGAAATGTGCAATAAATGGGAGTGGCAACACTTTTCATATCGTTAAGAATAAAACAACCGTCCCAACTTTACAAATCCAGGTTCTCCCTCCATGGGGATCATCCATTTCGAAAAGTAAAGCAGATACGGACCCTCGGCCCACCGTCTAAAAGCTGCGTGTGCTATGATTAAATAGCGCTCAAAAAAACATTTCTCACCCGGAAACAGAACCGTTACGTCATGACTGGAAAATGACTGGAAAAGTCATCAAATTCATTACTTATAAACACTTTTAGTTCTTATACACCATAATAAGTAAGGGATAATCTATAGCGAGGCGGTTGTTATAGTGAACACCACCCCGACAGGCTGACTAGGAGCCCGACGCGAAGCGGAGCCTGAAGGGTTTGTATTCGCTATAACAACCGCCTCTCTATACATTATCCCGCTTATTACATGGCTACCTACCAAATAAATCAATAATTTGACTCAAAATATTGATTTAAAAAGAGTTTATTGATTTAAAAACGATTGTATTGCTTCCGCTAAAGAAAATAGTCCGTTCCATCTCTGAACTGCGTCCATGGCAACGCTCTGTTTTTCATGGCAACGTGTGTGTTATACTTAGCAACGGTCTGTTATCAAGAAATAACACACTGCATTTTACATTGAAATTCTACCAAGCCATGAAATAAAATTATTTACATTTTAATTATGGTGTCACTCCTAGTTTGTGTAAATAAAAAAAAGTTAGAAGAAAAGCATCTGTCAGTATGACAGAAGTAGAAATCTCTTCAGCTCCAGTATGAGGGTCCTCGGAGCCATCGAGGTTTAAAACGGCTGTGAAACACTGAAATGTGTAAAACGTGCTCTCATTGATATAATCCAGTCGCTCTGCCATTTTATATCTATCATTTTCCCTGGCTGGAGGCTTCAGTAAATATTTAGTTTATACATAGGGTTACATTTCAACTATATTTGATGGTGCAACGCACCAATCTGTGGAAGTGTGTAAACTGTTACTGTGCTCCTTCAGGCTGAGTTGCACAACTGGCCCCAGGTCTCGTCATAGGTGATGGAGAAATAAACGCAGGATCACAGTGAGGTAATGCGTGAGGAGAAGGATAGACCCGTCGCTGTGTGTGAAGAGGTCATGCCAGACTGGAGAATACTCATGACTAAGCTAAAGTCACATACTTTCTAAGATAAAAGCAATCCTAAGCTATTTCAACAGCAGCACGTGTGTGTCTTTCAGTCCAGAACTCACTCTCAACATGTTCTGTTTCATCCTTTCATCCCTGTGTGCTTTCTTTCCTGGCCTTTGATTATGCAGCAGATGTGACAGTATGCTTATTACTTTTTAAAGTGTGTGTGTGTGTGTGTGTGAGGAGAGAGGAGAGAGAGAGAGAGAGAGGAGAGAGAGAGAGAGAGAGAGAGAGAGGAGAGAGAGAGAGAGAGAGAGAGAGAGGAGAGAGAGAGGAGAGAGAGAGAGAGAGAGGAGAGAGAGAGAGAGAGAGAGAGAGAGAGAGAGAGAGAGAGAGAGAGAGAGAGAGAGAGAGAGAGAGAGAGAGAGAGGAGAGAGAGAGAGAGGAGAGAGAGAGAGAGAGAGAGGAGAGAGAGAGAGAGAGTGTGTGTGTGTGTGTACATGTGTACATGCAGTGACCCCGCTGTCAGTCGTACAGGAAACATTAAAGTGACGGTATGCCATACATCATCTAACAAACACTCACCCATCAGTACCGGCAAACACACACACACACACACACTGCTGCTAGTAGGAATAGGTAGCTGAATACAGGTATATGTGAAGTTGAACAGGAGAACCGCGGTGACAGAGCAGTGTTCCTGACACCAGCGCTGATAGACAGAAATAAAAGAGCAGACGAGTGTGACGCGAGTGATGGAGAAGATGCTGACAGATGCTCGCTCTCTCCAGCATGTGGTCATTTCTGGGGATCTGCACACAACAGATATGAGTTATTGTTATTGATTGGTCTCTGGTCAGCCCAAGTATGACCCCTGTTGTGTTTCGCAACTTTATTACAACATTAAACTCCTAACCGGACACAACAGCACGTCTCTGAAATACACGTTTACACTAATGCTTGTTTTTGCAGCATGATAAATCTAGGTTGAGTGACGAATATTTAAATATTCAAATGCAACATTGTTCAAAAGACATTGAGTTCTGCCAGACAGCAAACATAACCTGACATCAGTACTTATACGATATGCTTAGCGCAAACTTTTTTTAAATAATATTTATATCTAATAACCTTGTAATGTTATACAGTTCTGGTTATAAGTCTGAATACACCTTGCAGATTCTACAAAACGTTAATAGTTTTAACAAAATAAGAGATTTGCCCTGAATAAGCATTTTCACACAACAAATGTTTATGTTCAGTCAGCAAGACAAAATAATAGCCGAACTTTACCTTACGCTTGATTCTTAATGCTGTCGTTACAGAAATATAATACTTGTAATTGAAATTCAGTTCTTATATATCCCAAAGAGGTTACATAATATCTTTAATAAAAAATAAATAAATAAAGGATTGCTGGTATCTCGGTGTATATAATCCCTTATGGCAAGTACTGAGTGTTTTTTTTTTTTACACCCCTTAAACTTGCCAAACAGAAAATCATCTTCTACATTACCTGGACATATACACAGTTATAGTTCATATATATTAATATTATATTTATACTGGGAAAATTAAGTTGCACAGAACTACAATATAGTAGTATCAGAGACTGGAAGTGCAGATCTTGGTCAAATTAATTAACCACACATTTTTTTTTTTTTTAAGTAAACAATAGGTGTTGAGGGCTGGAAACAAATATAATTTCTATTTACTTAAATGCTTTTTTTGTTTGTTTTTTTAGCATTTTAGTGAAGTAATGCATATAATCACATGAATATTAATTGTATTAATACTAATATATGAATTAAGTAATCACCCTGTGGCCCTCTGGGAAGTTATGTGAGGCCCCCTAGTGGGCCCCGTCCCCGCTCGACTGCTCTCTCTCTCAGGGATACATTAACCTGGATTTGCAGGATTTTTGTTGACCGTATTTCACTAATTGTCCTTTGTGTATTTCTCTCTCTGTGTGTGTGTGACATTGTATCTGGGAATGTTTGTTTGAGCGTGTGTGTGAGATCAGGTCAATGCGTGTGTAATTGATAACTCAGAAGCGGTTGGCTTGTAAATGTGATGTCACAGCAGTTGTGACTTCATGCCCCTCTGCGTTTCATCCTTGGTCAAATGTAATGTTGTAAAATGAAGCATATCAGCTTATATAGTTTAGTGGTGATAAACAAGCGAGGAGCAGTGACCTCCACCCCCATCCCTCTCTCACGCTCTCTCTCCGAGTGTGTGATCGAGCAGATGTTGGTGGTTTTGGAATGGTAATGTTGTCTAACTGAGAGCCCTGCCATGCTTTAAGCCCTCTGTTCCTCTGTACCCCGCCAATCGCTTCTCTCCAGCTTTTTCTCTCTATTCCCTCGCTTTCCTTTCTCAGCGAGGTCTCCTGAGATCTCTAAATCCTGCCCCAGCGCTCTAAGCTGCCCCCTCCTCCTGTCCGTGTGTGGGAGTGTGTGTGTTGATGGACTGTGCGAGTGTGTGTGAAACAGATCATCCCGGCGTAAGCTGCTCACACTCAATAGTGTAGGGGCCCCGGCAGACCTGTAATGAGGTCCTCCTCTGAGCCTCACCCGGGTCCCTCGCCCTCAGGGGCCCGAGTCTCACGTCACTGTGGCCATGCGTTTAAGACTCGCCTCCTGACGAACACACTCGCTAATGTGTGTACAAACATGCTAGGCTTCAGAACAACGGCCTGTTTGTTGTGCTGTGAAGGATAATGTAGGGAGATATACTCTAGCGTTCAAAAGTTTGGGGTCGGTGTGAATTTTTAACACTTTCATGAATACTTTTCTTCAGAAAGGACGCATTAAATTGATCAAAAGTGACAGTAAAGACATTTATAATAATGCAAAATATTTATTTTTTAATTAAATGCTTTTCTCTTGAACTTTCAAAGAATCCTGAAAAAAATGAATCACGGTTTGGACAAAAATATGAAGCGGCAAAACTGTTTTTAACTGTGATAATAATCATAAATGTTTCTTGAGCATCAAATCATTAGAGTGATTTCTGAAGGATCATGTGACACTGAAGACTGGAGTAATGATGCTGAAAATTTGCAGGAATAAATTACACTTTAATATATATTCACATAGAAAACAGCTGTTTTACATTCAAATAATATTTCACAATATTACTGGGTTTGTTTTGTACTTTTAATCAAATAAATGCAGAAGAGACTTCTTTTAAAACATTAAAAATATTACGACCCCAAACTTTTGAACAGGAGTGTATACAGAAAAGATCAAAAGTGACAGGAAAGACATGTATAATATTACAATAGATTTCTTCATTTGAACTTTCTATTTATCACACAATCCTTTCAAAAATTAGTACAATGTTAAGCGGCAAACACTGCTTGCAGAACAATAAGAACTATTATTAATAATTCAGCACCAATAATAATTGAGCAGCGAATCAGCATATTAGAATGATTTCTAAAGCATCATGTGACACTGAAGACGAACGGAAATTAAGATTTGCCATTACAGGAATAAATGACATTTTAAAATGTATTAAAATAATAAACAGCTCTTTTAAGTTAATAATATTTCATACTATTACTTTATGGTTTTTACCATATTTTTTTATCAAATCTAAGAGGCTTCTTTCCAAAACATCAAAAAAAAAATCTTAATTATGAATCGGTAAACAAATTTGAGCTGTTTCCGACACATCTGCCACATTCTCCACGTCTTCCGACATTAAAGCACTGAGAGGTCAAAGTGCATGAAAACTGAAGCGGCGTCCTCCATTTGTGTTCTTTAAATAAAGGCCTTCAGTCACAGCTCATTAGAGACGGTCCCGTGTGTTCTGCTGAGTTTCTGAGTGTTACTCTGCAGCTCCTGGAGAGAGAGAGCACAGAACGCCAGCTTATACTAAACACTCTCCGTATACAGCAGCTTTACTGCCCAACAGATGAGGCCGGTAGACCACATGCATAGAGGGTGTCACATTACACACACACACACACACACACACACACACACACACGCTCTCACTCACACACACTCTCTCACGCACGCACGCACACACAGACACACACACACTCTCTCACGCACGCACTCTCTCACGCACGCACGCACGCACAGACACACACACACACACACACACACACACACACTCTCACGCACGCACGCACGCACGCACACACACACACACACACACACACACACACACACACACGGGCACTCTCTCACTCACACACACACGGACGCACGCATGCACGCACACCCTCACACACACACGCACGCACACACTCACACACACACTCTATCACACGCACACTCTATCACACACACACACACTCTATCACAAACACACACACACACACACACACCACTAACTCACTCACTCACTCACTCACTCACTCACTCACACACACACACACACACACACCACACACTCTCAATCACTCACTCACTCACTCACACACACACGCACGCACGCACGCACGCACTCACACACACACACACACACACACACACACACTCTCACGCACGCACGCACACACGCACACACACACACACACACACACACACACACACACACACACACACACACACACACACCACTCACTCACTCACTCACTCACTCACTCACTCACTCACTCACTCACTCACTCACTCACTCACTCACTCACACACGCACGCACGCAAGCACGCACACACACACACACACACACACACACACCACACACTCTCAATCACTCACACACACACACACACACACACACACACACACACACACACACACACCACACCACTAACTCTCAATCACTCACTCACACACACACACGCACACACACACACACACACACTCTCAATCACTCACTCACTCACTCACACACTCACACACACACACACACACACACACACACACCTGAAGTGGAACTAATAGGCTAACACAGAAACCCCAGGTCACAGTCTGTCTTTGTGTGAACGGAGAGAGGAGCGAGTGATGAAAGACATGTTCAGATATTTCATTATTGCACAGCTTCATTCCAGTGAAATGCTGTTCGTCTCATTATCTGCTTTATTTCACGTTGGTAAATGGTAAATGGACTGCATTTATATAGCGCTTTCATAGACCCAATGGCACCAAAGCGCTTTACATGTTGCCTCTCATTCACCATTCACTCACACATTCATACACCGACGGCGGTGTCAGCCGTACAAGGCGCCATCCAGCTCGTCGGGAGCAGTGGGGTTAGGTGTCTTGCTCATGGACACCTCGACACTTGGTCAGGTGGAACCGGGGATTGAACACCAACCTTTCGATTGTAGACAATCTACATGAACCACTGAGCACTGCCGCCCCAAAAACGTTGTCTTTCTCAGTGGCCACCCACTCAATCTCTGGAGAACATGTGGGGTGGAAGTGCAGAAACAATATGCATTATTCCTCGTGAGCATCATGTGCTCCTCCTCTCAGAGGCGCGTCACCTCTTTATTTCCTCTCAAGTGCTTTTGGGGGAACCCAAAGTGGAAAAACAGCTCTTTTGTTAAACGAGTGACGGTGACGACTCGCATCTCAGAGGTTCAGCGCTGACGTGCGTATGCTAGTGACATTAGTAGAGCACTTCATGTAGAAGGAACAGAAAGTCAAAGAAAGGGGACGGGTCAGTAAAACAGGGTTTATTTGATATGACCTCACCGTTCACAGTCATAATCCAAGAGTCTTCATTCACCCAACACACAGGAATACACTTGTACCGCATGTCAAAGTCACTTAGCTTTCCTAATGAGGCAGGCTGACGGATTTCCAGACACAGGCCACGGAAAATAAACCACAAGAGAGAAGTATAGCACTGTCATTTATCCTGATTTATATACAAGGTTTAAATGATTGGGTTTATGAAATGACAGTTCGTAGTGTTTTCTACTGCACTGGTTTAAGTAGTTATCATGTTTTCATTTAGACTTTTCTAATGTGAGCACCTGATTTTACTGCATGTAAATATGACCTTACGTTGTTTAGAGATGCCACCTTAACTCCTCCATACTGTGCAAGTGTGTGTAGTTAAAGCTCAGAGTAATGACTGGAGTCAGGTGTGTGTGCGGGAGTCAGGTGTGTGTGCGGGAGCGGTGTGAAGTGTTCAGCTGAGGCTGTTTGTGGCAGATTTCAAACAGCGTCTGGTAAGCTCTTGAAAAAAAATAACCATGTCATTTCATCCAATGATCATTCTCTCTCTCTCTCTCTCTCTCTCTCTCTCTCTCTCTCTCTCTCTCTCTCTCTTCTCTCTCTCTCTCTCTCTCTCTCTCTCTCCTCTCTCTCTCTCTCTCTCTCTCCGTGGGTAAAACCACATGGCGATCTCTCTGTCTCTTTCTCTCCGTCTCTCTGCCTCCTTTCTCAGTCACTATATTTACAAATTACCATAGCAGAAAAAACAGAATATTTTAATCATGCTGTTTTCCATAATTTCTGCAACATATGGTATAAATGATTTTGATGCAAATGTATGCGCTAATTATTTGCAGACGAGTTTCAAACAGGCCTGTGACTGAAGTGGAATGAAAGAAAATTTGCAATCACCTTAAATTTGACTAACCATTTACTGTTAAGTAAACTTTGCAAAGTAATTTAATTAGCTTGGCCCGCCTGCTGGGGTTTGTAGGTTTGTGTGAGCACGTGGAACAATCCTGATTCCCACGACAGCATTTATAACTGTTGCTCTAATTAGATGAGATGGGTTTAAAACAGTTGGTGTGGTGATTGCTAATATTATAATATTATAATCACTCACACAGTTTAAAAGTAAAAGATACTTACAGTGCTTTCAATGCAACACTATATTGATGTTCCTATTAACGAGTTCATCGCTTTTCATGTGCCGTCTATTTTTGGACGTAAACTTTCAATTTTAAAATGTGCCAATCAATTTACATTAGTATAATAATGGATGGATGTTCTCTCTTAAGCCATTTTACATTTTACATACCTAACGCTTTCTGACTTTTTCTTAGTTGAAATAAATATATAAATATGCATATATTACAATGAGAAGTTTTACAGAACAAACTACAAAAAATATTACAGGTCAAATGTGTGTTTTTTAGCTATAACCTAGAAACATAGCCTTTGTAAACTTCATAGGTAACACTTTGCAAGTCCCATTTATTAACAAGGATGTATTAATCTCTTTCATGAACTATATGCATTATGCAATATACGTTTTTACTGCATGTATGAATATTTGAGCAATATAATTGTAGCTCGATCATTCATGTTAGTTCATAGTACATTAACTAAGGTAAAATAATAATAACATAAAAATAATTAAAATGGTAAAATAATTAATAGTAGATAAAATTTAAACTCAATTTAAAATGTAAATGTAGAAATAAAAAGACTTACAATTAATGATACTTCTACAACATTTATTAACCTTAGTTAATGCTACAATTGTAATCTTATTGTAAAGTGTTATCATTTCCAAAATTAAATAAATGTAGACCTTTGTACAGTCTCTCACTTTATTTGCATAGATTTTAGAACACTTGATGATTATCTAATCAAAATAACAATAGGCCTATGTATTGTAGTGATTAAAAATACCTGAAATCGATTGCGTTTCTGATTGGTTTATGTTTCTGTAGGCTGCATGGACATATCAATGTTGAGAAAGCAATCACGTCACTAGCTTTAAATATACAACTTCGCCGGCTAATGAATGCATAAAAGTGTCCAGCTGGATATAAACTAATAGAAATATATGGTAACAATTGCGACATAAAACATTTGGGTCAGATCTGCGTGTGTTTTTGTCACATTGCTTGCATCGCTTGACGTAGCCGTTACTGAAGTTATTCCTCTCAGACTCGACGGCAAACATACTTCTGTTCTTTCTCTGCTGATGCAGCATCTAGTCAACAAATTAATTACTTTACAATGATATGGCAATATGTACTTTAGTGTTCTGTATTCATACCGTTTCGCTGTCGATGTTTTAAATGCGCGTCTGAAGTGTCAGTGCTCTCTGTGCGCCGCCTCGCGTGTTAACATAAACAACTCAGCCAGTGACAGTGTGTTATTCCGCCTCTAGAGGCCGCTGTCGCGCTGTATAATACCAGCAGTCTCAGCGCTCTCGCTGCTTAATGACAGCAGTCTCAGCGCTCTCGCTCTGCGTAATGACAGCGCACCTTCACAGTGGCTCCTGCAACAGACACAATCCGGAAAAACTATTGGTGTGGATTTTTTCCGATAACAATAGTTCCACCAATCAACTATCGGCACTGATATATCGGCAAAACCGGTCGACCTCTACTGTATACATATATAATCTCCTTGAGTATTATCAGCATCTATCGCGTTCCTCAGGAGCTAGTTACCCTCCTCCCTCCCCAGCTCCTCCTGTCTCCAATCAGGATTTGGCTATCTGAATGCCCTTGAATCAGAATAAATTATCAAATTATGTTGTACTTTAAAATCTTGAATTAATGATATCTGCATACATTCATGTTGATTCTGTTCTGTTTACCCTATGGGGGGTTATTGCTGCTCTTATTCATGCACGACTGACTGGATTCGCAGGGATTTCTCGCCCAGAACAAAACCATACCGCCAATCCTAACCGTATGCTAATTGTCAATCGTATTTGACGATAGTGGTCCTGGCAGAAACCTAATTAAGGTTCAGAGTGTTTATTTTTTCCCACATTAATTTCCCACATGTTTAGTACAGTTATGGGGTTTTGTTTCATTAATACAGTGTATACTTTTTTCTTGATTTACCCTGAAAGAATGGAAGTGAAATGTGACAACATGCCCCATATATGAGATACACTGTAACATTTGTATTCATCGCTGTTGAATATGACAGCTTACAATGTTATCTGATCAAATCAAAAATGTACAAGACAAACTAAATATTTTCTCAATAAAATACAATTATTACAATTGGAGTTTTTAGTAATGAAAAGTAAAAAATAGTTTTTACATTTAACACAGCTATACAGCATAATATAATTTCTGAACATTGACTTTTTCTTATGGTTTCTCAATAGAATTAATAATATAATAGCATAGTTATAATAGGGGCTCATTGTGATGCAGTGTGACAACATGCCCCGCCTGCACAACTGGGATTTAAACCCGACGAGTGTTTAGATCAGCATTAATGAACTATCTCAACTGTTAAATAACAGATATACGATTAAAATAATATCAGATGTGTCCAATTTTAAATAAACACAAAAGATTTAAAAAAAAAAATACAAAAGTAAAAAAAATTACATTTGCTATTGTTAAATAATATGGTACAACTAGTAAATACACTAAATTTGGAAGTATTTAAAACGTGCGTTACAACTAGCCTCTCTCTCCTCTCTCTCTCTCTCTCTCTCTCTCTCTCTCTCTCTCTCTCTCTCCTCTCTCTCTCTCTCCTCTCTCTCTCTCTCTCTCTCTCTCTCTCTCTCTCTCTCTCTCTCTCTCTCTCTCTCTCTCTCTCTCTCTCTCTCTCTCTCTCTCTCTCTCTCTCTCTCTCTTCTCTCTCTCTCTCTCTCTCTTCTCTCTCTCTCTCTCCTCTCCTCTCTCTCTCTCTCTCTCTCTCTCTCTCTCTCTCGCTCTCGCTCGCTCTCTCTCGCTCGCTCGCTCTCTCTCTCTCTCTCTCTCTCTCTCTCTCTCTCTCGCTCGCTCGCTCGCTCTCTCTCTCTCTCTCTCTCTCTCTCTCTCTCTCTCATTATCATTTCGCTGTTGAATATGTTCATGTTTTGGTAACTCTGGGCAGTTTAACGCAGGGGCACATCTCCACCCATTAAGGAAATATGTTTTTCATTAAGCGGCACCGAGCGCTGCGACTACAGAGGCCGGACGCTCTGATGCTGGGCACATATTTTTGATGGCCAGTCGTGAATGATCAAAAAGTCGCAGTCCTGCCCTTTAAGATTGTTGTTGACAATCCCTCTGACGGCCCTAACTAGCTCACCCACTGCTTCCAGTGTAAAACATCGGCACGGGAAGTTTGATCGCAGGAGTGAAAACAGCCTCGACTTGGCCTTGCATGCATTATCTCATTCTCTCTCTGTCGGCGCTTAGTAAACGCTTTTAAAGACACTTTCACACCCACACCATTATTTACAGCAAGATTGAAGGGGAGAGTTTAAATTGGAGTAATAAAAACCTCTTTGTTTTAGTTTTTATTGGCTCATTCATCATCGCTTTATTTAATACGAGAAAATGATTGTGCCATCCGTGGCTGCCACTAATGGCTGTATACTCTTGTATTTTCTTTGTTGATCGCAATGAATGAAATTAGGATAAACAACCTTCCTCGTCGTGTATAATCAAGGCCTGATTAATGGATGTGCCGTTTCAGCGCTGCTCCTTATTCCAGAACACCTGATATCTTTCCCATAAACAAGTGCTGTTTGTCTAAATGGAGAGACGAAATGACGCATTTGATGAGTTTCTGATTGACCCTGTCCCACAGGCGGCCCATTCTTCTCTGTCTCTTAGCGAGTGCTTTTCGGTGACTAATGCTCTGTCAGAAAAGAGGCACGAGGATTTATTAGACATGCTGATTAATGAGGAAGCCGCCCCACCCCTTCAACTTGGCTGCCCCAAACAACATTTTCATAATGATGTGAGCCGTCCATCCAGAGAGAGAGAGAGAGAGAGAGAGAGAGAGAGAGAGAGAGAGAGGCAGAGAGAGCACGAGTGTGAGGGAACGAGAGAGAGAGAGAGAGAGAGAGAGAGAGAGAGAGAGAGAGAGAGAGAGAGAGAGAGAGAGAGAGAGCGAGAGAGAGAGAGAGAGAGAGAGAGAGAGAGCATGAGTGTGTGAGGGAACGAGTGTGAGGGAACAAGAGAGAGAGAGAGAGAGAGAGGAGAGAGGAGGAGAGAGAGGAGAGAGATGAGTGAGGAGGGAAGAGAGAGAGATGAGTGAGAACAGAGAGATGAGAGGAGAGAGAGAGCACGAGTGTGAGGGAGTGAGAGAGAGAGAACGAGAGAGAGAGCACAAGTGTGAGGGAACGAGTGTGTGAGAGAGAGAAGAGAGAGAGAGAGAGAGAGAGAGAGAGAGAGAGAGAGAGAGCACAAGTGAGTGTGAGAGATTGAGGAGAGAGAGAGAGAGAGAGAGAGAGAGAGAGAGAGAGAGAGAGAGAGAGAGAGAGGAGAAGAGAGAGAGAGAGAGAGAGAGAGAGCACAAGTGAGTGTGAGAGATTGAGAGAGAGAGAGAGAAAGAAAGAGACAAAACTTAATTCGGGCACTAAATTTGACCGGGCCCGCGACAAAACCAAAAGCGATTGCCGAAGTCATTTGAATCATGGATGAGTGTCTCTTTTCATATCGAGGTGTGTGTCTTGAGAACAGATGGCGTAGTTATGTTTTTGACTGCGGCTTCTTGCTTTTTTCCATCCATATTTCTTATTCTCTCTCTCTCATCTATCAAGCTTCTTTTAAGACCTAGCCTCCCGCACTTAAAGGGTGGGGTTGAAGAGAAATAAACATTTAATTAATTCTCAATTTTTTTTCTGTAGTTGCATATTTCTATCTAATTAGCCCAGCAGCAATCAGGGCCTCGGATAAGTATCCGCCAGATTCCCTGGTTTAAGATAAATAAATAGCAGAAATTACACCAGAGCTCTTTCATCTCCTGCAGAAAACACGCCGGGAGAATTAATGTTAGTCGACGGTTTTTTCTTCCCTGTGTGTTTCGTTCTTCAGGTATTCTCTCTCTCTCTCTGTACAGCTCCATCTGTATCACACATGTGTTGCACTGTATGCCTGCAATGAGCCTGTGTGAGTCTGAGGGGAACGAGGAGAGAGATGCTCAGCATTAGAAGATCTGGACAGTGTTAAAGGCAGTGTAACTGATTGAAGGATGTCTCTCAAACAAGAAACTTTCACAACACTTAAAGGTGCTCTATGTAACTTTTAGCGGCCTCTAGCGGTGATGTTTCAGATTGCAACCAATTTTTACAAGAGCGCTCGTGCTTAAACTCATAGACAATACCGTCTATTATGCAAATATCTCGGCGAATATTAGACGGATTCAGCGAGCACCGAGCTCGTTGGGAACATCTAGTCGAGCTGAAAAGAACCATACAAGTTCCATAGTTTTTGGTGGTGTTTTCACGGAGATATTAGCAGAAAACCATCGGGCGCGCTGCAACATTGCGGATGCCGGTGACGTCACTATCTCAGAAGAAAATCGCTCGTATCAAAGACCCAGAGAGCTCAAATTCGGGGGAGGAGGTCCCAGGGGGACCCTTGCCCGAACGCTAGAGTGGCGGGCCTCAGGGATGCCCCCTACCGGATCGCCGTTCGCTGGGACCCCCGATTTCGAACGGCTATAACTCGGGGAGCCGGGCGAGTTGTACCTCGGGGGTGGGCTCTTTCGAAAGGCCCCGTCCAGCACTACGAACGATTAGAGTCTTGGGAATATTGATCAAAGATTGACCGAGATATAAGCCGAAAAACATGCGCATTTAACCGGACGTAACTCCCTGACCGTCTACAATAGACTGTATATAAGGAGAGAGGCTCGGGAGCACGCATGAACGTCACAGCCGTTGGATTTCGCGGTAAATCCGACCCGAAGACTTCACATATATATATATATACTGTATATACTTCACAGGGATACTGGCCTTCAGAGGTAATAGCAAAACCCGACAAGTGGATCATTGTAATGTGTGATTACAACCCCTTCACACACAGGCAATAAAAAAAGGATTAATTTTAGTAGAAAAGTTACATAGAGCACCTTTAACTCATGCAATTGCAAATCCGTGAGAATCGACTTGAACAGTTAACTTTTCATTTGTAACACTGAACTGTAATTCTTAATCCTGCCATTGATTTTGCTCAGACGCACAGTAATCGAGGAGTTAATGAGTGAGAAAGGAACCCAATTCCTGTAGGCCTGATGCATCTCTTGTAACACGTCCAGCTTTTCCTCCATTCACTCTGCAAACAGCGGATGAACATCTTAACTATAAATATATAATCTCTATACACATGTGCCCGTAATCCTCCTGGATTACAGCCCGAGAGGAATTACCACTGGATTTCAGCGCCTTCCTTTTCTCCCTCACCTCGTCGGCTTGCCCTCGCCTTGTAAACATCGACTCTTGGCCCTGCCTGCCAATACCCAGCTTTGATAAAACTGTATTAGCTTCCTTTGGCCGCCCAAAACAGATTACTGAATAGAGAGAGAAGGCCATTATTGAATACGTGCAGCAGAAACTATTTATGATTGTGTAAGTAATCTGTAACCCGTCCCTGGATCCCCTCATTTTCTTGGTTGCCTTGCTCTCCTTTGCTGTGCTTTATCTTCTATCCGCAGACATCTTTAGTAAGGGCTGCACCTGATTTTTTTGGTCTAATCGCTTATTTTTTAAGATCCTCTGATAGCAGGAGATCATCTTTAGTCCTCAACTCTATTGTGCCGCTGTGACACTGATTCTGTGCAGGAGCGAGGCCTGTGCCAAGCCGTAATAACTCTGGATCTGATCACAATGCAGCGGATGGGGAGACTCACAGATTTGGGTCACTTGAACATGTAAAGCCAAGCTGGAATAAATACTGCATCTGATGATCACAAAGCAATACATGGGAAAGTTCATAGAGTTAAAGTTACTATATTAATGGAATACTTTGTTTACTGAAATCAATTTTAATTGTGCTGTTTCATTGTGCTTTGACTGATTTCCATAATTTATCAAAGGCCGTTCATCAGATCTTGACCTAATTTGCAGTCCTAACATTATGAAAATGTTTGGATGTTTAATGAAAATGTTGATGCGTTTTATTTTATTTTTGCAGATACAATCTGACATATTTGTTGGATATTTGATGTGACGCATTATGACTAATATTAGGGATGCCCTGATTACAATTTTCTGCAATTTTGCCCTGCTTTCAAAGAAACTATAAGCAAAAATTTACTTTTCTTCAATGCAAAATTTTATTTTCATAAAAATAAAGTAAAAAGACTAGTAAAATAAGTAAAGACAAGTAAAATAATTTGAAACAACAGCACAAAAAAATGTAATAGAATAAAGACAGTTTTTTTCAGGTGGGTATATACTGTATGTTCAGGTTAGAAATATTACAGAAATTAAAGTAATCAAATGTAAAATAACACTGGATTGTCTTCATTGCAAACATATAAAATAAGTTAATGCTTACAATTAATTACAAAAGTTATCCAGTCAAGAGCAGAGAGTGATTTTCTTTGTCTTTTGCTTTTTTTATTAACATGACAGACATCAGCAGGAATATTAGGCTACTGTCACTTTAAAAGTTTACGCATGGAGTCAATACACTGTTACACAACTTGCACTATCTTTCTCCACTAATTAAGTTCAACACTGACTGTGTTTACATGAAGATTCCCCAAGACGGCATTTTGAGTAAGCGTAAGCCACTCAGTTTGGCTCTTGCGACTCCCTTGTGTACTCCACTTATATAGATCAGTGGTGTAAATGAGTGAAACCTGCGGGAATTACTCAAATGATGCACAATACAAGCACTATTAAACTGGACAGAATGAAACGAGTGAGACGAGGCGGGATTCCCTGGCCGGTTCATCGGTGCATCTCTAACTAAAATGCTTGGATCGTGTGCGAGTTCTCAAAATCTTAGGAAACTTGCAAAATGTCATCAATTTCATCAAGGATAAGAAATATTTTTTTAGTCTAATTGTTAAGCGTCTGTGTGAATAGCTGATTAACTTAATCTGCAATTAATAAATGCTCAGAAATTCAACCATGGTACAAAACATGATTAGTTTGGAAAGAAATCTCTCCAAAATATATATCCATGATGGAAGCACACATAACGCATAATGGGTAATTTTGTTCTTCAGGAAAATCATGGATATGTCATTACATTTTAAGTTTATTTTTGTTTTAGTTTTATTTTAAATGTTTTTATTGTTTATATTTCTCCTATTATTTTATATAGCAAAATATTTCTACAAAAATACACTTTAGTATTCTGTACAAGAGATCACATTCTCGTGTAACCTACAGTATGTATCTCATGTAGGGTAAAATTTACTGTACACTTTCTAACATGTTGTCTGGAGTAATATGGTCTGTTTGTAGTACAAATTATGTATTATTAAAATATTGTATGATTAGAATCATTTTTGCAGGCTCAAATAACATCGCATCGCAATATCACTTTAAATAGAGTCTTTTGTAACTGAATGTGTTCTGCTTTCCTCATAATCTGTATTTTGCATCTGTAACATGTATATTGCATATGTTTCTAATGTGAAGCAGCAAAAGACACATTAGAGTAACACACACACACACACACACCTGTGATGGCCGTGAGATCTCAGGTGGTTGTCTCGAGTGAAGCCCTCTGGCTGGCCGTAGGGTCCTGTGCATTATGCATGAGTGAGGGGGGTGTCTCGGGACCCTATAAAGCAGCAGGGTCCGTCCCGGGACACAATCCACCAGACCTCTGGCACACTTACCAAACCATCTGTGAAACTGCACCTCTAATTCCACCAGTACTCTACTAATATCTATTAGCAAACACCTACGCCACAACAGTTGTTCCTGCATTCATTCAAACCCTCTTGCAGCCAGAGGATCTACAAAATATA
Source organism: Chrosomus eos (assembly GCA_036326025.1). Lineage (NCBI taxonomy): Eukaryota > Metazoa > Chordata > Actinopteri > Cypriniformes > Leuciscidae > Chrosomus > Chrosomus eos. The sequence continues at coordinate 7,598,661 of CM070825.1, read as the reverse complement.
GCAATATTGTAACTGTTGGTATATTCAAATAATTGTAGACGTCACTTTCACCATTACAATTAAAGGGTCAGACATAATCACATTATGCCCTTAGCCAGATTTAAGGGCCATGTTGTTTTACCCAATTTTTGTCGCCGCCTTATTATTCTTCTCCTTTTCATGCTTTCTTTTGGCGTTAAACTGTTGGATGAGTACAGGTTAATGAAGCTGAGCACCAGTGAAGGGTCTGATGTACTCGTCCCTCTTGTGGTTGTGCGTCAGGAATGCCCACTTCTCTTTGTGTCCTGGTTAGATCCAGTTTGCTTTCTTCTTTGAAGTGGGTAGTGCATTGAATAGCCTTCCCCCTCTCAAAAGAACAACAGAGCATTTCTATCAACCATTTTGGTTTCAAATTTTGACTTGAAATTTTAGTGAGAGGAAATGCAAGTGTACTTAAACCTCATTGCCCTTTCACATCAGCGCATCGGAATGATTTCTTAAGAATTATATTTTTTTTATTAAAAAAGTCGAGAGTAATGCTTAAGCTAGATTTGTGTCATCGCACGTAAACAGTTTAATTTGAATATATGCAAAAATGAAGCTTCTATAATTATACATTTACAACTTTACTACTGTATTTTGATCAAATAAATCCTACATTGGTTACAGCAGAAGCAATGACTTCCTCCAAAAGCATTCAGATGTGTTTTTTTCTGGACTCTCGAGTGGCAGTGTAAATACATCATGGTTTTAAACCCATATGGTCGAACTTCATTGATTTGATTGAGTCAGTTTAGGTGGCCGTTCAGTGTCCCATAATGCTGTTGATGAATAATTTCCTTTCAGTGCTGAGTAGTTAGTGGGGTTTAAGCCCAGTTGGGGGATCTCTCATTTCTGGAGACGGGAGGGGGGCTGGGATTTATTATTCAGGGGTTTTATAGGGGATCGATAGAGTCTAGTGGCTCTTCAGAGGTTTAGGGCTCTTCGGGGTACACAGGCCTTGGGGTACAGACAACACAAGCTTGCTCTCAGGTTTTCCCTCGTTGCTTAATTAAAAAATTACAAATATGTGTTTAACCCTTATAATATAATAAGATGCAATATGTAGTTTGAAAAATATACTTTCAAACACATAAGACCACAGTATATGGACATAAATTTCCGTTATTTAAATAAATGTAAACAAACTGTACATGTTTTCTCCACTTGGACATCATCCAATGTGCATATGTTGTTAATCACGTTGTGCATATGTTTACGCTTGACGAGGTCCATTATTTAAATGTTCTTTTCGCAGAGCTTGCTTGGCAATTCTTCAGAAAGTGAACCCATCAGATGTGCAAGCAATGTATTGGTATTCCTCATATAAGTTCTAGTTAGGGTTTGTTCTGATACCCGATCTCATAAGAAAACATTTTATGAATTAAGATTTCGTAGGAATTTGTACAATTTGATTTGATGAAAGCATTTTAATAGCAAAGCAGTGACCCTGTATGACAAAACCAGTCACATGGGTCATTTTTTTGACATTTAGATGTATAAAACACATGAAAGCTGAATAAATAAGCTTTCCATTGATGTATGGTTTGTTAGGATAGGACAATATTTGGCCGAGATACAACTATTGAAAATCTGGAATCTGAGGGTGCAAAAAAATCAAAAAATCTCCTTTAAAGTTGTTTATTTATGTTCGCGATTGAGCTGCATTCACTCGCAAAAATAAATGTTTTATATTTTTACGGTAGGCAATTTACAAAATATCTTCATGGAACATGATCTTTACTTAATGATTTTTTTGACATAATTTATCATTTTGACCCATACCATGTGTTGTTGGCTATTCCCACAAATATACCAGTGTAACTTTAGACTGGTTTTGTGATCCAGTGTCACAAATGTCCAGCCAGCCCTAACCCTCAGTGGTGCGTAAGCGGATCGCAACATAACGTAAGAATAAGATTGTATGATTTCACCACCAATTCACCACGATGTAGAATTGTTACGAATTGCCATGAGATTAGATTGAAATGTCTGCAGTTGATTCAGCCCAAATTGCTTAACATACAATTTATTTATTTGAAAAGCGACCATTTACAGTTTTTAACATCAATGTTTACCATTTCATGCATTATACCAGAGTTAGCCAAAGGCTAATTTTCATCCGCAAATACATATTCCATTCAAACTTTGTGTGTAATTTAGGCCCAGGGTGTGCTATCTGTCGTTTTTTATTAATATTATTATTTTATATAATCTTCCAATTACTTTGATTCCATTTGAAAACCTAACCATCAGTGATAACACCATAATTTTGCATACTGAATTCTGATTGATCTTATATTTGCAAATAGTTGGTTATTATACACAGATGACAGAACACAGAATATGACAGTGGCAAAGTCCTTTCAGGCCATTTCATTTATAAAATTGAACCCTTGAAGCCTAAGCTTACCTAAAACTATAATGCTATTCGCTTGCTGCCTTGCCTTCCTCTAGGAACTGCACATTTATATCACTAGTGCAAAGTGCCCGTGCAAAATCAGTTTGTGTGTGTGTTTTTAGTAATTGTTGGTTTGGTGTGTTTGAGTGCTCATTGTTACAATTAAACAGCAAAAGTTCAGTGACATTTTTATTTGTGTATTGTAGAAAGCTAATACTGATACTGTCATAATGACGTACAACAAATATGGAAAATTGAACTACACGATTCAGGGAGCAGCGGCACAGTGAACTCCGGGAAAACACTATGCTTGAGCAAACAGTTTGTGAATAGGCTACTACAAATGATGGCTGTGAATAAAATATAATATTCAGAAGTAAACACTGTAGCTGACTTAAAATTTAGCTGAGACAGAGTGTTTATGTCAGAATGTTTATTTTTAAACCACAAACCTTTAAGTGCTTCTTTTACCGATATATTTACCGATATCTTTTGCATTTCTATCCAAACAACCTCAAACTTGGCACTGCACTTACTCGTGCCCGTAGCAAGACTCCTGTCAAGTCTGAAACCCATCGCACTAACGGTTCGAGAGATATGCGAATAACAGACACACAGACATAAAGACGTTCCTGTAATTTATAGATAGATATAGACGTTATAAATGTCTGGTTTCCTCTAATTCTTGTAATTGAAGAGAAAATGCAAGGTCTTTCTTTTTCTCTATACATTTTCAGATGTAAAGGTGTTGATGGATCACAGAACACCACTCTCACCAGAGTCAATCGTCTGCCCATCCACACCTCCAGCTTACGAGTTTCAGCTTTTGGTGTATGTACAACAAGATGTTGGCTGTCTGAAGACCGTTTTTAAAGAAGCCATGAGTTATAGATAGAATAGCTTTCTTTATACACCAATTCTCTCAAGCATCTGACACTATAGTAATTCAGTTGTATTCCAGTTTACTGTCATGGCAGTCCTCCAGATAAAGCTACTCATTGGCTCCAGCTAGTGGGATGTGGTCCCATGTTAAAGACTCCTAGTAAAACCTAAAGTAGTTGTATAAGAAAACAAAAAGCCTGGTGAATTAGCCACCTGCGTACCTCTCCTCTCATCCGTTTAACTCATCCTCAGCCAAGACAAAAGAAAACATGCACTTCAGCAAATAAACGAAGAGGGAATTCATCTTAATTGCACACAGCAGACTAAAGGGAGTCAGAAATGGGGTTTTAAAGCGCAGCTCTTTTTAGGGTAGAATTGTGTAACGCCCTGTGTAGGTGTGAAGAGGAAAGCTCAGTGGAGACGGGCTGAAGTGGGCGGCTCAAACCAACTGAACAAAAGGCCAGTGAGTTGGCACACGGAGGCGCCCAGCACAAAGCCTGGAACCAAACCACACAGCTAATTGCCTTCATGCATTGTGAAAAGAGAGGCAAAGAAACAAAACAGGGATAAAGATTAATTTCATACTTCATCTTGCTCGCTTGAGAGAGATGCTGTGAAAGGTCTTACAAATTGAAAACACCAGGGGTGTTAAATAGCTCAGAAACAAGGACCGGATTTGTAGCAGCGACGCTGCATTATTTGGAAACAAAGTTGTTGTTGCTGTTATAAGATTCACTCTGGCTAGAGCTTTCTCCTAGGACTGCATGATTATCGGAAATACAACCTAAATCACCATATGGCTTAGTGCGATTATCAACTCGCAAAGGCTGGTGTAATTAAATAAATATATGCGCTGTGTGTTTGTGAGTGAAGCGCGGCCCTGTGTTCGCGTGAGCGGCTCGTATACTCATCAAAAAGTTTGAGTTTTTGGGAACGCCAGTCATCTTTCCAAACTTGTAATGAGCTAGCACAGCTTTAAAGCATCCCTGTGATTTTAAGTCTGTAGTTGGTCAATGGTTTTACATTTGAAATTAAAGATATTTGGACAGCCAAATATCAGTATTGTAATTTTACCGTCATAACGTAAAATATCATTACATTACGTAAATACTCAATATTTGTTTTTTTACAGTGATACATTACAATAGTCATATTTCTTCATTTTGTTTATGTAACACTTTACAATAAGGTTTCATTTGTTAACATTGGTTAACTGCATTAGTTAACATAACTGATGAACATGAACTGCAAGTCTACAGCATTTATTAATCTTTTTAATGTCAATTTCAACATTTAAAAGTTTTACAGTATTTGTGAACATTAGTTGATGCACTGTAGAGTAACATGAAGACACAAACAGCTGCTTTTTTTACTAACTAACGTAAACAAAGACTTTCTTTCTAAGTAATCTTTTTACTTATCTAATTGCAGTCCTACAAAAAAGCACAGCAAACATGGATTTCTTTTTTTTAAATCACATTTTAAATCGCAATCCCAGTTTTTATCAGCAAACTCAGAATTAGATTTCTGCTCCAAATCATGCATCTCTTCTCTTACTCAGTAAACTGGTACATGTCAAAGCTTTTTTTAAGTTTAAAAAAACAAAAACATAATTTTTGAAGTGCACTTTTAGTTCTTTGTAAATGTTCCAAACCTGTTTAGTATTTTGTTGGTTTGCATATTTCCCCTTTTGTCTTGCTGAATGCCCCTGGTTTGCCCTGAAGACCTGCACGTCTGTCGTGTGTATTAACAAACATAACATGACTATTACCAGAGGACACTTGACTTCTCCTCCACTTCTGTTTCTATTTTTACCCTTTCCAGTGCTTGAGCGGGCCGGCCTGCTCTCGCTGCTTCAGTTCTCAGCAGTGCAGAGTTTGCTCCTCTCTTATGAGCGTCGGGATGAGAAGAGGTTGAAATAATAGCCCTCAGCCAGAGACAGAGAGGAGAAGAGAGGGATTGTGATGCTGAGTGAGATGGAGCGGGATGATGGAGAGAAGGAGGAGGAGGATATGGAGGGAGGCACCGTTATTGTTGTTGCTGTTGATTTTCCTTTGTCTCCTGATATCTGCTGTAACGTCTCCTGACATGTTAGCTCTGCGTTCAGCCCATAGTGGCGCTTCTGCAGACATTCCTCCTCCTTTCGCCTCAAATTTACTTGTTGGATTTTGAAGAGGTGGACAATCATCTGTCATTCTTGTCCGACCATCATTATTTTTTCCTTTTTCCCCCAAAATGTATTTCTTTTCTTTCTGCAGAGATGTTGGGAGCTTGTGCCCGGTGTTTGGAAGATAAAAGGCATGAAATGGAGCAAAATTTCTGCCCTGCCACAGAAACCTCCACTGCTCTGACATGTCTGTCAGGCCTCATTTAGCTTTAAACTGCCACGGTAAACTTCCGCTGCCATTTGCAATAAAACGGGTGTGTAGTCTGACACTGATTTCAGGCCCTGTCAAACCCTGCTGATAACAGCCGTTTCAATCCCCTCGCCCCCTTTTGTAGATCCGTAGATAAAAACCATGTAATTAAGCTCGTTGCTGCTTTGATTGAACAAATAGATCAGAATTCAGATAGATTGGCTCAAAGGCCACACAAACAGATGTTCAGTGTATCGGCCTCAGATGATTAGCTTGAAACTTGAAGATGTGTTTTGATGAGCTATACACATGATGCAGAATGACAAACACAGCAGATGTGTTTTAATGAGTTTCTAAACAGTGGCGCCATGGTGGTGACAACATAAGATCTAACATAAAACCCTAAAAACTAAGAAGAAATATCATTATTTAAATAATTATTTAAATATGAAGCATCTCAGCGAATTCTGAGAATGTCCGTTTTTGGGTTTTCACTATAAATTATAGCATGACGAAAACGTCCAAAAACTGTATTATAAAAAATAGAATTTAAGAATGCATGAAATTTATTTTATTTTATAAAAACGCCAGTGGACCATCTTATTGCTCAGCCCCCATGCCGATATACACATCAGTTTATTTGCACATTCTATTTGAGGAAAGATTACAAGGACATGTTTTTTTTTATTTTATTTTTTACAAAAATAATGATGTGCATGGGTAAATCATTTCACTTCTACCATACACACAACAACAACAACAACAAAAAGTGCAGGTCTTGGAAGCAGTTAAATACTTAAATGTTGGTAAAATTCACTTTTATTTCAATAAAATATAAAAATCACACTTAATTACTGTACCATGGAAACTGCCATGCCAGAGAATGGTCACTGTTCCAGATTTCACTATAAATTATTGCATGACTTATTCCAAAAACTGTAATTTTAAGAATACATGAAATTACTTCTATTTTATTTTTCATTTAAGTCAAGTCAAGTCAAATATATTTATATAGCGCTTTTCACAATACAGATTGTATCAAAGCTGCTTCACAGTATCAATCAACAACTTAACAATGTTTGTTTATTGCTGGAAAAAATACATCCAAGTTTGGTAGAGCTGATCAATGGTATGATTGGTTAATTAATTTGAATATCCCCAACTGAGCAAGCCAAAGGGAACAGTGGCAAGGAACCGAAAAACTCCATCAAGTGACCTAATGGTGTCCTAAAACTCCACCAGATGACCCAATGGAGAAAAAAAAACCTTGGGAGAACCCAGGCTCAGTCGGGGGCCAGTTCTCCTCTGGCGTTTATGAACTAGAGGCCAAATTAACAGTAACTGTAAGATAAAAAAATGTATATAAATGCCTGGCTAAATAGATGCGTCTTTAGTCTAGTTTTAAACTGGGAGAGCGAGTCTGAGCAACGAACAATATCAGGAAGGCTATTCCAGAGCTTCGGAGCTAAATGTGAAAATGCTCTGGGAATTTATTAGCTTTTCACCATACACAGTAAGGAAACAATGTTTTTACAGCGTTTTACCTTTAATGTCTGCCAGTTTAACATTTTTTATTAGTTTTAAAATATAATTTATTCATTATAAAAATGTTTCAATGTGATGCTTGAGCTAGGTTTGTATTATTTTTTTGTTTACGTTTATTTTTTTATTTTTTTTGTCATTCAGGTTATCACACAGTATTGCATAATGCATATACTGTAGGCTCTGGACATGTTTTTCTACCGCAGATTACTAACATTCATGGATTTTCTCTGCTCTCTGAACTACTTGTGTTGAGGAAGACCGTGCATTCCTGGTCAGGTCGTTCTGCAAGTGTCTTGAACATTCATGATTCTTCTCTGTTCTCTGAACAACTTCCCTTTTCATCCCAAAGCGCAGCTCTTATGCCTTGAATTTTAGTTTTTCTTCTGTTGAGGAAGACCATGTATTCCTGGTCTTTCTGCAAGTGTCTCGGACTGCGAAATCTCCAAACCCACGACCGATGATATGATACTGGGAAAGACAACAGCAGAATCTGTCTCCGTCATTTCTCTCATTAATTCTGTCTTTATCTCACAAAGCTCATGGCCTCCACTTTTTCTGTCCCTTAATTCCAGCATCATCATTTTAATTGTAAAGCCAAAAGTGCAAGCTCGCCCCTGAAGGTGCCGGCGCTCCAGAGGAGAGTATTCCTCCGGCTGCAGATGTTCATGAATAATGTCAGACGAGCGCCTGGTGAACGGAGGTTTCCGAGGGTGTGGTTGGAAGGACGCGGGCCAGATGAATTACACGGAGGGGGAATCTGACAGCCTGTGCGGGGCTTTGTGATCATTCCAAACTTCTAATAATCTCCCTCACCTTTCTCATCTCAGCTATAATGAAAGAGAATAGGCGATTGCACCCCGGGCTATGTTCCCCGCGCCTAATGACTCCTCCAAAGCCAGAGCCACCGCTGAAAAAACCCCAGCTTTGAATTGGCTTTGACAGCGTGATAGACTTTGACACCAATTCTGTAACAAAACAGACGTAGCGCTAATTGATTATCAATTTTTTAAGCAACGTGATGAAAATAAGCATTAAAAGATGACAGGGAGAAATGGTGGGTCTCTCCTCCAACAAGTCCTGCTTTCTCCTACCTCAGCACATGTCCTCCTCTTCTGATTTGCATCTCTCTGTATATGTGTGGCTCTTTGGTCTCGGTTCCCCAGACCGACAGCTTACTGAGCAACTTGACATTGCAATTAGGCTTTAATATAGCAGAAAAGCGAGCGTTCCCTGGGCCGTTTCCAGCTCAGTTCCCAGCGCCCCCCTCTCTCCTGGGCTTAGGCACTAGCGCTTGACTAAGCACAATCTGAGGGACCACCGTGTTTCCAGCTCTTTGTGCCAGGTGTTTAAGTGTTCGCCCCATCCAGCTCTGTCCCACTGAGCCATATATGGGTTATTCTTTTAAACAGGCTCTTTTGTTAATATACCAGTGTCCATTAACCCATCAGGAGATGCAGTCCGTGGAAAGAAGCTCCTTTCCCCCGTCAGAAGCATGACGTAGACCATGATCATTCGTAATCATTGTTCTTCTGTTCACTGATATGCTGTTCTCAAATGAGACAGTGTTGCATCAAAGCCAGCTTGTTGATGGTATTGTGAAGATGCTGAATCAGTTTACTTTTACTAGTAATCGATGAAAAAAAAAATTGTGATTGCTGCGTGCAAAAATCATTGATTATGCGACACGTTTTCTTTTAAAAAATGCGATGGAATATGCGGGATATTTATGCAATTTTATGCGATGAAATTGCGGGAACTTGGAAAAACTGCGGTTTGATGAAAAAGAGAGAAAAAGTGATTCCCCAACACCCTGTTCTCACTAGGCTACTACCTTAAAGGGTTAGTTCACCCAAAAATGAAAATTAAGTCATTTATTACTCACCCCCATGCTGTACTAACCCGTAAGACCTTTGTTCATCTTCGGAACACAAATGAGGATATTTTTGATTAAATCTGAGAGGTGGGTCACTCCTCCATAGGCTTCCTAAGGAATTGAAACTTGACGGCCCAGAAAGTCATTGAAGAAAATGTTTAAATATTTCATGTGCCTACAGTGGCTCCACTATAAGTTTATCAAGCGACGAGAATACTTTTTGTGCGGAAAAAAAACAAAAATAACGACTTTATTCGACTATTCCATTGCTTCCTTGTGGGCCTGAGACGAGAGTTCAAGAGATTTCCACGACGCATGCGCGAGAACTGACGTTCTTCTTCTACTACTATGTACAGCGCGCGTCTTCCTCTGCTAGTAAGACGCGCGCTGTGTAGTAGAAGAAGAACGTCAGTTCTCGCGCATGCGTCGTGGAAATCTCTTGAACACATGCATGCGCATGCAAGCCTCACATATTTTGCTCGGAAATTGACAATTTATGCTGCGAAAGTGTGACGTATTTGAAAAAATGCTCTAATCATGTTTCACACAAAACTAGCGTGTGACAAACCCATCTATAACCGAACTGACACCTGCACATTTCAGGACTCACACATTCTCCACAAACCCGCACTGAATGAACAGAGAACGTGATATAAGAGTCTGCCACGTCATATAATGTGAGAGCCACAGTGAACTTTATAATCATGATGGGTTTAATATACTTATGGAGATGGAGAAATTATACTTTCTGCACTCCGTGACTAAACAAGTTCTTATATCTGATAGCTGAACTCTCGCCTCGATTGGACTTATTTAACAACACGCTGTCAGCTGTGATAAAACTTCCCGATGTTATGTACATCACCATTTGTGATACTGTCGCTGAATGCAGTTGTGAGTCCTGGAAATGTGCAGACTCGTATCAAGCGTATACTAGCCTTAGCATCTGCTCTAGAGTTGTGTTTTGTGTGAAACATGACAGGGAATTAGGGATGAACATAAACAGTGTGTGATTGACATAACCGATTATGGCGACGTGTCGTTCCAGTCCTGCTTAATATATTAATCGTTTTTGAAGTTCTCCAAGAGTACGATGGGATGTTTTTCATTGAGCAAACAACTAAACATTTTACAAAGACACTTCACTTAAACTTTTTCAGGAATAACATAACAATAAAAAAGACTATAATGAGAAATACTGCTGACTGTGGCATACGGACTTTGAATGTAATATGATTGGCAGTGGTGTTCCCTGATAGCAGGATAATGCCACACTGCAAACATTGTTCAGGAGTGGTTTGAGGAACATGACAGAGTTCATGATGTTGCCCTGGTCTCCATATTCCCATCCTCGATCTGATTGAGCATCTATAGGATGTTGTGGACCGACAGATGCGACTCATCTGGAAACTCTCAGCGTCTGCTGCTCAATAAAGCGAAGATAACGAACAACAAGAACAAAAAAATTGACATACAGTACCCTAGTGAAAAATAAATATACTAAATGTATTTGAAATGCATTCATTTTATGCTAAGTATACTGCAAATACATTTACATATGTATGTACTTAATATAAATACCCTGCAATTGTACTTTTGGTATACTAAATATATATTATATAAATTTATATAAAATTATATATACTTAAAGTCTGCTATTAATACTGGAACAACTAATCTTGTACTTAATGCACTTAAGTTATCCGGAAGTAGTTCTGTTGTCCAACTCATGCCGAGTTCAGACTGCACGATTTTAGCCCCGAATTTGGCTCGCGACAGGTTTTGAGAAATCGCAGACAAATGCCCGAAATCACAGGCAAACCGGTGCTCGTTCATGCGAGTGACAATCACGCAGTGTGAATGAGCAAAGACGCGATCTGAGAGAATCGCCGACGAGTCGCTGACGCCCGTGAGATATTTGGCATGCTAAATATCTGGACCTGTCGGCGATTCACAGTCCTGCTGTGTGAACGTGTTCTGACTGAAAACTACATCGGCGATGACCGACAGCCAATGAGAGAGCATGATACAGGACAGCAGGAGTTATAGACCAGAATATCAGTATTTTCATAGATAGGCATATATTTACAATTATATCAAACAGAAACAAAGCTCACACATGTGCATGACCAGCAGCAACAGCAGGACATCTGCAAAATTATTTATTTACCCCCAACTCTCTTTGCAAAACACAGTCCTTGCTCCCCTCGTCTTCCCAACCCTTTCCTGCATAAACTATTTATTTATTTTTTCATTTTCGCTACAAATCAGTGCACAGACAATTTGATTGCAATCTTCTTGTAGGCTATCATTTTTAATAACAAACTCAGTGTCGCGCGAGAACTCCGGTCTCACGCACGCGTGATCTTCCGTTATTTCCGCACCACTTCTCGCGTTTGTTTGGTTGTGAAACGTAGTTTGCGGACCAGGCAGAAGTTGTCGGCGATTCTTTTTTTGTAAAGTCATGCAGTGTGAAACCTCCTGTCACCGATCCATCGTGCAGTGTGGACACAGAAGCAACTGAATGTTACCCCAGATAGTCATGCAGTGTGAACACAACAGTGACCCGATTATTTTGAAAATCGTGCAGTCTGAACTCGGCATAAAGATATTCTTCAGTGTATTTGATTGGGCTAAAGTGGAACTATTGCTTTAGGTACACTTTAAATATCTTGCATTTAAAGACTGATATTATACAGAGATCATACTATCCTTACTAATAGTGATATTAAAACTAATGTTATGCTTAGTATTAAGATATTATATGCTTTGTGCAATAAAGAACTCCAAATAAAGTGTACTTGTAATTATATGTCAGTAAATATGTTAATGGATTTGAAGTATACTTGTTTTCACTAGGGGGACCTACTCATATAAGGCAGGTAGTTTACGTTTTAAAGGGTTTTTTATTGAATGACAACTTTGCAAAAACAATTACTGTTCGATGGAATATACTTTTTTTTTTTAACCAGAATATATCCCACCCTCCCACCCAATTACAAACAGACTTAAGGCAGGTAGTTGTAATGTTGTGGCTGAGTGTAGGTACTAAAATCAAACTGAGTAGCTTAAAGGTGGGGTATGTGATTTGCAAAACAGCCGGCAGATTTTGAAAATACACAACTCAAAAGGTCCTACCTTCTTTCCCTGACTCCACCCACTCCACCCATTCGAAGAGGGGCATGGGGAGGGGGTATGGTACGACCGTTTGATTGACGCACTGACTGTCCAATGAGTGTAGACGGTCTTGAAAATGATTGGCTGGAGTTTTTCGAGTCCTGCCCATTCCACAGATGATTAAATATTTTAATTTTCATTTCAGTGCTTCTAACTCAGTGGCTGTAAGTGGGTTAGGAATAGGATTTCAAGTGATTTAGAAAAAATGGTCAAAAAAGAAAATCACATACCCCACCTTTAAGATGCGCTCACATTTACCATAATTCAGCAGATTTTCATGGGCGAATCCTTCATTTCAACAGGAATCCACACGATCGTGAATTTTGCGTGAGACACAAATATTTCCCCATGCATGCATATTTTGTAACAGTCACAAACTCGCTGTGATGTTCAACACAAAGCTGCTTGGTTTGAAAGTGACTGTTCATGCAAAATTCACCTTTACATTTCAGACCAAATCCGTCTGTATACATTTTATGAATATCCACCTCACTCATTTTCCCATCACCTTCTAATGTCTGTTAGACACATGAGATGCACTGAGGTTCGAGTCTGCTCAGGATCCAGAGTGATGTGCGATCTCTGCCTCGGGTTAAACTAGAGAACACGCAGAGCTCTGAGTCCATGCAGGTGCACTGCCATATATTTGCATTTAGTTACAAATGAGATTTCCAACAGCGATGAGACTGTCTTACACTTCTCCTTGGGTTAAACCGCCATCACAAGCTCCTCTTAAACCACTCTCCCCGTTCTGCTATTAGAGGCTTCCAGCTATATGTCCTCAGATCGACTCATGGCAGATACCTTCAAAAGAGACCAAGTAGAGGCCTACGCACATCTCTCTCCAAACGCTCATGAATAAAACAAGCTTCATCAAGCAGAGTCTCATGTGCACATGATGAAAACTCTCAGACTGTTCTGTTTCTGCAACCAGATCTCCAGTATTTACTCTGTAAATTAAAGAAATCATCTCCGATTATTCTCAGAAAGGATGTGTGGAGGAACGTCTGGTGGAATATTTGATCAGGGTTTGTGTGCTCTGTTCAGGCTCTCCAGGGCCTGGTTCAAAAACAGCACGCTATACACATGTAATTAATTAATTACTCTTGGTGAGGGTGCGTCTCATATCTTCATCTGTTGCAAACGTGCAGGATCTGTGTCCGTGTCTGGAGAAGGGATGAAGCACAGTCTGACCGCAGACATCTGATTATAGAGACACTGAGCCCACAGTTCACATCCAAAATAGAAATGCAGTTAAAGCACTTTTTGATGAATAATTGATCAAATTGATATGATAGCTCCCTTTCTAATTGTTTAGTTGTTAATATTTCATGAATATCATTTAAGTTTCGCTCGAATGTGACACTGTTTGGTAAATCTCCATTTAAGCAAAGTGCTTTTCTGTTTTGTTTGGTTCTTTGTTGTTGAGCTCAATGGGTTGCTCTCTCCAGCCTGTGGTTTATATCTGTGTTTGCAGTTTGCTCATACTCCTCTAAATAACTTGGCTGCGTTTTGCCGTTCTTCATATTTGTCATTGCACAAATTAAATTCCTGCCGAAGTCAAATTTTCTGGATGCAAACAATGTCTAGCAATGGACTAGTTTTAATCGTGACACTCACACAGTTTAGATGTTATTGAATCATTTACTGTATTATGTATATTATCCTTTTTTTTCCCGTTCCATCTTAACAATCACACATTTATCTCTTCTTTTGCTTTTTATGTACATTTTACAGACGTGTACAAGTATGTAGGTTTCTGGTCTATAGCCAGAGGTGTGTGTGTGTGTGTGTGTGCGTGTGCGTGTGTGTAAAGTGAATTCCTGATTCAAAGGGACATTTTTCCAATTGTGGGGTGCTACAGCAAATATCATGTTTGTCGTTTGGCAAGCGGCTGATTTATCACATTTCCCCGAGCTCTGACATTCAGATTGCTTGTGATTGACATGGTCGCTCAGGACACACACACACACACACACACTCATTTACAGATAATCATATTCTTTGAGCTTGTAGAGTTTGTGTAAGTGTTTGCCCGTGTGATTATTTGACTCCATACCAGTTTGTATTTAAATACTAGTTGTTTTTTTTCTCTCTCTCTCAATCTTTCTTTCTCTTGCTTTGTCTCACTGTCTTATAAACACACACACACACACACACACACACACACACACACACACACACACACACACACACACACACACACACACACACACACACACTGATTAAAGAATAGTGATGGTGAGGTGCATAAGTGCACTAGATAAACAAGATCTCACCCAAGGCTGTTTCTGACATCTATCCGTTTCACTGAAAACTGTGAAATATGCTTGTTAAAAGAACATTTGTGTGCACTTCCAAAACCTAGCATGTTTCTGTAGCATAATTATAACCTACAATTAATTATGATATTTAAAACTCTGACCTCTTGTGTAAAGCTGCATGTGCAGTTCAGTGTGACAGAAAATAAATGTATGGTTTTGTCACACTGCACTGCATTTCTTTGGAGATAAAACTGCTGTTCTGAAAATAGCTGAGCATTTCTGAAAATAGTATAACTTTTAGTAAAATACTATTTCTTTGTCAGTCACTCAATATATCCCTTGTTTACACACACACACACACACACACACACACACACACACACACACACACACACACACACACACACACACACAAAACAAAACACGAACACTTGCTCTTGCTGCTGTATATACAGTGCTGCACTTTCTTATGCTTTTTCACAAAATTATGAACAGTGTTATGTATGCAACATGCCCATCTTGGCGAGTATCTTATCAAACATATTCGGTTATGGACAACGGGTGTGTATAGCATCAGTGTACTGGATTGTGCATTATTTCTTAAAGTGACAGCAGCCTAATTTTCCTGCGGTGTGTGTTTTAATGTTTATCAAGCAACAAAAGACAAGGTAATAACTCTGCTCTTGACTGAATAGCTTTTTAATCTTTATATCATTTATACAGTTATGATTGTTCTTTTACATTTGATTACTTTATTCAATTTCTGTCCCTGAAAACTATACTGTTGGATACCAGAAAAGCACTGTTTATTTTATGTCTTTTGACAGTATCTGTATTTGACAGTAGTCCTTTCTCCCCCTAAATATAGCACATACCGAAACAGTGACCCTAAAACCATGATACAAACTGAACCTTGAGAATGTGGAGCCGTCCACACCCCTATTAAACATACTATAGCAGCAATAATGTAACATGATCATCATCTCACTGTTCATAAAGTCACCAGGGCAGGTTTCTCTGGAGAGGGGCGCAGGTACGCCGGCTGAATCTGCTCTGTGCTGCAGCTACGGGTGCTTTTCTTACTCCTTTGTGCTCCTCTTTCCTCCACACCAGCGCTGTAAGAGATTAAGGCCAGAGTAATTAATCACAGAGGATTATTACGGCTGTTGTGTGGTTTCACTGAGAGGCCTGAGGCTGGATTCTGCACGGGTCTGGAGTCTTTCGTTTTTAGGGTTTGTTTTAAGGAGCGAGACAATGTGAGCGTTGCGTGTCCTTGGAGTATTCTTGTCTGTTATAGATGTGAAATCCCTCTCGTGCAGCATTGTGTATGATTGTACAATATATCTTCCCTGTGCTGTATGCGTTCAGGATGTGTGTATAGGCCATTCTACTGAATTAGTTCAACAGTAAATATCTACTTAAACCCAAAACATCATTTGAAATATTAAGCTTAATATACACTAAATTAAATCTGTAGAGTACTTTCTATAAGGATGTGGCTGTCCTCCCAACCCTAACTCCTAAAGTTATACTGAAAGTCATATGTAGTCATATAGTGATATAAAGTACTCTACTGAAAAAAAACAACAATAAAAAAATATATATATATATATTATTATTATTATTTTTATTGTTATTGTTGTTTTTTCATTTTAAAAAGATCTGTTTGATTTATGCAAAAGGAAATAGCAATATGTAGATTCTAGGAGGATTAAATTTTTACATTTGTATTAAAAAATAATGTTCCACACTTTTATATCACTACTGACTCTATTATATTAGTCTGTTTGCTGAACCTGATTTTAGCTGCATTTTGTTTTAATTTTAATTTGGTTAGATCCCATAAAGTACATTTATTTCAGAGTATTATTTCAGTAGTCATTACAGTTAAATAAATAAATGTAATTAAAGGATATGGTCAGCCAAAGCAAGAAGTCCTTAACAGTCCTTAACTTTTTTTTTACAAATATTATATAATGAGTGAGTAAATCATGAATCGATTTGTCAAATGGTGTTTTTGTCTTGTCCTGAACCACTACGGTACACCTATAATAAGTGTTTATGGGATAGAGATGTATGTACAGGAAATGTGGCACTTTTGAGTGCTGTTCATAAACACCTCTGATTGGCCATTGTGTTCATGCACTCATCGGATACGTCTGTGATTGGCTACAGTTTGGTACAGAAGTCGGTACTTTTTGACGACTCTATATTTAGGCCTTTTTATACCGTTTTGGGTCATACGGCAGCGGAGTAGCCCAGTACCGGCGTGACTCGTCATCATAAACAGAGAAAAAGCTCCGGCTACAGTGTTTTTCCACAAGACAGATGCAGTTCTGTTTATTAACGACTAGAGCGCCAAAAGTTACGGACTGCAGCTTTAAAGAAGTCAGTTTTAAAGTAAAACGTGTTTCTCATGTTCTCCATGTTTCCATTCAGTTCTGAATATAAAAACACTGTGTTTGTTGTGACATTGTCTAAGCGAACTGTGTTACTTGTGTTCATATATTTTTCTGTTAATATCAAGTCGCATGTTGGTGTCATTCTTAGTCTTATTCCTGGTGAAGGGAAACAACACTCCCTTCAACAGGAACAACAAAAGAAAAACGCACAATTTGTCACAATTTGACTACAAATGTAAATTATTAAATGTAATTTATGTATACATTTTGACTAGTACTAATTATGGTGATCCCCATTTAAAGTTGCGATAGCCTTTTTTCCCTGTTGTGACGTATATCCGAGTGTAGCGGCTTCTGGAACAAGAACAAATGTAGAGCAGGGCTTGATTTTGTCCGTGGGATTGGATGGTTGTGGTTTTCTATATGTGGATGTCATGTGAGTGACAGGTTATTGTCCCGCCCTCGCAGTGGTGGAATGTAACGAAGTAAAAATACTTTGTTACTTTACTTAAGTACATTTTTCACGTATCTGTACTTTATTTAAGTAAAATCAATAGTGCATACTTTTGACTTTTACTTCGTTACTTTTTGCAGCAATTATTATACTTTCTACTCCACTTCATTTCTACAATGTTTCGTTACATTTTCGTTACATTTTCTGATCAGTTTTTCCCCCTGCCAAAACAGGGATTGAAAAAAATCTCCATGTTTTTGGTGCTGATGCATTTATGAAACATGCTGTGGCGCTGCCAATGAAGCACCTAAAAGCTGTCACAAAGAACCGGCAAAAGTAATGATTATTAATATGTAAAATATAACAAGGAGACATTTTAATTGTTTATTAATAAACAAGTGTTTCCTGCTGGTTCAGTGTCAGCAGCAAAGATGAAGTTGACGATGCTGACGCGTGATCTCAGTGAACTTGCCAGAGATAAATGAACATTTCATACGGATTACATGCAGAGAACAGTCGGTTTTCTTTCGTTTTGAATTGTTCTATTTAAAAGTAGACATTTCAGGCTTACTATACATCTCAAGTATATGGCAAGTACAGACCTGAGTTTCGGTTTATTTATTTCGGAAAGGCGCGCTGGCGCCTCCGTGACCTGATTATCGATTGTCTGCTATATTTACTTATTTATTAAATCCAGGCAATTGGTTGATGAAACATTGATTAAAATTAAGATACAATTAATACAAAACGAAATTTACTTTAAAGAAGGGCTTTCTATTTGAGGTCTCTGTGAACGTTTTAAAGCAGTATTTTAGTGCCGCTTTCAGAGCGCTCACGTAATGGAGAACTGACACGTCTGTAACATTGTTTTTTCCTCATAAATGTGAACACAAAAAATAAAATTAAATTTTATGTTCTGTGGAGAGCCAACCCTTCTTCATCCGGTGTCTATATTACTTTTGGTGTGCGGAGTGAAATTCACAGAATTACAACAAAAAATAAAAAATAAAAATTCAATTGGTATTAAATGCATTTTCTGAGAATTTATATTTCAAGTTTTTACTGCAAATGTCACATCCATAATGCTGGGAGTGCTTTTTACTTAAGTAGGGTTTTCATTGTGGTACTTTTACTTTTACTAAAGTAAAAATGTCTCTGGTTATTTGTACTTTTACTTAAGTACTGAGATTCAGTACTTCCTCCACCACTACGCCCTCGTCATCAGAGAAAAGAGAGGAGAGAGGAGAGAGAGGAAGGAGGAGAGGAGAGAGAGAGAGAGAGAGGAAGAGAAAGAGAGAAGAGAAGAGAAGAGAAGAGAGAGAGAGAGAGAGAGAAGAGAAGAGAAGAGAAGAAGAGAAGAGAAGAGAAGAGAAGAAGAGAAGAGAAGAGAAGAGAAGAGAAGAGAAGAGAAGAGAAAGAGAGAAGAGAAGAGAAGAGAAGAGAAAGAAGAGAAGAGAGAGAAGAGAAGAGAAATTCTGATTCAAGATTACGAGACATGAATCAAATTAAGAAAAAGATGTGCATGGATATTTATAATAATTAATAGCTGCAATATTCCATAAAAAAAAAAGTTTGTTCTACGGTGTACATTTTTCAATAGTTGATGAGGCTAAAAGGTGATTGGTATTTCTGGATCAATAATTCATTATTTCACCCTTTCCTTTTTACCTTCTCTCCATCACAGCATTATAATTATGTGTGTTTGTATGTGCATCATCCACCCACACACACACTTCGTTTACTCCATGATCCGTTCAGAAAGCATTTTTATGCATCTCAGTTCTTCCTTTGAATTCAAACTCTGCCCAAACAAACCCTGGGCCTCGTGTCACACCCTTCAACACCTCATCTGTCCTGGTTTTACATGCCATCTGTTAGACACACACACAGGCACACGCTTGAATTCAATATCCTATCTCACATGTCTGCTTAATGTTATTTCGGGAGCCAGTAACCTCCTTCAGTTGGCAGTGTTATATCAATGAATTGCTGCTGCGTAAAGAGGGACAGAAAGTGGGTGAAGTCGAGTAGGTTCTGCGTGTGGCTCTACTGTAGTGGATAAACCTGATAAACCGAAGCGCTTTATTCAATCTAAATAGTGGGCCCCTGTGAGCCCCCGTGTTCGTACAACACACTACCCCTCCATCAATCACTGATAATGGGCCCCGGCCATTTCTCTCTGATGTTTGCGTTATTGCATTGGATTGTAACGAGCCATCGCTGCTAATCAGCCCACTGGATGAAGGAGGCGGATGGATTTGTTTCTGTGTGATCATTTCAATGAAACATAGTCCTGCATGCCTACATGACTCTAGGGGCCCGAAGCTGCAATTACACATATAATCACAATTGAATTTCAGTGGAGGCTCCATTATCCATCCTGCCAGCCAAACTGGAATTAAGTGTAGATGAAGTGAAAGTCTTTAGCTTTCTACTGCGGATAATGCTGCGCTATCAGCTTCAGCTCCTAATACATCAAGAAATGCAGACACAAAATAAATCTGGTGGATCTTATGACCCGTTCACACCAAGAACCATTACAATAAGGATAACTATGTTACCATGTACACCAACGGATGATCTCGTTCTGTTTCGTTTAAGCCTGCACTGCAGTTATGTTGTCTGCAGCTTTAAGCTTTAAGCAGCTGCAATATGAGACATTTTCATGTGAGATCAAATTGCATATCGCTGTTAAAAATCCCATATATGGCAAAATAATTAAAGGCACACTATGCAGGAATTCAGTTTTTGTCAAACAGTGACCCCTAGAGTCGCTGTGGAGTACTTGTATTTAACGTTACTGTCGTAAATACCTCTCACGCAGAGCGTCTCTCCCATAGACTGGTCTCTGCACTCACGGCCTGATACCCCTTTGAAGCTGTTATATTAAGGTACAAATCTTGCATTTAAATAAGAGATCTAGCGCTAAAATGTTTTTTTTTTTAACTCAATCTGAGCGCTCGTGTCCACTGCTATCAGTGTCATGGATACATAGTGTCTCTTGTGGCGGCGCACACACAGTCTTCACTCGGACGCGCTCTTCAATCTATTGCCGTTGCGGAGACTCTATTCATTCTGGTGAAATCACAAAATAAAATGCACACAAACACGCCCCTGCTTGTTTTAGCAGTTTTAAACTTGTTCCTTGCCTCAGCCATGGCCAGGAGTCGAGCAGGGGGGAAAATAGTAGCAAAAGCCTTCGCTCCATGAGTATAACAGAGCCTGTGGCTCTAAAGCGATACGTTCTCCAGGCATTCTCCAGGTCACATGACCTGGCCAAAGACGGTGCGCCTTCTCCAAACTTACATTGGCGGTATTTCAGGAGGGCCGCCCCGCTCGGAGCACTGATAGTGTAAAGCGCTGCATATTGGCCTGAGGAATCATTTAAAATAACTCGTATGCGTCAACTCTTTAAGTCACAAAGTCTGCGGTGTGCCTTTAAGTTGTGCAGTCCCATATATAAATAATTTTAAAATTAAAATTAAATATTTACAGAAATAAGGTGATTTCAACCTTCTCATGGAGTTTGATTGACTAACCAATCATAATCCGCCATTTTGTCAGACAAAGCAGTCAGGAGATTAAAGTCGGAGGATTTGAACTTTCAAATTTGGTCCTTTTAAAAAAAATGTAAAGAATAAATACCGTTTTGTGTCGTGACAGATCGCTGTAGAGCCTCAGTTAAAGATCATCTCTTCCATCTAGTTCATTTATAGCATCAAATAAACATGGATGAACATGAGAAGGAATGTTGTTTTAACCGCACGTCAGGACACACCATTTTTCAAGTTCAAATCCTCAGACTTTAATCTCCTGACTCCTTTGTCTGACAAAATGGCGGATTATGATTGGTTAGTCAATCAAACTCCATGAGAAGGGTGAAATCACCTTATTTCTGTAAATATTTTATTTAAAAATTAAAATTATTTATATATGGGACTGCACAACTCTTTAAGTCACAAAGTCTGTGGTGTGCCTTTAAGTTGTGCAGTCCCATATATAAATAATATATGTTTATTTGATGCTATAAATTAACTAGACGGAAGAGATGATCTTTAACTGAGGCTCTACAGCGATCTGTCACAACATTACAGAGACACAAAATGGTATTTATTCTTTACATTTCTTTTAAAAAGGACCAAATTTGAAAAGTTGAGGCTCAATCCCAATTCACCCCTTGCCCCTACCCCTCCTTTTTTGCGCGTTCACGTCCCGATTCTTGTTGAGATACATAGCCCTCGAAACAGAGATTTTTCAGAGGCACTCTCCAAACGGAGAGCTACGAGAAAGTTCACAGAATGCATCGCGAATCACCGGCGAGATGGCTTCGCAAACGGTTAAACATTTAAATTTAGCGCCAGATGACACCACCATGCACTTTATTACTCTTAATACTCTTTACTCTTTATTAACTCTAATAATATAGTCATTTAAATTAAGAAATTGTATACAAATTCTCTTACCGAAACAGAAAAGACATATATTGCGAGGAAGTAAGGTTATAATCATCATGTTTCCTCAAAGTTAAGAGCAGCGGCGCACATTGTCAGTCATTGTCATGGAGAAATCCTGTAAAAATCCTGTAACATCAGAGCCATCGCCGACGACTGATGACGTATCGGGTTCATGAAGGGTTGCTTCCATTTCATAGGGGAATATTTCAACCCCTTGGCCCTTGTAACTCTGTTTTAAGGGCCAAGGGTACACTCGAAAACAAGGGGTAGGGGAAAGGGGTGAATTGGGATTGAGCCTTTGTTTCATATAAAAAGTAAGTGCTCTGTCCTGTCGGTCAGCGCGTTGTCAGTGTCATCTCTGCTCCGCGATGTGTTTTTCACTGTGTGTGGACATGACGTGTGGCATGAGAGCAGACTTCAAGCATGGCTTGTTGAGTCAAACAGTCAATTGAGCTTTGAGAAGAGTAAAATACACCTGATTCGTGGAGCACTAGAGTGTGGAAGAAAACACACCATCCTTAGCTTATTTGTTGAAATGGTTGTGTTGTCAAACAGTGGTCAAACAATCATATCATCCAGCTGATTCGGTCTAAACATGGCAAACTGTGCAATTTGCTTCTCGTAATGACTATGATTGCCCTCCCCTCTCCTTTTACTTCAAAGTTGAAACTCATAGAAGGTAATGCTATGAGGGACTCAATTTTGCATGACTCCTCTCATCAGCGAGTGAAACAGCAATAAAGGCAAATTGCTCCTGGGAGACATGAACGCTTTAGAATAAATTACGTGCGGGAACAGAGGTGTAATTAATTTACAGGCTGTATTGATAGTCCCCCTTCACTGCTCACTATATGTCTTCATCTCAGCTAACGTCTTCATTATTTGGAGGGCAGGAGAGAAGCGAGTCAACAGACTAAATGAATTGCCATAAGACTATGTACACAAACTGTTTCCACAGCGTAAGGATTTCTCTCAGGCTTTTAATTAGCATGCTGAAAAATTATTTAATAAGTGTGTGCTTAAGAGTTAAAGATGTGCAGGCAGGGAGAAGTGTACGTTTGCAGAGAGAGAGAGACATTATAGTATAAAGGGCTTCTTAATTATATATTAAATGGGCTGTTTATAACTTATAACTAATGTTGCAATGTTCTCCTTTTTATTTCAGCTAAAACTGATGAAGTACTGAAAGCAAAGGAAAATATTAAAGAAGAAAAGACAATAAAGGAGGAAGGTGAGCCTAACTTTTTAAAATCTTAAACTAATAGAGGAAACGTATTCAGGGAATTTGTACAGGTAAGAGATGATTTGTTGCAAGACCAGCTTTTAAATCAATAAAATGCATTCATATTAGGGCTGTGCAAAAATATTGATACAGCTAACTATCACGATATTAATTTTCACGATCGTCTATGATATTTCAACCTCTAGTATCGATATTTAAAAAAAAAAATATCTGAGTGTGTCTAAAAGAGCACACGCATACTAATGCTCGGACACAGTAAATTGCAATATACGTTTTTTTTCTGCTGGGTTATCAATATACTGTGATAGACATACCAGGTGGTACATAGCCAGTTGTATATTCAGCTCAATTTTTTTTTTTACATTTTGGATTTAAAAAAAAAATATTGCAATATATCACAATATGTATCATATTGTATTGTATCGTATCGTGATATATCGTATTGTGACCCATGTATCGTGATATGTATCGTATCGTGAGGCCCTTGCCAATACCCAGCCCTAATTCATATGGACACTTTTTTCATCATGTAAAGGTGCGGTCATATTTACCATTGTTTACGGGAGAAATCCACTCATTTCAATAGGAATCTATGCATTTATGCGGGTGAAAAATTTCCCCTCACAGTTATCGCAATGGGTTCGAGTTGGCAACAAGGTCCATTGTCTATTATCAGTTGTATCGTGGTGTACAGTATGAAGCACTTTCCACTTTTTTGTCAAAACAGCGAGTACATGTGACCGACATGAACCTGTTACAAAATCTGCATAGGGACATCTTTCTTCAAGCAAGATTCCCAATCACATGGAGTCCTTTAGAAATGACTGAGATGACAACGGTAAATGTGACCGTACCTTAATTAGTGTTAGACTGTTTGATTGACTGTTTTACCAGGCCACATATTTCCTATAGCTAGTTTCCTGTCTCTTGCGTCACTCCATGCTCTCTTTCTTCCCACATAATAAAATGACGGCAACTGAAATCATTTCCAAACTTTTCAATATAATGTTAATTATTGGATTGTGTTTGATATTTTTTTCCCCCACTTAGCATTTGCATCATACTCTTCTTGTGTGAATAATTTTGGAAACAATTCTCTCTGTAACTTTCACATCACTTACAGTGTGAAAATGCCTTATGCTTATGACTGTCATATTCCTATGACAGTCCGTTAACATTTGTGACCCTGGACCACAAAACCAGTCATATGGGTTAATTTTTTTCTGAAATTGAGATTTATACATCATCTGAAAGCTACATAAATAAGCTTTCCATTGATGCATGGTGTGTTAGGATAGGACATATATTTGGCAGAGATGCAACTATTGAAAATCTGGAATCTAAGTGTGCAAAAAAATCGAAACATTGAGAAAATCACCGTTATTTTATATTCGCGATTGTGCTGCATTCACTCACAAAAATTACTTTTATATATTTACGGTAGGAAATTTACAAAATATCTTCATGGAACATGATCTTTACTTAATATCCCAATGATTATTGGCATAAAAGAAAAATCTATATGTTTGACCCATACAATGTATTGTTGGCTTTTGCCACAAATTTGACGTATGCTGCTCATGAAGCAATGAAGTAACATAATGGGGACAGTTTGCATGATATCAACTCATTCCCTTGTTGATCTTAGCAATATCAAAAACACTGAAAGGTGTATTGTTATGGTTTCTTACATGGTCTCTCACGCTCAGTTCGTTAGAAATAGAAAATAATGGTTTAAAATATAGCGTTTCATCACTTCAGCTCATCTCCCGACTCTCTGACTTCCAGTTAATTCTGCATTGATCCCTCTTTCCATTACTGGATCCAGATTCCAGCGCTGGTAGATTGCAGATGCGTGGCTCCAGGCTACAGTGTGTGGCTCGCAGTCGAGTGATTTCTTAAGCAGAGTTCATGCTGTAATCTCACCCTTTGGAATCAATTGACTTCTCCCCCCTCCCAAAACACTTTCATTTCTCTCCTAAACTTATGAAGTAGCGCATTCTTCCTGCTAGCGCTGGAAGGCTCTTAACACCACCTCCAACCCCGCGTTTGTAATGTACAAAAATAGTCACAATTACACTCGTTTGAACGTGTCTCTTGCTGCCGACACTCAATCTCGGTCCGCCTGATCTGGAAGTGACATCGTTGAGAGCAGGGCAGGTTTTGGTCTGGCTTTAATCTCCGTTCTTCAGGATGAACAGGGTCTGCGCACACTTCCCTCAGGGGCTCGCAAACTTACAATCCAGCTCAACTGATACCAGCAGATTATACATTATAAAAACACACTCGTACTCATGCTAGCCGTAGATTTCACACAACATGCTTCCTACTTCCTACCCGTCTACTTTTTAAAATCTAATCATAAAAGTAGAGATCCACCGATGCTAAATTTCTCCGCCGATATCCAATTATTCTGAATGATATTGGCCTATACCGATAGTTAAGGAAAGAAATCTCTCTGAAATAATGCTGCAAACTACAGGGAAGCCTCTCATTTGGTATAATATTATAATATTAGAGGTTAAAATGAACAACAGAGCTGTTATACTCACCTGCTATTTATTTCCATGTTTGAAATGTTTGTATAGGCCTACAACTCTATAAAGGTAGTTTATATAAACACTTTTTCATGGCAAATTTATTCAAACATGCATGTATACTTAACAGTAAATAATCTCTTCTCTAATGTTTTTATAGCTAACTAACAAACTGTGAACTTTCCTGAGATAAACGTTAAGTGATATTGGTCACAAGCTTTTTTATTGACGTCTTTCCACATTTGAAACACTGATTGAGTGATTACATGAGACATGATACGGATTTCGGTAAGTTGTTCTGTATCTTTCATGTATGTTTTTCTAGATATAATTAAGAAAAGGCGCTATAGTGATCTCTCACGTCGCATTTAAGAGCGCCAAAACGTCATTTATTGTCTGAATTCCGTGATAAAATGTACAGAATTTGAAGTAACAGAGCACAAAGCTCTTTGTGATTATTGGATGGCAGGCTCTATAAATAATGTTTGATGTTGGAAAAATATAGATCTGGCAACCCTGACTTGAACTACGGGTGATTCATAGGGTCAAATAATGCCTGCATTAATGGCGCTATTTTTTAACTGTTAATGTGTTATTGTCACATTAACTTGCCCTAAATTCAACACACGAGAGATTTTCTTCACACACAGTATTGCAGTCTGACACGTTTTTCCTCCGCTCCCTCTTGATTGACAGGATATAATCGGCCCTGGCTGTTTTTAATCAAGCGAAAATAATATCTTTAATCGGCCGATAGCGATTATTGGCTGATACATCGGTGCATCTCTACATAAAAGCTTTTTGGATAAAAACTCTTAGAAATATAGGTGTATTATTGGCATCGCTGGTTCAATTAAAATCCATAAAAACCTTTTAATCACAGAAAAGGTTCTTCATAGTGGAAAAAAGGTTCTTTAGATTATTTAAATGTTCTTCACATTAAGAAAAAAAGAGAAATGTTAACAGAACCCAAAATAGTTATTTTCTGGCATTGTGTAATTGACTTTAAGCTTTCTTATATTTCTTCTGCTTTTTTTTCATATTCAAATCAGTGTTGAATCCCGACAGTCCATCACTGCTGCACTTCAGTCTATAACTGTTTTCTCTGACACAGGCCTGCATTCGGTCCGTCTCCACGCAGATCATATATTTTAATGAGCCGTATAACAGCGTCTAACCCGGATCATTAGAGCAGCTTGCTCTTTCACCACGGCAAAGAGAAAGACTTTCCTTAATTATGCTGTGTCATGCGGGTCATCTTTGCTGGTGTGTACCTCTGTGTATGTGTGTGTGTGACTGTATTAGAGAATGATACTACCATTAAACATTTAGATGAAATTTAACACCCCTACACACACAGAGAGAGAGAGAGAGAGAGAGAGAGAGAGAGAGAGAGAGAGAGAGAGAGAGAGAGAGAGAGAGAGAGAGAGAGAGAGGAGAGAGAGAGAGAGAGAAGACTGGCCCCTGTATCCATTCATTTCTAATCTCACTATAACAAGCTGTGTTGTCATTCACAAGAGTGTGTGTGTGTGTGTGTGTGTGTGTGTGTGAGAATCAAAATCAGTCAATAGGACAGAGGATGATCAATGACCAACAGAGGAGCATTTATTTATATATATATATATATATATATATATATATATATATATATATATATATATATATAATATATATATATATATGCTGAATTTCTTAATCCTCCAATGTAAACTTAATTAGAGGTTTGATTTAATAGGGCATATCTGGTTAATGGCGTATTAATATGAAAAATATTGCTTAATTATCCCTTTTTTAATTTGAAGTATAATAGAATTGTTTGTTACTTGGTGTTAATATATTATTATTACATTAATAATGAAATATTGTGCCACACACACACACACACATATTTACATAAAAAGACATATTAATGTATAGAATTTAACAGCTTATTTCTGTAATACTTTCTGTAAGGCCTATTTTAAATATTTCTGCATAACTCCCTCAGAGAAGAAAATATCATCAGATCTATATTATAGCATTTCAAATGTTGCTCTTGAGTTAAAATCCAAATTATAATAAATTATGCCTTGCAGCACAGTTACGGTCTCGTGCAAACCCATCACATGGCCTGTTGTCCGAGATTTAGGTGGTAAATGGAGAGTAAGGTGATCTCTTTATAAATCAAATGATTTGACCTGTGAGCTTAACAATAGTAACTCCTGCAAGACTGTTGTTAAATATTTAGCGCTGTGCTGTCATGAATACGAATGCTGTGTAAATGAGGGTCTATGAGCGGTTGACCCTGGGACGAGAGCCTGTGGGGGGGGCTCGCACTGGCCTGAAGCTTTCATTGTCCCGACAGCAACTGCTCTTTAATGGCTACGCTTTGAAATACACCACCTGCTAAATGAGACACTTCTGTGTATCATACGGCTTCTCTACATCACTTCTGAGAAGGGTTTCTTTGAGGAAAACACTTGTATGCTTGAAACACCACGTGCTGTTTATATGATGATGCGGTTTACTTACGCCATCTTGAACAGTCGCTTTATTCTAGTTATACTGTAATATACTTCAGTGCCTTTTCTTGATCAATTCAGTAAAGTACCTTTAAATTATCAAGAATTATTTTCTTTTTGATTACGCAATATTGACAATATATACAGATTCGCAGCCCTTCTCAGCTGTGATGACTGATCACTGCATTAAATGTGGCCCAGGTTTCTTTTTACTTCAAGCAACCAAGCAAATTTTATTTATATAGCACTTTTTTAAACAAATGAATGCAGTTCAAAGTGCTTTACAGGCACAAAAAATTAAAGAAAATACAAATACAGGTAAAATACAAGAATACAAATTTATTAAATCATTTATTAAAATGATAAAACAACATTGAATTACGAACATTGTAAAATATTATAGGAAGGCCAGACTAAAGAGATATGTTTTTAAACATAAAACTATTTATATTTTCAGCACGTCTTACTTCCGGAGACGAGGAGCGTAGCGGCTAAAAGCAGCATCACCAAATCTTTTACTTCTACTGTGTGGTAGGCTAGTGTTAAAAGTAAAGAATCTGATGATCTGAGAGTCCTCACAGGTTCATAAACTAAGCATTTTTAAAAGATAGCCTGGAGCAAGTCCATGCAGTGCCTTGTAAACTAATAAAAGGTTTTTAAAATCAACACGAAAACTAACAGGTAGCCAATGTAATGATTTTAGTATACAGTACGCAACGCCAATTACAACACAGTTTAGATTGTTTATTAATAGGTCTAGTATTTCCCTGCTGGAATTATTATTATTATTATTTTGTTTTAACAGCCTAAGGTTTGGTCTAAGCTGGTTAAGATCTCAGCCTGATCAAGTTGATGTTTAGATGGTTTATCCCAGCAAGATTAGCTGAAAAGTGTGTAAGTGTAAATCTGGCCCATAGTGTCTAAACCACTAAAGGCGTTTTCAAACACTCCATGTGCAAACATTGCTTACTGTGTATGATATTACATGTTTAATTAAGAACATCCAATGTATCTCTAATTTCCCTTTAGGGAACACTTACTTGCTAGTCATTTGTTATTGAATGTTTATTGTGTCTTAAATCTACATGCTAAAATACAGTAAACACAGCTTGCTTTTTAAAGCAATACTGTTACTAGACCCAGCTAAAGTTTTTAAAAAACGGGATATTTTTTACATCATCTCACTAGTGAAATTCATCATTGTAAGCATTATGTAGCTGTAATATTTGAAGTAAAATATGTTTGCATGTCTCTCTCTCTCATGCAAAGCAACTATTTTCCATACTCCAGTGATTAGTTATGCCTGGCGTATAAGCAGTGAATCAGTATTGTGGACCCAAGGGAAATACAATTGGCAGAAAATCAGAGTGAGAAGATTTAATTATCACGCAGAGACCTTTACCGTGGACTGGCCCACTGAACCCCAGAAAGCCTGATCCGCCTGGACACCAGCCTCCTCCTCATCGTGTGTTTCCCTTGCTATGCCAAGCAATTACGGTTTTATTGATTTCTATCACTGCAAATTTAAAGTTTTTTTTTTCTTTTGAAAAGCCATGGTCGTTGAGTTCAGCGTAAATAAAATAAAATGGTGCTTTGTGAAATCCTATCCTTCATTCACCTGTACTGACTGAATATTTAGACATATTATTGACCGCTGTCTACAGCTGTAGCATTTCTACAAACACATATGCCTTTTCCTAAGCATGATTCAGTTAATACATGATTGACATCCATTCCTCCACTCAAAGGTGTTGTGCTAGCCAAGAACTGCATTGCACATTTCAAGTTTTATATACACTCACATAAAGGATTATTAGGAACACCTGTTCAATTTCGCATTAATGCAATTATCTAATCAACCAATCACATGGCATTGCGTCAATGCATTTAGGGGTGTGGTCCTGGTCAAGACAATCTCCTGAACTCCAAACTGAATGTCAGAATGGGAAAGAAAGGTGATTTAAGCAATTTTGAGCGTGGCATGGTTGTTGGTGCCAGACGGGCCGGTCTGAGTATTTCACAATCTGCTCAGTTACTGGGATTTTCACGCACAACCATTTCTAGGGTTTACAAAGAATGGTGTGAAAAGGGAAAAACATCCAGTATGCGGCAGTCCTGTGGGCGAAAATGCCTTGTTGATGCTAGAGGTCAGAGGAGAATGGGCCGACTGATTCAAGCTGATAGAAGAGCAACTTTGACTGAAATAACCACTCAACCCAGGTATGCAGCAAAGCATTTGTGAAGCCACAACACGCACAACCTTGAGGCGAATGGGCTACAACAGCAGAAGACCCCACGGTACCACTCATCTCCACTACAAAAAGGAAAAAGAGGCTACAGTTTGCAAGAGCTTACCAAAATTGGAGAGATGGTCCTCACTGCAGAACATGAAATCCACGGGGAGGAGTCGGATCTAGATCCGACTCCTCCCACCTTACATACCTAAACCTACCCAGCTCCACCCTTATCCCTAAACCCACCCTAAACCTACCCAGCTCCACCCCTTATCCCTAAACCCACCCTAAACCTACCCAACCCCACCCCTTATCTGGATCCGACTCCGCCCCCGGATCTCGTGTACTGCAATGAGGTGCTACTGAAATTGGACAGTTGAAAACTGGAAAATGTTGCCTGGTCTGATGAGTCTCGATTTCTGTTGAGACATTCAGATGGTAGAGTCAGAATTTGGCGTAAACAGAATGAGAACATGGATCCATCATGACCACTGTGCAGGCTGGTGGTGGTGGTGTAATGGTGTGGAGGATGTTTTTTTGTCACACTTTAGGCCCCTTAGTGCCAATTGGGCATCGTTTAAATGCCACGGCCTACCGGAGCATTGTTTCTGACCATGTCCATCCCTTTATGGCCACCATGTACACATCCTCTGATGGCTACTTCCAGCAGGATAATGCACCATGTCACAAAGCTCGAATCATTTCAAATTGGTTTCTTGAACATGACAATGAGTTCACTGTACTAAACTGGCCCCACAGTCACCAGATCTCAACCCAATAGAGCATCTTTGGGATGTGGTGGAACGAGAGCTTCGTGCCTGGATGTGCATCCCACAAATCTCCATCAACTGCAAGATGCTATCCTATCAGTATGGGCCAACATTTCTAAAGAATGCTTTCAGCACCTTGTTGAATCAATGCCACGTAGAATTAAGGCAGTTCTAAAGGCGAAAGGGGGTCAAACACAGTATTAGTATGGTGTTCCTGATAATCCTTTAGGTGAGTGTATATATATATATATATATATATATATATATATATATATATATATATATATATATATATATATATATATATATATATATATGTATATGTGGATATAATGTGCATATCATAGAATATATATATATATATATATATATATATATATATATATATATATATATATATATATATATATATATATATATATATATATATTCTATAATATGCACATTTCGTTTTTTGACACTTTTCTAAACCCCACGTTATTAACAACACTACTGACCAATCCTACTGTACATTAGCAACCTCGTTCTCAAATGAACATCATCATTGAGAACACCTAAATTGATATTTAAGTTAATGTTAATAAAGTATGTTAGTTAATGAAGTTAATTAAGTAAAATTGCCATATCCTTGTGGACCGCGTGGCCGTCGTATAGCACAACAGCATTTCCACGACAAAAGTTTAAGCGCCAACTTCTTGTACTTTCCCAATCCCATTCCCAATCCTAATCACCCCCTGTCTCTCCTTTACTGACCCCTCAGATAAAGACAACAAATACTAATAAATAAATAACATATTCATTCACAGAAGTTCAAAATAATAAATAATAATCGTTTGTTTTCTTTGATCAGTTTGTGACTGAAGCTGTTGAGCTTCTGAGTAAGATATGTAAGTGGAGCTGAACAGGGATTAATCTACTTATTTGTAGAGTTGCGTGACACTACACGGTCACACATTTGACATGTGAAATCCTCTGTGCTCATGGAGATCTCTTGCTCTATTAACAGCTGTTTGTGTGCTTGTGTTGTACATGTTCTCGAGGGAGGCGTGTTTAGGGTGTCAGGACAGGGTGGCCCCACCAAACAGCCGTGTTCATGAAGAAACGCTCAGATTGTCATATGCTGATATGTGAGAAGGTGTGTTTGAGTGTGTAATGTGAGAAAGTGTGTATGTGTTTATGTTGTGGGAACGAGAGGAAATCCTCAGGGTAGGGTGTTGAGAGTTGCATGTGTGTGGTTGGGTCATTTGCACCTCATCAGGCCGGGACTGGTGGTCTCTCACACACACCACACACACACACACACACACACACACACACACACACACACACACACACACACACACACACACACTCTGCTGGGTCAGTCTGTGGTCGGTCAGTTGTCAGAGCTCCATGAATCACCGTGACCCGTCCTCTGTGAGATCTGTGATATGCTCTTATTGTTGTACAGCGTGTGTTGTTGCTGTGTGGCAGTAGCAGTCTGTTTACAAATGTACACACTATTGATCTACATTTTCATAATGACAGTTTAGTCATAAGGATGAGTAATATATTGTTAGGCTGGGAAATATTAATTTGTGTGATTTAATACTTGCTGTTTAATGAGGGTGAAATAATGAACGCAATTAATGCAGCATCCGTTTTTTTTTACTTTGTGCTAATACCCCCTACACACCACACCACACACACACACACACACACACACACCTGGGCTCCAGACTAACTTTTTTTACTAGGAGCGCTGTAGCCCCTGACTGAAAATTGTAGGAGCGCAAAAAAATTAAATCACTGAATGCAATTCTTAAATTTCTCCCAAAATAACTGTAATACTGACAAATTCTTTAATAATAAATAGACATAATGTACAGATATTACAATGTGCTGTTGTATTTTAAGTTCACAGGCTCCAGACTAACATCTGAGGGCCGCAGCACCGAGACACTGAGATCTACTGACTTTCCAATCACTGAGCTTAATTTAGGGTGTAGATGAAATTAACTTAATTTATTATCATTCATAATGTCTTAATATTAATTAAAAAGAAAAACGAGTAAAAAAATGATATTAGGGAGTGAAAATAGCCAATAAGCACCCTACTGTTTACAATAAATTACTTTTTATTTTAAAATAAGTGTTTAAATAAGAGTTTTCCTACATCTTAAAAAAAATTGTTTTAGGACAATCTTTGAAGGATGAACAAAAAATGTGTTGGTCATCACTTAAAAATAACATTTATATATGATATTATAGGCTAGTTTTTAAGTGCTGGAAAAAGATGTGCAGTACTTGTAAGCGTTATGTTTAGAGTTTCTACATTCGCCTAAACCCATGGTGAATGTAGCTGATCTGTGGACTGAAAGTCTTCTGTAAGTGTTTCCTGGTTTCCACGTCAGCGCTGTTTGATCGGATATCTGTGGTTTATAACAGAACTCTGCATAAATAAGTATTTAGTGGCACCGGCAGGAAAAATGGTCGCAAAATGCTACCAATTGGTCGCAGTCTGGAGCGCTGCACAGACACACACACACACACACACACACACATGTTTGTTTTTGTGACTATAGGACATTCCATAGGCGTAATGGTTTTATACTGGACAAACTATATATTCTATCCCCCTACACTGCCCCTGTCCCTAAACCTACCCTTACAGGAGACATGCTGCATTTTAAAATTTAAAAAAAAAAACATTGTTTTTTTGATTTTTAAGCTGTTTGAATATGAGGACGCATGGATGTCCTCATATTTCACGTGTAAGTTGTAATACCAGTGTAATACCCATGTCATGTATACATATTTGTGTCCTCATATATCACAAAAACAGCACACACAACCACACACACACACACACCACACATCACACATATATCCT
This sequence comes from Chrosomus eos, assembly GCA_036326025.1. Taxonomy (NCBI): domain Eukaryota; kingdom Metazoa; phylum Chordata; class Actinopteri; order Cypriniformes; family Leuciscidae; genus Chrosomus; species Chrosomus eos. The sequence goes on along the minus strand of CM070825.1, from coordinate 7,564,677 downwards.
TTAGCTAGTGTTAAAGTATTTAATCATGCTATCTGTGATCACTCAGCAACTGGGGATGAGCTGACAGAGAAGTGATAAGGCCCTGTCCCAAAGGATCACTCCAGTCTTGTGGACTTCCTCACACTTTGGTGACGTCATGTGAGCACACCTATAGGGCCCTTGTCACGAGTTTTTGCGAAAAGTAAGGCTACAGGCTAAAACACTGGAGGTTAGAGCAGGCAGACGACAGGGTGAAGCGTGCAAAGAAAGTAGTGTGTGGACATTTCACCAAATGAATGACAGATGTAATTACGGGTAACAGTGGAACAGATAAGGTGATGATCATCATCTTCTTATATCTTAGCATACCTCAAACTAAAACGGCAACTCTTCGGAGCTGTTGTTTTCTTAAATGAGCCGCGGCAATGTTTCAAATGAGCTTCTAACGAACGTCTTTATTTTCAACGTGATCACCTTGTGCCCAAACCATTTCGAAAATAAGGAGCCATTTGTCCTCTGATTACTTACAAGCTCCTCGGCGCCGCGTTTCGCGCTGTATGGGGATTTAAAAAAAGTGACGTTAGTGGAAGGGCGGCGCCGACCTGGGTCAGTGTGTGTTGTGAGCGGGCAGAAAGATGCGACAGAGTTGCAAAATTGCAGGCGCGGCTCGAAATGGCTGTTAATTTCAATAGCGTAGCATATTTTAAACGAATCAGTTAACCGGTTTCAAGCGGCTAATGAGGCTCGGTGGTCGGTCAAGAATTTTTTTAGTTTTTGCCATACCTAACATGAAGTGCACCATTTGGTACATGGCCATAGTGTGTCGCACACGTCCTGAATAGTAAGCCAAAACCTTGATCGCCCCCTGGTGTCTTTCTGCAGTATAGGTCATAAACTTCACCCTCTGGAATCAAGAGCAGGAGCAGGAGTGTGTGCGGGACCTTGATGCCACGGCTCAGGATCACAACTGTGCAGACTCAGGCTCAGGACCGGTGTGGGGACAAATTGGGTCCTCTCTAAAATCGGGTCTCTGTTAGGACCCCCAAGCGATCCCATTGGCTCAAAGTACTTTTAATAGGTCTCTCTTTTTCCGCCTGATTACAATTCCTACAAAAACATGTTATGATAAAAGCTACCATTAATTACCATTAATGTCTGTATTAGTTATCTTATGTAGTATCATAGCATACAGATACAGATTAGCCTGATAGCTTATACACGCAGTTGCACTTAAAGGATTAGTTCACTTTTAAAAACAAAATTTGCTGATAATTTGCTCACCCCCATGTCATCCAAGATGTCCATGTCTTTCTTTCTTTAGTCAAAAAGAAATTAAGGTTTTTGATGAAAACATTCCAGGATTTTTCTCCATGTAATGGACTTCAATGGGACCCAAACGGTTCAAGGTCCAAATGACAGTTTCAGTGCAGCTTCAAAGGGCTTTAAACGACACCAGACGATGAATAAGGGTCTTATCTAGCGAAACCATTGCTCATTTCAAAAATAAATAAAACCGTTTAAGTTTTATAAGCACAAATGCTCACCTTGCTCTGTTCTGTGATGCGCGTTCATGAGACGTCACCTAATACGCAATTACGTTGAAAAGGTCACGCCTGACGAAAAGGCAGGGCGAAAAACTCCATCTCAAGTACAAAATCGTCCGACATCGTTGTTTTACCTTTAACTTCCTTTTTCTGTAAACGGCATTTGACTTTGTTTGCACCTTCAACTTGTAAACACTGACTCGGTACTTCCGCCTACTTGACCTTTTCAACGTAATTGCATATTACGTGACGTCACAAATGTTTTTATGTACTTAGTATATCATTAACTGATAGTTGATGGAGATCTGATTTGTCATGACACCAGCAACGGCCATTACTGGGAGATTTTGGCTTCAGTTTTCTGCATCGGATAGAAGTGGAGACACGGCGTCCATCTTTTACTTATTATTTACAGTCTACAGAGAAAGAAACATCACCAAACACACTATATAAAAGCCATAGCTAAATGTAACATGTATTATAATATTACATTTATGTGAATATTTTTTTTAAGTTTGCTTAAATTAAGTGAGTTAAGTGAACTACTTTCTCCAATTATAATATGTATGTTCTTGTTAATAAATGATAGATAAGACCATATAACTTGTTTAGGCCCGTCTTTCACTTATGCTGAAAAATCTATTTAATAGATCAGGATCAGACACTTGTCTTCATTCATAGTAATGAGTAAAAAGATGGCATTAAACACATAAAATACTCTCTGTATGTATGAGGTTTCACATTAATTTGGAGAATGTTTTAATGATAGGTGCGATACATTACAGAAACCTGTGTGTGTGATTTATTTATTTTTAATCGTTCGAATGCCTTAGAATCAACAGAAGAGTCGACAGTCACTGTATGTTTTGTTACATTCATCAGAAACAGTTAAATCAGACTTTAGTAATGTTCTCTTAATAAAGCAGAGTGCAAGGTTGTAAAATCCTGGTGGGTTATTTGCCCGAGACAGAGGTCACCGGGGCACTGTTGTTAATTAGCCAAATGAGTGCGCTGCATTGTGGCCGTGACCTTCTGCTGATCACTGAATCATGAATAATGCTGAATAATGCTGATCACAAATATCTGGGATCTGATTTGTTTGTCTCGCTGATAGAGTAAACGAGAGTTACAGCCTTCGGTCTCGTGAATGGAGAGGCTCTTAGTCTGCAAATCTGGCTGTTTTATGTCTGATTACATCATTTGTGTTTTAAAGGCTAACTCCAATTACGTAATTAGCCAGTTGTGTGTTTCCTTCATTATAGAGATGTTTGAGACAGAGCCGCTGACCAGCAGAACCTCCCAATGCTGCAGTTTATTTGCCTTTATTCTCCTCATCTCGTTGTGCGTGTTAAAGTGACATTTGTTTGGCTGTATCGCTCACACACACACACACACACACACACACACACACACACACCACACACACACACACACACACACACACACACACACACACACACACACACACACACACACACACACACACACACAACTCACTCTCTCTCTCTCTCTCTCTCTCTCTCTCTCCTCTCTCTCCTCTCTCTCTCTCTCTCTCTCACACACACAAACACACAAACACACACACACACACCACACACACTGTTTTGCATTGACATGAACTGTTATACCAAAGTATGATTTTGTTATGAATCATGGATACAGTCTGTTTTAGCAGTAACTAATGTTTAAAGGGTTAGTTCACCCAAAAACCTGTCAGTAATTACTCTCCCTCATGTTGTTTAACCCTGTAAGACTCTGAGAGTTGTCTCACTCCTTCATAGGCTTCTAGATAATTTCATTCTGCTGGCCCAGAAAGTTAGTGAAGACACCGTTAAAATAGTCCAAGTGACTACAGATTTTCAATAGTTTTGGGCCTCAGTTAGTTGACGAGAGCCACGACGAATCTTCATTTCTGTTCTGCAGCAGAAAGACAATCGTTCAGGACTGGAACTACATGAGGCTGAGTAGTGATTACGTTTACATGCAGCCAATTTTCGGGTTTCGGTCGGGTTAAGGTCACTATTCGGGTTTTTGAAACATTAGGAATAACCCGTTTACATGCGTGAGCAGAAAGAGTTTCTCCTGTTTACATGGAATTGCAATATCCCGATCAGATCCCGATGTAAACAGCGACGCACGGTTAGCGTCTTGACGTACGGACCACGTTAAGACGCAATTTGGGTCATTTCCGATTCTTCCTGTATCCAAAGACAACAACAACAGCAGCACACGGATAATGAATAGTTCGTGGCAGATAGCGATCGCCTTTATTTGCGCTTTGATGCTGGTAACGTTACTGACCTCGCTCCAGAAGTATGCTGTGCTGCGTCTCGCCATGTTTACTTCCGGTATACTGCACGCAGGTTTTTGTATGCGCAGAGAAGTTTCTCTACTCAAAAGACCAAGATTCCTTGCGAATAGAACATGCGCAGAACACAAATCACTATGGGGATATCCCGATACGCGTTTACATGACCAAAAATTCGGGTTAGAAAAGGGGTACCCCAGGTATCATATCCCGGTTTTTAAAATCCGGGATATGAGCATATGCGGGTTTTTGCCGGTGTTTACATGGCCGTTCGCGACCGGGTTATTGCTAATATCCCGATTTTGAACGGGTTATTGGCTGCATGTAAACGCAGTCAGTGACAGATTTTCTTTTCCATTTCTGGGGGAATTATCCCATAAAGCAGTTCGAGTTAAAGAGGAACATCGCTGAAGAAGTTTTGTATTGTGTGAAGCTATGTGTGAAGAAAAACATTAAGAACAAGTTGCACATGTTCAGAATAAATGTTTTTGTGTTTATATTAACACTGTTTATTCAAATCAAGCTACTTCAGGTTTGTTTTTTCATCTCATTCATTTTTTTTACATTTAAAAAATAATACATTAAATTGCATATTTAGTAGCATGTATGTGTTGCTGCGAACTGGTTTTCAGCTATTAGGTAAGTGTCAGCTTCTGTTGAGAACATTGTTAAAGTCCCCCTGTGGTGAAAATCCAGCTTTTAATGTTGTTTATATGTCTATGTGGTGTTTTTAATGTGCTTTAAGACAAATCATGTGTAAATTCATAAGTCGACAGCATTGCTGAGTATTTTCTCCTTTAAACTGCAGTGAACCAAAGACAGTCTCTAAAACACGCTGTGAAATCGCTGGTGTTTCTGACGTCACAAACTACCTTGTAACCAATCAGATCAAAGTGTGATCGTCAACCAGTGGATCGCTGAGTGAGTGGAGGCGGGGCTCATTTGCATATTCATTGAACCGCGCATACTAAATGAGGCAAGGGTGTCGAGTTACGTGCAAGCTGTTTTAAGGTTTTGTTTTCAAGGGTGGGAAAATATAATGTCATTTCAGTGATCAGAGATGAGTTTGAAGGGATAAAATAATTGACCACAGGGGGACTTTAACACTTTCTAGAACACCTTAACCTTAAACTGTTGAATGCGAGTGAAAGCCCAGCTCACTCACAGATCATCTTTAAGTCAGGGTTTGGTTTGTATGTGATTGAATGTGATGATATCTGAGTGGGCGAGTTCTTTCACCAGTTTCACACATTCAAGCAGATTTGTGGAGCACTTGCAAGCATGAGAGGTCTGCATTAGCACAGTCAATGCAATGAAGCAAACGTGATATGCAGGAATTATTAACTTTTAATCTGTATTATGACATACATGCCACATTTAGAGTTTGTGAACATACTTTAAACACTATTTGAAAACGTATTGATCATATACACTACTGTTCAAAAGTTTGGGGTCAATACGATTTTATTTGTTTTTTTTAAGAAATGAATACTTTTCAGAAAGGACGCATTAAATTGATCAAAAGTGACAGTAAAGACATTTATAATAATGCAAAATATTTATTTTTTAATTAAATGCTTTTCTCTTGAACTTTCAAATAATCCTGAAAAAAATGAATCACGGTTTGCACAAAAATATGAAGCAGCAAAACTGTTTTCAACTGTGATAATAATCATAAATGTTTCTTGAGCATCATATTATAGTGATTTCTGAAGGATCATGTGACACTGAAGACTGGAGTAATGATGCTGATAAATTCAGCTTTGATCACAGGAATAAATTACACTTTACTATATATTCACACAGAAAACAGCTGATTTACATTGAAATAATATTTCACAATATTACTGGGTTTGTTTTGTATTTTAATCAAATAAATGCAGCCTTGGTGAGCAGAAGAGACTTCTTTTAAAAACATTAAAAATCTCACCGACCCCAAACTTTTGAACAGCAGTGTGTATATATATTTTTGTTTTGTACAGTCGATATTTTACTGCTTCCTCATGCGTTCATGTAACATGAGGAGTTGTACAGCAGCGGAGACCTGATCCACAGATATTATAGTACAGTGGTGCAGTTTTACAAGGAATTGCTCAATTATTTGATGGGGATGTATTGATTTAACTTTAAATTAGGCATTAAACATCAAATATATCTCGATTTAAAGGTGTAATTTGTGCTGGAAGCATCAGCTATCAGTGATATTGATAAAACCTCCACAAACCAATAATGCTTCACATGCTGTAATGACTTCTCCCATGTATTTAATACAAACGATACGCTGAAACTGCAGGAAATAAAGAAAGAAACGTCGTGTACGATCATTATCAAAGTTTCTGAAGAATTAGTTTGCTAGCTTTTCCGTGTTTGTATCATTGCAGTCTGATGTGTTTAGTTTGAAGCGTCATTATGGGGCTATAGGTTTTAAAGTGAGCCGATCATACATGCATCTATTAGAGAGACTATTCCTCTACAGCCGAACACTTGTCTCTGTCTCACACTGCTTTAGACCCGCAGGGACATTAGGACATCAGCCAGAGAGCATTCACTCAGATGACCCATATCATATCACTCAAGAGGCGTTTTATTTGGCCGTTTGCGGAGTGCGATCTGCTCCCAACACGGATTGAGTGCATGTTACTAGGAGGAGACATCGGCCATGATTGCAAACTCTCTTTGTTCATTGAGATCTCATTTGTCAAGGCCGAGAGGGTATTAGTTAGTTAGCAAATATTGACATGCCACTTTGTTCGGGGAACTATCAATTGAAATCAGCAAATCAATGCTCCTAATAGCTGCTCATTACGCACTTGATGCATTTTCAGTGTTCGCCTCAGCTTTGCCAGTCAATGCAGTCAAAAACTATTACTTGACCAGCAGCCAGACACGCTTTTCACCTCAAGCCTTCAATAGCGCTGCATATGGAAATCTATTAGGTGGCTGTTTTGTAGACGAGGTGTAGCGTTGACTCTTAAATGAGTATATCTCACTGACATGTGTATTTAAATAGAGTTAATGGAAGATTTTGCTGTCACACACACACACACACACACTGTGATTAAGTTAGCGCAATGACCTTTCATCTAGGTTTCTTTTGTGCGCACGATGCAAATCACAAAGGCTCGAACGAAAGCACATTTTCTCTCGCTATCGTCGGCAGCTCTCACACAAAGTCAAGCAGCGTTCGTGGAGAGAGGATCTTTATTTAGACACCAGATCTTCCCAGATAAATAAAGACAGTGTTAATGGAAGAGGGGCGAGTCGGATGCGTGTCAGGGGTTTGCCCAGATAAATCATTAGATGGAAGGTTATTGGAAATGCAGGGAGATAAAAGACTGAAGAAGCCAGTAATTGCCTTAAAGATCAGACTACAAAGCATTAGCCTGGCTTTTACAAGGCCAGTCGGCAACAAAAGAGTCGTAATTTATGAGCTCAGCGTAAAAGAATAGCATAATTGCATTAAAAATTAATGCTAATGAGGTCTAAAATGGGGAAGGTGGTTATTATGAAAGTTTGTATTCATCTTCTTTGGCCTGAATGATGGCTAGTGGCTTGATTAATGGCTTAATTTCTATCAATTAGCCGGGCCAAAAATAAATAAATAAATCTATCCGCAGAGACGAGGCTAAATTGAGTATTGAATTACATATCTTACCCTGATGCTGAGCGCGGGCCGGATTACCGTAGAGGGAACGTCTGTGTGTTTAACGGTTCAACTTTTCAACTGTTCGTAAGTGCGCGTTGATGGAAATGTGTATGTATGTTTATTCATTTTATGTGATTATGTAGATCAGCGGTTCTCAACTTCGGTACGGGGTGTCAATATTTACTTTTTGGTCATGTAAATTAATAACATTTTATAATTAAACTCCATGGGCGTTTTATAACGACACCAAGCTCTAAAATATGTTATTAGGTAGAAATTGTGAATAAAAAAATATTTGTATTATACAAACGAATGAAAAATCATGGACCTTTTGAATATTGTTGTCATGTAACCTTTCTTTATATAGCAAATTATTTCAAAGCAGCTTTACTCAAAACAGGAAAATAATGCAACAAAGTTTGTTTCTGCATTAGTCCAGCTTAAGTTAATTTCTGTTGTAAAAGTTAGTTGTGAGCAATGTTTTGGCTGAGCTTGATTATTTCTAGCACACATAAACACAGCTGTGCCAGTGCTTGTGAGAGGTCCTCAGCTTTTTACATATAGATATCGTGTGTGTGTGTTTTGTTTTATTGCAAGCGCTCGCACTCGTCACTGTGGACGTTTCGTTCTCAATCAGTGCAGTGCATCATTAGGTCTTCTTGTTTTCCTTGCCCGTGACATTCAAAAGCTCCTCTGAATGCGTGGCGTTTGAGATGTCCAGCTGATGATGGGCAGTTTCTGCTTTAATTATTCATCAGTGATGAGAGCTGGTGTAATTTTGCTCATGGAAGTAAGGCATTCAATTATGGGAATGAATGGGAGTTCTGCGTTCACTGGTATCCTGGATGAATGCTTTCCTCCAGGTCCTTGAGTTGTTGAACATCGCCCTCTCGTGGGCTTCTGTGGACACACTTCTTTTTCTATGATCGGGAAGTGGAGAAACCGCTATTAAGAGACAGTATTCAGGGCATTTAATCATGCTGGTGTCTGATGTTCCTTGTTTTTACCAATTTATGCACATCTTCACATCCAAATCTACATTCATTCACGTTAAAAAAACAACCAATCATCCATTTAGGCCTTTAGGGCAACAAGGACGGGGGGAAAACATACTTCAGTATAACAGAATCACATGTCATCTCTCTTCCTCTGTGGTTAAGACTGCTATAAGGCTTGTGTAATGCAGCGACAATGGACTGTAAATTAATTTTGTGGATAATGTGTCAATATTAAATGTCAACTTTGACCTGGCCTTGTGCTGATCGTGTCTGGCAGAGATCTCTCCGACAGCGCTATCGATTTTCTGCTGTCCGCTCGGTACGGGCCCCTCTCTCAAAGTCCATTATTTTTGATTTTCCTATGAAATACATATCTTTCCTCACTGACATCTGACAAACAGCATATGGAAGTCATTTTATCTACCAATAATGTGTTTGTCAAAAAGTATGAGGCATTAATGGAGTTCCGGGCCAAGGATAGGCTGTCACTGATATATCTGGGTGGGCTTGTGTGTTTGTCTATGTATCAGTCATTAAGATGTACACACACACACACACACACACACACACACAGGAGGGGTAATAAGTGTGTGATTGAGAGCCAGTGGACTGCTGTCATCTGTAGACTTCTCGAGGATATTGCACCTCTGTTTTGCCTCATGCTCAAGTATGTTTTTTATTACGAAGTGTGTGTTTTCACAATGTATGGACACGCACACATACATGTCTGAAAACTCAATACACCAGTAAATGGTTTGGGCTCATTTTACTGCAAGTGTGTTTCTCAGAGCATGTGTGTTGTGACATCAGAAGTTAAAGCTATGTCTATAAGTATTTACTCGAACGAGAATGTGTGTGTGTGTGTGTGTGTGTGTGTGTGTGTGTGTGTGTGTGTGTGTGTGTGTGTGTGTGTGTGTGTGTGTGTGTGTGTGTGTGTGAGCGAATGAACGAACGAACGAACGAGTGTTTCTGCTAACAGAGAGAAAACCAGAGCAAATATTCATTTATTCATTAAACGAGCAGAGCGAGAAGATGTGTTGTGACAGTCGCTCCCTGGCAGTTAATGGATTAAATTAATTCCTCTCATTAACACAGATTCTCTCTCTTCTCTCTCTCTCTCTCTCTCTCTCTCTCTCTCTCTCTCTCCTCTCTCTCTCTCTCTCTCTCTCTCTCTCTCTCTCTCTCTCTCTCTCTCTCTCTCTCTCTCTCTCTCTCTCTCTCTCTCTCTCTCTCTCTCTCTGTGAGTGTGTGTGTGTTTGCGCGTCAGAGCGTTCTTTCGGCCTAATAGTGTTTGTTTATGAGCATTTTCATGCATATGAGTGGAGAGAGATTAAATTGTTGGTGAATTTGAGTATCAGTAATGCATTGTGTTTTATGATTTAGAATGTCTTAATTTAACAAAATTACACAAACAACCAACAAGAGCACTTATTATATCAGCAATCACAGTTTATATTTAGCATGAGTTTTATATTGCTTTAATACAACAGGTCAAGAAACACAAGTTAATATGGAGTAGCTTAAGTTTTAGACTCAATTTAGCTAGTTACTTAGTCTGTTTATGGAAATAATTCCAAAGAAAGTCAGTTTATATCAATTCTCCCAACCACCAGAGGGCGTCATCGACTGACAGCCGATAGCTGAGTGTGTGTTCTGTGTGTCAGTCCCACATTACATACATATATTTCTGTAATGATGTTATTATGCAGGGAATATTAATCATTGGCATATGTATCTCTTAATATAAATATTAGTAGAACTTAAGCAATTAATCACTATACAAGGTGAATAAGGTTCTGTGTGCATAGCTTACAAAGCATTGTATTAATGTAAAATTAATCTATTAATGTATTCAGAATAAAAACATTTGCAGGATCCTACATATGTAGCAACGCGTCGTCCGTCAGCTCTGATGCTGTAATGAATATGACCATCACACGCTTTCAATTTCAGTAAGGAGGAGATATTCTTTACTCTGACTGACTGTACAGGGAGTCTTCGGACCGAAGCTGGGTTTGGTTGGGTAACCTTTACTCTGTGAAATCAAAGAAATCAAGGTATTTATTATAGATCAACGTATATATACACCTTTTATAACTCTTCTCTTTTCATGTAATCTGTGATCAGTTCCGTTTATACATCCGTCTAGGTTTTACACTGAAATTAATCACATTAAATTCATTAATTTCACTCTAATATCAACAGTTCATTGTACTTAATAGGAAAAAGTTGTCTGATTAATTTAAACTGAATGAGTTGCAGCAGATTTCTAGTTCCCAGCATGCTTTGTGTCAGACTGTATAAGGAGAATAAAGGTTGAAATTAGTGTTATTTTGTGTTTTTTGCAAAAGATAAATAAAGGCGGATATAATGCTAATGTTTAATGTTCTGTTATGTTTTTGGGGATTTGAGTTGTGGCAACTTAACACAACATATGCTTTGTCAAACCAAAGTTTTTTTTTTTGTTCTTTCCTTTCCGGTTTCTTTCTCTCGCGATCTGCTTTTTTCCCCCAATATTCTCTTTCCTCCTCCATTGTGTGTGTTCTTGCTTGTTTAGACATGCTGTTCTTTAGCTGGAGTCTGGTGGCACTGACACACTGAACCTGGGCAATGGGATCAGGACACAAGCATTGTTTTTATGTGTCATGAACAAACATGCGCTACAGAATCCAGTAGATTGAGACGAACCCATCAGCGTTGATGTTTTCCAGTTTGTGATGGGTTGACCTGCCCAGCTGACCTCTCGTCTGTCCACTCACCGCTGTTTTCTGCTCTTCTAGAGGAATTATCTCTGGCGGAGCAGGTGAGGAGGATAAAGGATATCGAGGCCATTGAGAGTGACTCCTTTGTTCCTCAGGCTTTCAAATCATCTCGGGACGCCACCAAGGTACATCTCTCGCTTTTTCTCTTTGCCTTCCGTCTCATATCTATATATTCTTTTATTTGATTTCCTTTCGCCGAGTTATGTAGCGTTTGTCTGCAGATGAAATGATTCCCATTATATTCCGTTTGCTCTGTCCACTCGAGCTCGGGCTCCTGAAAAGCTTATGGCCGTCGGTGGGCCGCACCGGGCCTCGTTCGCTCTCTCCACAGACAGCTTTACTGAATCTGGTCCCGCCAGCGTTCACATTCACCGCTCAAATTAGATTACTAACAAATGCTCACAGATCTCTGTGGTCTGAGACAAAAGGTGACAGTTGAAATGAGGCTGTATGATAGATTACAGCCCAGAAGGGCCGTGTGGCTCTCCCGAGCTGATCTCAGATCTGTCTGTGCACACTTCAGTGCTCCACTGAGATTTGCTGGACTGATGCTAGACCAGCACTTAACATTACTTTACCTGCATGCTTTTTTTTCTTTCTGAATGATGTACAAACAGCTCTGTAGATGGAGCAATAAAAGCTCCATCTAAATAAACTGGAGGATATTCTTTAGACACACACGCAAACACACATTTGATTCTTTCAATAATTTCCATTAGATGTTATTGGACGCTCTGAGCTCTCAGATGTACTTTGCAGCCGACTCTCACTGAACAGACCATGAGGTTAGAGACAGGGATCTGGTGGGATCGTGCTGGATACAGAGAGGACAGGGGACAGCAAACGCTTTCTGCAAGAGTTATGATTATACACTGGTAGAATACATGAACAAGGTCAATCCCTGGTTCAAGAACGACTCATTATGGGTTACAACCTTTCAGCTGCACCTTCTAATTCCAGTTTAAATGGGTCTATCAAATTTAACTTGATCTCTTGAGATAAAATAGCTCATTGAACTCACTTCCTTCTCAGTCCAAAATCAGCATTATTAAAAGCTGGTGCAAAAACCTTTTAATGTCTACTACTTCAGACAGATGAATCTATTTGAATTCTTTAACTTGACCACCCACATTTAATCATCAGCAATGGCTAATGGGTGAACAAATGCTTGTTGCTGCCGAATCATCGTGACGTCTTTTCAAATTGTTATTGAAGGGGATGATAAAAACAGCAGCATAAACCTGTTTTAATCAATCTCACCCTCATGTTATTCTGAACCTGTGTGACTTACTTTCTTCTGTGCAACATAAGAGAAGATATTTTGAGAAACTAAGACTGTTTGGTCAACAAACTTTTAAAATCTGCAGGCCACCCCTCCAGGACTGCAGTTGATGAGCGCTGCTTTAACGGGTCTAAATTATGACTATATTTGGCACAGAAAAAACGTTTACCTCAAAAGATTAAGATATGATAGCGTTTCTTTTTAATTAAAGGTAGGGTAGGTAATTGCGGAGAGGCTAGCAATAGCAAGCTAGCTGTGAAAGCATAACCCCACCCTCTCCTCAGAGCGTCTCCAAAGCCACACCTCCTTCAAAACTCATGTTACCTGATGTCTCAAAGCACATAACATTACTATAATAATGAACGTAAACAACTTACAGAGCACTGATCCGTACCAGTGATGCGCGGGTCAATGTATAAACAACCCGCACCCGACCGACGTTTTCAACTAACCCGCTCGCAACTCGGACTGCAAAAAAAAGAAAGAAAATATTGTACCCGACCTGCTTCCTGACCCGCATTTTTTAAAAGTAGTAAATGCTCTTCGTAGCGTCATTGGGTCATAGACGTGTAACACAAATGTGTAAATAGCATCGCAAGAAGTACACATAACAAAGCCAGCACTTTGGTCATCATCTTTCATTATTTCGGCAAATGTCTCTCACACTTTGCTCTTTCTATTTGTGTATTTGCTGAGCTTCCACTCCCCAGTCTTCACCCTTTTCTCTTGCCGCCTCCATCTCTCCTGCAGAGTGTAGTAATGGCCGGTTCGTGAACGAATCGTTCTTTTGAACCGGTCCTTTTTAGTGAACCGGTCGAACCAGTAGGCCTACACTAAATCGGACTGAATCGTTCGAAACAGTTCGCGTCTTGCGTCAATGCTGATCCACAAGTTACTAAAGTTACTCACTTTCAGTTTCAGACATGCCTGACAGTCGCTCCGAATCGAAATAAACCAATATCCCGGACCCGAGTATATTTTACTCCAGTAACTCCAACAGTACACTGAACTGAGACATGTTGGTGCCGCTGCTGAGAGAAGTGATGAGCACGAGCAGCTGATACTGCGCATCCGCGGATCACCCGTGCAGAACCAAGAACTGTTTAGACTGTAGGTCTATGTATTTCATAGAAAATTGTGTCTAGTACTATATAAATACAAAGGTTTAATTGGCATCTTAATTTCAAACGACCCAACCGACCGCGACCCGAATATCATTAAAAATATTTTTGGATGACTCATTTTGGATCAACCCGCGCATCACTGATCTGTACCACCTGACTGCTGCAGGTTAATATCAGCGTTGATAGTGTTGACGTAGTAGCACATAAATCTGAGTGTGAGGACGTGAACAGCTCCAGGTAGTCTCGTACTGTTAGGACATGTGTGAACAGCATCAGCTCATCGTTGTCGTTCAGGAGGAACTGTGAAAGGCTGCTGCTGTTGCTTTGTGGCTCTCACTGACCCGTGAAACACACTGACAGACCGAATGCAATGATTGGATGAACATGTTTAGGTCCTGAGACTTCAACAGAAGATATATGTACATGTTTTAATATTTAGACCTTTTCAAGCAGAATAACAAAAAGTGTTTATAAAAAAAATGCCTACTCTACCCTTAAACAACTTGCAAAATATGTGTTTTGAATGTTTGGAAGGATGTAACCATGAGAGCTCTGTGTGATTTCTCCGGGTTGTTGTAAAAGACATGTTTATGCACAGGTGACTGAAGCTTCAGAGATCAAGAAAGAGGACGAGACTATGAAAGAGGAAGTCACGGTTCTGCCCGTCTCCATCACATACAACGACAGCAACAGCCTGGCGCACCCCAACGTAAGACTGTGTGTCTTGTGTGTGCTTACTAGTCCTTATTAAAAATAGTACTTTTTTTTTTTTTTTTGACATCAAATAAGACATTGGTGTCGTAGGCCTTACATGCAAAGTACAATAAGCTTCCCAAAAGGCCTCCAATCAATAATTCTCTCCTCCCGAGACGTATCCCCCCCCCCCCCCCCAATCCTTCTCCACTTCTTGACAACCCACACAAGGCCCTTCTTATGCACCCTCAGTAATATCTGCAGACAGAATTTCCTATGAAAGTGCGCTCCATCTCTCTCACTCGGCAAACTGGGTTATGTGTGACGGATGCAGATGAGCTCGACAGGCTGATCTATTGCAGCAATATGCCCAAGGCGAGAGCGCCCTGATCACCAGTAATGATTCAATCATTTAGCCACCACCACTTACTGTATCTACTGTAATTTCAAACTCGTTATCTAGGTGCGTTAAGAGTCAGAGGAGGCTCGTTGTCGTGTCGCAGAATCGCCTACGAAGAGATAACCATGCGACATCCACCCTCAGTCTATTACACTCTCAGCACGTGTTCCCAGTCACACACAGACCCCGCATCAGTGCTACGGGCGGACCCTAACCGATGTAAATCACGCTTCTAATGCGCACGCGGCGGGATGGAAGTGATCAGTCTTTCCCAAGCACAGATTTGATTTCATGCCTCTCGTGTTTTTTGGATGAAGGAAATGAGTGATGAGTGTTGGAGAAGAATCCGGAACTTCCAAACTTAAGGAACTCATAAGCACAACTAATGCGGGAATCACTCAAATCCTCCCTTTATGCTGACATCCGAATCAACCGCGTGTATTACCCTGTCTGATGTGTTTATGATGCAATAGCATTTACACTTTCTCCAAATCTAATCGCAGCTGTGATTGTCCTATATTAAGCCAACCCAGACAATTAGAGAGCAGACTTGGAATCCATTAGAAACCAATAGGAAAGATTTGTTTCGGAAGGATTACTTGCGTTTTAGATGTATAACATCAGTAGACCTCGGCCATATCCAGACATTTCTTCCATTACTTCTGAGGGGAAACACACACACACACACACACACACACATGCAGACAGTTGTAGACCGTCACAGATGACCCATCTCAGGAAGATGAGGACTCTGGCTCATTCACTTGTACTTCACAGATAGGGATCGCAATGTTTGCTATGATAATACATCATTTATTATCCATTTCTATTTTATTTTCAGTTCATAAATAAGAGACAACATTGACACACATGTACATGTTCTGTTGTCCTGCCTCATGAAGACACCAGTCTCGAGACGATCCCTGCGATCACAGCAGAGCGGGAACATGTGTTTCACTAAAAACTATGTATTTCACAATCAGAATCATTTATTACACAGCTGTGAATGAATATTAAGTAGAAAAAAAAAACTCAAATACATTTAAAAATAATTTTTCATCCTTCATTTCTGAGGAAAAAGGTTTTATTCTCTCAGCTGTAGGTGTATGGTTCAGGTGTTGTGTGTTTCTGTAGTGATGCTGTATAATGGACAGAGTAGTAAAGTACTTTTAATAGTCGAACTGAACTGTTTCTCTCTCTTGCAGTTGTTCGTGGATAAAGAGGAGGCAGAGAGGTTGTGGTTGAACAGACTGGTTTCTCTGCGTCAGGAGAGGCTCATGGGAAGCCCGGTGTCCTGATGACCGATGCGGATGATCTCCACATCTCTGAAGAGGAGCGAGTGCGCCTCCTGCTGGTTTCCAGAGGAAGATCTTACAAAGCTGGATTTCTGCATGTGCTTTTTCTGAGTCTTTGCTGGTTTGTTAGTTTTACTTTATACTAACTGATAATTATGCTAGTTTTAGTTTTGCTTTGTACACAAGCTTTGTCCTCTAGCTCTGTTTTATGTTTTAAGCAGACCTTCTCATCAACATTCATGAATGACAATTGTATGTAGTGTGTGCTAGTTTTTGTTTTTTCCTTTTTCTAAATAAATGATCTTGTTGTAATTCTTGGACAGAGCTTGTGTTGTGGTCGTTAAACAGTTTAAAGTGCAGCGAGTTATACAAACTCTTAATAGTACAGAATGACTACATGAAAACCTTTTGAGGGTTCACTGTACACACAGCTGAGTGTGTGCAGTGTTTATGGAGAGTAACCACTGTTTTCTGTGGATGAGCTGATCATGATGGTTGAGAGAGGTGAAGTGAGATTAGCATTTACAATGAAATATCAGAGACTGAAGAAAAGCCAGCTATAGGACATGAGCTCATGACGGGTTTCCATTACAAACACACTACTTTATGAGGAACCAGTCTACAGGTTCAGCTCTCTTTTTACTCTTAATACTGATATTGCCATATGTTATGTGAACATTTGTAACAATGCATCTCTTGCTCAGTTGTGTTGGATTTACGAGATTTGTGGATTTGTGATGTACGAGAAGTGCCCTCGGCTGCTGTGTCACGCTTTCAGCAGGATCGAGTTGCAGCGGTAAAACTGTAACAATGAACACACACTCAGGAGAGAGATCAGGACGCAGGAACAGAACAATAATAGACATAAGCACTGAACAGAGAGTGTATACAATACACAGACTGAATGAGTGACAGGTGGACACTTGCTATGGTACAGTAACTAACAGACACACACTAGGAAACTAGGTCAACTAAGGAAAAGAAGAAATAAACAGGAACTGGGAACACAAAACTGCGTGAAAATAGAGCATAAACCTGACAGCAAACCAACCAATAATACTGAGTATTCACAGAGATCCCTGCTGACTTGTGTTGGACGTCACTTCATTTTCATCAGTGCCTTTCTAACTCGCCATCAGGAGAGATGTCATTCAGAATAAACTACAACACATAAACATATATGACATCTCTCCTGATGGCGAGTTACAACACATGCAAACATACACAGACGTCCTCTTTCTGCTAGTTAGAAGTCTACAGTCTATGTTGCATTGACTTAGTTTCTTCCAGCTACTCGAGCACATAAGTTAAAGGTGACACATTATGCCATTTTTCACAAGATGTATTATAAATCTATGGTGTCTCCAGAATGTGTCTGTGAAATTTCAGCTGGAAATACCCCACAGATCATTTACTATAGCTGGTCAAATTTGCCCCTTTTTGGGTGTGAGCAAGAA
The DNA here is from genome assembly GCA_036326025.1 of Chrosomus eos. Taxonomy (NCBI): domain Eukaryota; kingdom Metazoa; phylum Chordata; class Actinopteri; order Cypriniformes; family Leuciscidae; genus Chrosomus; species Chrosomus eos. The sequence goes on along the minus strand of CM070825.1, from coordinate 7,547,189 downwards.
TGTGCCATTTGTGTGTGTGTCCCTTTAAACATGGAAAAAGTCTTTCAAAAAGTGAATATTTTCACCCCTTTAAAGCCTTATTTGTGTAATTGATTAGTCTGTGCTAGTTGTAGTAAATATAATTGATCCACTCTGTATTATTAATGGGAGTCATAGGATGGATCCCAGTCCTAATGAAATTGAATTTCTAGCTTTGCACAGCCTCAGCTTCATCGTACAGAGCTTTCTAACCCGACTGAGTGAGGGAAACATTATTCAAGTTAGTCAGACGAGGGCCAGCTAAAGTCCCCTGGACATTCTTCCATATATATATTTGATTATATCTAAAAAATAATAATTAGCAATTGGATTTCTAGTTTGTGCTTTGTTGTTAATTTTAACCTGTCATATTAATCCTAGAGAGAGTTACCAATATAGTTTAAAACATGTTTCCCATGAAACAGTAGTGTGACTAACTAGGTGCTAACCCTGAACATTATCATAACCCATCTTACACATAGATCTTACACTGTCTCTATGTCTCTGTCATTTAATGTTAATCAAACGACAACAGAAAACGAGAGAATCATTCTCTTCTCTTCACTGAATAACATTAGTGACTTTAATAAGAGTCCATGTAAATTTAATTCATACAGTAAAGATGCAATGTTTCATTTATTTCATTTTTCGATTTGATTTCAATTTCTGTAGCCTATAGTAGGCTATTTTTTAGTAGAAGGCTAAATTGTTTATTTCATGCATATCTTTTATGTCCTATTGTTTGTTTTTTTGTATTACTGAACTTTTCAAGTCACTGTTGTTGGTTGAAATTTCTGTGAAAGAGCAGAAGAAGGGGTTGGGGGTCATTTTGGGGTTTTTATAAATACTATAAATGCTTAATACACCGATCAGTGTGTGCAGCGCCGCTTCAAGTCAAACACACCTATTTGAATGAAAGTCATGATCAGAAGCATTACAATGGACATTACCGTTCTTTTGCTCAACCTAAACCAAGCGTTGTCCCACATCGGCCCCACACACTGAACAAATAATAATGCATGAATAATCAAGCAAGCTGCTTCAGTCTTCACCTTGAAATATTACAACAATATAGCATTATTCTGATGTTGACTATAAAAAGCATTAAGATTTTAAAACCAAAATACCTACTTTTTTTGCTTCCTAAAAATATATAACTATCAATCAGAGGCAGAAGTCGTGTAGTGGATTACGAAAGTAAAAAAAAAATGATTAGTTGCTAATGTGTTAATTATTAATGAATAGATTAGTTATTCTTGATGCATACATTACCTCAAGATTATCTGTCCATTAGTTAAACATAAATTCAGGTATTTTAGTGCATCCATATTGTAAAGTGTTAACAAAATAAATCATGACTGCATTTCTGTCACCAGTTTGCATGTGGTGAGCAGATTTCTGAAACGTGAGGAACCGTGCTATTGCTAACTCACATGCTAATATTGTATAGCAATGTTTCTGCAACGTTGAAATTTATGTGAAAACCGTCACAAAACTAAATCACAGACATGGAGAGTTATGCAAACGTGTAACGGTCCCAGTACTGATACTCTGGGAACACCTCTCGTCTAATCAGATTCGAGGACCTGGACTTTTGTTTATACAAATATATATATTAACGATAATACTATATTATGGATACATAATTGTTCTAGGAGTTTGTGTTGCTCATGAGCCTATTTTTCAATCTATTTAATTACCAAAAAACACGTATCTCTGTGGTAATTAGTATGGGGTGTAAGAAAATATCAATACATGTGAATATTTTTGGCAATATTGCATCGATTCTCGAAATCACTGTATCGATACTTATTTATTTTTCTACATCCAAAATTTGTGGCAATTGCTTCATGTCGATTTAAACCGTGAGCACTAGACGGCAGTGTTGTCATCTCTAAACGGACAGGGAGAAGCACAGGGTGCACCAGTAACATTAGCATTAACCAGTAACGTTAGCATTAGCAAACCAAGCTCACTGGTCTCCAAGTTACCTCCACCAACAGAAGAGGAGATAATCGTACAGCTCCTGCTGAAGTGTGAACTCATCTCGGATTCCACAAAGCACTAAAGAGATCGACAGGAGTTGTGCTGTTTGCAAAATAAGCCATGCTAAAACCTTTACTAAAAACTAGCAAGTTTTGAGCTTGTCCACTTACGTCTACTTGTTTCGACCACTTCCACGGGCAGTCAAAAACACATGCTTTCATAGTGTGAACGCTCATGTGGTTAAACGTGTTCAAACAGCCACAGAAGAGCGTCTACTCTCCGTCTTTTGACCTGATGCGGGAACATTATGAGAATCACGCAGTCGGACGGGATTTAATCTTTGTCGTCTGAAGACCCAAATTTGGTTTTAAGATGAAAAATGTACCAAGCACAATGTTCTCTCTCGCTTCCTGGTTTCTAACACACACTCACAGTGTTCGGCTGGTCTTTAGAGGTGAAACTAAAGCTGATGCTCTCCGCATGTTTTCTGTCTTCTCCCGTTGCGTTCATATGTAAATTGCATGAGCTTATTTGGTCCATTAGATCGATAAATCTGAAAAAGCCATGCATTTACCCTACCATAGTAGAAATCAGGACTGAAGTGTTTGAAAGTGGACAAAAGCGACGGATTAAAACACCAGGTGTAAACGGGTATGTATCCGATCGACCAAAACGCATCTTCAAACCAGGTGCAGACAGGGCCTAGAGCTCATTTACAACTATCTACACTGATAACAGCGGCATTCAAATGAATATATAACATAAGTATGGGCTTACAAGCTTTCCTCTCAATCATAACAGTCATGTGTTGCACTTTATACAATAGAGAACGGTTTACTAATGATATGAGATGTCAATAGCGACCACATTACAGATGATCAGATTTTTATTTTTATTTATTTTTTAAGTCTCTCCAATATCATTCTTAGCCAGCTACTGAGAAACTAGTACCCGGGCAACTGACAAGTGACCAATCCTGAGTGGCGACGTCACTACACGCGTTCTGCATGGTTCAGTACGGTTAGCTGATAGAGAGCGGTTTGTAATAGTGCCGTGTCAGGCTCAAGTGGGAACATCACTGTAAGTGTTGATCTCGACGGTGGAGAAGAGGCTCTGGGGTTAAGAGGGTCTGGCTGGGAGTGAGAGATGATTTTCTCACTAGAGAGAAAAGTGTGTGTGTTGGCAGAAGAGTTTCATCGATATAGAGATATAGCTCGTGAGAGGGGCTTTCCCATCCAGGGCCTTACTCCTCCGGTCACACTTCCCTCAACAGCGTCGGTTCCCCACATCGCTGGTACTGTGAGTGTAATTACCTTAGGCAACCACAGGGAGGCGCTAGCACTGTAATGATGCTGGGTCATCCCTGGCTGTTAGCCTCGTGAGACCATCCTGATCTCGCGAGCTTTCAAGGTTTCACTCGCAGATCAGTCTGGATACTTTCCGTTAAAGAAAATTTGGGAGCAGTTCACCAAACGAACGTCCAATCAGCGTTGGCTTTGAGGCGGGTTGAGGTGTGACGCAACGAGAAGCGCGACAGTTCAGTCTTAAGAACATGGCGGCTTCAGCGGATGAAACTAGCATCAGTGTGGCTATCGAGCAAGTTTTATCGGAATTACAGAGTTATTACGGAATTACAGAGCTAACGAGCCTTTACCTGCAGCAGCAAGAGTAGCCTGGCTTGTGGTTGTGTTTTCGTCGTCGCTCTCATATGCTTCGTTGATCTGATTGGTTGATTTGGCCCGTCTATCACCAACATAGGCCAATCAGCTAACCAGTATTTTCGCCCCTTACCAAAACTACTTCAACGGAAGGTTTCCAGATGGATATGCGGAGCAAATCCATCTGGCGGAGTCAGGTTACCTGGCTGTCGCTCCGTAACACACACATTAACTTTAAATGCCTTAGTTCAATGTCGTATAACTTCAATCTATTATAACTTCAATCTATTAAATTGTATGTACTATACATTTAGATAAAGATATACACATGCAAATACACACCGAAATAACATTTAAAAAAAAGTTTGTGAGGTTTTTTCTTCTACCCTTTATTTAAAACAATGTGTAATTAGCGTCAAATGTAGGGTAGAGTGGGGGAAAATGCCCCCTGGGGTAAAACGCCCCCCACCTGTTTTTCCCAAAATAACCACTAGAATTAATCAAGATACATTTTTACTATTGCTATGCACTACGTTGACAACGGGGATATACAAATCTCCATGGAGAAGCTGACATCAGCGACGTATTTGAAGAGAAGAGGATTACATGGAAAGTGCTATAATTTTTTAGATATTAGTAAACAAGTGTTTAATAGAATATTGTTCACAGTGATATCACAGTGATGTATGATAGATGAATAGTGAAGTCTGTAGTTTGAGAGCATATGTTATTTATAAGGAATATAATTATATTTTTAAAAATAAACAATTTTTTAAAAAGACATAGCTTGTGGGGTAAAACGCCCCCTATGCTGAGGGGTAAAACGCCCCCCAAGGAACGTAGTTTCTCTTTATCATAATTACTATAGTAACATATTTCTGTTTATCAAAGTCTTTATTTTACACTTTAATGCAGTATAACTAGGCGGTAAAATCAAAATATTTGAACAAAACATGAAAAAATTACAAGTGAGCATTAGCTAGCTAGCTTGGTGGATGCTGGAATGATGGAAGGTGGTTAGGTGACCCAATGATAAAACATAGTGACTTTTAATGCATTTATGGAATATATTTCACTATAAATATACAAATTTTTGTTAAATATTCATTTAGGGTTTTTCTTGATAATAGTGGGGAACAAATACTACATCAATTATCAACCCCATATAGGTGTAGAAATCAAAATATTAAAATGTTAGACATTTGGCTATTTTATACATTCCTGAAATTAATATTAATAGGTATATATATACATGTTGTTGCATTACTTGCCTTTTACTTTTGGAGATTAAAAACTATGTTCATTTTGCTGTTGATCTATGAAGCAAACTGGTTGGTAAGAAAGGGGGCATTTTACCCCACCTTGGGGGGCGTTTTGCCCCACCGCTGGGGCAAAACGCCCCCTTTGTACAAAAATATTTAAAGTCAAATTTCAAAATATTTACTAAGGCTGAGCAATTTTAATATTTGGTGAATAACTCCTCCCATAGTCATTCAAAACTGGGATGGCAATTCTAGTAACATTTATGTTTTGTTTCACAGTAATGTCACATTTTACCTTAAGGGGGGCGTTTTCCCCCACTCTACCCTAATCTAATTAATTACATGATGTGTCGATTAATTAATCGCTAATTAATGGCAAGTTGATTTTGGCTGAGAAATTACCCCCAAAAATAGATGTTCTGCTGTTGAATAGCAAATTAACAGTTGTATATTATAAAGAACAAGAATAATTTTTGTAGAATGAGAGAATATTTTTATTTGATCATTTTTATTTCTACACATAAAATACATATCACATGGAAAAAGTATGTTGTAATTGTTAGTTTTTGTAAGGTTAGTGTTACAACTGATGTTCTCTGAGGCTTTTTTGTTTTGTTTTTGTCTGTAACCACTTTGAGAAGAAAGATGGCGCCAAATAGCTATCTTAGGCTCATACGCTAATATGGCAGACATGGTAAATTGGATGTTAAGTTGAATCCAGCCAGAAAGCACAGCTCTATACAAGATACATGAACTCCAGGGTTTCCAGGATGAGAAGTGAATAGCGTTGCCTGCACGAGAATCAGAAACATATCAGCTAGAGTGAATTCAGGGAAAGTTGGCCACTTTAACTTAGATACACAGAAGTTATTTTCTTTATTACGTTTGTTAACTTTAAGGTTCAGTTGTTTAAATTCAGTTCATATAATTGGTTATTTGGCAGGTATATACCAATAAACATTCTGAGGTCATGCACTCCAGACAAATGATCGTTTCAGGTAAAGTGGGCCATTGCTGATTTATCATAATTAGAAATTAGAAAAGCGTCTTGTACCCAGGGGGCAAAAGGGGTTTAGCAGACATGGGCTGCTGTAAAAGTTTGTCATATAAAAATGAAAAGGATCACAACCTGGGTGGACAACCCAGTCAACAAGCTGCTGGAAACTTGTAATTAGGGTCAAAACAATGCTACCTCCCCGGAATCACCCAATAGTCCAGTCATTTTATGAAAACAAATTGCAACTGAAGCAAACTTAACTGATTTTGTATCCTCAATATGTCCTGAGTAAGGAAAAAAAAAGCCCAGAAGAATCCCATTAGGGGAAAGTTTCAAAAAAAGACCCAAATATAGTCTATTCATACGCCATTCATTATTTTTCTCACCTGAATAGGGTAAAAAATGTGACCTTTAAATATCACCATGAAAATTACTGAGTTGATTACTTACATCAAGACAAACAAAAAATGTATTACAAGTTTTTTAAAATTGTTTGTTAACATGGACAAACGGTGCATAATTTAATTACATATGTGCTAATTTGCATAAATACCACAACAGATCTAAACATCGGGTAAAGCAGGAGAACTTTATTAATTATTATTGCAGAGATGGGGTTTGGGCATTGAGTGCATTGTGTACATAACTAGATTTTTTGATCGAGCCACTTTATTTTACCTACCTTTTGTCTTCTGCATTCTCTGAGTCCTGTTCTTCCCTCAGATTTATCCCCAGAAACAATCCCACTGACCCAGCCCCACTGACCCAGCCCCAAACCCCATCTAATAATAATTAATAAATAATAAATAAATTAATAAGGCTGGTTTCTAAAGTACTTCTTCCTGCCTCTATGTATTAATAATGTTCATGGGTAGCCAAATGGGTTCCATTCAGACCTTAACATTAAGTCTTTTACTGTTATATGTCAAGAAGATTCAACAAGACATGTTCTCCTGCTATACCCGATGTTTAGATCTGTTGTGGTATTTATGCAAATGAAGTGACAGGCAGCAGTTGATAAAGATCAGTCCAGACCGGCCACCAAAGCAGGGGGAATTCCTGAAGTCTGAGTCACTAGTCAATATTTGTTTTGGCTGTTGGCTGACTGACGCGAGAACCAGAAGGCAGCATCTTAAATTCTGCATGCAAGGGGTGAGAACTATCAGACATGATGGATTCTGCCTTTCAAAGTACATGTCTATTGTACAGTTCATTTAGTTTTATCTGCTGAATCCCAATGATTTTGCTGCTAACTTTATTTACCATTGCTAATGTGTTTTTCCGTTTTAAACCAAGCGAAGCATCCCAGCAAATACATGAAAAAGTAAAGATGAACTCAATAAAAGATATATAAACCAATGTCATCAGGGATCTGGCCAGCTTTCTCAGGTGGAAAATAAGTTGCTGACTTTTCTTACTCAGCATGTCTGTGTTTTGTTCAAAGGTCAACTTGTTATCAATGATTCCCAGATACTTGTACGACTCAACAATTTCAACCTCTTTTCCATCTATAATCCTCTTTTCAGAAGTCGGCTGGTGACGTCTAAAATATATGCACATGTCCTTTGTCTTTGTAACATTTAAGTCTAAAAAGGCTTCTTTGCACCAGTTTAAAAAACACGGTAGGGCCATGAGATGTTTCAGTGGTGTCCATTAAACTTACTATGACTGTCATCTGCAAACTTTATGATATAGTTATTGGTCAGTTCACTACGGCAGTCGTTAGTGAACATAATGTATAAAAGAGGAGAGAGAACACAACCTTGAGGGGAGATGTCACTGATATTCCAGAAAGATGTCCATTTACTCTCACTCTCTGTGTCCTGTTAGTGAGAAAGTCCAAAATCCAGTCCAGCAAGTCGCAGTCCCACCCGAGATTTTCTGTGAGCTTCTGCACCAATAAATGGGGCTGGATGGTGTTGAAATCCACAAACAGCAGTCTAACATGGTTTTTGTTACCCTCTAAGTGCTTGTATATGAGGTTGAGCAGAGTTATGGTAGCATTCTGCACCCCCCTGTTGGCTCTGTATGCAAGGGGTTGAGGAGATGTTCAATTCTACCCAGCGATTCTTTCTTTATCAGTTTTTCAAAGGACTTCATAACTAAAAAAGTTAGAGCCACAGGTCTGTAGTCATTCAGAATCTTTGGCGATTTGTCAAAGACTTTGCCTCATTTACCCCTTCACAACCTCCTAAGGAAACATGCTTGATTCCACTGGACTCTAGAGAATCAGCCGGACTTCGATAAACTAAAGGAGCTACTCGTCACTGCCCCTGTTCTGGGCTACCCTATGGACCTCATTCTTGACACAGACGCCAGCAACTTTGGAATCGGGGTTGTGCTGTGCCAACTCCAACAGGGCAACTACTGAGCAACCAAGCACAGTTTAACTGGCTTCACCACAAACATGATGCACTTTGGCCGGAGCACATTGATCTAGTTGCAGGACTGCCCCCCAATGATGCATGAGCTATGTGGCTGAGATGAGGGAAAGGCTGGAGTTGGCATGGTGGTTCGGTGACTGGACTGATTGACCCTTGTTGACTTAAAAAAAAAAAATGGGGAATGAAACCTTGTTGATATTTTTGTTCTGCTGTTAAATAAAAAAAACTGATGCATGCTTGCTGTTGGAAATATTTTATATGTGTTCCTTTTGTAACCCGGAGGCATTTTGTTTGCATTTAAGGGGTTAAGCAGACAAGCCGTGAATATGTTTAATGAAGCCTAATTTATTTTGATTTGTATGTGATGGCTGTTGTTAACTCCTTTTCCTTCTGCAGTCTCAACTACCTCACTATTCTTGCTTGGACTGACTTATTCAAGGAACGGCCCCTTTATAAAGCTAATCTTTAACCCCTCTTAACACAATGCTATCCTACCTTATGGACTTTTTACCTCGTCACATGGGGATTGGAATATATGGGCTATTGCCTCCATTGAGTGGAGTTGCTTGAATGGACTGTATGCCTTGGAAATTGGGGTTGCCTATGAACTTTGGGGGGAAAATGGAATATGGGTAGACAATATGTTGAATGTATTCTGCCTTCTATTAACACTAAGAACCTAAAGTAATGTCCCTGTTAATGTGTTGTTGATGTATTTTATATCAGTCATGTAATCGTGCTGGAGTGGTGTTACAATTTTAGGGGCAGTGTTATGGAAGAGGAAAATAAGAGTTATTGCTTTGAGATCGATAATTATGGGTGTTGAACTGTAACTCTGACAACTTTACCCTGCAATAATGGGTAAAAAAACTTTGTCCCTCCCATCATTTCCCGAACGTGAACTAATCTGTTGTTACGCTGCCGCTGTGAATGGCCGAAGCGGTGAATGTAACGCGTGGATGGGAATAAACATAGCACTGATATGCATGGTAAAACTAGGCATTGTAAGCTATATACATGGTTATTTCCGGGAAGAGATGAGGAGGAGATGCAAGTACGCACAATTTTCCGCTGACTGGGTTTTATAAAGGTGAATTTTGGGTAATGCTTTCTTTTACAGTCCAGTTACCCATGTACATACTCAGTACTTATTTTAGTAATTACAATCACTGGGTAATAACTAGGTACTAACCCTGAACCTACCCCTAAACCTACCCCTAACCCATGTACTTACCTTATATTAGCCAGTACTTTCTAGGTAAGTACACTGTAAGTACACTGTAATTACTGTATGTAAAAGGAAGCGTTACCGAATTTTGCACAGATTCTGGTGTACGCATGTTTTTATAAATCTGAAAACTTTTGTCTGCACGCAAAATCTAGCTTTAGAAGGATGAAACAGGATGAAATCTATGGAAAGTTGTATACATGAAGCCCCTGGACCATAAATAAGAGACCTATCAATTGAGTTTTCTTAGCAGTCTAACATATCTAACAAACTTCTCCACAGCATTAAAACAAAGAGTGCTTGTAAGGGATGTTTCCAAAAGAAGGAACCATGGACATGTAAACTTTAGACAGTTAACCCAAGACAATTGTTCAAAAAGACAACACACCAAGGAAAATCCTGAGTTGATGCCAAAGGTTTTGATCCCCAAGACAGAGATACAAAAGAAACCTTTTTTTGAAGACCTCTGTTTGACCTTTCCCTTTAACAGCTGGACCTCTCTAAAACCACAGAGACTGCCTTTACATATCAAAATGCATCAGATCATTCCAAAACAATGCTAGATGGACTTACAATCAAATACCATTTCATAGAATAATTCTACTTAAATGTGCTATGTGTAACATTTCTTCTAAAACGAATCCTTTTTTTATTGCCTGTGTGTGAAGGGGTTGTAATCACACATTACAATGATCCACTTGTCGGGTTTTGCTATTACCTCTGAAGGCCAATATTCATATTTATATGTGAAGTCTCCGGGTCGGATTTACCGCGAAATTCACTGGATGTGACGTGAATGCGCGCTCCCGAGCCTCTCTCCTTATATACCGTCTATGCGACCGACGGCACTGCAGCTAAACTACATGAGTCTGATAACACCCCAAAACGACCTGCCTCCAGCACAACACACACTCCAACACAAACTCCAAAATAATATAAAAAACAAACAAAAGTTTTATCTGCTGAAACTCGTCGGGCCAACTTGATTCGGATCGACTCGGATTAACATCGGCAGAGCTTTTAAATTGTGGAGAGACATCCGATTGTTTTAGGTATAAAAACAGATCCTGAGTTGGCTTTCCTCCTTTTGGACAGGTAAGCTAACATTACTTCAAAGCATGTAAAATATATTGTGATTTTGTGCTTTAGTTGGCTCAAGATAGCATTAGTTCGCCGGCTAACTCAGACCAGTTGCTAACGTTATCTGATGTGAAATACTACAGTTGTAACGTTATGGCTTTCCACATTACATAACCAGTAATACATGCTTTCAGTTAGTAGAGGTTCATAATTGTCTGAATCAGAATTCTGAAATGAACAATGCAACGTCTATTTATATTCTGATAAATTACAAGTTTTCAGATATGATAAAATAAATATTAGTAAACTCTAATGAAATAGCAAGGTAACGTTAAACTACATGAGACATGAAATGAATACAAAAGACTGTTCTAGGATAACAAAAAGTAGGTGCATTAGGATGTAACTTATTTTATGTACTAGATCTACTGTCTATAGGGTGGCCATACGTCCGGATTTTGGCCGGACAGTCCGGATTTTAAGCCCCCTGTCCGGCGTCCGGCGCAGCCTCAAGCCGGACACTCATTTGTCCTCCTTTTTGGAGTTGCGCTGAATTTTTGAAAAAAATTACCTTTTTTTTTTTTTTTTTTTAAATTAACTTAAAATCCCGCATAATGATAGCGGCTCTCTGATGCCCGTAAATTAGTTCAAATCTCTTGGAATCTAGAGCCGCGCATGCGAGACAGAACATACTCTAGTGCTCCAACACCAAACACCCCCCCCCCCCCCCCCCTTAAACAAAACCACCGATCACCAAAATATATGTGTCCTCCTTTTTGGTGTTATGGAAATGGCCACCCTAACTGTCTAACGTTACTCATCCCACTACTAGCATTGTTTATAATAAACATTTCCAGACACGTTCAGTACAGTAATGCTACTTCCTACTGTCTTACTGTTACACTGAAATTGTTCAGTCTATAGTTCACCGTTTTCGTTATCATATTATACACTCACCTATGTTGACATTGCTGATTGTGAAAGATACACGAATAGTTAGTGAAATGCCTTTTGCTAGATAACATCACATGTCGGCTAAATGCAGTCAATGTAACGTTATCATGGTACGAGCATGGAGGATTAGTTCAACGTCAAGCTGATAAAAGTAGCCTATTATTGTAAAGTTGCAGTGGGAGTTTACATGAGTTTCCAGCATGTTGTGTAATGCTTTCTCCGTTGCGTTGAAAGTCTCCGTGTGGCCGGTAGTGAATGCTCGCTCTCGAGATCAACCACGCACACGAGCACGAGCGCTCTTGTTGCAATCTGAAACATCACCGCTAGTGGCCGCTAGAAATTACACAGAGCACCTTTAATGTCTGTTTGACTATCATGTTGTAATCGCTCATTGTTTGTCCTTTTTAGTATTTATGAATGGTTCGTAGGAAGCATGGAGTGTTTGATATCATCGTGAATGATTTCTCATTTCTTGAATTACGGTATGAATCAAATCTGTGTTAAATGTATTGTATTATCATTATAAAATGAATGTCTAAATCATACCGTGCAAGAGTGGGAAAGTTAAGAGACCATGTGACTAATCAGATGGCATGTCATTTATGTAAGAGGAAGTGAAACAGTCACATCCTGAACCAAAGACGATACCTAATTGTTGAGAACTCCTCCAAAGAGTTGGACAAACATCTGAGTTTAAAAACTCAGGACAAAAAAAACAAAGCATGAGACGAGATGAGATCTGATCAGATGACAATGGTTTAAGGTTGGTTCAAGGAGGCAAAAGGTCACAGTTAAGATGGGCTAAGACTAAGGTCAAGCCTGAAACACCATCATGAAGAAACAAGCCATCTTATCTAGCCTCACTTTTTATAACTTTTTTACATCAAAAGGGAAGAAAGTGCAAGACTTTGTAATGCCCATTTGTTTCTGTTGCGCAGGACAGTGAAGAAACACTCTCAGATGACTGTCAGTGCATAAATAACTTGACTTAATGTGTATACACCAGTTATTACAGGATTTTTACCTCATATTACCTATGAATTACAAGAGTCCACATCCACAGAAAGGCCCTCAGAAGAGTCTGTACAGAGAAGTGATACAGAGTTGGGAGGCGGTGTACTTTTCCCTTTTATTTTGTTGCATGAGGTTGTTTCGTTGTTTTGTTAATCAAGAGTGAGATCAGTTCCCTACAAAAACGTCTTTAATACAAAATAGAGTATTTCCCTAAAAATATATAAATATATATATTGAGGGGAGAAAGCGAACTTGACCACTTAAAGAAGAATAAACTCTGGCACTAGAGATAGAAAGGAACTTCAGAGTAAGTGCTAATTCACCATTTTACACTATACTACTACAGTACTATTGTTGACCTTACATTATATCTCTTACTGCAGGCAAAATATGACTGATTACTGGCAAAGATAACTGATTACTGATGACTTATTTTTACAAAGAATAAATTAAATAAAAATCTCAAGGTACTATTTGTCTTGTTTTATAAACACTAATCAATTAGACTCTCGTACGTCCGTTACCGGAAGCCAGTGATTATAGTTTATAAAGTTGTATATATATATATATACTTTTTTTTTTTTTTTAACAGAAAGAAGTATCGTTTCAGAAGGCTTTATTCACCCGCTGGAGCTGTATGGATTACTTTTATGATGAATAGATATGCTTTTTGGGCTTCAAAATCTAAGGTACCATTCACTCCCATTATAAAGCTTGGAAAAGCCAGGATATTTTTTATATAACTCCAAAAGCAGAAGGGATCTGCCAGAGAAGGCCTAAAATATTGTAAAACTTTTAAATTATAGTTTAAAAATTAAAAACTTGAATAAAAAATCATCAGTTCTAATGTTAAAAAAACTAGCGCAATTCGCTATAGAAAACTGCAAGCAACATCAATTACGAGGTACATCGTTGTTAATTTATTATCCACGCCCTTTTCAAAATTAACTTTTAAAGAAAAGCTGTAGTTAATCGAAAAAGAGAGATCTACCAGAGCTTAATTATGTGCTGAAAGCCAAAGCATTTCAACCCCAGCGATTATAAGCGATACACTGGATGACAGCATCAAGAAGCTCAAGCTTTCTGCTGTAATTGTCTGATGTTTGGGGAAGTTATTTAAAGTCGAATAGGATATGTGATTTTATTCTGGTCGCCGCTGCCACTGTTTTAAATTTTAAGCTTTAGTTGTGAACACATTACTGGTCAGTCTTTAAATGTACTAATTTAGCGACCATGCACATTTGCTGTAATTCTGCATAATAATTAAATTTTTCCCAAATCATAAGTTTTATAGGGTCTGTTGCAAACATTTAATCAACTGCTGTGCCAGTCTAATGATATGATTTATTATTAACATATGCGTAAGTGTCTGTCGCTGCTTTGCTCTGAGCACTGTCATGATGCATCTGCTTATATGTTGTTAGTCTTGTGGCCAGTTATCACCATATTCCACTGAAATGATTGTGTGATGATGCAATTCTTTGTAATGTTGATTTGCATTTTATTACTTTTTGGTGATAACCCTCACGCTCACTCTGATGTTTGCTTGACATTCAGCATATTGACACAATGATAACCGCAGATCCACTATTTGCTGCCTGGAGTCCCGTTGTTGAATTGCAGCGATCCGTTTTCTTCTCTGTCCTGTAGCTTTCAGCAGTCTGTAGAAATATACCTCAGATTTCTTGTCAAATCTATCTTTACAGTCAATCGCAAAGCTCTTTCCCATTTTAGATGTGTTTTGTGTGATTTTTTTGTGACGGCTGCTGTCTAGTGGTTACACGGTGGTTAGCTTAAACAAGCTGCAGTTTCACAATACATGAATTATACTTAAAGTCAGTAAAATGCTGTAAATAATTATTTTCTTAAGCTTGAAACGTGATTTACATCTTTACAAAGCTTTTCAAATTTAATTTAGGCTTACAACCTTTTTCACTTCCACAAATCTTACCCTGCGATGTGATTCTTTATGGCATAAATTTATCTTCATACTATGACCCCTTCATAAAGTCAGTGGACACTTGCTTTGTTCATGAATAAATCAGCGGGGTTGAACTAATCGGATGAATGAATGATGATTCACTTTAGTCAAGTCAAGTCATCTTTATTTATATAGCGCTTTTTACAATACAAATTGTTTCAAAGCAGCTTTACAGAGATAACAGGAAAACAATGTTGTAATAGTATTGTTCAATTCAAAATTAAATGTCCCCAACTAAGCAAGCCAAAAGCCAATGGTGACAAAGGCGAAGAGCGGCGAAAAAGGCAACAGTGGCAAGGAACCAAAACTCCATCAGGTGACAGAATGGAGAAAAAAACCTTGGGAGAACCCAGGCTCAGTCGGGGGGGCTAGTCCTCCTTTGGCCAACGAATGAACAGTGTATGATTATGAGTTAGGCAGCATAATGTCAGGAGTCAGATGGGATCAGAACTTTCACGATATTATCCAGTTCATCTGGTTGGGTTGGGTCATCCGGCCGGTGAGGAGATGAGTGTGGTGAGGTGTCCATGGGCCTTCACAGCCCTGATAATGCGTGTCGTCGTGTCCATGTGATGGTCCTTCATCAGATCTGGATATGCCCTGGATCTGGCGGTCTGCGGTAAACCTCGGGATAAACAGAGAGACTAATATTAGCGTAGACGCCATCCTTCTTATGATGTACAAAGTACATCAGGAATTATGGGAAGTGTTCCCGGTTCCGGCTGATCTAATCTATGCAGCCTAACATTGAATTATAGAAATCTATAATGTGTTATGTGTATGCTAAGCCAAAGAGATGTGTTTTTAGTCTAGATTTATTATGACTTGTCCCCACCAACTTGTTACATCAAAGCATATTGTCCAGGTCTAAAAATATTTATGATTTAGCAATGTATAAAACCATGCAAATCCTTTAGCTAAAGTTTAGCCTGAATTGGTAAGCTAGTTTTGTCCAAAATGGCAGTTATGGGGCAAAGTGAGCCAAATGTTGTGGGGTAAATTGAGCCAGTGTTTTAACTTACCCCACCATAAGGCACACTGTAGTTAAGTTAATTCTCTGAAGTATAAACTGGTATAATTTTCATGTAATATTGCGCAACTGATTTAGTGTAGCATTTTTATTTTTTTATTTTTGTTAGTTTGAGTTTATTTTATAGTAACAACTACAAGTACACCATATCCTTCTCTGATAAGAACCAGAAGATGCTCAATCATATATTTATATTCCAGCTGTAGTCCGTAATGGCCTAACATGTTCTACAATGCCAAGAACCTTTTGACCTAAATGTTTATTTGTTTCAGTGACATTTATTCATTCATTCTAATTAATTTTTCATTTAATTTTACTAAACAAACTCTGTTTAGTCTGTTTTGGGAAGGTTACAACTTTGGTGTTCAACATATTGTTTCAGAAATGCAAACAGTTAAAGGTATTGAAATTTGGTTGGTTTTAAATTAGTTGTTTAAATTAGTTTTAATAAAAGATAAAAATATCAACTTACCCCTAACCTGCATGGCAAATTGAGCCACAGAAACACTTTTTTTATTAGAAGCCCTATTTTAAGAGCCCCTTGTCAGATGCATAAAATGATAGGACTATTTTTGTCTCAGATAGATTATGGTGATATCATCTATCAATTTGCATGTCCATCTACTCTGTTAATGCTTGATCCTCTTTATCATGCGGCTCTCAGGTTTATTACAAACGCTGGCTATCAGACACATCACTGCATTTTATACAGGATGGTAAATTGGCCATCACTCAAAGTACGCAGGTTGCTACATTGGCACATTTTTAGTTATAAAGCTATTTTAGGTCTTTTGCCTTCTTATATCTGTTCTAAATTTGTTTATATGCAAAGTACATATCATTTAAGATCGATTGACAAACTAGGCCTACTCTGTAAGGTACCAAGAATGAGGACAGAAACAGGAAAGAGGAGTCTGTCTTACTATGGCCCTTCGTCATGGAATAAACTCCAGTCTAAACTTAAGATTGGTGCGCTAATTTCCTTAGGTGCTTTTAAGAAAAAAAATATCTGACATGCTGACGGACATATGCACTTGTTTTAATTAATGGTAGGTAGATCTTGACTTTTAGTCCATATCTGGTTTGTTAATATATTTTAAACTCATTGTATTCTGTCTAGATGTGATATTTTGTATATTTTGTGTAAATCTAAATTATATTATCATTGACGTAATGTATTGTTTTTAGCTCATGGTTTAAAACTGTGCTATACTGGACTCCCTTGTAAAAGAGACTGTGTCTCAATGGGACATTTCCTGTTTAAAGGTGCTCTGTGTAAAAATTAGCGGCCTCTAGCGGTGATGTTTCAGATTGCACCAAGAGCGCTCGTGCTCGTGTGTGTGTGCGTGTGCGATCTCAAGAGCGAGCATTCACTACCGGCCACACGGAGACTTTCAACGCAACAGCGAAAGCGTCACACACAGGGTTGCCAGGTCTGCACAACAAAACCAGCCCAATTGCTCATCAAAACTAACCCAATCACGGCCAAAAATAGTCAAATAGTGTTCCCGGGTGTTTCCCCGATAACAATCATGTTCCAGTGGGTAAAACAATCGCGTCAACCCGTGCACTACACAAACAACCCGCGGAAACAGTGCAGGCATATACGGACCTGGCAACACTGACATGCTGGAAACGTCTCCGGTTACTTTCGTAACCTCGGTTCCCTGAAAGGCAAGGAACGAGACATTACGGATGTCGTATATGGGAACTCTCTCTCATCCTTCACTTCCGCTGAAATCTTATTGGCTAACGCCAGCAACGCTGGCCAATTGACGCAAATATGCAAATACTGAAACCCCGTTGCAGTATAATGCAAGTGCAGCGTCAATTCCTCCTCAGAATCGAACAGAACGCCAAATCAATAGCGAACACGGCGGCGAGCGTAATGTCTCGTTCCTTGCCTTTCAGGGAACCGAGGTTACGAAAAGTAACCGGAGACGTTCCCTTTCAAGGCTACGGAACTTCGACATTACGGATGTCGTATATGGGAACTGTATAGAATCCCGCCGTGGAAGCATAACAATCCACTATAACAGAACCCAATACAAACACCCGACAACGCTTCCCCGGAATGCAAGCATCTGATAGGACGAGACTGGCCAATAGCTAGCCTGCAACCTCTGATAGGTCCAAAGGGACGAATCACAAACTCACAAACACTGCCAGAATTTGCATATCGCGAGCAGTTTAACCGGGGGAAATCTGCACTGTCGACCAACAGGGCAACAACAACAGTAAATAAGGCCAACGCATAGCGGTGACAAAAGTTTTAAATACACATAAGCACACAGAACAACTCATGAGCAAAGCGCAGAGAGCTCTAAAATGCTGTGTATGAATTCAACTCACCGAAAGCACTTGAGACGCTACAGAGGGTAAATCCAACTTGTAAAACCTGGCGAACGTGTTCTGAGAAGACCAGCCAGCCGCAAGACACAAATCCTGAATAGACATACCCTTAGTCCAGGCCCACGAAGAGGCGATCGCCCTGGTCGAATGGGTCTTAACATTGAGGGGGCATTCCTGTCCCATACAATCATAAGCCAAAACAATAGCGTCCACAATCCAGTGAGCAAGCCTCTGTTTAGAGACTCCCCGTCCCTTATTGCATCCACCGAAGCACACAAACAGCTGGTCCGAGCTTCGGAAAGCAGCCGAGCGCGAGATGTATTCCCGGAGCGCTCTGACTGGGCAGATAGCACTTTGAGCATCCGAACATAGTGAGGTCGATGGCTCAACAGATAGGGCAGGCAACGAAACAATCTGCGCCCTGAACGGGGTATTGAGCGATTTAGGGACATAACCCGGCCTCGGTCTGAGAGTCACGTTACAGTTTCCGGGTCCAAAGCGAATACAATCTTCGCTGACAGAGAACGCCTGTAAATCCCCAACCCGCTTCGCCAAAGCGAGAGCGAGAAGCAGCGCCGTTTTAATCGAAAGCTCCTTAACTGCAATCGACACTAAGGGCTCAAAGGGCGGCCGTGACAACACTTCAGAGTATACAGGCGTCTGGTAGACGGGGCTCGCGCTTCCGCGATGGTATTTTGAACCCGCGAATGAAGCACCTCCAACCCGCTCAGCGCCCCTGCAGCGGCCACACGTGGAGACTCCACAGCCCGGGGCTGGGATGCCAAATCGATCCGCTCGCCTGAGACAGTAGGTCCTTTCTGAGCGGAATTTCCCACGGTTGCCCTGTTAGTAACTCCACCAAGTCCGCGAACCAGGCTGATTCGACCAGTACAGGGCTACTAGAGTCACCGCCGCCTTCTCCTCCCTGATTTTGCACAACACGGGCAAAATTTTCACCGGAGGAAAGGCATAGAGACGGGCTTTCGGCCATCGCGCAGTTAGCGCGTCCATCTCCCGGGGGGAACGGGACAGCGAGAAAAACATCCGACAATGCGCGTTCTCGCTCGTCGCGAAGAGGTCGATCTCTGCTCACTGAGTCCAAGCTTTCATACTCACTGAGTCCAAGCATACTCCCAGGAATGTGGTAGTTCGTCTCGGTGTGAGCACACTTTTCTGGACGTTTACCCTCAAACCAAGCATTTCCAAGTGGCGAAGAAGGGCTTCCACATGGCCGACTAATGTCTCCCTCGACTGCACGAGAATCAGCCAGTCGTCCAGGTAGTTCAAGACGCGCATCCCGCTCGACCTGAGGGGTGAAAGTGCCGCGTCTACACATTTCGAGAAAGTGCGGGGGGCGAGGGCTAGCCCGAACGGGAGTACCGTATTGGTACGCCGCATTCTCGAACGCAAACCTCAGAAATCGCCTGTGGCGCTTCGCTATCTGGACGTAAAAATAAGCGTCCTCTAGATCCACTGAAGCGAACCAATCCCCGGGGCGAATTTGCGCCAGGATCTGTTTCAGTGTAGTCATCCTGAAAGCGCGCTTGAAAGCGCTCTGTTGACGGGTCTCAGGTCCAGTATGGGGCGGAGACCCCCTCCCTTCTTCGGCACTACAAAGTAGTGGCTGTAGAACCCGCTCTCCCGCTCGCTCGCTCGGGGGAACCGGCTCTATCGCCCTTTTGTCAAGTAAACTGCACACTTCCTGCCTCAGTACATGAGCGTTTTGGGGCAAAGTTAATGACTGGATTACGCCGCGGAAGCGGGGTGGTCTGCGTTTGAACTGAAGTGTGTACCCGTGTCGAATTACATTCAGCACCCACGGCGAGATGCCCGGAATAGCTTCCCACGCCGTCAGGAAACGACTGAGTGTGGGCCGGTCTGAGTGTGGGCTTCCCGCGAGGTGCCTTTATAGTTAATGACCGTGACTCTGCGCTGCTCGAAGACAGGGCGGGTAACACAGTGTGAAGTGCAAGAGGAGAAAAAAACTCTGTTTGTGAAGAAGTAATTTGCTTTATTGAACAACACACAACATTCACAACATGACCGCACGCGTCGCTCGCCGAACGCAGAGGGACCGCGTGCTCTAGAGCGCGCCGCTTGGAAGCGGGGCCATCCGGGCGCTCTCCTCTCCTCTTGCCCGAGCGGTCAGGACGACTGCTTGGGCCTCGCTGGGGACGCGGCGGGTTTTCTGCGCGGGCTCCTCTGAGCCGGCCTCTTGCTTCCCGCCCCTTGCCACTGCCTGTGTCGGCCTTTACGGGCATCCGGTCCCGGGCGGGAGGCTGGCTGATGTCTGGCTGCAACCTGGGACTGGCGCCCCGAGGCGGAAGACGAGTGAGAGCGAGGGCGCTGCGGCGGGGGCGGCGGCGGCGCTCGCCGAGGGATCACGTGGCCCTTCGCCTTCTTCTGAGTCTCGGAGTACCGCTCGGTCACCTTCTCTACGGCATCTCCGAACAGGCCATCAGGGAGATCGGTGCGTTTAGCAGCGTCTTCCTGTCCGCCTCCTGCACGTTCGACAGGGTGAGCCACAGGTGTCTGTGGATGACCACCAAATACCCCATCGAACGGCCAATCGCCTGGGCCGAGCGCTTCGTGGCCAGGAGCGCGAGGTCCGTGGCCAGGAGCGCGAGGTCCGTGGCCAGGAGCGCGAGGTCCGTGGCCGAACGGAGGTCTCGGATGGCGTCAGCGTCGACAGAGGCGGCGCCATCCAGAGATTTCAACTGCTTGGCCTGCAGCACTTGAAGAACGGCCATAGCGTGTAGTGCAGAGACCGCCTCCCCCGCGGCGCCGTAGGCCTTGTTAGCCTGGTGAGCCGTAAACCTGCAAGCTCGAGACGGCAGGCTGCGGTCCGAGCCCAGGGCGGGAGCTGACGGGCAAAGATGTGCAGCGACAGTCTCCTCGACGGGGGATGCGGAGGTAGCCGTGGTCCCCCGCCTCGCCCACGGGGGGGAACATGGCCTGGGTCGAAGTGAGGGTGCGCGCCGATTGCTGGGCCACCCACGACTTCACCACGTGCTCGTGCACATCAGGAAAGAACGGGGTTCCCCTTTCGAAGCGGCCTGACGGCGGCTCGATTGGAGGAACCACGCGTCCAACTTGCTCTTTGACGTGGGCCAGCCCCATGCACGCGATGCAGTAACAGGTGCAAGTCGGGGGGCACTATGGGGCCCGAGCATAAATTCCAGACGGTCGCCATCGGATGCTGGAGACAGTTCAGGTATCTACGGTGCACCTTCAACGATAGCAGTATCCAAAGTAGGGTAGTATCAGCTTTCTAGCACACGATTTGAGCGTGAAGAGAGAGATTCTGAGGAGGAATTGACGCTGCACTTGCATTATACTGCAACGGGGTTTCAGTATTTGCATATTTGCGTCAATTGGCCAGCGTTGCTGGCGTTAGCCAATAAGATTTCAGAGGAAGTGAAGGATGAGAGAGAGTTCCCATATACGACATCCGTAATGTCGAAGTTCCGTAGCCTTGAAAGGGAACTCATGTAAACTCCCACTGCAACGTTACAATAATAGGCTACTTTTATCAGCTTGACGTTGAACTAAGGCTCTATGCTCGTATGATAACGTTACATTGACTGCATTTAGCCGACATGTGATGTTATCTAGCAAAAGGCATTTCACTAACTATTCGTGTATCTTTCACAATCAGCAATGTCAACATAGGTGAGTGTATACCTGTAATATGATAACGAAAACGGTGAACTAGACTGAACAATGTCAGTGTAACAGTAAGACAGTAGGAAGTAGCATTACTGTCCTGAACGTGTCTGGAAATGTTTATTATATACAATATGATAGTAGTGGGATGAGTAACGGTAGACAGTATAGTACATAAAATAAGTTACACCTAGCTACTTTTTGTTAACCTGGAACAGTCTTTTGTATTCATGTCATGTCTCATGTAGTTTACCTTGCTATTTCATTAGAGTTTACTAATGATTCAAAAGCTCTGCCGATGTTGATCCGTGTTTTCGTCCTTGAGTCGATCAGATTCACGTTTGGCCTGACGAGCTTCGGCAGATAAAACTTTTTTTGTTTTTTATATATTTGTGGAGTCTGTGTTGTGCTGGAGGCAGGTCGTTTTGGGGTGTTATCAGACTCCATCGTTAGCTGAAGTGCCGTCGGTCGCATAGACTGTAAACAAGGAGAGAGGCTCGGGAGCGCGCATGCACGTCACATCCGTTGGATTTCGCGGTAAATCCGACCCAGAGACTTCACATATAAATATAAATATTGGCATTCAGAGGTAATAGCAAAACTCGACAAGTGGATCATTGTAATGTGTGATTACAACCCCTTCACACACATGCAATAAAAAAAGGATTCATTTTAGTAGAAAAGTTCCACATAGCACCTTTAAATAAAGGTTATATAAATATATATATATATATATAGGAAATATCATAAAATTACCTTTATTGTACTTCTGCCTTATTTTCTTGAGAACCACATAAGTAAAAAAAAACGGTTCATCCACTCCACTCTCCCCCCATGTCACAATAATGAAAACGTTATGGTAATTGTAGGGCTGAGTACTTTACAAGGGCTGTTACTGCCCTAGTACTTCACACGCAGTCTCATGAAAGTGCGTATCAATACCACAAATGTTATTTCTCGTGGCATTTATACGCCAAAAATTGTTTTGGCGTGCATATGCTACGCACTGAAAATCCCTTGGGTAGGATTAGGGGGAGGGGGGATGGGGGTGCGTGCGTATTACACGCCATAAAGTGCGTATCATATGCACGCGAAAACTGCGTATCATATACACGCCAAAATTGATTTTGGCGTATAAATGCCACGAGAAATAACATTCGTGGTATTCATACGCACTTTCATGAGATCGGGCTCTTCACAAAGCCTTATAAAGGTATACATGTGAATGAAATGTGGCACAATGGCCTTCATCATCACAGTATGCTATCTAGTGCAAGGGATTTCATCAATATGCGGATTGAGGACTGTTGGGTCACTCCGGGCACAGGATCAACACAGTTATTTACACCTCAATGACACGTCTGTACCACTCGCTTCACAGGACATATGCTTTCAACTACATACTGTTTATTTACTAGTGTGCTCTAATATGTAATGTTTGGTCTCATCTGACAGCTTATACACTGAACTGAATGAACTTAATAGACATATTAAAGTATCATAATGTACAACTATTGGTTAAACATGCATTGAGGAGAATATGTTAATGTTCTTCTCCCCCTCTTGAGCACACATCTGCCTTATCTTTTGGTTTCCTGCCAGTCGGTTTCAGTGTTGGTGTTTCACTCGTGTTTAACAATGCTTTGCTCAGGGTATAAGAAGAAACAGAAACTGTTGATCTTGGAGAAAGACTTTAACCGCACTCCTCCTACACACCGGTGCGTTACCTGAGTTTCTCAGCGTAACTCTGAGAAAACTAAACTAAAAACTAAACTGCAAAACTGTCAATTGATTGAGGTGAGACTGCCGAGTCTATATATACATTCTTATCATTGATTGTTGACTTTAATAAAACATCATTTGTTACAACTAAGTTTTCTATACAGTATGTTGTTCCATTCCACTGTCTGTTTATTTAAACATGTAACTTAATAAATAACTTTGCCTGCTTTAAAGGTTTTGAGAATCTTTCCTTTTATCACTGATGATGTTGAAAGCTAAAGTGATTATAACTTTTGTTATCTAAACGTTCAAGATAAATCCGACGTTTTTCCAATCGGTTCTAAGAAAGACCTTTACCTTTAAAGAATAAGAGGTTAAAGAATAACAACAACTTTTCAGATTCATTACATTGGAGTCAGATAAATATTTGAATTATACACGTCATCCTTCAACTCATCCTTTTCTTCCGATTATTGGTTCAAAATAGCAGCGTAAGCTTCCAGCCTTGCATTACTATAACATAGTTTCTCATAATGTTAAGTAAAAATAAGAGTAATTAAAAATGATCTTTTATCTACGCATGCACAAAACAGCGGTCCAGACTGCTATGAACAAAACGCAACACATTCCTGGATCAGCATCTTTATTGATCCTGGAACAATAGTCCAATCAACCAATCAGATTTGAGGTGCAAGTTTACAGTTAATGACAAGTTTAAGCTTACAACCAGAGTTAGGTGCTTCAGTAATATATTCACAGATTATTTCCCTCTAATTTTAGGGATAAGTTAGGTTTATGGATAGGGTTAGGAACAGGATAAGTTAGGTTTATGGATAGGGTTAGGAACAGGATAAGTTAGGTTTATGGATAGGGTTAGGAACAGGATAAGTTAGGTTTAGGGTTTAGAATAGGGTTAGGAATAGGGCTGTGCACAGACATTTTGATGCAGGTGCTCAAGTGAAAGAAAGGGCACTCCTCCAATACTTTAAAAAAACATTTTAAGTAAAGTTACATATTGTTGATTATCATTTAATTAATTAAACTATTGGGCTGTTATAACAATTTAACGAAATCAGTATCAACAGAGTCCATCTTACTATTCATCATAATCAATTTACACTGCAATTACAATTGCTAAAATGATGTTATGAGATGAATGTTTTAAATATAACATTTTGATTATATAAATATGGAATGTTAGGAAAAATTAAATGTTACAGCCATTACATCTGTTATACTAGAATTTTACTTTGACAAGCTAAAACCCGTTTTTAAAGTAAATGGGTGCCTTCACTCCTGTTTCTCCTTGTCACGATCTGGCAGAAATGATAAGTGGTTTCAAAATAGTCACGTGGTATGGCAATACAAGTGTATGGTTACAAAGATAAGGGCAGTGGGTCAGCTCATCTGACCCCACTCTCCCCTACTGCTAAACTCTATATGAGAAACTTTCTCAATATAATGAGACATTAAGTCATGATTGTGAGAGTTTCTCATCATTATGATAATCAGAATCATATTTTTACTCAACTGTGGCTCAAAACAAACAGAGCAAACGAGGGTCCAGCGATTCAAAGCGCGGTGTCCAATGAGGCAAATGCTTGTTTGGTTTTACAGCACGCTACGTCATCGCTCTTGGCTAGTTTAAAGAGTCGCTTTGTAAAGGGGAAAGCCAGCAGATTTTCACTTGATGAACCGGTTCTAACGGCGACTGAACCAGCCTTGCTGCAGTATAGCCTGCCTACGCCCTGCTGCTTTCGGTTTCGTTTTGAACAGTTTCACTCGGTCATCGAGCTGTGTATGTGGATCTATAGCACATCGTTTCAGTGTTGGGAATAATCTGCGCGCTGGCATTTACGCGCGTCTCTTTCTGATCTGCCTCGGATGTTACATGCGTGAGTGTGTGTGTGTGTGTGTGTGTGTGTGTTTGTGTGTGTGTGTGTGTGTGTATCAGCTAAGCGATGAAGTCTGTGCTGTGCGCTTTACTGACGGTCGTGATCGCGTTACAGTGTGCCGAATGTAAAACGAGGACATATTATATCGGCATAAGAGAGGAAAACTGGAATTACGCACCAAGAGGAAACCTCGTCAACAGTGGTCTAAACGAGTAAGTTTGTCACATATCTATTTACCAGTAACAGTAAAACAGGACAGTAATTGGTCACATTTTAAATTACGTCTTCTTTTTTTTATTTTTTATTTTTTTTTACTTTTTAACACTGTAGGCTACAAAATAAATACATAACGTAGCCTACTTTTTATATATGCAGATTAGATAATACGCATGTAAGTGCATGATGTAGGCTAATAGGCTATTGCTGATTCATGTATAGGCTATTATTAAAATGGATCCTGAAGGCCTAATAATAACAAAAGCAAGCCCAATTGTAGATATTATCTTAAACTAAGCGACTTAATTACTTTCGATTTTCTCTAAACCCATTCCTCTAACAGACACGCATCAGTTTTTCTGTCAAATGGCCCCACCCGAATAGGAAGAGTTTACAAAAAGGCTTTGTACAGACAGTACACCGACGACTCT
Source organism: Chrosomus eos (assembly GCA_036326025.1). Lineage (NCBI taxonomy): Eukaryota > Metazoa > Chordata > Actinopteri > Cypriniformes > Leuciscidae > Chrosomus > Chrosomus eos. Next base: position 7,521,315 of record CM070825.1, on the reverse strand, counting down.
TATTCCCAAGAAATACCTAAACCTGCGTGGCTCGGCTTCCTTGGACCTGTTTTACGCGCGGAGGTGGACGATGTGGTGGTGGTGCACATGAAGAACTTCGCGACTAGACCTTATTCTCTCCACCCACACGGAGTCTTCTACAAGAAGGACTCAGAAGGTGCGAAAATGATCTCTTTCTATCAATTATCTTAGTATTTCTGCATCCATTTCCTTCTGCTTTTCTTGTCTTTGTTTATCTAGTCATGGCAGCGATTTAGAGTCTCTTGACACACATCCTCTAAATCAATAACAGAGCAATAAAGCAAAAAGTAGGCTATGCAGCAAAGTGTCAAAATGCAAGTTTCTACTGAACAGTTCAAAGAGCAACACACATACATTACTTAAATCTTTATAATAACAGCTACCCGAAACCACTTTCATAGTTGAAATAATAAACTGTTAAAAAAGGCCTATGTGCTAAGATATCACATATAATATAATAAAAAACAAAACATGTCGATCTATACCTTTTAATTGTTTTAATGATTTACCCAGTTAATTAAAGGCTTTTTACTTTCACCACATGAGTGACTATTTCATCTTTATACATTTTTTAATGTTGGATTTAATGCTGGTGAAGTATGTAATGTCTCTTGTAAGAGTACATTATACAAATGCTTTTTAAAGATGCTAGTACGCAAACAAACTCTTTTATGTGATTGGATAACCATGGTACAACATTTTTGTTTCTATCCAATTAACATGTAGCAATTTGTAACTTAGTAGTATCTACTCAATTTTTTAAGCTTAAGTACAACTTTACAGTGGCTTATTATTTCTCCATGACTGTGAAGGAAGTTACTTAATGCTGAATAAGCATTATTATGTAAACTTTTGTAGTCAGGGTTATATCAGTGCCTTGAATATTTCCACATGATCTATTTTGTAAAATCTTAACTTCCATATAAAGCCTGGGTCGACACGGTGAAGGGTTGCTGGTCATGTAACGGTAACCTTTTTTTTTTTTTTCACTACTGTGTATTTTAGGAGCGCTGTATCCCGATGGCACTCCGGTCGTGATAAGAGTGATGATGTGGTGGCTCCGGGTCAGAGCTGGACGTACACCTGGGAGGTCAAACCTGAGTACGGCCCGACTGACGCAGATGCCAGCTGTCTCACCTGGATTTACCATTCACATGGAGACGCTCCTAAAGACATTGCATCAGGGCTATCGGAGCTCTGCTCACCTGCAAGAAAGGTAAGGTTTACACAACCCCTGATAAACTGTGCATGCATGGATTCAGTTTCCCATAGTTAAAATACCCACAGAAGATCTCACAACCAACTACTCTTAAAGGATTAGTTCACCTCAAAATAAAAATGTTGTAATAATTTACTCACCCCAATGCATCAATATTGTGTTCTTTCTCAGTGGAAGAGAAAATCACATTCTGTAGTTTTTTCTCATGTGAAGGAGAAAAAGTTCAGGGGTGTTCATTTTCTGATGGAAAATTATATATATTTAATGATATAATTACATTTTTTGAAAAATGAAAAGCTAATGAGTTTGTCTAGATAAGCCTCTTCCTCAGCTGATCGAGCACAGCCCGTTGAAGCTCTTCAAAGATCTTTGAAACCGCATTGATTTGGACTTCAAAACATTGGTTGCCATTGAAGTCCATTATTCTAAGAAAAATCCAGAAATGTTTTCCTCAAAATACTTATTTTCTCTTCCACTGAGGAAAGAAAGACATGGATATCTTGGATGGCATTGGGGTGAGTAAATTATTAGGAAATTTTCATTTTGAGGTGAACTAATCCTTTAACATCAACACTTCTCCCTCCCAATTCAATTCTCATTATATTTACTTATATTTTGTCTCCTCTTTTTCTCTCAGGCACTCTGAACTCTAGCGATAAGCGCTCTGATGTGGATGAAGATTTCATTTTGATGTTCAGTGTGGTGGATGAGAACTTGAGCTGGTACTTGATGGACAATGTTAAAACATTTTGCTCTAAACCAGATGAAACAAAAGAACTTATGGAAGCTGCAGATGAGGTTTCAGAGAGTCCAACCTTATGCATTGTAAGTCTCAAGGTTGAACTTTAACTTTATCAATACATCGCAATTTGGGTTTTGCTCCTTGGGTCTATTGGATGTTTTTTTTATAATAAACATTTAAATCAGCTTAAAAACAATTAGTTTTTTTGTGTTTGGTAGACAGTTTTAACTCAAAGAGGCTTACATTGCATTGTAGCACATTCAATTCCATGATTTAAATTTTAGCTGCTATTTTAGCGCATGACTGACATTTTCATGGAAAGTACCTTCTATATCTGTTAACAAAAGCATTCAGCAAAGTTTAGTTTTACTTTTGATACCCAAAGTTGTCTCCACTCTAACATTCCATTGCAGTTGTTTGTGATTTTAATCGCTAAGTATCAAATGTTATTATTTTAGTGAATAATATGCAGAATTATTGTGTTTTTTTTGGTATCTAATTATTAAAACTTGTGTAATCTCATATCGCTTTTTTTCCTTAATATCCCCTTTTCTACTTTTTCTTGTATTTTCCCATTAGCAATCAATGGATATGTTTATGGCAATTTGCCTTCACTGAAAGTGTGTGTTGGGCGTCCTGTATCTTGGCATCTCTTTGGCATTGGCAATGAAGTGGACATTCATTCCGCTTATTTCCATGGACACACGCTCATGGATCGCATGCACCGCACAGATGTTCTCAGTCTGTTTCCGGCCACTTTTGTCACCGCAACAATGATCCCGAGAACACTTGGAAAATGGTTGTTAAGTTGCCAAGTCAACGATCATATACAAGGTAACTGTTCTACAGTCTTTCTGTCATCTCTGTGTTAAGCACATATGTGTTCCTGCTTTTTTGAAAGCATTGTTTTTGTCTAATCAGTGTATTATCACTTTTAGTTTTGCTTTGATGATTATGAGTGCTATAGTGTTCATTTTTGCTGCACCAGTTTCTTCCATGTTGTTGACACATTGGTTTAGTTACTGGAAGAAGATTTTATAATTGACTGTCTATAATTTTGATTGCTACACTGTAAAAAAAATTTATCATTTGTAATTGTTCCATGGGAATAACTTTGAATCCAATAATGCAATTATGAATATTTTATAGTTTCAAATCTGTTATCTTCATCATGATTAAATTCAAAGTGGTACAAAAAAACTGATGAACTTATCTCTGCAAGTTGGGTTTATCTTCCCCAAAAGTGTAAAATCGATCCTCCCAGGCACCATCTCAACATTTAGAGAGTCCGCTCAGATCCGTCAATCTCTTCCCAGCTCAGCCAATAGCGATAGGTTGGGGCGTGTCTAACTGTAGCAGGAGGAGCCAGGGGGTGTTTAGCCAGTGTGGGACAATGGCCCGTGAGTAACATGGGAAAAGATTTTCAGCTTCGGTTACAGAAAGTGCAAGCCAAATTTCACTGCATTTAGACCTTCAAAGATGAAACAGGTCATAGCGAACAACGCACTACAATGAGCTGTTTCAATACAGCCTCATCATGCACACATTCAGAAGGACAAATATTCCAGTTTGTAATGTTTACTTTGACGTGTCCAGTGTAGACCACTATAAGAAATTATAGTCTGCTCCGATCCAACTTCCACTCCAATATATATATTGAAATGTTCCTTCACTTAAAAGAGCTTATTTATCATAGAAACAATTCCTTCCAATCTCAGTAATATGTAAATAGTATCACAGAGTCACGGTTATCACCTATAGCGTGGGAGCGGCAGCGGGTATTCGAGAACCCTCTTGATTATAGGGACTTCAAAGAGATGTTATCACCTTAAACATTTGGCCGTTCCTATTTGAGAGAATATCAAAGATGTGAGCACAGAGAGGGACCACTTTTGTTGTTATCCTCAATTTACATTTAAGACAGAGCTTCAGCTCCATGCTGAGAGAGAAGACGAATTTGTTATTCTCAATTTACATTTAAGACAGAGCTTCATTTACATGCTGAGGGGGAAGACGAATGCAATACAGTATAAAATGTTTTAGCTGAGATTATTTCGGGATTCAGCTTGACTCCGCTGAATCCGAAGTACTGTGTGTATTGTGTTACTACTTTGCTGGAATAATCTTCATGTTTTGAGATCTTCGACGACCGCATCATTTTTTCTTACAGCACCCTAAGTAGTGGCGCTCGGTGGAGTTTCGTTGGATGAGTTTAGTATAAATAAGACGCTCACGACGTTCGCACTAGACAGAAGAGATTTTTTTTTTTTTTTTTACTTATTTACTTACTCATGACACATAGCAACACATGTTATGTGTTGGACCTTTAATTGAAAGTGATCCACTGTTGAGTCATGACTTTACAAGCAACCAGAAGAGCTGTGATTGTGATGTATGAGTTGGAGGAGGTGCAACATGCAAAAGAGACATTTGCAAAATATGATTTTATTTTTGTGATTCCATTAGGTGCCATTAGTGTCGCAGAACTACATACATTTAAGAAAGTTTTGTTTTCCAGATTTGCAATCTCACTGTTGTGTATGGTCTCTTCTTGTGAGCAGCAGGTATGCAGGGTTTCTATGAGGTCTCGATCTGTGGGTCGGCGAGCTCTCCAGCTGAAGCCCCTGGCACTGAGAGACGCTTCTACATCGCTGCTGAAGAGATGGATTGGGACTATGCCCCTTTAGGAATGAACTACATGGAAAATGAAACACTTACTACACCAGACAGGTAGAAACCGATTTGGATACGCTTAATGCATGATTGAGTAACCCACTTCAAAGGCTTGGCAATTATATATTTGAAAGATTACACCTATCAGATAAAAACAGAATTGGATGATGAATCTGACCATCTGAAATTAGATTCTAATCATTTGTATTTCTGTGGGATTTTTAAGGGTGAAGGTCAGACTCACGCTTTACTTGTAAATGTCAGGGAATCAATTCTGATTGGACAAACGTTTATTAATTTGAACACAGTCAGTGTTGCAAACAGAAAGATTTAGGAGTAGAACACCACACCTAGAACACCAAGACATAAAATTAAAGATGAATGAGAAATAAGAAATCAACATTTTTGTTGAGTGAGTGAGTGAGTTATAGATCTGTTACACAGGCCCTTAGAGTTCACCACTGATATGAAGTTGATGTAATCTGGACCCATTCTAACAGATCCATTTGGTGTAATATGTTCTACAGTACACTGGATTTTAAAGTTAAGATAAAAGTCTAATCTTGTCAGGGTTTGTGCAGGTGCTGAAGACGAGGACACGGAATTTCCATATAATAGGTTTAATAAACAAAATGAAACTTCCAAAAATGAAACAAGAACAAAACTCCAGGAAATCAGGATTTACACACAACCACACATGGACGACGATCGACAAACACTGAGGGAAAACACAGGGCTTAAAAGAACTGAACCAAAAAAGATAATTAACTGAAAACAGGTGCATAAAATTGACACAAACGAGGAGCGGGAAAACTAACAGGACTAAACCAAAAATCACAAAAGACAGGGGAAGACAAGATACAAAACAGAACAGAACACATCAAAACGTGACAGTACCTCCCCCCTCCCCGAAGGCGCGTCCTCGCGCCGTATAACATCCAAAGGGGTGGGAGGGTGGGCGCCCTGGAGGCTGACGAGGGCATGGTGCAGGTCCAGGAAGCCTCCAGGGCGGAGCAGGCTGTGGGCGTGGCCACGACGGTGCAGGCTGTGGGCGTGGCCACGACGGTGCAGGCTGTGGGCGTGGCCAAGGCGGAGCAGGCTGTGGGCGTGGCCATGACGGTGCTGTGAGACTCTCGGGCGTCCAGGGCGGAACTGTGAGACCCTCGGGCGTCCAAGGCGGTGCAGGCTCTTCAGGTGGCCACGGCGGTGAAGACCCTTCAGGTGGCCGTGGTGGTGAAGACCCTTCAGGTGGCCATGGCGGTGCAGACCCTTCAGGTGGCCATGGCGGTGCAGACCCTTCAGGTGACCATGGCGGTGCAGACCCTTCAGGTGACCATGGCGGTGCAGACCCTTCAGGTGGCCATGGCGGTGCAGACCCTTCAGGTGGCCATGGCGGTGTTATCTTTTCGGGCCTCCGTGGATCTTTGGCCGGCCACGGCGAAGGCGTATGGCGCCCCCCAAAATTTTCTTGGGGAGGACAGGCTCATGATCGGGAACTGACTTGACATCAACGGGCGCTGGGTCAACGGGTTCTGGGTCAACGGGCTCTGGGTCTGGGTCAACGGGTTCTGTGGGGTCTGGGTCAACGGGCTCTGGCTCTGGCTCTGGGTCAACGGGCTCTGGCTCTGGCGCTGGGTCAACGGGCTCTGGCTCTGGCGCTGGGTCAACGGGCTCTGGCTCTGGCGCTGGGTCAACGGGCTCTGGCTCTGGCGCTGGGTCAACGGGCTCTGGCTCTGGCGCTGGGTCAACGGGCTCTGGCTCTGGCGCTGGGTCAACGGGCTCTGGCTCTGGCGCTGGGTCAACGGGCTCTGGCTCTGGCGCTGGGTCAACGGGCTCTGGCTCTGGCGCTGGGTCAACGGGCTCTGGCTCTGGCGCTGGGTCAACGGGCTCTGGCTCTGGGTCAACGGGCTCTGGCTCTGGCTCTGGGTCAACGGGCTCCGTGCTGGATTGGACCAGCATATCAGGAAACTCGGGGCTCGACGGGACCAGCATATCAGGAAACTCGGGGCTGGACGGGACCAGCATATCAGGAAACTCGGGGCTGGACGGGACCAGCATATCAGGAAACTCGGGGCTGGACGGGACCAGCGGTGAAGGCTTGATTGGGCTGGACGGGACCAGCTGTGAAGGCTCTGGGGGAAGAAGCTCTGGAAGGTCGTCAAACGGGTCAGGCTCTGGCGTGCATGCAATGGGCTCAGGCGTTGGCGTGCAGGTGATGGGCTCTTGCTGGCCGTGGAGATCGGGCTGGATGTCTCCCACGGTGAATGAGGAACCACACACCCACAGCGTACGGGCAATGAATTTTACTAACGGGAGGTGGAGATCTCCCAACAACAGTCTCTGAGCGAGGGTATCGTCCATCCCACTCCAAAACTCATGTGTCAGGGACTCCTCGTCCCAATTAGAGTCCCGGAAAAGATGGAGATATATCTCCGCATATTCTTCCAGAGTCCGGCCATCTTGTGGGACACAGAGTTCGTAGTTCATTCCCTTTTTTTTTTGTTATGGTCGATCGTTCTGTCAGGGTTTGTGCAGGTGCTGAAGACGAGGACACGGAATTTCCATATAATAGGTTTAATAAACAAAATGAAACTTCCAAAAATGAAACAAGAACAAAACTCCAGGAAATCAGGATTTACACACAACCACACATGGACGACGATCGACAAACACTGAGGGAAAACACAGGGCTTAAAAGAACTGAACCAAACAAGATAATTAACTGAAAACAGGTGCATAAAATTGACACAAACGAGGAGCGGGAAAACTAACAGGACTAAACCAAAAATCACAAAAGACAGGGGAAGACAAGATACAAAACAGAACAGAACACATCAAAACGTGACAAATCTCGGTTTATTCGCTTTACCTTAAAGGACCCCTGAAATCAAAAGTCGTTTAGCTTTTAGTATGAATATGTTAGCCTTAAAGGAACATGCCACCGTTTTTTGAAGTAGGGGTTATTCACCGTCTCCCCTACATTTAGATAGGTGAGTAAACGCATTTTTGTCTCAGTGCATGCATTGTCTTAGTTTGGCAGCGCCGACGCTAGCTTAGCTTAACATAATGAATGGAATCCTTTGTTGCCAGATAGCACTGCCAAACTAAGATAATGCATGCACTGAGACAAAAATGCGTTTCCCCACCTTTCTAAATGTAGGGGAGACGTTGAATAACCCCTATTTAAAAAAACTGTGGTGTGTTCCTTTATGGTTATGAATAAGCTGTGTTCCAAAATAATAAGAAAATTAGCATTTAGAAGATATAAGCAATCAAAACTTACAGTCTCTCACTTTTGCTGAAATAGATTTTAATATTGATTTTAATATTGATTGATTTTATATTAAACTAACATAATAACATCACCGCGGACTTAAGCTTCTCATCTTCTGTCCAATCAAATTCTCTCTAGAATCTAAAGCTCCGCCCCCTATGCTATAAACACCACCTGGCCAAAGTCACTGTTGACGCGTCAGGGAGCCTTATGGGTCTGAGACGTGTCTTCGTCTTGAGGTTTACTCCTTTTTCCAACTGTACGTTGGTTAAGAATGAAATGGCTAGAATATATTCACACCTCTACTATTAAATCCAGCGTATCATCAGCGCTCGGACTCGCTTCCATGGTGCTGTCAAGTACGACTTGCAGTCTGTGAGGTAAACTAAACGCTATTGGCTCTTTGAAAAGGGGGAGGAGCCATTCAATATGTCCTGCCTTAGCTTCCTGTTTCAGTGGAAATTACGTCAACATATCATACAAAGCTGCACGTTCAAAAACACTTCAGTGAGCCTTTAATATATCTAAATTTACCTTGTTTATGAAGCCTTTGAAGGTACACAAAGATTCAAAGATGTCATTAATGTAATTATAACATATATAATTGTTGCTAATAGTTCCTACCTGATATTAACTCTTATTTAAAGTTTAATTTTGCATTTATTTTTATATAATATAAGTGTTAATGTTGTCATTGAATTAGCGTGTTAATGTCTTTTCCTGCAGTGACTCTGAGCCGTACTTCAGTCGTGATGGTGGTAAACTGGGTGGAACTTACCGCAAGGCCAGATACATCTCATATACTGATGAAACATTTTCTACCAAAACACATATTGTTGGCTCAGATAAGCATCTTGGAATTCTGGGTAAAATCCTTACTTTTGACTTATACTGTATGTTTATGAACACTGATATGTCTTTGATAATATTTTAAAGTAAGCATGAAATGAAAGTTATTTACTTTGCCACATTGTGATGTTTTTGAGTGAGATGGCAAAAAAAAAGAAAAAAATTGTAGGACAAGACTTTTTTTACCTTATACATCGCTTGTTAATTGGATTGTGAAAAGTGAGAGTTGCTAGGGCTTTTCAATGTAAATCGCTTACCTGCAATACGGCACAGGAATATCACAGTAATAGCAAGTTTTTATTAAAGAATTTTAAAAATAAAACAACAACAACAACAACAAAAAACTTGCTGAAATTGATCAGTTATCTCCACCCTAGGTCCTGTCATCAGAGCGGAGACTGGTGATGTTATCATTGTGACTTTCCGTAATAAAGCTTCACGTAACTATAGCATTCAGCCACATGGTTTGCATTATGAGAAGGCCTATGAAGGAGCAATGTATCAGGATGGTAAGTCAAATACAGCTACAGGTGTCTATACACATATACACAAGTCATACACACAGATAATAATGTAGAACATCAAGAGGTTCTCAACTGGGGTGCTAAGAGCAAAGTAGGGGCATTCATCCAAAAAAAATCTATTGTTTTAGCCCTTTGTTGAAAATTTCATTTTGAAACTGAACAAAAAAAATAATAGTATAATACACACATTGCATAATATTTGGCCAACATAATAAAAATGCATAGTATAAGTTATGAAGGGAAAGCATTTCTAGTTATTTATTTATGTATTATTGTCTCCTCCACAGGTACTCAGAAAGTTGGAGCATCTGTGGCTCCTGGTACACAATTCGTCTATCACTGGAGAGTCATTGAAGGTCCTTCTAAAGATGATCCACCTTGTATATCATACTTGTACTATTCCGCTGTTGACCCTGTTCGGGACAGTAACTCGGGTTTATTTGGGCCCATTCAAGTGTGCAAAAAAGGTGTTCTTGATGGAAGTGGGCATCAGGTAACAAACTCTCATACTGTAGGACAATACAGACAATATGGTGCTTTCCACAAATATGGCACAAGATACTCTCGAAAAAAATTCCGTTTTCAGCAAATGGTCAGTGAAAGGGGGTGATTTATTGTCAACCTCAAGACACCAAGATTTGTTTTATACAAGCTGTTTTATATTCGTGGGTAACAGGTTTGCAAATCTAGCCTAAATGAATCAGTCTCTCAGTTGGGGCTAGCAAGTTTTGGGCTAAATGTTGGTTTGCTGTTATAATAAACCTATATTTCCATAAATTAAAGTAATATCTTTGTTAGATCATTTTTCTTACAGTATAGGTTTGATTGTTTAAAGAATGCCGTCAACACTGTAGTTTGTGCAGAAATGTAAAAGTCGTATTTAATTGTGTTTTTAGCATTAGCAGAAAATCATAACAGGGTTGTGCATGATATAGCTAATGTGTTATGTTTCACTGCTCATTTAGTAGCCTCGGAAAACCCTGACGGACGTCCGGCAAATTTGAGATTTGCTCTGCAAGTCCATCTGCAGACTAGTTACTAGTTACTTTTCATACTAGAATAATTAGGTTCAATAACAATTTTATCTAATTAGGTCTCACAAAAAAAAAAAAAAAAAAAAATTTTTGCCTGTAATGCTTAAAAAAAATCATTGGACACCAAACAAGTGTACCTTGTTTGTGGAATCTGCCATATATGCAATGCATCTGTTGCTCAGACTATGCAGGTGAATATAATAACCTAAATATTGTGTGTGTGTTTCTCCATGTTCCTTAAGCGTGCTGACAAAATTCAGCACGAGTTTTTCCTGCTATTCTCTGTGATGGATGAGAATGAAAGCTGGTACCTGGAACACAACATTAAAACGTTTGGCAGTGTTGATTCAAATCCAGATAACGAAGAGTTTCAGGAGAGCAATAAGATGCATGGTATGCATATATGTGTTTGTGTGTGTTTAATCACACAATCATGTACTTTTACTTCCTCACTTACAGGTTTATGTCCTGGCAGGATTATAATGTTTGTGTTTCTTCTCAGCGGTTAATGGCTACATGTATGGAAACCTGCTTGGTCTGGATTTGTGTAACGGGGAGCATGCTGTGTGGCACACTCTTGGCTTGGGCACAGAGGTGGATATCCATGGAATCTATTTTCAGGGAAACACATTTCAGCGTGATGGGATGAACCGTGACACTCTCAGCATTTTCCCGCACACCACAGTGACTGTTAGCATGACACCTGACAACAATGGTAAGTCACAGCGCTTTTTATATCAGGGATGTGTTGGTGTGTCAATGCTTATCCATTTTGCTCAAGCGACCGTAGGTGTGATTGGCTTTGATATGTCGCCTGTAATGCTAATAATGATTTCGGTGTTGTGCCAGATCCTAAACCAGCGATTTTTGCTTCCCAGAATGCTCTGAAAAAAATTATTTGCGTTGGCCATTTCCAGAACAGACACTGCAATGTTTTTTTTTTTGGTTAAACTCGTTTAGTTCACTGATGATTTCAAACAAGAGAGAACAGCAACAACAAAAATAAAAGTAACACAAAATGTAAAGGATTTCCAAAATGTCACAGAAATGCAAGTATTTGAAACAAGGAAAACATAAGGTACATTACTGGAGGATAAAGTGGAAATAAATAAAATCTATACATATTTACGGCAATGAAATTACAGTCCTGTAATGTTGTAGTTACGTATGTTGCCAATTAGTAGATTAGGTCTTTGCTGACCGAAAAGTATTGTGTTGTGGTATTTTCTGGGCTGGCAACATCTGGCCTGGATACAGATTGGATCAGACTGTCTATGGGCTCGTTTCCACCGAGCGGTACGGTACAGTACAGTAGTCACAGTACAGCAGGATCCATGTGTCCAGCTGTCCTTTATTAAATAAACTCAGACTCAAGACCAAGACTCGGGAATGGCACAACCAACATAGTACAACAATAAGAACTGACAAAGACTGAACTTTGTCAGACTGCCAATGTTACAGCAGTATGGTGTGCAATTATTTCAATTTCGATTGTCAGAAGTTTTGAATGGTACCAAAATATCGAACCGAACCATTCCACTTTTTTGGGACCCTTCCGCTGGGGTATCGAGCACAGTAGTCCGACACCTAAAGGGTGGAGCCAGACTCACTGCAGAACGTTGATTTGCTGACAGAGAATCGTCACTTGCGTGTGCTGAGGAATGACAACACAAGAGGCAGCATTTTTTTATTGAAATACACAAATCCATTGCAACAAATGTTTTTTTTTTCTTGTGACAAGCAGCCACATGCCGAGAAGCTAGAATAAGATCTGCTGTATGTCCTCCATTGTTGTTTACACTGTCGCTTTCTTCTTCGCCTGAGAATGACATCGATCACAACTTTCTGGCATACACACAACTATCATATTATATATATTATATATATATATATATATATATATATATATATATATATATATATATATATAATGCAAGCCGGATCAAGGTTTACCATCTCGAATCGCTCGATGGAAACGAGCCATTTGTTAACCTCGGGATAAGAGTGATACAGACAATATCAGCGTAGTCATTTTTGATGTAACAAAATACATCATTGTATAAGTCAAGTGGTTCCGGTTTCAGGACCTAATTAATGAAACTTGCTTAAGGGATTTGAGCTGAAGAAATATGGTAGTGTGCTATGTGTATGCTTTGTTAGGCCTGTGGACACCAAGCCGACTTTAAAGAACTAGCGATGACGAACACCGACAGTGTTGTCGGCTTGCGTTGGCTGTGTCTGGACCAAGAAGCTGCGCTTGAACACACAGCACAGACTACAGCCGACTGCAATATAAGGAATTAACTGTCTATATCAGCAGGTGTCAGTAGTGTTCATTCGTCATTCAAAAGGAGAAACCGAAACAAGGATATACGAGATGCACTATATTGCCAAAGTTTTGGGAGGTCTGCCTTTATATGGCCATGGACTTTAATAACATCACATTTTTAATCTGTATGGTAGTCATTTTGGAAATGAGCTGCTGTGTCTTTGTTCTGTGTTTATTATTTGTACATTAACAGTAGATCATCAGCAGAACTTGCCACTCCATCAGTGTGTTTATGGTCACGCTAATTTGCCCTGTTTAGTAAATCTGTCCCCAAGAACCCGAACTGAAAGCTTTTTTATACTTATATACATTTTTATACTTGGCAAATGGGCTACAGACAATTGATCTAGTATTGATGACCTCCCACACACTTGCAAATAGAAAGTAGTATTTTATTTTAATTTGTCACTGTCTATACAACACACCATATGTGCAACACAGAATTGTTAATACTGCTTCATATTGCTCCGGTTCATATTTCGAAAGCACATATAATTAGGTGTGACTATAGGACATTGCTTACATTTTTAATATGAAATATGTATCCTTTGGAGAGATTTGATAAACGTTCCTGAACATAGATACAGCACAGCATAAATAGCCTATAAAGGATAATATAGTAAATCAACAATAATAATAATATGTTTTGTAAATGAATATGTTATTAAATATTAACTATTTGGATTGTAAATTACAGTACAGTCTAAAATTATAGTGAGAATTATTATTTATTGTTTTATTTTAAAATTATTATGCAAAATTAGATGTAGGTATGTTATGTGAATTGTATAATAATGATTAACTGTCTAAGGTGAAATGTTTTTCAGGCATCACATCAGAAAAAAAAATATTGTTTACACCAATGTAATATCAAGACAAACTGTATAACATCCTGCATTATCCACTTTGAAGGGCTGTTTAATCATTCATGACTTATGATTTATTTGATCAGCTACATAATGCAAAAGGCATTTAGATCAGGCTTTACTAACCGCTAGCCCTCGTAGGATTTGGCACAACAATGGTTTTAACAATATTATCTTGTTTTTTTTTTTAAATAATTAAAAGATAAAAGCAAAATACATTATTTTTGACAGTTAACATTTGCTCATAAGTATGCCCTTTTACTCCAGGCGAGTTTGAGCTGAGCTGTCGTACAGCTGATCACTACAAGTCGGGCATGCGTCAGCATTACACAGTCAAGACCTGCTCAAAGACTCCGGCACCAGATCACGTCACCTCCACTGTGCAGTACTTTATAGCAGCAGAGGAAGTCTTGTGGAATTATGCACCAAACCGAACATGGGAACTAGAGAAACACATGGCTACACTGGAGGATAGGTATACCCACACACATGCATATTTGTTCTCACATAAATTGAGCTCTAAAATGAAACATTTAAGGGTTAAGATTAACACTTCAAGTGAGGCTTGACAGAGAAGAGTCAAGTCTCGTGCTTGAAACCCTGTATTTCACACACAGCAAGCTACACAGTTTTATGGTAAAACTACACATTCATGCACACATTATCTTTTTTGTCTTTCTTGCTTTCTTTTCTTTCTTTTTTCTGTCCTGCTTTACTCAGCCCTGGAAGTATTTACCTTGAAAAAACAAGTGATCATATTGGTGCTGAATATAAGAAGGTGGTGTTTCGTGAATACACAGATGCAACATTTACCACAGAGAAGCCCAGGCGTCCAGATGAGGAGCACTTGGGGATAATGGGTACGGCACATCTGACTTTGTAAACTCCTTTTTCTCTGACAACACTCCTTAAAGGGTACCTATTATGGCATTTAAAATGTTCCTAATATTGTTCTGGGAGTCCCCAACAACAGTTTTACATGCATGCAATGACAAAAAACACTTTTGTTGTCTTATAATATGCATTTATTTTTACCTGATTTGCTCACCGACTCCCTAATGATTCGTTTGACGACTCATTTTTCAAACCCCGCCTTTGCGTGACGCTAATCGGCGGTGATTGGTCAGACGACCCAGTCAGTTATTGTTTGCGTTAGCCCAAAGCATAAACATATTGATAAAGCACTGCAGTACTACAATACGCTCTATTCTTTATGACAACTCCAATAACAACGACAAACATTTTACATATTTCAAAAAAACACACACAGACCTAAGCGCTGAGCGTAACTGGCACACACACACACACAGCTTGGAGACCTAAGCTGCGTTGAGCGTAACGGACACACACACACACACACACACACACACACACACACACACACACACACACACACACACACACACACACACACACACACACACACACACAACACACACACACACACACACACTTATTGAGCATGCTACAAAACCCATAAAAGCAAAAATTATTAACAGTACTTACAGGTTGTGATTCGGGATGAAGCTAATCAAATAAACTTGGTACTAAACGTTCTTCAGTATCAGGCGACTCGCGAATCCAATGAAAGCTTTTATGTTTGTAAAGGAATCCTCATTAAAATAACGCGAACACAGCTCAAGGTGGCTATATTTGTGTGGTATAGTTGTAAATATAAACTCTACCACTGAGTCTTCACATGCTGTCCTGGGCAGTGAAAAAAAAGGTTCACTTTGATTGCACTTCAAACAGGTCTCGTCGACATGTGTTCACGTTTTGGGCGCGCACTGGTGGGCGTGTCTTATTCAAATAACTTGTACAAGTGACGTACGAAAGTTAGAGAAAATGCATCGTTCGTCTATCGATTCATATCAGCGACTCAGAGTCGACTCTTACTTTTGAAAGACAATAACTTTGTATACGGTGAACTTTCATATTTAAAACTTTGCAGGATGTTTTTGTTCACTTAGATCTATGTTACACACTACATGAAAGGTAATTTTCAAAATTCCATGATAGGTACCCTTTAAGATTTAGAAATAGATTTTACAATCCTGTGGCTCTCTTAAGTCGATTTTGAAACCTGTTTTTCAAAAGGTGTGTGTGTGTGTCTGTGTGTGTGTGTGTGTGTGTGTGTGTGTGTGTGTGTGTGTGTGTGTGTGTGTGTGTGTGTGTGTGTGTGTGTGTGTTGTGTGTGTGTGTGTGTGTGTGTGTGTGTTTTGTGTGTGTGTGTGTATATATACACAGTATATTATGGCATGCCGTTCAGAAATTATTGTATTTATAATATGAAGTTTAAATATATGGAATGAAACTTCTGAATATAGTTTCATTCATAAATCAGATGCTAGTTTCATTCCATATATTCAGAGTTTAATTCCATAATGAAACTTAATATTACAAATACAATAATTTCCTGAACGGCATGCCATAATATATATATAATATATATATATATATATATTATATATATATAATATATATATATATATATATATATATATATGTGTGTGTGTGTGTGTGTGTGTGTGTGTGTAGGAGGTGTAATTTGTAATAATACTAAGCATCAGTGATGCATTCATAGATCAGTACTACATAAATAATTATATTATGATATGCATTGATATTATATGCATTGATTAGCAGGTCTCTTTGTTTGAGCTGTTTACCTGTGTGGCTGTGTAGTGACCCATGTTGTATTCGCAGGACCCATCCTCAGAGCTGAGGTTGGTGAGAGGATTCGGGTTGTGTTTAAAAACAAAGCCAAGGGGCTATATTCTGTTCATGCCCATGGAGTGAAGACCAGTGCTACCCATCAACAGGGTGTTCCTCAAGGTTTGTTAATAATACAAAAATTCACATTTGTCAAACATCAAATTTGTCTTATTATGTGTGCAGGAGAGTTTATGTGCATTATGTGTGTTATAGGTCAAGTGGAGACGTACACCTGGACCATTCCAGAACGATCAGGTCCGGGTCGCGGTGATTCAAACTGTATAACGTTTGCCTACTACTCTTCTGTCAGCTTTGTTAAGGTATAAAACACATAAATAATATAATCTATACACTATACATTGCAAGAACATTACATACACAAAGTATGGAAAATTGGTAACATTTAAAAATAAGGTCGTTAATGCATTAGCTAATATGAATTATCAATCAACATTTATATTTTTAAAGCGTTTATTAACATTTGTTAATGTGTCTTAATAAAAATGTTGTTTATTTTAGTTCAGTGCATTAACTAATGTTAACAGATACTTATTTTGATCTTAAAACTGTTAGTTAATGCTGAGATTAACATTATCTAAGATTAATACATGCTCTAGAAGAATTGTTCATTGATTATGTAAACTAATGTAGTAAACTAATGTTAACAAACTAAACCTTTATTGTTTAGTTTTAACGAAAATGTTGCATTTGTATGTGTATTGCATGTAAATAAATCAGATCTTGCTTGGAAGTATGTTATGAAAAGCAATAAGTATAGATGCTAATGTGAGCTTTTACAGTATGATTGAAGATTTACATATGTATGATGTGAATGTCCTTCAGGACTTGATGAGCGGTTTGGTGGGTCCACTGATAGTGTGCCGTAAAGGCACCCTGGACACTGACAGACGGAGAAAAGACGTTGATAAAGATTTTGCACTCCTTTTCATGGTGTTTGATGAAAATGAGTCCCACTACCTGGATGAAAACATCAAATTGTACCTCAAGGCAGACGAATTTGACAAATATAGTGAAGACTTTATGGAGAGCAACAAAATGCATGGTAAGTGTGTGTGTGTGTGTGCACGTGTGTGCGTGCGTGTGTGTATGTGTGTGTGTGTGTGTGTGTGTGTGTGTGTGTGTGTGTGTGTGAGAGAGAGAGAGAGTGTGTCATTATCTGTGTTTCAAGAGAGAAAAACATGGTACATTCAGATTGCTTTTTTGAAGAACTTACAACTCTTCATCTCTTCCACAGGTATCAATGGAAAGATGTATGCTAACCTCCATGGGTTAAATATGAAAGAGAAAGACAAGACCGAGTGGTATTTGTTAGGACTGGGGAACGAATTGGACATGCACACAGTGCATTTCCATGGGCAGAGCTTTATTTACAAGGTATATACATAAGCACACCAGAATAGATATAGAAAATGATTTATGGAGTGACAGTGGGGTGGCATGAGGTGCATCGACACCAAAGTAAAGCAAGCGTTGTATTACTTTTAAATTTATGGCATGACATACACATACATATGTATATGACATATATAAATATGTCCATAAATACGTGAGCTGCATTTCCTCATAGACACCGCAAATCAATCATTTTACTGTTTAAAAATCATCAAAAATAAGCAACATTTCAATATCCAGGGCACTATGACAGTAGCAGCCTTCACACATTACATCTGGTACATTTGCATTTTCATCAGATTACATTTTCCAGTGAATTTACCCCATTAGCTTTTCACACAAGCAACAGGGTTCTGTCTTTTTACTGTTAAGATTCACACATCAGAACCGAAATACCTGTAAACTCTCTGATGTCAAACACATAAACACTGCACCATTTTTTATTCACCCTGATCTGAACATGTAAAATGAACTTCATATGAATAATAAATCCATTGAAATAATATATATATGTCATTAATAAACACAAAGGCAAATAATTGATTAAGGCATTCGGAAAATTCCCAGCACAACAAAATGTGTACAAAGTAATAGAAATATGTATTATTTTACCATTATTTTGCAGTTCATTGTATTTTTATCTCATTACATTGAAGCACAGCGGCTGAAAGCAGCTTTCACACTAGCACTTTTGGGTCACCGAGGTTCGATTGACGTCAGAGTTCAATCTAAATTGGGTTCGGACCAGGCAATCGAATCTAAATATATTTGAATCTGAAGTGTGAAAGCACCCTAAGAAACACTGTTTACATTTATGTTTTATTCTTTGTGGTGCTTTATTCTTAGGCCCTGTCCACACGAACACAGGTATTTTCAAAAGCTGCGGTTTGGCCGTTCGTCCACACACAAAGGCAGTATGCGGTCACTGGACCGAACCTTTTTAAAAACTCCTGCCAGGGGAAGATTTTCAGAAACTCAGGTTGCAGTGTCGTCGTGTAGCCGGCGAAACCGGAGATTTTGGCTTGTGATTTCAGAGTGTGCGCTGTTATCTTCTTTGTTTGACGTCAGATGTTGTGCCGCTATCTCCTTTGTTTACATGAGGCGAGTCTGTGCAATGGCGGACGTAGCCAAAATATTGCTGCTAAAAACTGTGCTAACAGAGCTTATAACATGATATAACATACATGCACAGTTCTCCTATCATATTGTGGAACAGAGGCAGTGGCGTAACAAGCCAACACCGGGCCCTTATGCAGGATTAACAATGTCCTCGAGTAGGACAGGATAGGATCATAGAGACACAGTATATAAGAGATGAGATGACTGACAAAATCAGGATCAGCCTACGCACACCACAAAAAAAACACTGGTGAATGTGCACCATAACACATTGTTACTCACTGCTATGACTACACACACACATGAATACACGTATTGATAATGTATTCAAATACATTAAAAAAGATGCTCACTTACATTATAGCTGCATTTTCCAGGCTTTCCTCTTTTTGGTAATTTCCTCATTAATTTCTCATTAATTTCTCATTAATTTCTCATTAATTTCTCGAATTCCTCTTTTTGTTGACGATTTTGAAAGCCACTTTTGTGTTTGTAATTTGACGACGACACCATATCGATATTGTCTGTCTCAAGTTCAACGTTTTTACTGTTTTGCACGTCCCAATTAAAAATACATCATTGTTCGTTTCACACATGTATTTAATGATCAGTAAAATATGTTGTTGACATTATTTGTTTAAATAAATTTGCGATAAAGTAAAATACGATCAGACTAAAAGTAGTAAAATGCGTTTGGGGGCCTCGGCTGTCAACCAAGGGCCCCTGATTGGTCCGGGCCTCTACTCTGCTTACCAATAGTTACGCCTGTGAACAGAGGCATCACAATGCAATACTATGCAGGTCACTGCTTATGACAACATGTTGTTAGAACTGGTAATAACCTTTTTTCAGGCTTCTGATTGGCCAACGTGGTTTTACGGTGAGGGTTACATCGCCACCTGTTGGTTTGGCGTGTTCCACCATGTTCTTGACAGAGATTTATATCGTGTTTTTTTGCGTTTTCATGTGGACGAGATTTTTTTTTTAAACAAAGGAGGAAAAACTAATTTATAAAAATACCTGTGTACGTGTGGACTAGGCCTTATTCTTAGCATTTCTGAAACACAGTAATGTCTAAATCCCACTTAGGTGTTAAACTGTCCCTCAAACACTCTTGTTTTCTCTCCTTCAGACGGATTATTCTCATCGTGCTGATGTATACGACCTATTCCCAGGAACGTTTCAGACCATAGAACTGACTGCAGGAATCCCCGGACAGTGGCTTCTGCACTGTCATGTGACCGACCACATCCATGCGGGGATGGAGGCGATCCTCACTGTTTATTCTAAAGGTTAGGAGTGAGAGGACAAAAACTTGCAAAAGTAAAGTTGCCATTTTCTGTAGTGGTGCTGGATTTTTATTCATGTTTTGTTCACAAATACTGCAAGAAATTCACAAATGCAGGAATGCACAAAAGCAAGCATGAAAATGTACACATAAGAAGCTTACATGGTTTTTAAAGCTTACAATATAATCCACAAATACACAAGCGACATTTGTAGTTTAATACATACATAGTGAGCTGATTACATCAGTATTGTTTCAAAAATTATTTGTGAATGTTGTTCTGCATTTGTGGATCTTTTATAACTCTCGTAGTCTTTATAGAGAGAGGATCTCAGATGTTTGTGGATCTTTAATAACTCTCGTAGTCTTTATAGACAGAGGATCTCAGATGTTTGTGATCTTTAATAACTCTCGTAGTCTTTATAGACGAGGATCTCAGATGTTTGTGGATCTTTAATAACTCTCGTAGTCTTTATAGACGAGGATCTCAGATGTTTGTGGATCTTTAATAACTCTCGTAGTCTTTATAGACAGAGGATCTCAGATGTTTGGGATCTTTATAACTCTCGTAGTCTTTATAGACAGAGGATCTCAGATGTTTGTGGATCTTTAATAACTCTCGTAGTCTTTATAGACAGAGGATCTCAGATGTTTGGGATCTTTAATAACTCTCTAGCTTTATAGAAGAGGATCTCAGATGTTTGAGGATCTTTAATAACTCTCGTAGTCTTTATAGACAGAGGATCTCAGATGTTTGAGGATCTTTATAACTCTCGTAGTCTTTATAGAAGAGGATCTCAGATGTTTGAGGATCTTTTATAACCTCGTAGTCTTTATAGACAGAGGATCTCAGATGTTTGTGGATCTTTAATAACTCTCGTAGTCTTTATAGACAGAGGATCTCAGATGTTTGAGGATCTTTAATAACTCTCGTAGTCTTTATAGAGAGAGGATCTCAGATGTTTGAGGATCTTTAATAACTCTCGTAGTCTTTATAGACAGAGGATCTCAGATGTTTGAGGATCTTTTAATAACTCTCGTAGTCTTTATAGACAGAGGATCTCAGATGTTTGTGGATCTTTAATAACTCTCGTAGTCTTTATAGACAGAGGATCTCAGATGTTTGAGGATCTTTAATAACTCTCGTAGTCTTTATAGACAGAGGATCTCAGATGTTTGAGGATCTTTAATAACTCTCGTAGTCTTTATAGACAGAGGATCTCAGATGTTTGAGGATCTTTAATAACTCTCGTAGTCTTTATAGAGAGAGGATCTCAGATGTTTGTGGATCTTTAATAACTCTCGTAGTCTTTTAAGACAGAGGATCTCAGATGTTTGAGGATCTTTAATAACTCTCGTAGTCTTTATAGACAGAGGATCTCAGATGTTTGTGGATCTTTAATAACTCTCGTAGTCTTTATAGACAGAGGATCTCAGATGTTTGAGGATCTTTAATAACTCTCGTAGTCTTTATAGACAGAGGATCTCAGATGTTTGAGGATCTTTAATAACTCTCGTAGTCTTTATAGAGAGAGGATCTCAGATGTTTGTGGATCTTTAATAACTCTCGTAGTCTTTATAGACAGAGGATCTCAGATGTTTGAGGATCTTTAATAACTCTCGTAGTCTTTATAGAGAGAGGATCTCAGATGTTTGTGGATCTTTTAATAACTCTCGTAGTCTTTATAGACGGAGGATCTCAGATGTTTGTGGATCTTTAATAACTCTCGTAGTCTTTATAGAGAGAGGATCTCAGATGTTTGTGGATCTTTAATAACTCTCGTAGTCTTTATAGACAGAGGATCTCAGATGTTTGTGGATCTTTAATAACTCTCGTAGTCTTTATAGACGGAGGATCTCAGATGTTTGTGGATCTTTAATAACTCTCGTAGTCTTTATAGACAGAGGATCTCAGATGTTTGTGGATCTTTAATAACTCTCGTAGTCTTTATAGAGAGAGGATCTCAGATGTTTGTGGATCTTTAATAACTCTCGTAGTCTTTATAGACAGAGGATCTCAGATGTTTGTGGATCTTTAATAACTCTCGTAGTCTTTATAGACAGAGGATCTCAGATGTTTGATGGATCTTTAATAACTCTCGTAGTCTTTATAGAGAGAGGATCTCAGATGTTTGTGGATCTTTAATAACTCTCGTAGTCTTTATAGACAGAGGATCTCAGATGTTTGTGGATCTTTTTATAACTCTCGTAGTCTTTATAGACAGAGGATCTCAGATGTTTGTGGATCTTTAATAAATCTCGTAGTCTTTATAGACAGAGGATCTCAGATGTGTGAGGATCTTTAATAACTCTCGTAGTCTTTATAGAGAGAGGATCTCAGATGTTTGTGGATCTTTAATAACTCTCGTAGTCTTTATAGACGGAGGATCTCAGATGTTTGTGGATCTTTTAATAACTCTCGTAGTCTTTATAAGACAGAGGATCTCAGATGTTTGTGGATCTTTAATAACTCTCGTAGTCTTTATAGAGAGAGGATCTCAGATGTTTGAGGATCTTTAATAACTCTCGTAGTCTTTATAGACAGAGGATCTCAGATGTTTGAGGATCTTTAATAACTCTCGTAGTCTTTATAGACAGAGGATCTCAGATGTTTGTGGATCTTTAATAACTCTCGTAGTCTTTATAGACAGAGGATCTCAGATGTGTGAGGATCTTTAATAACTCTCGTAGTCTTTATAGACAGAGGATCTCAGATGTTTGAGGATCTTTAATAACTCTTGTAGTCTTTATAGACAGAGGATCTCAGATGTGTGTGGATCTTTAATAACTCTCGTAGTCTTTATAGAGAGAGGATCTCAGATGTTTGTGGATCTTTAATAACTCTCATAGTCTTTATAGACAGAGGATCTCAGATGTTTGTGGATCTTTAATAACTCTCGTAGTATTTATACACAGAGGATCTCAGATGTGTGTGGATCTTTTATAACTCTCGTAGTCTTTATAGACAGAGGATCTCAGATGTTTGTGGATCTTTAATAACTCTCGTAGTCTTTATAGACAGAGGATCTCAGATGTGTGTGGATCTTTAATAACTCTCGTAGTCTTTATAGACGGAGGATCTCAGATGTTTGTGGATCTTTAATAACTCTCGTAGTCTTTATAGACGGAGGATCTCAGATGTTTGTGGATCTTTAATAACTCTCGTAGTCTTTATAGACAGAGGATCTCAGATGTTTGTGGATCTTTTATAACTCTCGTAGTCTTTATAGACAGAGGATCTCAGATGTTTGTGGATCTCCCGCATATTGCTAAACGAGGATGTAGATCAAGGTTTGTGGGGGTTTCTGTCATGGAAATAATTTTTTTAGAAAAATATTCCAAATGTTGTCTGCCATTTTGTGTCAGGATTCTGTAATTTCAGTCGGATTTATTCTTAGTTTGGTGACAGATTGTAATGGATCCACTGAGGAGAGAGAATAATCCAAAGTGAGCAACAACAACAACAAAAAAAGACTTGACTAAGCATTACTAGTGATGGCAATTTGCAAAACTGCCAGAGTCACGTGATTTCAGTAAACGAGGCTTCATTACATCATATTTGTTTCGAAACACTTCAAATTTCAATGGTTCACTGCCCGGGGTCGATGATATCTGTCAACCTATGAATCATGAGGAGTCACTGAGAACCAATGATCAAGTGTCTGATGGTTTTACCTGATCTCCGAGCAGTTTTATACATTTGTAGATGTTTTAATTTGACATTAGTATAATTGTTAAAATGAATAATGGTAGCTAATAGTCTTATTGGCCTGTTTAGCTGAGCCATTCTTGGAACAAACAAAACAAACCCAGCACAGTTGATAAAATAACATACACTTGATAATCTTATTAGATAATTGCGTTAGAAAGATTTTACTTTAAATCTTTCAAACGCAAATTTAAAAATTTTAAATTGTAAAAGGTGTTTTCATGCATGTTCTGACCACTAGGGGTCACAGTGGAGACGGTGTCGGATTGTAAAACAACACATTGTCAATACAGCACATTTGCTTCAACTGTTTCAGTGTTTCACAAAACTTGATCTACCCACCACTAAGCATAACTTGACATGACATGACATGACACACACCAACAGTGGTTTACAGTGAACAATACAAGACAAGAGACTGTGGAAACATGAATAAATATATACACAAAACTAATGACTTGACAAGACAAGGAAGCACATGACATGATCACAAGAGGACAAGGGAATCACATGACAAAAGCGAGCACAAGTAAGGTTAACATAACTGTGAAAACCTCAAAAATAAGACATGAAAAATGAACATGAAACATGAACATAAAACAAAACCAACACTAGACTTGACTGCAAGTCTAGTCTTGAAACCCTATTGTCTTGTTGTGAGCATGACGTTTTGAGTTTGCTCAGGCCATATGCTAATTTGTACACGCGAGTTGTGGTGTTCGGATCCCGGTACTTTTGTTTAGTTTGGTTTTTGGTTCAGTGCCAGGGTTCGGATATTCATGCTCCGTGTTTTGCTTTTTGATGTGAGCGCATGGGTTGAGTGTTAATTTACTCGCCATGCGCTCGTGTGTTTTTCTTGTCATGTTCTGTGTAGCATGGCCCATGTTTATAGTTTGCCACATGCTTTCATATTGTCAGATATTTTATATCGATCATGTAGGGTTTTTTTTTTCAGCCGTGTGCTTTCATGTTGTCTTATTTTGTGTGGTCACGCTGGTTGTGAGTGTTCGTATAGACCGTATGTTCTTGAGTCATTCGGTGCGTTTCGACTCCAGCTGCGGCTCGATGTAACCGGTCAGCGAGAGTTGCCACATGCAGTCGGGGAGCAGCAGAAAACAGAGACTTGAAGTCGAACACTTTCTGCTTCCCGTAGTGACGCTCGAGTGGTGTTTGGCTACTTTAACAGAAATGAAGTGACATAAATGCAATATTTGTCAAATACACAGATGTTTTAGAGACGTTTTCACTCAATGTACTGCCTAATACAGCTTCTGTTTCTACAAGAATAAAATTCAAAGTAAGTCTATGCAATTTAAATGCCATTGAAGTGAGGTCTATATTTTTTTTATTAGCTTTATTTTGATAAACATGACATAATATAATATCGCGACAGGCATTCATATACATTTTTTATCTTACAGTTACTGTAAATCCGGCCTCTAGTTCATAAACGCCAGAGGATAACTGGCCCCAGACTGAGCCTGGGTTCTTCCAAGTTTTTTTTTTTATCCATTAGTTCACCTAATGGAGTTTTAGGACACCAGTAGGTCACTTGATGGAGTTTTAGGACACCAGTAGGTCACTTGATGGAGTTTTAGGACACCAGTAGGTCACCTGATGGAGTTTTAGGACACCAGTAGGTCACCTGATGGAGTTTTAGGACACCAGTAGGTCACCTGATGGAGTTGTAGGACACCAGTAGGTCACCTGATGGAGTTTTAGGACACCAGTAGGTCACCTGATGGAGTTTTAGGACACCAGTAGGTCACTTGATGGAGTTTTAGGACACCAGTAGGTCACCTGATGGAGTTTTAGGACACCAGTAGGTCACCTGATGGAGTTTTAGGACACCAGTAGGTCACTTGATGGAGTTTTAGGACACCAGTAGGTCACTTGATGGAGTTTTAGGACACCAGTAGGTCACCTGATGGAGTTTTAGGACACCAGTAGGTCACCTGATGGAGTTTTAGGACACCAGTAGGTCACTTGATGGAGTTTTAGGACACCAGTAGGTCACCTGATGGAGTTTTAGGACACCAGTAGGTCACCTGATGGAGTTTTAGGACACCAGTAGGTCTCTTGATGGAGTTTTAGGACACCAGTAGGTCACCTGATGGAGTTTTAGGACACCAGTAGGTCACCTGATGGAGTTTTAGGACACCAGTAGGTCACCTGATGGAGTTTTAGGACACCAGTAGGTCACTTGATGGAGTTTTAGGACACCAGTAGGTCACCTGATGGAGTTGTAGGACACCAGTAGGTCACCTGATGGAGTTTTAGGACACCAGTAGGTCACCTGATGGAGTTTTAGGACACCAGTAGGTCACTTGATGGAGTTTTAGGACACCAGTAGGTCACCTGATGGAGTTTTAGGACACCAGTAGGTCACTTGATGGAGTTTTAGGACACCAGTAGGTCACCTGATGGAGTTTTAGGACACAAGTAGGTCACTTGATGGAGTTTTAGGACACCAGTAGGTCACCTGATGGACTTTTAGGACACCAGTAGGTCACTTGATGGAGTTTTAGGACACCAGTAGGTCACCTGATGGAGTTTTAGGACACCAGTAGGTCACCTGATGGAGTTGTAGGACACCAGTAGGTCACTTGATGGAGTTTTAGGACACCAGTAGGTCACCTGATGGAGTTTTAGGACACCAGTAGGTCACTTGATGGAGTTTTAGGACACCAGTAGGTCACCTGATGGAGTTTTAGGACACCAGTAGGTCACCTGATGGAGTTTTAGGACACCAGTAGGTCACTTGATGGAGTTTTAGGACACCAGTAGGTCACCTGATGGAGTTTTAGGACACCAGTAGGTCACCTGATGGAGTTGTAGGACACCAGTAGGTCACTTGATGGAGTTTTAGGACACCAGTAGGTCACCTGATGGACTTTTAGGACACCAGTAGGTCACTTGATGGAGTTTTAGGACACCAGTAGGTCACCTGATGGAGTTTTAGGACACCAGTAGGTCACCTGATGGAGTTGTAGGACACCAGTAGGTCACTTGATGGAGTTTTAGGACACCAGTAGGTAACCTGATGGAGTTTTAGGACACCAGTAGGTCACTTGATGGAGTTTTTCGGTTCCTTGCCACTGTTGCCTTTGGCTTGCTCAGTTGGGGAAATCTCCCTCTATACCATTAAATAGGGCATTATTTGACAGATCAGCCATTTGCAATGGTGTCCGAAACCATAGTGGACATTATTGAGTGCACTCATGCAATCCCACAATGCACCGCAATAACAAATGTACAACTGATGTATGCCTCAATGGCTAGAGAATACCCACAATGCACTGTGAAAGTCACGCACTGAATCATTTCCCGCGTCTCGCCACAGTTAAATCGTCCATCCATCCATTTTACAAACAGCGCTGTTCCAGTGTAATATCATAAATTCCTTTTTAATTGATTGTTAAATTGTTTAATTACGGTTTATACTTGCTAGTTTCCATAGCAGAGTTCATGATAGATCTTTTCATCACAACTGGAGCTGCTAGTTTGCTATGTTTCAGTGAATTATTAAACAGCAAGCACAAACTATGCAAAAGCGTCAGCCCTTCCGGTGCACTCAGTGTCTGAGCTCACTCAGCCCTTGTGTTCTCAATCCGGTGCTAGTTTGTCGTTGATTGTGCCCCTCCCTTGTGCTTTGTCTGTTTTCCCCAACAGGGTCGTTTTTGTTTGTATTCGTTTTATTTTTTTATTTTAAAAAAAACCCATTGTTTGCTCTGCACTCATCCCTTACCATAAAACCTGAAATTTCGAATGATGAAAAATCATTGTGTATATATATATCTTTATTTTGCTGCATTTATCTTTTCTCTACCCTGACCAGTTCCCCATTACCTGCCAGGGAATTCTCCTGATGCTCCCGATGGCCAGTCTGGGCCTGCTTCCAGACATTTCAGTGTTTGTTTGCAAGTCCATGCAAGTCCAAGCCAGCTTTCATGTGTTTTGTACTGAGGAGAGGCTTCTGTCTGGCCACTCTGCCAAAAGCCTAGTTCAGTCATGACAACTCTCTGAGTGGATTATTCCAACTAGCGTTTATTGGCATGGGGCAAATATACGTATTCCTGATTTTTGGGGGACACGATATCACCTTTCTTCGCCTTTGTCGCCATTGGCATTTGGCTTGCTTATATGGGGACATTTAATTCTATATTTAACAATACTATTATTGTTTTATTTTCCTGTTATCTCTGCAAAGCTGCTTTGAAACAATCTGTATTGTAAAAAGCGCTATATAAATAAAGGTGACTTGACTTGACGATATGCTACGCTGATGCTGCTACTACTGAGCAAATACAAGAATTTGTTCAGCTAAATGAAAATAACAAACCGAAGGACAGCCGGCTGTAAGAAGCTCTACAGGAGGTGCTGGGGACGAGGAGGAGGTTTAACAGTTTTCATAATCGGCAGCATGGCGATCGCAGGCTGGGGAAAAACATATATGGTTCAGTGGATTAGGAAGTACTTCAGGGGTGTGTTTCCTGAGAGCATCGTTAGCCAAATATGGTCGCAAGTTTTGTTATTATCAGTTTAGTTCAAAAAGTCTGTGTTTCCCGAAACCATAATTCTAACAAACATTCGCAAACAGCAACAACAAGTTGTGTGTTTGAAACGACAGCTCTCGGCCTGAGGTTAGAAGCAGAGTTGCTAGTTTGCATGACATGTGGACTCAATAAATCCTTATCTTGAGCCAAATTATCAAGCTGACATTCAGTACAATCTATATCTTTTATTTGGAATACAATGTCATTTATGTCTATTAGTTTGTCAAGAGATTTAAAGTGTTGTTTTTGAAGAGTGAGCATGTGCGTACGTGCTCTAGTACGTAAGAACGAGCCTATGATTGAATCTGGAAATAGTAAAGGAAGATAACTAAGTCCTCTAATGCCATGTCTGTAATTTATTGCAAAGCATCTAGCATGAATTAAATCTCAAACAGACTCATTAAAAGTAGCCTAGTTATTATTACTCCACCACCTGCATTACATCAACCAACGTGGTTTAACGACCAATTTGCGACAATGCGGTTTCGGGAAACAGTTGTGACTAGTTACTTGATTTCTTCAGCGATGCATCGCACTATGGTAGTTAAGCAGTGAGTTACATTGTTGTACGGGAAACACACCCATAGTTTCATCCCTGAACTATCATCAGGGTACCTTTTTTCCAACTCTTTTATGAGTGCTGTGAATTCAGACATACTTCTTTTGTCACATACGTTTTTTTTCGCTTACTAAATAGTAGGGAAGTATGTGATTTGGGATGCAGCCTAGAAAGTTCCAGTCAGGTGTGTTGGGGAAAGTTAGCTAATTGTCTAGGATGTTAGCCCTCCGGGATCTGGATTGGACACTGGATCTGGATTTCACCTTTCCAAATCAGTCAATAGAATTTGCCAAAGGTAGACTTCTAGTCAAAGTGTACAAACATCTCAAAGATGATCCAGAGAAACAGAGAATACATCTGTGCTAAATTTCTAAAGTGACTGTCAAAATTCAGCACAACACTAGAAAGCCTCTGTCTCACACCAAATGCATGAGAACTGGAAACTCTGCTTTCCCTCATGGTATCTTTCATGTTTGCTTTAATTTTAGAAAGTGCCGATATCCTACCATCACTTGGTTAAAAGCTGTCTCTCTTTCTATTTTTAGTTATGTTACAAGTCTCCTTTATTGGCTTGACAGATAGTTTACATTTGTATTGCATGTAAATGCAATCTGGTCCAAATCTGGGCTGGTCATTGCTCTCCTGGGCATGTTCATTAAAGAGCATGAGATCAGCAGTTTTGAGACGGCACAATTTTGAGAAATCAAGATTTATTTACATATAATTTGAAACATGATGCCTATAAACCCTTAAACGTATGCATGTACTTTATTTCTGAGTTGAATATCTCTGTTGTAAGAATCATTTTGTCAGGAATTTATTATGCCTCAATTTTTTTTGTGTGTAAACAACTGTTTATAGTGGATTAATTTCTTAAGTGGATTCAGTGAGTGTAATGCATTCATATAGATTTTTATTTGTTTCATCAGGGTCTCCATCAACAAGGATCAGTGATGACAATAATCTAGGTAAATAAACATTTGTATTCACTGTATTGTTATTGTTCTTAGAAAACCATGCAATGTTTATATACAGTGTGATAAATGGTAATAAGAACAAAAAAAATGTTGTCTTTTTTTCCTCCAGCCTTCGGCCATCTTGGAAGCCATTACACTGTGATGTTGTGTGCCCTTGGATCGGTCCTATTGAGTCTTGTTATACACTGAGAAAAAAAAGGTCAAATTGACCATACACCCAACAGAATGAATATTTATTGTTCCTCACTACTTAGACTCCGTTCAGACTGCAGGCAAAAGTGGCCTAAATTCTTCAGAAGTAGTGTGAACAGAAGTAGTGTGAATTTTTTCAAATCAGATTTAGACCACTACGACGTTATGTGGTCCTGAAACAGATCCAGGTCTGATTTATTTCAATGCGGCAGCAGTGTGAACAACCAAGGCGGATTTGATGCGACTTTTACGTAAATCTACATCGACATTTGTCAGAAATTATGCGCCGGCGAGTTAGCCCTAGACACAGACAGTACAATTAAAAACTTGACTAGGCCTACAAAATGGAGAACTGTGATGGAGCAAGTCAATTGAGGGAGAGTGAGGTGTTAGACCTATTTAGTATTTTGGGAGATACTTCAATTCAAGCACAATTTTGCAGCCATAACCCTGCAAAATGCCAAAATAGCCAATTTTGCTCTCTTTCTCTTCATTCTTCTCCTCCTCAGCATTAATGTTACGGCTGCCATTACACAAACATTTTTAAATAAAAGCGAAAATACTTACATCCTCCATAAACTCCCCAACTTAAGTGCAGCAGCGTGCTGCTTCTAATGTCTTTGTTATTGTTCTTTTGCGCATGCGGGTCAGTTTCAAACCACAAACAGTTCACACTGGAATCTGATATAGGCTACACTTTATAATGTAAACAGCCAAACAAAAAATCGGATCTGAGCAAAAAATGTGAATTGAGCATTAAGATTACGGTGTGAACGGGGTCTTGCATTCTCACTGTATAGCTGTTAGGTACACAAGCTCGTTGTGGGCTTATGGTTTTAAGCTTTCTTTAAACAACTCTTCAAAAATATAGACTGAAGATTATTCTTTCAATTGTGATTTAACATGCAAGTTATGATAATTTAATTTGGTCATATTTCATGTTCATAAAATATAGGCTTAGAGAAGAATGTAACAAAGCCTCTTGTGTCTGATAAAACTATAAATCTCAATCTATTACAGTTTTATGATGAAAACTTTTAACTGCTAAATAAATCAATTATAGTTGACAAAACACAAATCTACATGATAAAAGACAGAACAACTATAAACGTTTTGGGGTTATAAACACTATCAACTGTACCCTCGGTATGTCTAATGGCAGAATGTGGTGTCAGATACTGCAAAGTTTATGCACTGATGAAGGTCTTTGCATCTTCCACCGTTGTTATTAACTCAGTTAAAGTGTAAGTTGATTATTATGAGTATGTGAATGTGTAAGTAACTCACTGAGAAAATTGTTTTTGTTTTTCAAACTTATTTGTTCATTGTTTTGTTTTTTTCAATGAACTGTGGAATAGATAAACTTGTTCTGCTCTAGCAAATGTTGTATATAATAAAGAAAATGAATGAAAATGAAGATCTGAATTATTATTATTATTATTATTATTATGTAGAATGGTATCTTTAAGCATTTGACATTAGTTGGTTATGCATTACAGATACCTGACATCAGTACAATTGGAACATATGTACTTGTATTTAATTTTCATTAATAACTTTAATTTGCTGCAGGTACTATGGGGATCAGTCAATGTATCCAGTGAAACCTGTGCTTCTGAAGACTCAAATGATGAATACTCAATTTTCATTTCAGTTGCAACAACATCCATTTTAATATGCAATAGATTATCAAAATTAACACAAAGAACATAATTGTTCAGGTAATTATGTTGCCTAAATAATTGATTAATTTGCATATCTTAAAGGAGAAAAAAATACATAAATTCAGAAGTTTCATAGACAAATGTGTAAATGTTTTAAATGTTTTAAAACGATTATTTATGTGCAATATAAAACAATTGTGTAAAAAGAACAATACACAAAAAAACTGTTGGCAGATCTTCTCTTTGCCAAGTAGTTCACTTTTACATAATGTTAAGCCAGATTACAAAACTACCACATTATATCATTAGTTAGGCTCTGTTTAGCCCCTTATCCGTTCCAAAAATAATAATTAAGGTAAGTTTAAGGTAAGTCTTAATAATTAAGACTTTTGACTCACTAAATTCCAAATGAGTAAAACATCATTAGAGATGTGTTATTACATCATATTACAAACTTTAACACCCCCATCTCCTTTAACATCTCCTACTGTGCAGTATACCATTATAACCAGGGTTCGATCCTCGGGCCGCCGTTATTTTCCATTTACATTTATGACGTCGCTCTTGCTGCAGGCAACTCTCTTATCCAGCTCTATGGATAAGAGTGGGAAGAGGGAAGGAGGGAAGAGAGTCATCTCTAGGAGGGAAGAGTTAGTGTTTTGAGTTTAGTGATCGTTCCAGCAAACTTCTGTCACCGCGCACACACAGGGAAACAGTAGATCCAGTTGCAGTATGTTTATTGGGTAATTCGTACACGTAATCCAGTCCAGGCAAGGGTCAAATACCGTATAAGCAATCCAATAACGAGAACGAGAAAAAAGCAGAAACAAACCTCAGAAGTGTGGGGACATAAAACAAGGACTCCGTAACAAACACAAGGAGCAGGCAGGCATATATACACACAGACAGAACTAACAAGGTGACGGGAAACAGCTGAGTGCAATAATCAGATAAGTGACAGAACAGAATGCTGGGAATTGTAGTCTAATGTGAATGACACCATGAGAACGAGGACCTCTAGTGATAACCCAGGGAAACACAACCAGACACTGTGACAACTTTGTCCTCCCTCCCAGAAATAATTCTATTTTTTTTGTGTGTGTCTGTGAACATATTGCTGTTCACATCTTGTATAGAATATGGGAAAAATGTCTGTTTTTGTTTTAAAATACTGTATTGAGTTTTATTGCTAAGTGACGTCATTTCCACTAGCTGAGTCGCCCAATCGCGTCGCGCTCAAAGCTTAGAACAGCTTTGGATTTGAGCGAGATATGCAGACGACACCATGCTATACACATCATTGGAAAACGTGTTGGAAACCCTCCAAAAGAGTTTTGAAGACCTGCAATTTGCTTTTCATGGCCTCCAACTGTCTTTAAACTCTGGTAAGACAAAATGCATGATTTTCAACCGGACACACTGCACCTTCTTGCCCAATGAACATCACCACCCTGGATGGGTCCAAGCTGGAATATGTGGAGAAATACAAATACTTAGGGGTCTGGCTAGACCCCTCGCTCTCCTTCCAGATCCACATAAACCATCTCCAGTCCAAGATCAAGTCTAGGATTAGTTTTCTATTCCGAAATAAGGCCTCATTTACTTTTTCTGCAAAAGATGTGAAATGTGAAAATAACCATCATCCCAATGCTTGACTTCAGTGCTGTTGTCTACAGAA
This sequence comes from Chrosomus eos, assembly GCA_036326025.1. Classification (NCBI taxonomy): domain Eukaryota; kingdom Metazoa; phylum Chordata; class Actinopteri; order Cypriniformes; family Leuciscidae; genus Chrosomus; species Chrosomus eos. The sequence continues at coordinate 7,487,914 of CM070825.1, read as the reverse complement.
CTTCTTCGAGTTCTCTCCTCAAGAAATTGGATTTTGTTTACCACAGTGCAATTCATTTTGTATCCAACGCCCCATACAACACCAATCACTGCACCCTCTACTCACTGGTTGGATGGCCTTCGTTACTCACCCGCCGCCTAAGCCACTGGTATCATTTGTCATCAAGTCCTTATTAGGCAAAACACCATCTTACCCAAGATCTTTAAAGGTGCCCTAGAATGTGAAATTGAATTTATTTGGGCATAGTTAAATAACAAGAGTTCAGTACATGGACATGACATACAGTGAGTCTCAAACACCATTGTTTTCTCATTCTTATTTAAATCTCGTTTTTGAAAAACCCCCTGAAAAATGGGCGAATCTCCACATAATACCGACTGTGACGCAACAGTCGGGATCATTAATATGTACGCCTCCAAAAATTTGCATATGCCAGCCCATGTTCAATGCCAGGCGGAACTGCGCAGCCGAATCATCGGAAGTTCTGCAGGTGAAGAAACAAGCGAGGATCATAGGGAAAATGGCAGATAAATGTTATGTTCCAGCCAGGCTGTGCAGGGGATGTGAGGACTTTTCATACCCTTCCCAGAGAAAAGAAATGTCAACAGCCTGGTTGATGTTTATATATAATCGGATACCGCAACAGTTTAATTCGAAGTTGTTTGTTTGCTCTGCCCATTTCACCACGGACTTATTTTCTAACCTGGGAAAATATCAAGCAGGCTTCTCCCAGTGAATAAATTATATACAGAAAGCGATCAAAGAACAATCTTTCCACACAGCGCGAGTTTATCTGGACACTTGCCAAACTCGTTATGAAATCAATGACGCACGTTACACTGCACAAGCTCTTATGTATATACATCATCGTGTTTGCATTGGTGAAACTGCATTGCAATGATAAGATTTTAAGTCTCGCGATCAACAGACTGTCATCTGCTTGCTCAATGCTCATCACGGCAACATTTTATGTGATGGAAATAGATTTAAATACTTTAAAAACATATCACGATTCTTTAATCTCGATAGCTGTATTAGTAAAAACGTATAATAGCTGTAGTAAAAGCATTCGAGAGAGTTTTACATGTAATACGCGTAGCTATTTCATATGCAAGCATGTCAGCCAATCACAGCAGTGGCCGGTTACACTGAATCCCACAGCAGCCAATCACAGCAGTGGCCGGTTACACTGAATCCCACAGCAGACACGAGCCTTCAAACAGAGTGTTCAAATCAGAGGCTAAAATCAGGCTAGGAAAAATGCCTTTTATTTCTAAATTATGACTATTTTTGATCTAAAAAAAGTGTGCCTACACTCAACCTGCGCTCAAGTAGATCTATCTCTCTAGTTGCTAAAAAAGCCCGCTCCTCATTTGGCCGCCTATCTTTCCAATTTTCTGCTGCAAATTAACAATTTACAAACATCTCTCAAACTAGAATCCACCGTTCCTATCACTACTTTTAAAGGGTACCTATTATGGATTTTTGAAAATTGCCCTTCATGTAGTGTGTAACATAGATCTAAGTGAACGAAAACATCCTGCAAAGTTTTAAACATGAAAGTTCACCGTATACAAAGTTATTGTCTCTCAAAAGTAAGAGTCGACTCTGAGTCGCTGATATGAATCGATAGACGAATAATGCTTTTTCTTAACTTTATGACGTCACCTGTACAAGTTATTTGAATAAGATACGCCCACTTATTGCGTTCAGAGACGCCAGGGAAAACTAACATCATGTTGACGAGACGCTGTGTTTTGAAGTGCGACGCAAAAGCAAACTTTTTTCATCTGCCCAGTGAGGAGCATTTGAAGACTAAGTGACTACAGTTCATATATACAACTATACCACAGAAGTATAGCCGAACCTTGTTCTGTGTTCGTGTCATTTTGAAGATGATTGCTTCACAAACCTAAATGCTATAAAGTATGGATTTGCGAGCCGGCTGATACTGAAGGAAGGTTCATTACCGAGTTTATTTGGATCAGCTTCCTTTTCCGAATCACAACCTGTAAGTATTATTAATATTAATTGTTGCTTTTATGTTTTATGTATCATGCTCAATAATTAGTTTGTGTGTTGTGTACGCACAGCGCAGCTTCTAGGTCTTCAATGTCAATTGTATTGAAATATGTGAAGTGCAGGGCTCTCAAGTGTCACGCATTGAGCGTGACAGTCACTCATTTTGGTCTTTTGTCACGCTCTCCCGCCACACATTGTATTTCTCATGCTGAAAAACTATTTGTAATATATTTAATATGCCGCAAGCAGCGCCCAAAACTCTGGCCACGCCGCTCTCACTGTGGAACCGGCAGGAATCAAGCGCGTCTCCTCTGGTGTTGTTCGTCTGGTGCTGTTAGCCAATCAGAAAATAGCACTATTGTATCTGGGTAAGATTTAACGCAACAACCAATGACACCCCGTCGGCTCGGTGTCACTCCTTTGGGCTATGGTAGCTAACATATCACCGCAGATTAGCGTCAAGCAAAGGCGGGGTTTGGAAAAATGACTCGCGAAACGATTCATATGGGAGTCGTTGAGCAAATCAGGTAAAAATAAATGCATATTATAAGACAACAAAAGTGTTTTTTGTCATTTCATGCTTGTAAAACTGTTGTTGGGGACTCCCAGAACAATATTAGGAACATTTTAAATGCCATAATAGGTGCCCTTTAAAGCATTACTGCACATGGACCACTGCACATTTTAATATTTCTGCCCTCTAATGCCCTAGCACATTCAACAAAGTTTTAACGCATCTTGTATACACACAACTGAATAGCTATGTTTGAAACAATTTGCACTTTACCATGTTAGTCATGTTGCTTCAGGTTATCTAGCCTATCCCCCTGCTATTCCACTTGTGCTGCCATTTTACATTTTAAATAATTTACCTTTTTAATTTTTGTTAATTTTTGCACTCAATGTTCAGTACCTTTTAATTGAATTTGAACATCTTTAAATGTGTTATTATATACTTGAATGTTTGTACACTATGTGTAATTTTATGTCACCTTGCACCTTCCGCCTTATCTAGGCCAGGTCGCGGTTGCAAATGAGAACTTGTTCTCAACCGATTAACCTGGTTAAATAAGTTTTGTTTTTTTAATAAATAACATAACACATAAACACAGTCTTGTATTTCTCTTGTGCTGAATTTACATGCAAAACATGAAACTCTTGAACCTTTCCAGTTTAAACTTTGTCACTGGTTTAGTCATAGCCTCAAACATAATTTCTTCAGTGGGGCAACACTTAATTGTCACTTTACCATCACTGAGTGCTGATCGAATGAAATGATACATCAACATGTTTACATCTCTGTCGACACACTGGGCTATTTGATAGAGCAATGGCACCTTGGTTATCTTCAAAGATTTGTACTGGCTCAAACAGACAATAATTTGCCATGCTTTTCAACAACTGTACAAGATACATGCTTCCCTGTGTGGTTGCGGCCAGTGCCATATACTCAGCTTCACATGTAGACAAAGCAACTGTGGACTGTTTCTCTGACTTGCAGGAAAGCAGAGGACCATTTTGAGTAAGGTCTTCCTGTGATTTACATCTGATGCCCAATCAGCATCACTGTATGCCACAAGTTTGAGTTTTTCTTCACTTTTCTTGTAACATAGTTCATGATCAATTGTGCCTTTTAAGTACCTCATTATATGTTTCACTGTAGACCAGTTTTGTTCATTTGAATCAGACAGATATTGAGATAGTTTACTGACAATCCAACTTAGATCAGGTCTATGTCACCAGATGGTCAGATGGTGAACGTGATTTCACCAAGTACCACATGATCCAGGATCAACATCTTTGTTGATCCTGGATCAACTTTCCAATCAACCAATCAGATTTGAGGGACACGTTTACAGTTTATGTCACGTTTAGGCTTAGGACTAGGATGAAGTACTTAAACATCAGTGTTATTCACCTTTCATTACCCTCTGATTTTAGGGAAAAGTTATGGGTTGGGTTAGGTTTAGGGGGTAGGGATTGGGTAAGGACTACATTTTGGGACAGGAATGTTGATCCAGGATCAACAACATATGTTGATACAGGACCATGTCTTACTTGGCAAAATCACGGTGACCGTCATGAGATAGATCAAACTACCCCCTGCATCACGATACCAGGATCAACAGGATCATCATCCCTGTTCTAGTCAAGCTTTTGCTCACATGGTGTTGACCTGGGTTTACAGTCACACGTATTAAATCTCTCTAGTACCTTTCAAATGTACCTTTTCTGATTCATTTTCATGAATCCTTCATTCTGATCAAAATAAATTTTTGAGTTTTCCCAGATTTTTCAATTTGAATCTTGCTGTCAGCATCTTTTTCACACAATTCAGTAAATCATTGTTACTGGCAACAATTATCAGATCATCAACTCAGATTACTATAACCACGCTCTCTTTTTCAGTTTGTTTCTAGTTTCTTCACTTTTCTTGTAACATAGTTCAGTTTATAGACTAGTTTCTCACCTATGTTTGACTTCACTTCAAATCATTCTGGCTTTTCCATGTAAATCTCACAGTCAACTGGGGCATGCAAATAGGCCGTTTTTACATCCAACTGGTGGAGGTCAAGATCCTATTGTGCCACCATTTGCATTTAGGCACATACTGAAGTGATATTTGCCCTGGAGTGGCTGCTGATATTTTCACTGGATATGCATGTAATATATATATATATATATATATATATATATATATATATATATATATATATATATATATATATATATATATATACTGATGGAGCATTTCATTGAGGAGGAGGGTGTCCAGCTCAATCCTGAAGCCCCCTTTCCACTGCAGACGACATTTGGACACGACTGTCGCAATTCTTCTCCTAGTGGCAGTCGCACAACACTTTCATTACGATCGTACACAGCAAAGTGGGAGAGAAGTTGATTCTCGCAGTCTCCGAATACCCCATTCTTTATGGTATAACTCTTGAATCATACAGAGACGTCAGCAGGAAAGATGAAGCTTGGTAGTGAGATTGTCAGTCTGCCAGGTGTGTTTTGATTGCCAAATGTGCAGAATGAATGCAAATCTTTGTCCCGCCAAATTAGCATCTAGCCTAGTATTTCAATGCAGTTGTGTTATTCCGCATTTAAGACAGCGGTTAACATAATATTCTCACTGTTTTAAAAAACTCTCAGTTTAAAAATTTTTGTTATTCTCTATCTGTTATTCTAAATTTATTATTTAAAAAAGATATTCTCATGCTACTGTGATACGAACTAGCAGTATGACATTAGTATGAAATTATAAAAAATAATATACATATATATATATATATATTATTTTTTTGTTTATACGCATATATATAACATAAGTTACTCTAACGTTACCCTGCCAGTACATACAAAAATAGATCAAAGTGACATATGACATTACGTTAACCAACCATTCAGAAATGTCCTGTTCGAGCCTTAATTGTCGGACTTCTTTGCGGCCGTCTTGTTCCTGGTCCGACTCCGGGTAAAACTGATACGGTTGCACAGATGTGTCCTCAGAGAGAATCCCGCTGCCATTCTTTCTCCAAAATATACTCAGCCTCAACTGTTGTCAAGTCAACACTCCACGTGCGTTGTGTCAAAGCGGCCGCAGAACAGTAGGTAAGTTTATTACAAACTTTTCATTTAGACCCTAAAGAATCAAATTAACTTGTATGAAAATGGCATTATATGACCCCTTTAACATTCAGCTGGAACCAATCTTCCACTATAACCTACTATTCAAAAATGTGACCCTCGTTGCATACCTGAGGACTTGGGAAACTTCATAAAGGTCTCTTCCATGGTCTTGTCTACAGCCCTCAGGGCACCAGGGATGAGGGAGCAAGCCAAAGCAATGGTCCCTTCCATGATGAGGTCTGTATCTTGATGAGGTCAACACTAATTTCTTGCCGAGATGACCATTCTAACCCACCTCAGTGGTAGCCTCCTCAGACTGTCCTGTGGGTACGATGGGACGTACAACACGCTCCTCAGCATCGCCTTCACCTTTTGTCCGTCATTGTCAATCAGACACACCTCCGCATCACCTCTTTTCAGCGCCACTCCACTCACTCTGATCCCATCAGCCAACTCAATGTAGTGTTTCTTCGGCTGGAATTTGTCATCTTACTTTTTAAATTTTCAATATCCGTAAAAATGTGCGATGTTGCACCAGTGTCAACCATTAGTCCCTTTTGTTGCACGCCGTAGAATTGGCAGTCACTCGCTCTAAAGACAAAATTGTGTTATTCGTTGTCCTCTTTATCAGCAAGCCACTGTGGCTTTGACATTGTCTCTCTTTTTGCGTTTTCATTTTTCGCTTGCAATTTTTTGATTTTTGTGCATCGAGCTTTTACAGTAATTACACCACAGTCTTTTGTGATTTTGGGTCAGACAAACACAGGCTATGTGCCCCTTTTGATCGCAGTTATAGCACGTAAAGTCAGAGACTGCTGACGTTAGTCGTTCTTTCCCCCTCCGTTCCGGAGCTGAAGCACACTCTCTCATCACGTTGATGTGAAACTTTTCAGTACATTCAAAACTTCTCAACTTGGTTTTGAACTCTGCAAACGCTATGTTTACATCACTTTGTTGGATGGCGAACGGTTTAAATGAGTCTGGCAAACCTTTCAAAATCATTGCAATTAAAGGTACAATATGTAGGAATTTTCGCCACCAGGGGTCGCTAACCTCTTACAATAACAAAGGTGTATATTGATGACGTATATTCCACATTAAGCGTAAGTATGGATCTTGTCGTCAAGCTGATGGATCTTTTATGGATGAGTGAATACATTGATGTTTTTAACATAGACAGTAAAAGAAATGGACACAGCGACCCCATTGATTTCAACGGAGAAGACTGAAGCCCGATTATTGCACTTCCTGTCTGATGGCTGAGCAACTGCGCAGGCTCAAACTGAGCGTAACGACAGTCTGACAGCTGTACATCTTCTAGTAGCGGTGGCAAGACAAATCTGAATCACCTAATTCCTCAAAAACGTTGTTGAAATATTTTGTCCCATTGCTTTTATGGACTCTCTATCTATGGGCTTCTCCCGTGACTTTATGCCTCTATGTCCCCCCGATTGACTCATAGACAGTAAAAGATTGCATGTGAGCTTCTCCTCCTGTCTATTCGGTAATGTCTCTATTGTGTGACAGAAAGTCAGGTGGTTATGATGCAATTGTTAGCCTATTTTTACAAAAAAGGCTTTTACGGGGCCATAACGTAAGATACAAAGTAATGGAGCCTTTTATACATTGTCGTGTTTCTTTAGAAATAAATAATGGACAAATGGAGTCTTTGGACGCCTCAGATGTAAAGTTATTCGCTGTCAAAGTGACGCCTAAATGAATGGGAGTCAATGGTATGCTAACAGCAGGTGAAGTTCTGCTACGATGGCGGCTCCCACGAGGCTTCAGTTTCCGGCTGATAGATTACCCCCTTGGTTTTTAACATGACTGTGGTGTGAAGCAGAGCGCGATTGCTAGACGTACACCAGCGCCACACGCAACGCCAGTCCCGTGGATATAAAGGAATAAGGACATTTCATCTACCGAACTACACGGTGAATACGTACACAGGTCAGTTTATTAGACGGATGAAACTTGAGGTAACGCAGCGCTGTTTCACTCGCTCTAACAGTTACACTATCACACTAAACGCCATTTGAGTGTGTTGAATGTTGTTAGTTGGGTTGTTTGTTGGCTGTATGAGACTAAGTAAGCTAGATCAACATTAGAATAACATACAGATCATATTCTAACATTTCATCATGTTGAACTAAATAACATTGATTAGTTTTATGTACATTTGCTCACCTGTCTAATAAACAGTGTTGCCACAGTTACTTTGAAAAAGTAACTAAGTTAATTTACAAGTTACTTGATTTTAAAAGTAACTAAGTTACTTTTATTAGTTACATTCAGCAGTTGCCGACAACACCCCTGCGGCGCCACCTCAACATAAAAACGACAAGAAGTTTTGCCAACACTCACTTTATTGGAAGTGTATTTTTAACAGTAACATCAACAATCTATCTCCTGATATTTAAACTTGAACTTAAAAACTATTTCCTGAAAAAAGTCTTTCTTGACTTCACTTAATATAAATACTTGTTTTTATAAAATATATATTGTTTTTTTGTTTTTCTTGACCCTGTAATTTAGTAACTGTAGAACACGTTAACTGTAATTTTGCGTATATGATGAAATTAATACAGTTTCTTGTCAATCTATGTCTATTTTAATGTGAACAGTATGCTGCCATTTTAATTCAGTGCAGTGCAGCACAGCAAAAATAGACTCGGTGCAGAAACGATCTCTGCACTGCTGTATACTCACGCACCTGGAACAGATCGACGGACCGCACCCGCATGCAGTGTGAAAGCTCTGTTAACATGGGTACGGGAAAAAATACGCACCGCATACGCACTGCAGACGGAGTATGTGTGAAACGGGCATAAGTTTGACTGTGCGGTGCTGCGACTCCAAATGTTTTTTCAAATTCGACGAAGTGTTTCTGTAGGTATAACACTTTGTCGCCACCAGCACAGAGTTTACAACGGACCTTAATGTTGCCATCTTTAGCTGACAGACACAAACTCAAAATAGTGACTGTATTTCTAGCTAGAAAAAGCGCATCTCTCTCCTCCCTTCATTGTTGTTTACGTTTGTGTCGCTGCGTGGTACGTACATGTGACGTGAACCTCATGCTGAAAACGTGACTTGTCGCTGTAATGAGAATGCAACTTACTCCATTGCGTGTTAGACTGTAATGCTTTAATGAAACAATAACATCCTGTACAGCAACTACTAGTCTGTGAACATTTATTATACAACAGCGCCCTCTTGTGTCCTGGGGATCTTATCATATCATTACATCTCCCCTTTTCTAAAGTGATTTAACAGAAATATAGGGCAACAGCACTGCATAACGTTGAACCTATAATAGCAGCATTTAAAGTCAGGATGCTCTCTGTAACTTCCTCCTGTAAGTGGATAACAAACGTTAAGAGTTAATTGTTCTCGGGTATCGTAATTCAGTTAAGTTTCTTCTCCCTGTTATAAGTTCAGTCTTTCTTTGGGTTTGGGTTTTCTGAATGGGTATCGTTTTTCATTTCTCTCAGTGTTCTCTCCTTTCTCCTCTGTACCTGCAGGTGTGTCTTCCTCTGTTTTGATGAGCTCTCTTCTATTTCGCCTGTACTGTTGTCCGTCTGCTTCCACTAGGTATGACCGTGGCTCGGGTGCTGGTTTTATTACTTTAGCTGGTCTCCACTGCTTGCCCTCCCTTAACCTCACTCTGTCTCCTGGGCTGAGGGCTGGCAGAATGCTTGATCCTCTGTCATAGTAGTGTTTCTCTCTGTCTTGGTTGACCTTCATTCTATCCTGCACCCTTTCCATTGTTCCTGGTTGTAACAGTTTTTGTGTTGTGGGCAGTCTTGTCTTTGTTCTGCGGCCCATAAGCAGCTGTGCAGGAGATGGTAGTCCATCCAGGGGTGTATTTCGATAGTCCAAGAGGGCGAGGTGAGGGTCTCGTTTGTCAGCTTTGGCTTTCTTGAGTAGGCTTTTTGCTATCTGTACTCCCTTTTCAGCTTTCCCGTTGGATTGGGGGTACGTGGGAGATGATGTGATATGTTTGAATCCGTACTCCTCACTAAATATCCTGAATTCGGCAGAGGAATACTGTGTGCTGTTGTCAGAGCAGACTTCATCGGGTATGCCGTGTCGGGAGAACTGCTGTTTGCAGATGTTGATGACTGCCTGGCTTGTTATGGTGTTTAGTTTGCTTACTTCGACAAAGTTCGAATAGTAGTCCACCAAGACGAGGTAGTGTTCTCCATCGAGTTCGAACATATCAGTAGCTACTTTTTGCCATGGCCTTTCCGGTATGTCATGCCCAATTATGGGCTCCTTTCTGTTCTGTCTTCTGTAGGTGTTGCATATGGTACATCTTGAGACTGTGTCAGCTATCTGGGCTTGCATCCCCGGCCAGAATATGACATCCCTTGCTAGTCTCCTCGTTTTTTTCGATTCCTTGGTTGCTGGAGTGCACTTTTTTTAGCATCATCCTTCTCAGAGTGTTTGGTATTACTAGTTTGTTGCCTTTGAATATCAGCCCATCTTCTACTGTCATTTCACTCTTGTAGTCCCAGTACACTTTGGCCTCGTCTGGTGTTTCTGATCTTTTATCTGGCCAGCCCTGGAGGATGAACTTTTTTACTGCTGTGAGGGTTGGATCCTTCTCTGTTTCTGTGAGTATTTCCTGTAGTCTGGCGGGTGCTATGGGTAAACACATCACTGCACACACTTGGACATCATCCTTGTTTTCATTTTCGTCTGTGTCCTTTAAAAAGTTCCTGCTCAGGGCATCAGCCACGTAAAGTTCTTTTCCTTTTTTGTATTTCACTGTCATATTGTATTTCTGGAGCCTGAGGAGCATTTTCTGGAGTCTTAGTGGGGTCTCGGCCAAGGGTTTTTTCATTATGGTTTCCAACGGTTTGTGGTCTGTTTCAACTTCGAACGCCCGCCCGAACAGATATTGGTAGAACTTGTCGCATCCAAACATGATGGCGGCCAACTCCTTTTCTATTTGTGCATATCTTTTTTGTGTGTCTGTAAAGGCCTTTGATGCGTAAGCTATGGGACACTCATCTTGGAAAAGTACAGCTCCTATTCCACAACTAGAAGCGTCTGTGCTCAGTTTGACTGGTTTTGCTGCATCATAGTACTTTAGTACTGGAGCTTCTGTGACCATCTTTTGCAGCTTCTCAAAACTCTTGTCTTGTTCCTCCATCCAGCTCCATTCTGTGGTCTTCTCTAACAGGATTCGGAGTGGGGCAGTTACAGTAGATAGCTGCGGTATGAACTTCCCTAAGTATGTTACCATCCCTAAATATATCTGTAACTCAGTCTTGTTAGTGGGTTTTTGCATTTTCGTGACTGCCTCTACTTTCTTGGGGTCTGGCTTTAGTCCGTCAGCTGTTAGGATGTGCCCCATGTATTTGACTTCTTGTGTAGTGAATGTGCATTTTTCTGAGTTGAGTTTTATGTTCTTTTCTCTCTCTCGCTCCAACACCCTTTTCAACCTCTGGTTGTGCTGCTCTTCGTTTTCTCCCCATACGAGGATGTCATCAACGATTACCTCTACTCCCTCCATGTCCTCGAACATTTCCGTCATGAGTCTTTGAAATAACTCTCCAGCTGTATTTATTCCAGTCAAGTCAAGTCACCTTTATTTATATAGCACTTTTTACAATACAAATTGTTTCAAAGCAGCTTTACAGAGATAACAGGAAAACAATGTTGTAATAGTATTGTTCAATTGAAAATTAAATGTCCCCAACTAAGCAAGCCAAAAGGCGAAGGCAACAGTGGCAAGGAACCAAAACTCCATCAGGTGACAGAATGGAGAAAAAAACCTTGGAGAACCCAGGCTCAGTCGGGGGGCCAGTCCTCCTTTGGCCAACGAATGAACAGTGTATGATTATGAGTTAGGCAGCATAATGTCAGGAGTCAGATGGGATCAGAACTTTCACGATATTATCCAGTTCATCTGGTTGGGTTAGGTCATCCGGCCGGTGAGGAGATGAGTGTGGTGAGGTGTCCATGGGCCTTCACAGCCCTGATAATGCGTGTCGACGTGTCCATGTGATAGGTCCTTCATCAGATCTGGATACCTGGATACCAGACCCTGGATCCGGCGGTCTGCGGTAAACCTCGGGATAAACAGAGAGACTAATATTAGCGTAGACGCCATCCTTCTTATGATGTACAAAGTACATCCGGAATTATGGGAAGTGTTCCCGGTTCCGGCTGATCTAATCTATGCAGCCTAACATTGAATTATAGAAATCTATAATGTGTTATGTGTATGCTAAGCCAAAGAGATGTGTTTTTAGTCTAGATTTAAACTGACAGACTGTATCTGCTTCCCGGACCGTGTTAGGAAGATTGTTCCAAAGTTTTGGTGCTAAATAGGAAAAGGATCTACCGCCAGCAGTCGATTTTGATATTCTAGGTATTATCAACTGGCCAGAATTTTGAGATCGCAATAGACGTGAAGGACTATAATGCGTTAAGAGCTCGCTCAAGTACTGGGGAGCTAAACCATTTAGTGCTTTGTAAGTAATCAGCAATATTTTAAAATTTATACGATGTTTAATAGGCAGCCAATGCAGTGTTGACAGAACCGGGCTAATATGGTCATACTTCCTGGTTCTGGTAAGAACTCTAGCGGCTGCGTTTTGAACTAGCTGTAGTTTGTTTAATAAGCGTGCAGGGCAACCACCCAGTAGAGCATTACAATAATCTAGCCTTGAGGTCATGAAAGCATGAACTAATTGTTCCGCATTTGTCAGTGAGAGCATATGACGTAATTTAGATATATTTTTAAGATGGAAAAATGCGGTTTTACAGATACTAGACACGTGACTTTCAAATGAAAGATTGGTATCAAAGAGCACACCCAGGTTCCTGACTGACGTCGAAGACTTAACAGAGCAGCCATCAAGTGTTAGACAGTATTCTAGGTTATTAGGTGAGGAAGTTTTTTGTCCAATGATTAGAATCTCTGTTTTTTCAGAATTTAGTAATAGGAAATTACTGGTCATCCAATTTTTTATATCAGCTATGCATTCCGTTAATTTTGTGAATTGGTAAGTTTCGTTAGGTTTTGAAGAAATATACAGCTGAGTATCATCAGCATAACAGTGAAAGCTAATTCCATATTTCCTAATTATATCTCCTAATGGTAGCATGTACAGAGTGAACAGCAGCGGTCCTAGTACTGAGCCTTGTGGTACGCCATACTGAACTTGTGATCGATAAGACATCTCTTCACTTACTGCTACAAACTGAAAACGGTCAGATAAGTATGATTTAAACCATGCTAGTGCAATTCCGCTAATGCCAACATAGTTTTCTAGTCTATTTAAAAGAATGTTGTGGTCGATAGTATCAAATGCAGCACTAAGATCAAGTAACACTAATAGAGAGATACAACCACGATCGGATGATAGGAGCAAATCATTTGTGACTTTAATGAGAGCAGTCTCAGTACTATGGTACGGTCTAAATCCGGACTGAAAATCCTCGCAGATATTATTTCTTTCTAAAAAGGAACACAGTTGTGAGGATACTGCTTTTTCTAGTATCTTTGACAGAAAAGGCAGATTCGAGATTGGCCTGTAATTGACTAATTCTGTAGGATCAAGTTGCGTTTTTTTAACAAGCGGTTTAATCATAGCCAACTTAAAGGTTTTTGGTACGTATCCTAATGACAAAGATGAATTAATGATATCTAGAAGAGGATCTATGACCTCTGGAAGCATCTCTTTCAGTAGCTTAGTCGGTATAGGGTCTAACATACAAGTTGTCGATTTAGATGAATTAACAATTTTGCAAAATTCTTCCTCTCCTATAGCAACAAATGAATCAAAATGCTCCTCACGGAGACTACAATATACTCCCTGATGCGATACTGTAGTAGACGGTTGCATAGTTATAATTTTGTCCCTGATATTACCAATCTTATAAGTGAAGAAGTTCATAAAGTCATTACTGCTGTGTTTCTTGGAAACTTCTGGGCTTGAAGCTTTCTTTTTCGTTAGTTTAGTCACTTGTTCAAATAAATACCTAGGATTATGTTTATTTTCTTCTAATAGGGTTGAAAAATAATTAGTTCTAGCATCTTTTAAGGCCTCTCTGTAAGCAATCGAGCTCTCCTTCCATGAAATCCGAAATACCTCTAGTTTTGTTTTCTTCCAGTTTCGCTCCATTTTTCTGGCTGCTCTCTTAAGGGCCTGGGTGTGCTCATTGTACCACGGCGTTGGACTATTTTCTTTAATCTTCTTTAAGCGCAGCGGAGCAACTGTGTCTAAAGTGCTGGAAAAGAGAGAGTTAAAAGTTTCTGTTGCAATATCAAGTTCTTCTTAGCTATCTGGGATGCTGAGATTATGAAACTGATTTGGAAGATTATTGATAAAGCAATCTTTAGTGGCAGAAGTGATTTTGGATGGACTGATTTACAGTTCCGAAGGAGCTCAAAACTTTTCACAGGTAAGGATGAGTTTGTGCTCTATGTGATAGTGAGTAGGCTGTATATTGTCATTGCGAATGATGTATGAACATGCCCATGCAGTCAATTTTACACAACCTTAGACTGAAAAGTTACATTTGTGGATAACAAGAGCTGGAGTGAGTTCCCCTGGAAATTGTGGAAAAAGTCACACTTTATTTTACAATGTCTTTGTTAAATTTTACATGTACAGACATCCCAAATCTCCCGGAAGTTCCGGGAGTCTCCCGCATATTGATAGCGTCTCCCTGATGCCCGCAAATTAGTTCAAATCTCCCGGAATCTATAACGCGCGTGCGAGACAGAACATACTGCGCGCATAACAAACATAGAGCGCGCGCGCACACGCACGACAGAAAGGGAAACACACCTTGCGAGTGTCTCTCGCGCTCTCCTGTGCGCTCGCTATGTATGCGCGCAGTATAGTCTACCAATCCCCCCCCCCCCCCCCCCCCCCCCCCCGTCAACAATCCAGTCAACACCCCCCCCCCCCCCCCCCCCCCCCCCCGTCAACAATTGGGTCACCAAGATACCTCCCTGAAATTACTTCTTGCAGGTTGGGATGTCTGCATGTACTTAGTAACGTATGCTAAATAGTGGCAGAAGTGATAGGTCTAACATATTTATAACACGGAGTCGGCTTTGCAGCCTTGCTAAATGTAATTTACACGAGACTAGATAATGATCGGAGATGTCGTCGCTCTGCTGCAGAATTTCAACGGCATCAACATCTATTCCATGTGATAGTATTAGATCTAGAGTATGATTCCAAAGGGTAGCCTTTTGTATGCGTAGCGACCGAAGGGGTGTTAAAAGTGCACAGCGCTGAGCTTTCTTTATCCAACTTGACCTGCCAATATCCACATTGAGCATCTAATGTACTGAACACTTTAGCTCCTGCCATCTGAGCCATCACTTCTTCGATCGTCCTCATGGGGTAGTGTTCCCTTTCAATAGCGGCGTTCAAGTCCTTTGGGTCCATGCATATCCAGATCTTCTGTTTTTCTGGTTTCCATACCGTGACCATGCTGCTTACCCACTGCCTGGGTTCTGTTACTTTTTCAATGACGTCCAGGTTTTCCATTCTTCTCAGTTCTGCCTTTACTTTGTCTCTCAAAGCCACGGGGACCTTCCTTGGAGCATGGATGATCGGTTGTGCGTCCGCTCTGATCTTGATGTGCTGTTCTCCTTCCACACAGCCCAGGCCATCGAACACGTCTGCATACTTCTCCTTTATATCTTGACTTTGCCATGTCTTTACCTCACTGATGCGTTTTATGAGGCCGAGGCGTACGCAGGTTTTTTAGTCCTAGTAGTGGTGTTGCACTCTGATTTAAAACTTGGAATTCGACGTGATGGAATTTTTTTTTTTACTCTGTCAGCAACAGGCATTTTCCTATTGGCTTTAAACATTGCCCTCCATATGTCACTAACTTTGCTTTAGACTTCACAAGTTGTGCACGAGTCTGTCTGTGGATTGATTCTGGTATGATATTGCATTGAGCGCCTGTGTCAATTTTAAATTTTATTTTCCTGTCATTTATTATGAGGTCTACTTCCCAGTCTTCACCATTGTTTGATTTTACTATGTCAATAAACATTTCTTCTGAATCTGAGTCAGACTGTTCTTCTACCCTGTGTACTGTTTTTTTTGTTGCATATGACAATGCTTTGGACAATGCTTTGGTTTTTTTGCATTTTTCTCCATAGGCGGGACATTTCCCCCTCTGGTGGTCTCTGCCACAGTATTTACAGTCCTGTATCATGTTTTGCCTGCGTGGCATGCGAAATGACGTTTGAAATTCTTTCGCACGCTCCCTTTTGACTTCATTTACGACGCACTCGGCTTGTGTGGTTTGCAATTTGTCCATTTGAATGCGGCTCGCCTCAGCAGCGTGACATATAGACACAGCCTTGGGTAGATCTAAATCCATTGTTCTCAACAACTTGGCTCTTATTTGGTCATCCCTTATTCCCACGACTATTCAGTCTTTTATTAGACTGTCACATAACTGTCCGTATTCACATGACCTTGCCTTTGTTCTTAAGTCAGTAACAAATTGGTCTATGTTCTCACCGGGGGCCTGAACACGAGTGTTGAACACATGTCTCTCAAACATTACATTTCTGTGTGGGGTAAAATGTTCCTCAAATTTCTCCAGCAATACCTTGAGCTTTATTTTGTCCTCCTGCTGCGTGAATTCGAAGGTGTTGTAAATTTCAAGGGCATCATCCCCAATGACGTGAAGTAGCGTGCTGCTTTGTATTTTTTGAGCTTTTCCGTCAATGCCTGTAGCGGTCATGTAAAGTTCGAACTTTTGTTTCCATTTCTTCCAATTGTCTGCGATATTTCCTTCCAATCTCAAGGGGTCTGGTGCTTTTAGTGCTTCCATTTTGGCGAAGATTTGTCCGTTCTGACACCATGTAATGAGAATGTGACTTACTCCATTGAGTGTTAGACTGTAATGCCTTAATGAAACAATAACATCCTGTACAGCAACTACTAGTCTGTGAACATTTATTATACAACAGCGCCCTCTTGTGTCCTGGGGATCTTATCATATCATTACAGTCGCGCACACTCCCCGAGATGCAAGAAGAAAGAAATATATATTTTTACTAAGGAAAATGACAAAAATAGTAACGCACATTGACTTGGATAAGTAACTTTAATCTGATTACTGGTTTTGAAATAGTAACGCGTTAGATTACTCGTTACTGAAAAAAGTGGTCAAATTAGAGTAACGCGTTACCAGCATCACTGCTAATAAAGTACATGCAACACTCGCGTCTCTGTCGAGTGGAAGTTAGTCGCGGACGTGGAGCTCTCGGCATCTCGAAACATGTTGATCTTCGTTTAAGTCTCTTATTGTCTCAAAGTCTGCTTGCCATGGTCCATAATGTTTGAACAAAACAACAACAGCGTGAGCGTCCTGCTAGGCATAACGGGCATAACCCAGTTCAACTTCTGTCGCCATGGTTACTATTGCAGCACGAGCGGAAACCGGGGGTAACGCGGATATGACGTCATTGACTGGCGACTCCTCACCACTGCTCACACGCCCCGTTTCCTTGGTTAAAATCACAAGTTTCTCACGATTTACAAATAGTTGGAAACATTTGGGATATTGTAAGTAAACAACTAAACAAAATATATAACATTGGCCTAGTGGTTTTTGGATATTTTTACTTCACAATTCCTACATATTGTACCTTTGACAGTCCAACACTGAGACTCTCTTCGGCATTTCTCAGTGCAGTGATTGTGGTTTCTCCTCGAATAATATAATCCGTTACGCAATTATTTGCCATTTTCTGCAGCGACGTTAACTCTGTGTACATGCTGAATATTCACGGCATTTACCAGCAAAATAACCTCTCAAAAGTATAGCGTTCTCTGTAGAGCTTTCCATAACCTATTGTCGCAGGCCATTTTCATTGCCGCAGCCATTATAATGATAAACGGTTAATTTTAATAAACTATACGGAGGAAAAAACACACATGCATCACTCGGTATTATGTTGGACCGGAACAGCTTTCACATACAGGTCACATACACGTGATATTAGCAGTATTTACATTTACATTTACATTTAGTCATTTACCAGACGCTTTTATCCAAAGCGACTTACAACTGAGGACAAAACCAAGCGAGTCATCGTGAAAAGGCAAAAACAACGCAAGAAGTGCTCAAAGTACAAAGTTCACACATAGCTCGGAGTAGTATAAGCCAAGCAAGGGAGGATTTAAGGGAAGGGGAAGGTTTTTTTTTTTTTTTTTTTTTTTTTTTTATGTTAAGTGCTCCCTGAATAGATGAGTTTTCAGTTGTCTTTTGAATGCTGTCAGGGATTCTGCATTCCGAATGAGGCTGGGCAGATCATTCCACCAGCATGGAACTGTGAATGAGAAAGTTCTGGAGAGTGATTTTGTGGCTCGCTGTGATGGTACCACGAGCCGCCGCTCATTGACCGATCGTAGGCTTCTGGTAGGGATGTAGACTCGTAGGAGCGAGTGAAAGTAGGAGGGAGCTGAGCCTGTGGTCAATCTGTAAGCAAGCGTCAACACCTTGAACTTAATGCGAGCAGCGAGTGGTAGCCAGTGCAGAGAGATGAACAGAGGAGTGACGTGGGCCCTTTTGGGCTCGTTGAAGACAAGACGAGCTGCAGCATTCTGGATCATTTGTAGAGGTTTAGTTGCACATGATGGAAGTCCAGCAATAAGAGCATTGCAGTAATCAAGCCTAGAAATGACCAGGGCCTGGACGAGAAGTTGTGTTGCATGCTCAGTTAGAAAAGGCCTGATTTTCCTGATGTTGTGCATAGCAAACCTGCATGATCGAGCGGTCTTTGTAATGTGGTCGGTGAAGGTCAGCTGATCATCAAAGATTACTCCAAGATTTCTGACTGACCTTGATGGGGTGATTGAGGAAGAGTCTAGCTGGATAGTGAAGTCGTGTTGTAGAGACGGATTGGCAGTATGAAGGGAACACACATAACAAACTTTAACAGTTACTGCAATTTATTTTATAACCTGCAGTATATGTATAATATGCAGTATACAATGCTCGCCAAAATAGGCTTCCAGCTGAAAGTCAGCAGAAAGCGATCGATGAGACGACCAAAGCAGTGGTGTGCCGACACGCTGCACAACAATCTCAAGCTTACCGGTTCCGGTTCGCACCCCAATCAAGCCGACGATCGCATGTACATCGCTACTATGTGGGATAAACGCTAAAGGAAAAAAAGAAGAATATGTAAAATAAGAAATAAGGACAACTGGAGCATTAGAAGCAGAAAATGTATTGTGCGGTTTGAACAATACATCAGTAGTAATAGGCCTAATAATAATGAACAATAGCCTACTACAATAAAAACATTTGTTTTAAAACAAGACTAAAAATGCACGTTAATAATTAAAAATCAGTCAGCACTCTGAATGAATAAAACACAAATGTTTCTTACTCTAGATATAATGGGTGTGACAATAATAGATGAGGGTAGTGGTGTTGGGTGCTGGCAGTCGCATGACATGGAGCAGGGGCAACAGCACTTGTGAAAAATCCTGCAAGAAAAAAAAAAGCCAAAAAGTCAACAAATTGTCTAAAACTCACATTATCAAAACACTTTTAATTGAACCTGTCTGGCCACAGGAGGGCTGCAGTTAATCACTTGGCCTGTACATGGTTAAGTACTGTACTTGGTTACACCTGATAGAGTTTGGGTTCCTTGCCACTGTCTTGCTTAGTCTGGGACACTTAATATTCAACAATATTATTGATCTGACTGCGTTGGCACAATTGTTTGAGACCTGAATGAGCTGGAGGATAACATCACTGTTTTCTCCAGAGCTGGTGTATAGATAAATGAACAAAATTAATTACTTATAACTTATGATTTTTACAACGGAAATCAATCAATACTGAACTTACTTAAGCTGGACAATGACACTAATTTCTTCTAGAGCTGCTGCACAGCCAAATTCACGTTCCCGTTTTCACCGTAAAGCTGCTTCGAAACAATCTGCATTGTAATAGCTCCCGAAGAGCTAGCGCATGTGGAGGGGAAGTCTGTTCAGCTTTGCTAAGGCTGCTGCCCCGAGACGCAGACATGATAGTCATCTTACCCTAATGATATTGCCAATCGTATTTAGCAAAGTCCCTGATGAATGAGGCAACGACTTCCCACTCGTTCTGCTTATTTGGAACTGGGATGTGCACTGAGAATTTTAATCAAAACATTTCTGCTGAACCAAGAGTGATGACAATATGTACCATCATATCTAGTCACAATAGGAGATAAACCATCACTTATGCAAAGCACATTGGTGTTACTAACAGAAATCAATTTGTGACAAACACCCAGTGTATGCATTAAATGAAATGTGTGGGAGCCAAGTAAACTAAACTAACTTTCCTGACTCTAATAATATTGACCTTAAAATATGGAAAATATATCCTGGGACAGGAAAAACATGTGATTTGCCATCATTTGATTTTCTTAAAATGGCTGGCCTGCCCCTTTAATAAAGGCATGCTTTGTATGTATCTCACTAGCAGTTTCTTTACATAACATGCAGAGTATGTACGCCAGTGTTGAAGCTGCCTCCACTCGGTACTCAATGTTGAACACATAAAATGATCCCAAGAGGACAGCCAGGGCAGAGGTGAAGTCCAGCTGGAGGTGACTGGGTTATATCCCTTAAGTCTTCTGAGTTTGGGTTGGAGTTTAAGTGTGTCCAAGTTTAGAATTAAATACATATTTTATTATGTTAGTGATGCACAACGTCATGTGTTGGTCTAGTATTACTGCAAGATGGCTTGTGTTATTTAGTGATTGTGTAAATCAGGTATAGACATCTTACCCAGCAGGATTATCCGTGGTGTGCTGGCCAGGTCTGCTGCGTCTGCCTGCGTTGTGGTGACCTGTACTAAAAAGTCAACACAAAGGGGAAAAAAATAGTGGAAATTTAAACACTAAGAATAAGATTAAAGAGGCTGCTTAAATGACATCTGTTGTCCTAAAAAATATGTTTATTTCATTGTAGAAAATCTCTGTAGATTTAGTTAAGAAATTAACAAATCAGTAATACAGAAGAAATAGCTGAGACTCTGTTGCAGCATATGAGCTTCTGTATTGATATTTTAATTTTTCAATTAAATTTACAAAAATATTTGAATTAAACATCTAAATTTCCTATTATGACACTAAACCAATTATTGTTCTTACATCAGCCAGGAGGAAAACTGAATCTTCTTTGTTTTTGAAGAAGGCCATCATCACCAATATGGCAGCAAGGCCAGGATCCACATCTTCAGATACTTTTCTCGAGGACTGTCCTCACCTCTTGTCTCCAGCGCAGCAGCTGAGTCTTAAAGAGCTGGAACACACTTCTTCCTTTTCCAGTGATAGACTCCCTGAGACTAGATTCTGGTTCAAGTGTACTGGATCAGTACCTCTTCATAAACAAGAGAGGACAGTCCCTCTTTAGCTGGCCAATGCTAGGTGCAGATGATGCAGGAACTCATATGTTATCATCATCAGCTCATTCACTCTTGCCCTATCTGCTCCAAAACCCACAAAAGTACAGCCCTGCCACAGACAACTAAGGCAACGTGGTGGAGTAACTGCCGATTTCATTACCATAACAAAATTTAGTACATTTACATCTATCTATTTGTATATATATCTATATCTAGCTCTTAATATGCTTTGTCTGCAGAGCATGGGTGGTGTGCGGACATGATGTGGACATTCCTGCTCTTCTGAGGAATTGTAGATTATGAACATTACCGCTGTGCCCATCTAAGATTAGAAGGTGAGGCCGGGGTCCTCATTTGGGAGTGCCTGGAGGAACATCTGACCCCACTCCAAAAAAAGGTCAGTATTTATCCATCCATTCTCGGAGAGCGAGTATATATGTGATGGGTTGTTCTCGATGCCGAGTTCCTTCAATAATTTTTCATGTTGATGAAACCATTAGCTCAACACTTGCTCATTTAGTCCTGCAGTTCTTGCAGCTGACAGTGCTTCTGGCTTTCTCATGCTTATATTTGCATTGCGTTTCAGGAAGTTTTGGAGCAAATTTTAACCTGCCATGCCGGTTTTCTGTGAAAACCCCACTGATGTTATTCTCTTTGGCTTACTGGAAGGCTAGCTGCAAGACATCCTTTTTGGTGGGAACCCGAAAGTGTTTATTGCAGCGCTAAAAGAACTACAGACACTTGATTTTTTTTTTCTCCTTTTCAGAGTACTTACATTTTAGATATGTATTGGTATATAAAGACAGTTTAAACAAATTTGGGAAAAAGTGTTTTAGAAACAAACTGCCTACCCTGCCTTTAAGCCGTGCTGACAGCATTTTCCTCCCGCAGCGGCGCTGGCGGACCAACGGGATCAAAGCGAGACAGGCGGCAAGAGTCGCCTTTTTCCTTACAGCATGTGGTTTTAAACGCTTTAAGGCGATATATTAGCTGGTTATTGTTGTAGGCCTACTAATTATTAAGTAGGCTACTTTAACTTTTCAAACATTTATTTTAATATTTCCAATTCCAACATTTATTTCCCACTGGCACAGAGTGTTAGGCTACTGAGATTTTACTGGTATGGCTATAATTGTATTTTGTTCATTAATGAAATATGGCTAATATGCTGGTAAATCTGTTATATTCTATTGAAGTTCAGCTATGAAATGTAAAAGATGAAATCTGAATGAGGCTGTTGATTTTAAGCAATAACTGGTGTTATTGAATATGTAGCAGTAAAATTATTTTTTTTAAAAATAACAGTATACTTTGTTACAATATATATGCTTAAAATTACTGTAGTTAGTTTTACAGTGGTATAAAGTACAGAAGCTTGCTGGCTATTTGTTGCCAGTAAGTTACTGTTTTGTTGTTGTTTTTTACAGAAAATGAAGCCTAAGTAAACAAATAAAAAAAAATAGGTTAATTTAAAAAGAATAGTTAGACTAGTGAAGTCAAAAATAGTGTAAAGTAATTTGGTCTAAACCAATTAAATTGTATCAACCCAACTAAAATGATTTATTTTGAATTAACTAAATTAAATTGCATGTAAAAATGTCTTCAATTAATTCAACGAAGTAAGGGTAGCCTAATGATTTTTGTGTGTGTGTTTACATCAAGGTGGAAAAGGACTTTCATCATATAACACAAAAAATATTATTTCAAACTTAAGTAATTTTACCCTGCCAGAGAAATTAGGTTACATCTACTGACAGTTATGCTTCAGTAAAACCTTGTTTTTCAGGAAGGTTTTCAGTTATTTAGTTAATTCAGTTATCCTAAATCATTTATTTCATTTCAACAAAACAGTGTAGATGTTACCACATGAAGTACATTTTCTAAGTAGAACTGACTAAACTTTTTTTTCAGTGTAAAGTGTTACCCAAAATTGTCCTGTCCCATATTCGGATATCTCTCCTTAACAGACTAAATGAAATATGGAACAATAAACAGATTACATAATAAAGGTTTGAATTTCTGGTTGTTTGGATTCCTGTGAAAGGAAATTAAGTAGTAAATATGTTAGCTAAACAATCTCAGTCACCAACACTCTGCATTAAGGAAAGCTGAGGCTAAAGCAATCATAGACCAAAGATCAAACTCAAAGAAAAATATTGGGATATTAATGAAACAGGAAGACTTTTGTATAATATTCAAAGCTCTATTGGTTTTGAAAGAGAGATCTGAAGAAAGGGTTATCACTCATCTCAGAAGGACACACATGAGACTTCATTTAGCCTATTAGATAAACATACAAATGGAATGTGCTTACATTGCAATTAACTAGTATATTTCCAAAATGTAGCCTAATTATGGATTGTTATGCATATGAAAAGGAAAGACAGGAATTAAAGGTTTAAAGTGTTTTAAAAAATAAAAATAATAAAAAGTTTAACAAATTTAAAGTGAAAACTTTAAAATATTCACTTAAAAAAAAACATCCTTGGAGCAGCATCGAGGAAATACACATTTAAAGGTGCTCTAGATGTCGGGTGACGTTCTTGTTGACGTTTTAAGTATTGTCAAACAAAACGTAGGCTAGCTAGACCCTCTCTCCTCCTCATCCGCACACTAACCCCCCCCCCCCCCCCCCCCCCCCCCCAAACCCCTCTTGTCGGTTATTGGCTGGAACAGTTTGTTATGTGTCGTGGTGCGGGTTAGCCCAGTTTGTTTTTGTTGACGTTTGTTGAGCTGGTTTCTGCAGAGACCGCAGTTTTTTTACAGTGTGTACAGGCAGCTAGCGGATAGTGAGGAGATGTTTGCTCTATGTGACACAAATGTTTAGGCTTAAAAAACGTGTGACATCGCTTAGAGCACCTTTAATTAAACTGCTGAAAGAAATACGCATGATGGAGCAAGTATAAAAGGTTATGGTTAATTATTTTATTTTTTTTTCCCTTCCCCCTTATCATGCTAAATCTTCTGATCCACACTCCTGTCCAGTAGATGCCAGTACAGCCCCTTAAAGCTGGTTTGCCAACCGCCAAGAAAACCCAAGAAGAAGAAGAGAAAGAAATAGAAAACGAAGAAGAGCAGCACGAAAACAACAGAGAAATGCTTTCGGAAACAGTGTCGTTGTTTACGTTTTCACATCTAACGTCAATAACTGTATCCGTTCCTACTTAAAGTTTTTTACCATTCAATGCCTGTTCAGGATATGAGTAAGTTACGTTTTGAACAGTGACAGGCTTTCTTCTTCTTCAATCAATCGAAAGTTAGATGGAGGTTCGTGGTTAGATATATGGATGAGAACCGAGGAAGGTCATGGCTATAGCGCACGCCGCCACAGAGTACGTGTTCTCGGACTTCGTGCTGAAGGAGCCCGCGTCTGAGAACAAGTATAAAGGCATCAGGTTAGAGCTGGCTCTGGATAAGATGGTCACCTGTATCGCGGTGGGTCTGCCTCTGCTGCTCATCTCTCTAGCCTTCGCTCAGGAAGTGTCTGTCGGTATGTGCTTTTCTCACACTCCTCATCATCTTAAACACAAGTCATGTTTTGCTAGTCTACTTACTTTTTCTCAGTTTCTTTTTGAACCTGTTACAATTTCCAACTGTTGATGCCGATATATTCAGTGTTAAGTGCAGTAAGTTAAATGCATGACCTGAACTGCATTTTTTTATTTTCCCTTAGTATTTTATCCTATGCTTTTGTTTTATAAGCATATGCAATGACACATCAGTTTCCACTTTGACTAAATTGTACTGCAATGGTAGACAGCCCATTCCTGAGGGGTTTTCCTTCAAAAAACAGGTTAAGTTACTTAAATATGTAATACCTTCAGAGGTATTTGGTGCGTCCGTGGCCTTTTGATGAAGCTCCAGTGAGTGACAGCACACACAGATTATGCTGAATGCTATGTTATTACATCATCAAGTTATATAATTATAAATCTATGAACTATAAAAGCAATGTTTTTGTATTATCTCACAAAATTAACATGTAGGCATCTCACACATCTGCATTCAAAAGTGTTAACATATTTATATCTCTGTAATACATCAAGTTCTGTAAGTATGGCATGAAGATTAAACAATGATTGAAATTTAAACATAGCAGAACAGCCCAGTAGGCGATGTACAGTAAATGTAAATCATAAACATGTAAATTCTGTTTACACTGTTTGCAGCAAAAGAAAAATCATTTTGTTAATGTTTACAATTGCAAATAGTGATTCTTCAGTAAGTTAATTGTTTGATGTGGAAGAACACAAACCCTCACAAGCAACTAAGTTTGAGCTTCCGTTACCATATCTGATGTGCTCTACATGAATGCATCAATCAATGTTTAAGTGTGAATAAATGCCTCAATTAAATCTGTTCATTATATAAAGAAACTGTTTACTTAATTGTATAATTACTCTGTAACAAGAGCGCCTAAAGATAAACCGTAACCAAATAATTACTTTTTGGGTTGCAATGGTATGCGATTCTTATGGTATGATAATAGTCTCAAAACATATCATGGTTTCACATTAGACAATTATTACATAATTCAATTCAATATTGATTTTTTGTATTATACCAGTATTTCTGGTACATGAGTTTTAATTTCATGGATAGAGTTTGAAAGCTGAAACGTTTCCTTATAAAAAGTGACAAATCTCATTGGGATTTTTGGATGGGAGACACTATAATGCAGCTATAGCAGTTGTGCACGATGAATCTCATGAACAAGCTTGGCATGCCTCTCTCCTATACTTATACTCCTATAGTCCTTATACTGGCAGAAGTCTCACAGAACGACCCCAGGCTATTCATACCAAATTGTCTAAGTGTTCTGAGGATATACGATAGTGGCTGGTGAAAAGCAAACCAAAATTAAATTTATTGTTAGCGAAAATCATGACTTTTTCCGTTGGTCTGGTGTACACTGTATGTTCATGAGATCGTATTAGCGCACCACTTCATCCGCCCGAGTAAAGCACACAAGTGCACGATTTTGAGAAATCAAGATTATTAAAAAACTACTCAAAAGACAACACCTAGAAAACCCCAAAAGTAAACTATGTGTATTTTCTACTCTGAGGTGAATATCTCCGGACTGGAACTCCAGTTAGTTGACATTCAGAATGACAGTTGTGAATGCAAGAACCTTTTGTTATTGTGACAACCGGAACAAAATCCAGATATTTATCTTGATTTCTTGAAATTGTGCTCTTGTGCTAGTGAATTACCGTCCTGACATCTTCTCATGAATGCACAGCGGTGCACTACAGACAGATAATAATAGTAATAGGCCTACTATTATTACTAGGGCTGTCGCGTTGACGGAATTTCGAAATACGATATTATCACCACCATTTTATATATATATATATATATATATATATATAAGATGAAGATGAGGGAGATTCAAAAACAAAAGAGGCTTTATTATTAATTATCCAAAAACTCAACGCAAACCACACACTGCATAAACGAGAACTGACAAAGAACAACTGAAACACAGGGCTATATAAACAGGGCTAGAACAAAGGAAAGTAATCTAGACTAAACAAATTTGAGGACATAATCAGTGACCAGTGAAACCAAAACTAAACAGAGCTGGGAAACAACTGACTGTCAAAATAAGGTTTCACATAACCTGACACAATAAGCTTGTTGGGCTGTTTGTATAACAGTCAGGCTTTCTTGGACTGCTGATATTTGCCCAGTATCAGCGCAGCTTTGTCTCCGCTGTCTGTCAGGGCCATTACACTGTTACTAAGGGATTGGCCCTAAACCGTTCGTTCAAGTAATGCATGTATTCAAAAACACTGATTCATTCATTAGTTAAAAAAAAGTGTT